>CM075068.1:17417827-18627827 GCA_037428765.1 Rubia yunnanensis | reverse complement strand
ACTAGCAGTGTCTACGTTGGTATCGAAAGTGACTTCATCAATATCATGAATCGAACGTTGGTCAACCATATCATTATCGGTAAATTGCTTCTTACCTTGTATGGCTATTGACTTGCTAGTGTCACTTGGATCCTTAATGTAAAACACTTGCTCTGCCTGTGAAGCAAGAATATAAGGGTCAGACTTGAAACTAGTCTTTTGGAGATCTACAACTGTGAAGCCAAGTTCATCTACAAGTACACTTTTATTGTTATCAACCCACTTACATTTGAATAGTGACACCTTGAAACTAATCTAGTCTAACTCCCATATCTCTTCGATAACTCCACAGTAAGACATTTGACCATAAACTAAATTCTGACACAAGACTCTCGCCACAACTTTGGGTAGCAGTTTTCTTATTCTATGAAGAAGTTGAGAAAGTGTACCCGTTCATATCATAACCACTATACAACAGACTGTTGAACTAGGCATAAACACCAACCAATAGCAAGTATTAGAATGACCTTCTCCCAAAATATTTTTGCTTAACCAGTACACAAACGTGTGGTTATGTTCGGTCAAAATTTGTTTCTTAGACCATCCAGAATATGCTTCTTTGATGGACATCATATGCTTTTCAACATAAGGCCGCACCACATCAGAATTACGTAACACATATAAATGAGCTTTCAATATTTCATTTGCTGACAAATTCATGGTTTTTGCTTGACACAGTCCCTTCCCAACAACTCTATCAGCATGTCGGGAGTTTTGCAATCCCACAAATTGTTTACTAGACAAGAAATCCATGCAATATTCTATGGCCTCTTCCATCACATACCTCTGTACTATACTTGTATCAGGTCGATATGGATTTTTAATGTATCCTTTATATATCTTCATATACCGCTTGAAAGGATACATCCGCCTGAGAAACACTGGACTACATTGCTTTATCTCCCAAAAAACGTATGAACCATTATATCAAAAAAAGTGTGAGGGAAGTACATCTCCGTCTCAAAAGGAATAATAACAATTTCATCTTGCAGTTTGTCCATCACACGATAAATAATCGCTTTACAACATATATCTTTAAAGAAGCGGCCCAACCTTGTAATGTATTTCCTCACATGTGTAGGCAAGACTAATCTAATGGCAAAATAAAAAATCTTGAAGCAAACAATGAGAATAATGGGATTTCATACTTCGTAATAGTAATTCATCCTTTGTCACAAGATTGCTAACCTTTGAAGAATATCCTGTAGGAACAGTAACAGCTTGCAAACAAGAGCAAATTATTCCTTTCTCAACTTTTGAGATGGAATAACAAGCTTCTGGCAAGTACATCTTCTCACCTTTTTTCACCGGTTTCAGATTTTGTCTAATACCCATTTCCACTAGGTCTCACCTAGCTTTCACTCCATCTTTCATTTTTCCCGGAATATTAAGAAGAGTTATAACCATACTGTCACATACATTTTTTTAAATATGCATAACGTCAAGACAATGTCTAACTTCTAATGCAGACCAATATGGAAGCTCAAAAAAATTGATTTCTTCTTCCAGCTACCATTAATTTTCAATCTCCTTTGTGTTTTCTAAAAATCATTGTTGAACGCCCCCAAATAATCCAAGATTGTCTCCCCACTCAAAATTTTTGTTGGTGGTCGTGTCTCCACATTCCCATTATATACTTGTCTTCAATTTCTCCATCGATGATCATCCGGGACCCATCTTCGATGACCAAGGTACACTTTCATATGACCATGTTTCAATTGGTTGTAATCTGTGTTCGACATAGAAATGGGGCAAGCCAAATGACCTTTTTTGGAATATTCCAAAAGATTACCATATGCGGGGAAGTCATTTACCGTGCAAAACAACAAGGCTTGAAGATTAAACTCAGCATTACGATACGCATCAAAATCCTTTACACCATTGGGTTTCCAAAGTAGTTGAAGGTCATCTCACTAGTGTAGGGGGGTATCAAAGGCGGTTCTATTGGACTAAAAAAGGCACTTTTGTTGTGCCTTCTCTGGCCCTGCCTTCCATCACATGTCATTAGAAGGCGATTCCAAAATCGCCTTTAAAATCACAAACGAAGAAGGTAAAAACCCACCTTTAAAAATGCAGTCGAACCACCTTTAAATGTTTCCAACATCGGAAAATTTTTGGGTTTGATGTACCATTGCACAGTTTTCAGAGTTCGAAAAGGCACACTTTCCAAACTCGAAATTATGTAATCTGCTCTTTGCGAATGGCTTTTATCGTTCCGAGCTTTACATACGTTCCGTCCCTATTACATCCAATGATTGATACAATTTTTGTTAATGAAATATTGTTTACAAGTTCAAAAAAGCATTCATGGGTATTATTTCCGAGTTCGTAATATGTAATCCTGACTATAAAACTGGTTAAAGAAGTTTCCGAGTTCAAAAACTGAATCTGCTCATATGGTAATTGAAACTTTACACCAAATGTTTCTGGCCATAAAAAAGGCCTCAGTGCACAACAACTAACATAATGCAATACACGATAGTATCTTGTGTGATGACAAAAATCTATAGATAACGCTAACCTAGCAACAATCTATAGATAGGAATAGAAAATAGTAGGAATCTATTCCAATACCTCTACGCTTTATTATTTATCTAATTATGTTACTTTTGCAATATTCAGATTCCCAAGAGACCCAAACCGATGTAGTATTAGATGCCTCGCACTGTTGATTTCATCATTGGTTTAGGACATCGTTTCCTTCTTGAAAATCTATCATTACCTAGTAAGTAGAAAATACTTTAAAATGTAGTTCTTTTAATTGGTTGCTAGAAAAAATTGTACGTGCACCTTGTCAATTTGGAGGTAGTCTTCTTTGACCTCTTGAATGCACTCACCTGCGTAGAGAATGACGTAACAATCGCACTCCCAAGTCTACGCTTGTTTTTTGTACTGCTTAAAATAAAAACAAATTGCTCAATTACATTCTTATAATATTGAATTAAGTACTGTACTCTATTGATTCATGCTCCCTCAAACTGTGGTGGAAGAGCCAGTTAGGTACTACAATGTGGGCTAAATTATTATGGGGCTTACCACAATCACATAGGAAGTCAATTACTTGGAGAAGAATCTGTTCTATGAACCCTTTTGCTGAAAATAATACTCTCATCATTCATGGCAAAGGCAAATGTAATCTTTTAACCACTAACTGGTGTCCTAATGGCCCTCTCTCTAACTATATCCCCAGCCACATCTCTTCTGCATTGATCTATTGTTCTGTGGCAGATTTCATTAATAACAAAGCTTCTATTTTAGCACAGTTTTCACCATACCTAGAACATGATACTCTTTCCTTTCTCCGGGAAGCTGAAATTACACAAGATAGAAATGATAGGTTAATATGGAAACCAGAAAAGTCAGGGGCCTTCACTTTCAAGTCAGCTTATAAGGAACTCACACTTACATCAGGTAATTTTCCTGCTTTCAAGTATATCTGGAACACTGCACTACAGAAAAAGGTCTCTATATTCACATGAAAAATGCTACACTCTTTTCTACCTTTCAATGATGTGCTAATTAAGTGTGGTTTTAGCCTTGCTTCTAAATGTCCAGCATGTTATCATTCAGATTCCATTCAACATTTCTTCATATATTGTCCTCTGGCTCAAACTGTATGGGATAAATTGGCAGCTTTACTGGACTTTCATCTTAACCATCAACATTCCATCATTGATAGATTCTTTCTCTTCTGGAATAGTCATGATCTACCAAAATGGCAACAATTGATCTGTAATATCCTCCCCCCTCTGATTTGCTGGTGTCTTTGGAAGGCACGGAATGGTTTCTTATTCGATCAGAAGCTTTTTTCTCCAGACCTTGTATGTAAGGATGTATATGATCAAATTAAACTGTCCCTCCATGCTAAATCTTCCCACCTATTCTCCCTTCCATGTTCTCCAACTAGACTTAGGCATCTGGCTCCATACATTAGACCACCCCCAAAGCCAAATATTTCTACTATTTTCTGGGAAAGGCCTAAAGTGGGTTCAATAAAAATCAACATAGATGCATCTTGGTACCCTAACAATGCAGCAGTAGGGCTAATTGCAAGAAATAGTTCTGGATCACCACTCCTGATTAAATCAACAACAGTTACCGCTTCCTCCCCACTCCAAGCTGAGATCTTAGCCTTTTTATTCGCCTGCCAAAACTTTCCACAACTTGATCAAACTTTCACAATCGAATCTGACTCCATGTTGGCAGTTAAAATGGTTAAGGATCCCTATACCGCAAATTGGCCCCTGTTTAATCTAACCTCAAAAATACTTTCCCTCTTAAGGAAGCTGAGCTTAAGCATGTTTTCAGAGAATGCAGTTCAGTGGCAAATGCAATTGCCAAACATCACTCTACTCATTATTAGAGTCTTTTCCTTTCTAATGTTCCAACACATATCAAAGGCCTTATTTGCTTAGATAAAGAGCATACTCCCTATATTAGAATGCATAAAAATGGCTCTTCATAGGATTGATACTGCTGACAAAGTTTTCCTACTCTATGCAGGTTTCATCTCAAACTGGACACTGAAGGCCTTGAGCTCTCGAGCACTCGAGGACTCGAACGTAGGAGGCCCCGAACGTAGGAGGCCTCGATGACTCGAACGTAGGAGGCCTCGATGATTCGAACGCAGGAGGCCTCGACCTCCCGAGCACTCGAGGACTCAAACGCAGATGACCTCGAGGACTCAAAAATAGGAGGCCTCGAGCACTAGACCCACTCAAACACTCAAGCTTTTGAGCTCGGACGCCCTTCGTGACATCAGGCATTGAAGCCTTTAAGCAATCAAGCAATTGAGCCTTCGTACCGGCGAGTCCAGAGCTCTGGATACCTCGTGAACTGGAGGCCTTGAGCTCTCGAGCCCTTCGTGGTTTCGAGCGTAGGAGGTCTCGAGCACTGGACCCTCTCGAGCACTCAAACTTTCTAGCTTGACCACCCGGGAGCCATCAAAATCTTGAACCATCAAGATCTCAAGCACTCGATCCTTTGAACCGTCGAGTCCCAAAGTATACCTCCAGCCCTCGAGCGCGGGTGCCCTCGAGTGCTGTAGCCCTCGAGCAATGGAGCCCTCACACTCTGGAGCCCTCGAACACTAGAGCCCTCGAGCACCGGATCCCTCGAGCACAGGAGTCCTAGAGCATCGGAGCCCTTGGGCACTGATGCCCTCGAACACTGGAGTCCTCGAACTGTGAAGACGCTGGATCTCTTGAGCTATGAAGTCACGGGACCCCTCGAGCACTAGAGCCCTCGAACTGTGAAGATGCTAGATCTCTCGAGCACTGGAGTCCTCGAACCGTCGAGTCCCAAAGTATACCTCCAGCCCTCGAGCGCGAGTGCCCTCGAGTGCTGTAGCCCTCGAGAAATGGAGCCCTCGCACTCTGGATCCCTCAAACTGGATCTCTCAAGCACTTGTGCCCTCAAACACTAGAGCCCTCGAGTACCGGAACCCTCGAGTACAGGATCTCTCGAGCACCGGAGCCCTTGGGCACTAGTTCCCTTGATCACTGGAGTCCTCAAACTGTGAAGACGCTGGATCTCTCAAGCTCTGAAGTCACGGGCCCTTTCGAGCACTAGAGCCCTCGAGCTCCTACACCATCGAGCACTGAAGCCGCTGTATCCCTCGAGCGCGGGAGCCTTCGAGCTTCTGGAGCCATCGAGCACTGAAGCCCTCGAACACTGATGCCATCGACCCTTGGAACAGTTCACGACCTGTAGTCCTTTATGTACTCATGCTCTTGAGTACCCATGCCCTCGAGCTCTGAAGACACAGGATCCATCGACCACCGAAGACTCTGGACCCCTCGCGCACTGGAGCACTTGAACTCTGGAGCCACCGAGCACTGGACCCCTCAGACACTGGAGCAGACCTTGAAATGGAATCTTTGTGCACTCGAGCACTAGAACACCCAACCACCCCAGCCCTAACACTCGAAACTGTAACCATCGAGTTTCCGAGCCATCGAGACCTCGACATCCCAAATACTACATCCTCTCCTTTTGATTCACTTGTACGCTAGTTTTTAGATCTTTCTTTTAAAGGCAACGATGTTGCTGTACCGATGTATTATTTCAAAAACATCACTGTACATCTTTTGTTTCTAAATAGGTTTTGGGAACCTAATAAATATCCCCCACCTTAGGGTGCATTAAAAAAAGTACTATAAACTGAATAAACAGTGATCATAGCCCACCTTGATTTCGACCACCTCAAAATGATTTTTACTGTGGTCACAACCGTCCTTCGTTGCTAATTCCAAAATCTCAACAAATGCATCTGAAGGTCAGTAGTGAAAGGGATCCATGCAATAAACTTGGTTTTGGGTGGGTAAAATAAAAAAATTCTCCAACGGTCCCTAAATACAGAAATTTAAATTATGCATGGAGGTAGTGATTTGTGTAACAGTTCAGTAAAACAAACAACTTAGTAAATATAACCTTTCTATGTATGGTGCAATGAATAGCTTCTTATTTTTTCACCCTAGGCTCTTACAAATGTAGTTGATCCTCTCTTGTTTCGTACAACCAATTTCTTTAATCGACACCGGGCACATGTATCCAATCCATTTCTTGTTTTGATTATGTGTAAAGAATAGGTACCTATGAAATATCATTTTTTTAGTACCTACGAAGTTAGAAATTAAGTATATGCAAATAAAAAAGATTTTATGGAAATAACTCACAAGGCGTATATGGACATGATTGTCTGATTGACTTGCTCACATATCCACATATCTTCAAAATCACTCCACAAAGCAATTATATCCCGTTAGCATCCAAACACACATTCATTCCCCAAGAATGAGTAAGTAACATTTTTATCTTGCAGTTGAAGCTAACTAAATAACATCTTAACAAATTGTGGTGATTATCGAAGGACTTGTGCTCTTTCAGTTGGAGCTCTAAGCTTCATGGTCGTTGTTTGGACTGATTTAGGTGGTTGTTTAATGGGCCTTGGTGTTGAATTCATTGGTTTCAGTGTTGGTTCTCGTGTTTCCTTTAAATTTCGGTCTGTTACAGGATCGGCATAATAAGTCAACATGGCCATATTAGGAACATTCCTTGTGAATGACCAACCTTCTTGTATTCTCTGTCGGGGTATGGAAATGGGGATCCCATCACCAATGGTTCCTCCAACGAAAACCTAGAAATACCCTCACCAATAGGTACAGAATGATGGTGTTTCATCAATTCATGCAGAATTCCATTGGCTATGTGGAGTGGTTTATCATATATGCCTTGGTATGTATATAGCTCACACGGTCATGATTTGTGCATTTCCACAACTATATGTTAATTTACAATATACTCTAACTGTTAAGAAAATATGCAATGAATACAATAAATGTATACCTTTGTATCAATTGGTTGTAATGCAGTTTCTATGTTGTCCGGTTTGAAAAATTGCAGCTCGATTCTTGGGGTTCTCACAATGGCTTCTCAATTTACCTCAATATCTCTGGGTGAGTGACATGATCCTCTAGAGGGTGGCATCCATTCGGGTGTAAGGCTATCTAAGTTTTCTGGAAGAACAAGGCTGGTATGTTGGAACAACCTATGAATGAGGATGCCTTGCTGATAAATTCGTTTGTCCTGAAGAATGAATTTTTTATAGGATGTGGACTCTTGAGGGTTCAGCACAATCTTGGGACCTTACAATGCCAAAAGCCTCCCATTGGCTCACGATATATCCCACTCCCCTAGCTCAGTCTGGGTGGTTAGGTTTTTTGGTTGCTTCGCAAAGGATATCATGCTTATCGGTGGGAATGAAGTTCCCTTGTAATTGATCATTGTTCAGTTTTTCCTAAAAATGGAAAAGGTAGTTAATAATCTATATTTAAGAAAAACATGTGTCAAATAATATGCTCCCTCAGTTTGTACTTACAATTCTCTCTGTAATCAATTTTTCTTCAAGTTTGACATACACTCTTGTCTTTATTTTTCCGGCCCATTAGGAATAGATCATGTCTCTCAATGTTATCCGCGTTGATTTGTTGCACAGTTTCCCTAGCCTCTTCTTCTGTCATCCCACCCTCAATTGTAATTTTGACATCTTCTTCGAAACGTTGTTTCACAAGGGCCAATGCCGACTTGGCATAAACCCCACGGCTCAATCGGTGAGCAATTTTATTCTTCCCCTCCAATTATTTTTTTTCTACTTTTGTGCCCTAAAATAGGGTGTTAGACTTAAATTACAACTATAGACAAAGTCATAATCTAAACTAATTAATAATATTAGATAATTTGGTGTTTACTCACATTTCGATTATTCTCCAATGCTCTCCTTTTGTGGATCTCCCAACTATCGGGTTGAATATCACTATAAGTTTTCCATGGTCGATCTCCCTTCTTATCGCTAAACATGTAGTCCCTAGACAGTGTGTAATTATGTTGATTACAAATCTTGGACATCATCAACATAACCTTCTTTCTCAAATCCTCCATGTCTGGTGATTCAATGTCATATGGCCTCTATATAGATTTTGACTTCCATAGTGTCAATCACAGAGACACATTATCAATCAAGGACAACTTAAGAGGAAATAACAATACACTAATTTCTACCTTGCATTCCATCCAATAAGTAGCCATGTAATTTTGGGGACTTCATGCTAAGTATCGAATTTGATGTCCACCCTCGTTCCACCCACATTTGCTACCCAACTAGACCATTTAGTGCGTTGGGCCGACATACAAATGTTAGACTTATTGAAGACCAACGAGGTTAACTCTTTCCTCGCCATTCTACATTCTAAGGTCCTACATTGAGTTCGGGGTGTTCCTACATCCTCAGATCCGTCATCCTCATCCTCACTCATACCGTGGTTCGTTGTTGGTGGATTTTTATTTTGTGATACTGAAACTTGATCACGAGTCCTTTTGCTAAACGCCACTTTGCTCGCTACATTAGATAATGTACCATAAATTTACTTAGCCATTAAAAAAGTAGCTAAATATCCTGAAACATGAATATAAAAAAAAATAGATTAAAAGAAATTATTGAATACATTCACCCTAATAATACGAAATCTACAATATATTACACAATTAAAACCCCAATGTTTTGATTATTTAACACAAGACTAATACTTCAAAATCCATACAAACAATACTAAAATTATTATCTTAAACAAATAACAAGAAGACCTTAAATTATCTTAAACCATTGTAGTCAAAACAAAAAAAACTTCATGGAAACCCTAGGGTTTTGGGTCTCTCAAATATGAACCCTTGATTTTCACAATAAAAAATGACTAACCTTCTCCTCAATCAAAGATTGTAATGGTGACTCCCTTGTTTCTTCATTTACAAGAAATCTTTGAAAAACCCTAGCAACATTACAACATTGAGTAGGTATAATAGCAAAATAGAGGGTTTAGATGAAAAACGTGATGAAATCCTACCTTGTAGTTGAAAAAGATGAATTCTTGGTGTGATAATGAGGTGGAATTAAGAGTGGGGGTTTGAGAGCATTTGGGATGGGGAAAATGGTGGGAAATGTTGGTGGGTTTTCAAATAGGCAGTAAATGCCCTGTTGAAACCCTTTTGACGCATTTGTTTCGTGTTTTGAACTCGAAAATCGCATCAGACCAAATCCTGAGTTTCGAAACTACTTTGTCCTTCATAGTTAAAGAACAGAGCCATTTCCAAGTTTACAAATGGATTTAATATATATATATATATATATACATATATATATATATATAATAGGTAGCTCAACCACAACCCCCAAAATTTACAATTCAAACTCACCCAATTCCCTAACCCTTAATCCCCAAATTTGATTCCATGACCCAATAACCAAACCTCTACATTTCCAACAATGGCAAAGAAGAGGAAGGCTAGCAAGGTTGTGGCAAGTGATAGGAGTCATCGCCCGATGAGGGAGATTTGTCAAACACCAAAATTCTTCAATGAAGGGGCCGAGGCGAGTTATGTTTCTTTTTTGAATAGAAAGGTTATAAATTATAATTTTTTCAATTCGTCTAAGATCGGTGATTTAGGAATAGATTACATGCTAGCCCATTTTAGAATTAAAATTTTAGAGAAGTTGCTTTGTGTTGGTGAACCTATTCATGTGGACGAGGTTATCCAACATTATGCAAATTTGGGTCAAAGTCACAACAATCATGAATTAACTCGAGTGAATAGGAAGGATGTCCTCGTGTCTAGGTAAACCATAAACAAAGCCCTAGAATGCCCATACACAACCCCTAAAAACTTGAGACTTAATGACCCCAATGGTTGCCTACACATCTACCATACTCATTATTGGTCGAGGGTGAGTGATGCAACCCCCATCTGTCGTGTGGACATGGCATATAAATATTTTTAGAGGCTGGGTGGGGATGCCAGGAAGGCTGAGCCTTATGACATTAGCGTATTGACCTTCAAGAAACGACTCATCTACAAGTGGATTTACCTAAATGTCATGCCAACGGGTGGCCAAACTTGCGAGCCTACGATAGGTAATTTGATGCTGTTTTACTATGTGATGGAGGGGGTCAAATCCAACCCCGGCTACACTATCTTGTCGTTCATGCTTAAGGTGGCTAACTCAAAGAAGAAGGACCTTCCCTAATGTTGAAGAAGGTGGGAGTGAAAACTATCAACATGCCCTCCACCATTAACTACTACGACGAGCTTGCTTCTTTCACAAAGGACTTCATTTTGAATCTACAATGGTAAATGGGAGCAAAGGGTAGTTCCCGATCAACAGTCAAAGAATGCCATGGGAGCTTGCGAGGCGGAACTAGACAGAGCCGAGGCATCGAGCTATAGTAAGTTATTCTTGTAAAATTAAATTTTACAAGAAATTTCAGACATTGTAAATATATTCTTGTTTTATAACACATTTACATTGACAGGTTCAAAGACCGATTGGAAGGAGAGGCTCCAGAAGTATTTTGATTATTTGCGAGCTGAAGTAACCGAGACACACGAAATGCTAAACCAGGCCCACTCAAAGCATGTGGAGTTCATGGAATCCCAATGAATTCACCTTGAGCTAAGCGAAGATGAAGAGGGAACAAACATCGAGCCTGTTTTCTCAAAGTCTAGTGTGGAGGAGAAAGGTCAACGTCCACAAGACACGGTTGTGGGATGAGGTCAAGACATGGCCGGAGGAGAAGGTCAAGGAGATGAAACAAACCTAGAAATTGAATAAATGTTTGACAAAGTGTAATAGGGTAGGTTTGGATAAGTTGATGGAGTAGAATTGGATGTTTATTTACTTTGTGTAATTTGTTGGTGGATTTGAATATGATATTTTCTAAATGTGGCTATTTAACTCTAATTTGGTGGATTTTGATATAATTTGGTTTAGAAATCATTGGTGGATTTGGATGTGAATTATAAGATTTAACTAATATTTGAATTGTTCATTTATGTTCCGTGAATTTTGAAGAGAAAGTATTATCCATAATTGTTTGAATGAAGAAGGTTAGTTATGAAATCCCAACAGTGTAAAAGATGACCATTAGTCCGGAATACAAATCAGAAATCATTAAAGACAACATAACATGCTTCTTTTTCATACACAACTAAGGAGGCGGGTTGTAATCATCACAGACCAAGAGCAGTGGTTTCTACTCATACTGCCAAAAGAATTCATCCCATCCGTGCATAATCCCAACCTCAGATTACGTGCATCCACACCGAACTTTAGAAATTAATGTCTATTTTCTTCCACTGATCTCCATCTGCGGGATGTCGTATCATGTCATCTTCCTCCATCTCTGGATCAGCATGCCACATTATATTTTTTTGCATCTTGCACATTCAAGAATAATCTTTCCAAATGTGGAATGATGGTAAGATACCAAATAACCTTACCAGGGACACATTTTGTATGCTTCTCCAAATTCTCATCACCACCAACATCATCTACCTCCTCCATTTTTTACCTTGGACTCTTGCATTTCAGACAACATGTTTCTTTGGCATAATCCTTCATGTACAAGATGCAATCGTTATGACATGCATGTATCTTCTCGTATTCGATACCCGTAGGACATAAAACCTTTTTAGCCCCATATACTTTATTTGGAAGTTTGTTACCGGGTGGTAACATACCTTTCACAAGTTTTTACAAAGCGGAAAATCCTACATCAAAGTAAGAATACTTTTCTTTCATATTCGTCAATTGCAATGTTGCCTTCAACATGGTCTATCCTTCCGGGTAGCCTGGGTACCAAAGTATCTCATTTTGTGTTTGCAACAAAGAAATTTTTTTGTGATTACCACCAAAATTTCTCACCACTTCTTCAATCATATCGTCCAACCTATCATCTTGGGTCTCCTCAATTGTTTCATTTGGGTCATCACCACCCTCCCCGTGCCAAAAACATGTCGTATAGGTCAGATCAAAACCATGTAAATACAAATCATCTCTCAATCCATTGGAGTCCTCGTATATTTTTGTGGTACGACACTTATTGCATGAAAAATAAATATAGGAAATGTTTTCCTTCACCGCATTCTCAAATGCGTGCTTGATGAACATAGATACAAATTCTTTATACTTCACACTTCTATGATCTTCACTATAACAATGGATTATATCCATGACAAAAACTACATTCCAACAACTTGAGAATGGGTTTTTCATATGATCGAGCTATGTAAATTAAATATTATTCATAAAAAAATTGACAATAATATGGAAGTTTATACATTCTACCCAGAAACCGAATAACATGAAATCATTAATTTACTTAATTTGCTAAATTTGAGTAGGAAATAGAGCAGATGGAAAAATTGACGTAAACCTCATCAAATTTATGAGAGTGAAAAATAAAAAGAAGCCAGAACCAATAAAATAGGATTATGTATAGTTTTACATGACATCGGTAGGGTCTCTGTATCGGATTTGGGTCACTAAACATCGTACCGATATCGGGTGGGAGTAATATAGTATTATATATGCTTTTACATAACGCCGATAAGGTCTATGTATCGGATTCGGGTCACTGGACATCGAACCAATATATGGTGAGAATAACTTATTACTTTGGTTTTTATAACCGAAGTCAAAAGAAATATTTTCACTTCTGTTTTGTTACAACCAAAGTCAAAGGACATATTTTCACTTCGGTTTTGATACAACTGAAGTCAAAGAACTTCTTTTGACTTTGGGTTTTAAACAGCTGAAGTTAAAAATACTTTTTACTTATAAACAATGTAAAAGAACTTTCAACTTTGGTTATTAGCACAACCGAAGTCAATCAGGAAATGTTAAAATTCATTTTTGTAGTAGTGGTTCTTGAATACTTGGCTGGAGCACCGAATGTTAGGGGTGATCAAATTGTCCAACCCGACCCAACCCAACCCATTTTGACCTAGCCTATTTGTGTCGGGTTGGGCCAATGTCTCATTTGGGTCAAGTGGGTCGGGTCAAAACGGGCTGGGTCAGAATGGGCCAGGTCAGATTTTGACCCGAATCGACCTGTTTTTACCCATTTGCAATTTCGTCCCATTTTTTTGAAAGAAATATTCATAAAAAGGAATTATTTTAATGCAACATATCCCCCATTAATTTATTTCATAAACAAGTTTAACATTCTTAATATATATATATATATATATATATATTTATATTTATAAAGCAAAAATAATTTTTCAAAACTACTATTAATTATAAATAATATATTCATTAATACTCCCTCTGTCCCATTTCATACTGCAATTTAACTATTCATTTAGTCAAATCTTCCCAACTTTGACTCTAAAATTGAATTAGTATATAAATATAAATATCATGTGTGATATATTGCTAGATTCATTATAACATATATTTTTGAAATATCAAATGTTCACAAGTTTTAATTATCCTTAATGAAAGATACTAAGGATCAAACATTTTTAAGTCAACCGGAGGGAATATATGAAATATATATTCATAATTATATAAATAAATTTTTGTAAAATTATATTTTAAAATTGAAATATTAAAAGTATTCTAACTAAGTAAAATAAAAATAATTTTATTTCTCTTTATTAAGTGAAGAATATATAATTAATATAATATAATATTATTATTTTAAATTATATGAAAAAATTCAAATTTATTTATTATTTAAATATTATTACATTTTTAAAAATATTTATTTATTTAAATAAATTATTAAATTTTAACTTTTTTATATGATTTTGGTCGACCCATGACCTACTCCGACCTGACTCGACCTGACCCAAAATATGAGATTTTAGATCCGACCCATTTGACCCAAATTTTTGGGTCAATTTGGGTCGGGACAGCTGACCCGCCCCGACCCCCGAACGTAGTCTGCAACTGCATTGGATATGGATGACTTGTTTCATCATATACTGCATGGAAGTATAGTCTACTAACCAGTCTTTCTGGGGCACGGGTTCATTTCTTGGTGCGGTGTTTGGATAAAACCCTCGCAATAAGATGGTCCGCGGAGGAACTGTTGAAGCACCCCTTCATTAAGCATAACTTGAGGATCTTGTTGATTGTTCACTACTACAAACTAAGCCTAATGTGATACTTTTTTTGCAACACTTATTCAAAATGTTACAATAGCTTATAAAGTGTTATTTATACTTTTGAAAAGTGTTACTCCCTCTGTCCTAGCTTAAACTGCATAGAATCTTTTTCACGGTCTTCAAGAAATATGTTTGACCATTGATATGTTTAACTACATATTATAACGGCAAATAAAAATTTGATATTTGGAAATTAATTATTACAAAGAATCCAACAATATCATGATAATATTATTGTTTAAATGTGTATTCAAATATGTGGTTAAAGTTTGACAATGTTGACTGCCAAATAGTAAGGGTGCACCTTAAACTGGGATGGGGGGAGTAAATAAATATTGAAAAGTGTTGCCTAAATTTTACAAGTATTACCTTAGGTTACATTAAATCTGTTAGGATAAATCAGACTCCTAATTAGATTATGATCTATTATGATTAGAGTTCTTTCCTTATTACACCTCTATTGTACTCTCTATATATTTAGATATAAATAATACAATTGATTACAGCAAATCATTCTATCATGGTATCAGAGCAAGTTCTGATCCTATGCCCTTATTTTTAATTTACTGTTCAGCACCTCCCCTTATTTCCGGCGGAAGTTTCCGATCAAATCCCGGCGGAAGTTCCCGGTCAAATTCCGGTGGAATTTTTCTGCCCACTGGAGTACCAACAGGTTCATTGGCACCGGAGTTCTTCCAGAGGCGTCGTCATCGATCCAGAGGCATCGTCGTCGTCCAGAGGCTTCTTCCAAAGTCTACCGGTGAAGCCATTTTTCACGGCGAGCGGCGAAGCCATTCTTCACGGCGATCGGTGAAGCCATTCTTCACGGGGATCGTCGAAGCTCTTCTCTCCAATGGCGTCAGAACCCATCTTCAGTGATGAGTTTTGTGCTTCCAGCGGAGAGCTTCAGCGGCGAGCTTCCGACGGCGAATATCCCCATTTTTCTGGCGGCGAGATCCACGCGCCCGCGCGAAGGTCACGCGCGTGAAGTCACGTGCGAAGGAGATTCCAGCGCGTTTCGTCATTCCAGCGCGTGAAGTCACGCACGATTCGACTCGCGAAACTTTCGGATTTCTCGCGTCATTCATTTTATCGCAAGTTAATGCTGTTTATCGCGAGTTAATGTTGTTTATCGCGAGTTGATGCTGCTTATCGCGAGTTGAGGTCCTTTATCACGAGTTTTTCATATTCTGATCAGCACCCAGTCAATTTCTGTGCAATTCTTGGGCTTTTGCTATGGTTTATTTTATTTCTACATCTCGGGAAGATTGCTCCACTAATTGGGTTGCGAACAAGTTATTGTTTCAGGCTAGTTTGAATGGTCCCAACCGTCATACTTCGTCGAATCAGTGGATCGTTGATTCAGGTGCTACATCTCATATCACTGCTCACAACAGTCATCTTGATCAGGTACAATGTTATCGTGGTTCTGATTCTATTCTTGTTGGAAATAGTGAATCATTATCTATTTCTCACATCGGCCAATGTCATTTGTCTGGTTTCTCTGTTAATGATGTCCTTGT
The DNA here is from genome assembly GCA_037428765.1 of Rubia yunnanensis. Taxonomy (NCBI): domain Eukaryota; kingdom Viridiplantae; phylum Streptophyta; class Magnoliopsida; order Gentianales; family Rubiaceae; genus Rubia; species Rubia yunnanensis. Next base: position 18,611,760 of record CM075068.1, on the reverse strand, counting down.
GGTACCTAAGATTACTAGAAGTTTATTGTCCATTAGTAAGATTACTCGTGATCTACCTGTCTGTGTTATATTTGATGCCGATGCATTTTCCATTGAGCACAAGCTTACAGGGGCGATCATTGGTAAAGGCCGTCATAGGTCTGGTCTTTATTTTCTTGAGACTGGTGATTCCATTTTTTTAGGCGTACGCTCTACAAAGCTTCATGCTTCTTTTGAGCAGTGGCACTCTCGCCTCGGTCATGTGTCTCATGATACTGTTCAGTCATTGAAACGACGGGGCCTTATTTCTGTCACTTCTACTATGCCTGCACCTGCCAGTTGCTCTCCTTGTCAGATGGCCAAGAGTAGCCGTTTGCCCTTTTCCACTAGTGACAAGCGCGCTACTGGTTTATTGGATAAAGTACATTGTGATTTGTGGGGACCAGCTCCTATTTTATCTGTTAATGGTTTCTCTTATTATGCCATTTTCATTGATGATTTTTCGCGATTCACATGGTTTCTTTCGATGCGGCATAAGTCGGATTTCTATGACACCTTTATCCAGTTTCAGAAATTCGTTGAGAATCAGTTTTCTGCTAATGTTAAAATTTTTCAGACCGATGGTGGCACCAAGTTTACTAATCACCGACTTCAGGCTCATCTCATATCATGTGGCATTCATCATCATATGTCCTCGCCCTATACACCTGCTCAGAATGGTCGGGCTGAGCGGAAGCATCGCCACATCACAGAGACTGGTCTTGCCATGCTTTTTCACTCTTCTGTGCCGCACTGTTATTGGGTAGAAGCTTTCTCCTCTGCGGTTTACATTATTAACCGTCTGCCTAGTTTGGTTCTGAGTGGAAAATCACCTTTTGAGGTTGTTTTTGGTCATGTGCCTGACTATACTCTCTTTCACCCGTTTGGTTGCCATGCATTTCCATGTCTGCGTGCCACTGCTACTGATAAGTTTGCACCCCGATCCATTCCTTATGTTTTTATTGGCTATCACCCTCGTCACAAGGGCTTCCAGTGTCTCGACCCAACTTCTGGGCGCATCTATATCTCTCGCCATGTTCGTTTTGATGAAACTTTCTTCCCTTATGTCTCATCTTCCATGGACAGTCGTTCGATTTAAGATCTGGAGATTTCATCATTTTTTGATGGAAATGTTAATTCATCGATTGGGGCCACCACGCATGTGTCTGTGTCTATTCCAGCTGCCCCTCCTTCACCACCATCTTCCATCTGGACGGCCGACCTGGTGACTTCCGACGGCCACTCTCCGGTCAGCACAACTCGATCTTCCTCCGTGTCATCAGCTGGTTCGACTCCTCCAGCTTCGCCGCCCCAGCTTCGTACTCATCGGATGGCCACTTGATCTTCTACTGATTCCATTCAGCGCTGGGATTATTTGGATATTATTGCTCATGGTCTCACTTCCGCACTCCTCTCTCAAACAGAGCCCACTGATTATCGCACTGCCCTTCAGGATCCAGCCTGGGTTTCAGCTATGGATGATGAGATGGATGCTCTTCGTGGTCAGCACACTTGGGATTTGGTGCCTCGACCTTCGAATGTCAACATTGTTGGCTCCAAATGGGTCTATAGGCTCAAGTATCAACTAGATGGCACTATAGAGCGTCACAAAGCTAGACTTGTGGCACAGGGTTTCTCGCAGATTCCGGGTTTTGATTTTGACCACACTTTCAGTCCTGTGGTCAAAGCCTCCACTGTTAGGACGGTTCTCACCATAGCCACCATGCGTTCCTAGCCACTTCATCAGTTGGATGTCAAGAACGCTTTCCTTAATGGTGTTCTTAATGTTCCAGTCTACATGAAGCAGCCCGTTGGTTATCAGGATTCTGTCCATCCAGACTATGTTTGTCGTTTGAAAAAGGCCATTTATGGTCTTAAGAAGGCTCCCCGGGCTTGGTTCCAGTGTTTCAGCAGTTATTTGACACAGCTTGGTTATCGGTGCAGCTCAGCTGATACTTCTTTGTTTGTCCTTTCGAGAGGGTTGTCGTTACTGTACCTACTTGTGTATGTGGACGATATCATTCTTACAGGAAATGACTCGACTCTTCTTCGCCAGTTCATTGATCGGACACACAGAGAGTTTGCGATCAAGGATCTTGGTGCTCTTCATTACTTTCTTGGTCTTGAAGTTTTGCTTACCTCCTCAGGATTACTGCTTGGCCAGGAAAAATATGCTCGGGATATTTTGAATCCGGTCGGTATGTCTGACGCGGCACCTGTTTCTACTCCATTTGTTGCTGGTTCTCAGCTTCACGGCTCTACCAGTCCTCCATTTCAGGATCCTACACTTTATCGTTCTCTTGTTGGTGCTCTCTAGTATCTCACCATCTCTCGCCCGAATTTGGCATTCTCGGTCAACACGGTGAGTCAGTTTCTTCAGGATCCCAGAGATGATCATTTTGCTGATGTGACTCGAATTTTGCGGTATATTCATGGCACTCTTCATTTTGGTCTCCAATTTTTTTCTGCTAGTACTCCTGATGTGTTAGGATACTCTGATGCTGATTGGGCTCGCTGTCTGGAGACTCGTCGGTCCACTTATGGTTATGCAGTTTTTCTTGGTGGGAATCTGGTTTCTTGGAGTGCCAAGAAATAGCCCACTGTTTCTCGCTCTAGCACTGAGTCTGAATATCGTGCTCTTGCCAACACTGCCTCAGAAGTGGTCTGGCTCACTTATTTGCTTCGTGATCTTTGGTTTCCGCTTTCTGGTTCTCCACTGTTGTTATGCGACAATAGTAGTGCTATCTTCTTGGCTCAGAATCCAGTGGCTCACAAGCAAGCGAAGCACATCGACATCGACTACCATTTTGTTCGTGAGTTGGTGACATCCGGAAAGCTGCGTGTTGCTCATGTTCCGACTTCTCTTCAGATTACGGACATTTTCACCAAGGGGCTCTCTCGTCCGCTGTTCGAGTTCTTCAGGTCCAAGCTGTGCGTTGGCGAGCATCCGACGCTCCGCTTGAGGGGGGGTGTTAGGATAAATAAGACTCCTGATTAGATTATGATTTATTATTATTAGAGTTCTTTCCTTATTACACCTCTATTGTACTCTCTATATATTTAGATATCAATAATACAATTGATTACGGCAAATCATTCTATCAAAATATACCATAACATTTTTTAAATTTTAGGTAACACTTTATAGTATTCATGTAACACTTTTCAAAAATTTGAGTAATCTTTACAAGCTATTGTAATATTTTAAATAAGTGTTGGAAGGAAAGTGTTACAATATCTCTAGTTTGTAGTAGTGGTTCGTAGTGTTGATTTGAAATAAAACGTGAAAGGGGAAGGTCGTGTCGTTCTGGATAGGTGGGTGAGGGAAGTTGTAGCTAGCGCGGGTGGATGCCACAAGAACGAGGGAGGAAAACATAACTTTTGAAATTATTGGAATTCTTCATTTGTGTGTTTGGACTAAATGTTTGTGAAATCAGTACTCGAGATGTATAAAAAGTGCTGATGGAGTTTTTGGTTGATATGATATGAAATGATATTGCCAAATTAAGTAACATTTTGATGTGTCTGACACTTGGGTGGGTCATGCTGCTTGTTCCTCGGCCTTAACCTGCAAGAAAAGCCCTTGTTCCCTGGGAAAATTTTTTGATGCCAAAGTCAACTCTTGTTATATCATAAAGAATAGTGAATGAATTTTTAACAAAGGACGTGCTTGCGTATTTATATGTTAAAACCCTAATAATAAATGTGTGTAACTAAAATACTTAATTCCTGCATAATTATCTCCTTAATTACTGTAACCTTTAAATTCTCCATACGTGGAATCTAGACGGATTTCATTGGCCTCTTCTTACTTACTTATTGGGTCGTGATCCAGTATGAGAAGAGTACCATCAAAAGCCCCCTGAGAATTGAAGGCATGATAATTATATTCGAGTATTTGAAGTAGCTTAACTTTTAATATGTCAACATCACAGGTGTGTCTTAGTTCTCCTAATCACAAATACCATATTTTTTAATATATTTAGTTTTCCTTCTTCACTCGAAGAGTCTCTCAAAATCTTGTGCTTCTGAGCTACGTATTTTCTTTAAGAAAAAATGAGGAGTTTAATATCGAGTTTGCAACAATGATGATCGAGGACGAGAAGAAAAAGTTTGATATTTATAAGTAAGGCTCAGAGCATGCATATAACGCCAGTACCAGTATTCTTTACTGGGGAGAAATGTGTGGTACCTCCCGGCCCGACTGCCTATGTTGCCAAATAGGATGCCGACCCTTGTGTAGATAGAAGTGTACAAGTTTCCTCTTCTGCCCTTAATTCCTCACACTTTTATCTTGTTTTTCCCTCATCTTCTTAATTTTTTTTCATAGTATTCGTAGTGTATGAATCTAAAAGAAGCATTAGAGAATTCTCGTCAACATTTGATTAGAGAAGTCTCAAGTTGATGAAGGTTAAGCGGGACTTAACCAAGGCAAACAGGGAGTTAGAATCATGTTGTAATAAAATTCACCCAACCATATGAGGCGAGGATGTTTCAAGCTCGCGTTAATGAAATGGTGAAGCAAAAAAAGTATGCCAAGAAAGAGATAATTGCCTTTGAGAAACTATCAAAACCCACGATACTATGCTTGAAGTTCTTGAAAATAATGTTTCTCTCCTCAGGGGTAGAATTCTTGATAAAGCTTCATCAGTGGGGCTCTCATGGAGTTTTCAAGAGAGTTTATCATTGTAGCCTATCATACAGTAGCGACATTTGATGGCTTGTAGCATTCATATATTTATAGAGGTATGCTTTGAGTAATTTCGCTCAAGTTTTAGATTTGATGTAGATTGGGATAATGTTGCTCAAGGCATACAAATGCTAAGAGGGATGTTGATTCAAATGTAGCGCTAAGCATACAAGTAATAAAAAATTTCATAGCTAGATGTAGCATTGGGAATGCAATTCCTTAATAACGAGTCTTGGGACAATGTTGCTCTAGGTATATGAAGTTGAGCAAGCCATTGGTAAAAATGTAGCACTGAGCATACATGATCGAGGAGGGTGTCCTTTAACTTTCGATGTTGGTTTCCTTGGCAAGGGGGTGTGGCTTATTAGCATACTCGAATCATCACAGAGAGTGTAGCAAGGACATTTGCTTTGAGCACGATGATGGTTGGACATTTGCATTGAGATCGACAATGGCTGGATGATACTTTGAGGCTTGATGATGCTTCGAGGACATTTGCTTTGAGTTAATGATGGTTGGACATTGCTTCGAGGTCGACGATAGCTGGATGATCCTTCGAGGGTTGATGATGCTTTGAGGATATTTTCTTTGAGGTGGCAATGTGTTACGAGACGGGGCTCATCACCCAACCTCTACGCAACCCCATGCCCGTATGCACGCCAAAATGGTGCTGCAGTCCCATACCGCTCAACGCATCCCTGCGAACCGGTCTCCCTCGACTGCACCGCACATGTCTCTGTGTCACCAATGCTGACCGCCTAACCGCTCACAGCCCCGCAACACATTGTGAACAACTCTCGAGCCGTCTGTGCCCAATGTCGTTGCGCACAATGCCTGGTCGCCTGCCATGTTAGCACCCTAAGTGTTGAGTCACAGCTCGAGAAGACATGTCTTAAGCTCCTTGTCCTAGAAGTATTCTCCTTTGCTTGTAAATAGCTTAGCTAGTAGTGTAGCTTAGTTTCTTTATCAAGGTCTAGGCCTACGTATCATTTTAGCCTTTAACCTTATTTTGTCTATATACCTGGCACTCGTGATAACGTTTTCACATCATATATGTGGAGTAATGAGCTATCCACATCCAATTACCATTTTGCAAAATATTGAATATGAGTGTTTGCTCCCAGTGTTGGGATTTGTATTGCATCTTTCGCTTGTGTGTGTGAAGCTATGCTCTTATTCTAAACTCGTGTGTGTATTTCCATAGCATACTTGACCACGTCTCTCTAAAGGCTTGGTGCGTTGCGAGTAATCGAACTGAGTACGACGCACGTGGTCAATTAGGTGGTAGTCATGACACGGTGGTACACAGCTAGGCCACACGATGAGAACTCTTAGTGGGGAACCCGTGACAGTTGGTATCAGAGTTTAAGCAGTCCTTGAGTGCATAGTGAAAGATCATCACTATGTCTAAGAAGAAGGATCGGTTGGAGAACATTCAGAGGGCTCTCTTTGGTGAGGCACAAGGGTCCAGGAGGCTAGCTAACCGAGTGGATCAGAAAAAAATAGATGATTCCATTATCAGTGGAGACATCAAAGTGGCCAATGCAAAGGTTGCACTTCTGGATGAGAAGATCGCTGAGCTAAGGGAAGCTTTAGCATCTCACGAGTCGGACATTACCGAGTTGAGGGGCATTATCAAGAAGCTTGGCGGAGATGTGTTCATTCTCATGCAGGTTGTGGCCAAGTTGTCCCAGGTGGCGGTGGTGTCCGTGCTGTGCATGAACGAAAAGTCCCTGAACCTAAGAAATACAGTGGGGCAAGTAATGCAAGAGAGCTTGATAACTTCTTGTACAATTTGGACCAATACATTAAGGCGAACGGAATGGATTCAAAAGCTGAGAAAGTCACTATTGCCAAGATGTACCTGGAGGGCTCTGCTATTATGTGGGGCGATCCCAAGATGCGGAAATAAAGGCAGAACGCCTGGCCATCAACACATGGGATGAATTGAAGCTCAAGGTGAGGCAACAATTCATGCCCAGCAACATGAAGGAACGAGATTTGTTGAGACTAAGAACCTTGGTGCAAACCGGCAGTATTATGGAGTACATGTTGGCATTCCAGGCTTTTATGATCAACTTTCCTGATCATCCGAAGGAATATAAACTCCATGACTTCAACCTGGGATTGAATATGTGGGCTAGACTCAAGCTAAGGAGAGTTCGTTGCACTGACTATAACTCAGCGGCAGCGTTCATCGAAAGTTTGAAGGACTGTAATAACGGAGGATCGCAAAGGGTTGATAGGAAGGTGAACATTTCTACTCTTTCCAAGGTGGGTAATGGTACAGGTGCAATTTTTCCCAAGGTGTGGGTAACTTTAGACCCAGTACGAACAATGGAGGTAGCTACATGCCCAATTTGGGTGTTGGAAGGAATGAGGGAAGCCCCAGTGCAAGCGCGGTGAGTTTAGTTGGGTCCAAACCAAGGTGGGATGGACAAACCGGGAAGGCACGACTGGTATGCGGAACGTGCAAAGAGAATCATACCCTTGTTGATTGTCCAACCAAGCAGAGGATCACTGTTATATTGCTTGAGGACTTAAGAAAAATTAGGGAAGCACTGAGCGAGATAGTTTAGGAGTAGCTCACTGGGGAGTCTGGGCCCGAAGAGGAGGAACCATGCTCCATAGGGACATTGAATCTACAGTGTAATTCCATGGTGGGATCAAGAGAGCCAGGGTTGTTGAATCCGTTAACGGAGCCTGAGATCGACTGAGTGCTTACTGCAGTGCGATGAAAGAGAGCCACAAATTGGTCAAGCAAAGCGGAGAAGGCCGCACCGAAGCTTGATGAACCTGAGATTGTCCATGTGAAACCAGTGCGACAGTTGAATAGAGCATTAATGCATATGGACTTGAACGTGAATGGAAAACCCATCCGAGCGATAGTTGATACAGGAACTAGCCATGTGTATATCCCCTAAAAAGAGGCATCAAGATTGAGGCTCACGTTGGAGAAATTTGTGGGCAGAATGAAGGTCGTTAACAGTTTAGCTCAACCGGTACAAGGTGTTGTGAGGCAATGCTTGGTTCAAGTTGGCACCATGAAAGCCACGGTGGACTTCCATGTTGTTAAAATGGATGACATCGGTTTTGTCCTCGACATGGATTTTCTGAGAGATGTACTGATTGTCGTACACCCATTTGGCAACTGCCTTTACATCTTATGCACCAATCCGTGCACGGTCAAAATGACTGCAAAAAGATCACCCGGTGATAAACTCTTAGCTTTACAACTCGTTATGTGCATAAGACAAGATTAGGACCGCGGTTCAGCGGATCATTGTGGGGAGAACAGAAATGAAAGGTCAGAAGGATCTACACCAGCAATGGGTTTGCCTGATGGATCCAAGGAGCTTTTTGAAGTAGGTCTGAAGACTGAGCATGTTGTGGGTCGCTCCCTAACTGCAAGACATGAAGATTTTTTAAACAAGGGTATTCGTCGGTTGCCAAGAATATCTAGATTCCAAAGATATGTCTGGCAGCTGGCGCGCCCTATCAAACTTCCTTTTTTGAGTTGTTCAAGCAAGCTAAACCTTGTAAACCTCGACAGGGAAAGACAAGTCATCATTCACATGAGCAACCCCTTGTTGTTCCACAAGGAAGGAGGCAGAAATGTGAACAGATGATGATGCGTATCAGACATCATCTTGGACATTCCTTCGGTTAATGATAGAGGAGTGGGTGCTATAAAATTAAGCCAGCTCAAATGGGAATAGAAGAGAAGCCAAGGACCACAGCTAAACCAGAGTACACAATTGTCAGCAATTAAATCAACCCCTTTCTTAAGGCAGAAGTGTACGAGAAAAATGTGGGTAAGCGAAGCACCTTCGAGAATTTATGGCTCCGTGAATGTTCACTGAATTGAGTGGGGGAGAATGTTACAGGGTGAGGCTCATCACCTAACCTCAACGCAACCACATGCCTGCATGCATGACAAAATGGTCCCACGTTCCCGTGCCACTCAATGCGTCCCTGAGAATCGATCTCCCGCGACTACACCCCACACGCCTTTGGGTCATCCAGTGCAAACCGCCTAACTGCTCACATCCTGTGATGTCCCCTCTGTGCCTGCGATGCGCTGTGGACAATGCCTAAGCCGTCTGTGCTAACGCCTGTGCGTGCACCACCTGATCGCCACCAGGCCAGCACCTTAAGTGTTAAGTCATGGCCTAAGAAGACACGTCCCAAGCTCCTTATCCCAGAAATCTTCAATTTGCTTGTAAATAGCTTAGCTAGTAGTGTAGCTTAGTTTCTTTATCAAGGCCCACGCCTACGTGCCGTTTTAGCCTTTGACCTTATTTTTTATATGTACCTGGCACTCATGATAACGTTTGTACAACACATATGTGGAGTACTAAGCTACCCACATCCGGTTACCATTTTGCAATATATTGAATACGAGTGTTTGCTCTCCAGTGTTGGGCTTTGTATTGCATCTTTGCCTTATTTGTGTGAAGCCTTGCTCATATTATAAACTCGTATGTGTATTTCCACTGCATACTTGACCACGTCCCTCTAAAGGCTTGGTGTATTGCGAGTAACCAAACTGAGTACTAAGCACGTGGGCAACTAGGTGATAGTCGTGACACGGTGGTACACGGCTAGGCCGCACAGTTAGCACCATTAGTGGGAAACCTGTGACACGATGAGTGGACATTTCTTCGAGGGTTGACAACACTTTGAGATTCGAGAGCACGAGACTTCTTTTTTACTGGCCACCGAGATGGAGGATGGACAGCAGAGCAGCTAAAGTTTGGAAACTTTTTCCGGCGAGGCTTTGCCACGATATATTAGCGTCTCACATTCTTCGAGGGTGCATGGATTTCTCGAGTTTATGTACCTTCTTCGAGTAATATTTCTGGGGACGAGGGAGCATGATTTCTTCAAGGAATAATATGTGGTTCTCGTCGAAGATCAATATGTGGTTCTCTAGAGAGGTAAGCGGAAGAGATTCAGCACCGAGATTCAATGAGATACAGTGGTGAGATCAAAGATAATCTGAGCTGAGGCTCGATGGCGGTATTCAAGATTCCGATGGCACTGGGAGAACGACACTAGAAGACTCGATTGCGAGATCGAGGGTTGGCAGCTTGGACTCACCAGTGAAAGGCCTTATCAATGGCCTAGGAGTCGTGGGCTTTGATGGCACACTCTCAACTAGGAGTAGGAGCTCATGATAAGTTCGATATGTGGAGGAGATCTTAAGAAGCTCGAGATGGCGCCAAGCCCCTTAGGGAAAACATTGGAAAACCGCGGTGGAAATCTTCGAAGGACAGTGTTAGAGTGCAGCTTCAATGTATTTTAAGGCAGGATGAAAATACAACAAACAAAATATATTAAATCTTCTTCTATCGCAACAAGAGATTATCAAAAAAAGGTTGAGGGGATTCAGCACTTCAAATGCCACGTGAATTTCAGAACTTTGAAGGGTCCAACAATGAGTTTGAGGGAATCTTCGAACTCAATGGAAACCAGCAGCGAGCTCGAGGGATAAGCTCTCGACGGAGAAGCTCTTCAGCAGACTGTTCAAAATTAACATTGATTTTGGGTTTAGCCCAAGTGGCATTCTTAGTGGCCCATAATCTAGAAGAAGTCCAAAAGATTCTTAGAAAAAGTATGGAAGATTCTAGAGTAGGTTCTAGAACATCTCTAGAATGTGTAGATTAGGATGAAGTTGTAAAGAGAATTCTACAGAGCTAATTGTAGCTATTAGATTAGAGTTGGGATGGAAAGATCATATCCATTGGTTGGGTGATGCCACTAGTATAAATAAGGGTAATGTAGTAGAGTTTCAATCATGCCAAAATAATAGAAGTCTTCTCCTTTTAGAAATAATTTCTTTCTCCAAGTTCTCCATTTTCCCTCAAACGTTTCTAAACCCTTCTTCCACCATTCTAAATTTCCTTCCAACAAAGTAGTATTAGAATTATTCTCCTCAACAAAGTGGTATCAGAGCTATTTCGATTCCAACATGGATGCCAGTATTGAGCTCTCGATGGAGAAACTCTTCAATGGATGAAGCCTGGCTGGAGGCTCGAGGTTCGCTGGTGGGCTTCTCAATGAACGGAGTAGCTGAAGGCTCGAGGTTTGTCGGGGGAGAAGCTAAAGGCCAGTTTGTACACTATGCTGTAGATTGTACGGCAGGGATTTTACCAAATATGAAACCCCAATGGACCCACCAAATAATTGTTATCATTTGTTTGTTGAAGTAATGTGGCCAGCAACAATTTCACCGATAAAATTTCATCAAAATTGCTCAAATTCTTGGATCCAGGCTATTCTAGAATTCTAGGGATTTGTTGGTTAAATGTGATGGCAAAAAGAAGAAATCGGGCCAAAGATTGCTTCTTCTTGTTGATTTGGACAAATTACAAAATGGTTGAAGGAACTTTGAAGAATTCAAAGACTGTGCCGCAAGGAGGAGAAGAACCTGTAATACTAAGGATCTCAATTTTTACTTCATCGATCCCCACAGACAGCGCCAATTGATGCGTCTAAAATTCGGATGGGTCCTGTTGCTCGTTCCTCGGTCGTACCCTGGAAGAATGCCCCTGGGGGCATTCCCAGGGAATCGCTCCAATGCTAAATTCAGCTCTCATTATATCATAAAGAATAGTGAATGAATCTTTAACAAATGACATACCTGAGTATTTATATGCTAAATCCCTAATAATAAATGTGTGTGAAAGAAATACTTAATTCCTGCATAATTATCTCCTTAATTAGCGCATCCTATAAATGTTCCATACGTTGAATCTAGACGGATTTCATCGGCCTCTTCTTACTTACTTATTGGATCGTGGTCTAGTATGAGAAGAGTATCATCAAATTTCCCCTCCCCCCCCCCCCCCAGAAATCTTGTTTCTCTTACTTTGTGAGGGATGGACACTAGTAGACAACCACCTACTAAAGGCAGCAAGGAAATGCATTTCAATGAAAACCGCCTTTAATTTCAATTTTCGAGTTTGGAAATTGGTGATCGTGGCCCATTCAAAAAATTGTTGGCGGTTTTTTGATGATTAAAGGCAGTTTTTCATGAACCGCCTTTAATTAAACACAGTTCAAGACAGAATCACCTATAATTATCCCTAGTTAAAGGCGGTTATGTCTAACCCTCTTTAAATTTGATTGTTTATGAATTTGGAAAAAGGTAACGATAGGCTTTACGAAATCGAAAAACCCATTGTTTGGGGACTACAAGAAAAGGACATGTTTTCCAAACTTGGAAATGCATCGTGTCTACTTTCCAAGTTTGGAATGGTACTCACCTTGTCTTCAAAAATTTGGCGCAAGGTTTCCGAGTTTAAAAAATACCTTGTATGTTAAAGAAAATGCGCCTATTTCCATTAAAAGTCACAAAATCCAAAACTTTGAAGAAGAAGCTCATTCATTCATTACCCATTGTGGTGCTTGAGAATTCTTCATTTTGGATCAGAGACGGTTAGTTTAATCCAAATTATCTTGTTTACCAATTTCTTAAAAACATTGAAGGTGTATTTAGTGCTTCCTATATAAATATCAATTATGGTTTGAGATTAACTAGGTTTATGATTACTGTTGAACAGATCCTCATATGTTGCATGTTAATTGACTTTTAGGAGAATTAATCGATATGAACTAATTGGTAATGATCTTAGGAAATCACCTGAGTACATGCCATTGGTTGAATCAATTGTTTCGTTTGCGTTTGAACATTCTTCTAAAAATGGTTCTTCGCGGGCAAGATGCCCTTGTAAGGATTGTAAAAATGATGCATATTTAAGGAGGAAATATTTGCGGGAACACCTTATAATGAGAGGGTCTTGTTGGGTATGGCATGGGGAAGTTGTGGAAGCCTCTCCTTCCAATGAATTGAAGGACATGACGGCTGTTGATGAATTAGATGGTAACGCCGAGTTTGACGAAATGGTGGAAGATATTGTGAGGAAATTCAAAGGTAAAATGGAGTCGTTACTAGCTTTGATTGACGACAAAGAGACGCCTCTGTACAATGGTTCAAAAAAATTGGTTCTGAATGCAACTCTCCGGATAATGAACTTCAAAGAAAAGTTTGGATGGACAGACAAGTCGATGACTGAGACTCTCGAGTTGTTTAGGGATTTTCTTCTCGAGGGTAATGTAATGCCCGATAGATTATAGGCTACAAAATAAATACTATGCCCTATGGGATAGGAATTGCAAATAAACCCATGCATGCCCAAACAATTGTATGTTGTATAGAGGGGAAGTAGATAAAGATCGAGAAACTTGTCAGGTATGTGGTGAGTCTCGGTACAAGTTGAAAAGAGATGTGATAGCAGTGAGTGCAGAAGTTCCATTGAAATTGAAGAAAATGACACCAACAAAAGTTTTATGGTATCTCCTGATCATTCCTCATTTGAAGAAGTTGTATGCTTGTGGGGAAGATTCCAAGTTTTTGCGTTGGAACGCAGATAGAGATCGACCGGCGGATGATGTCATAAGACATACTTCAGACGGGGAGCAATGGAAGAATGTCGATGCTATGGCAAAGATCATTGGCATTTGAGGTTAGGATTGTGTACAGACGGTATGAATCCTTTTGGTAACATGAGTAGCACACATAGCCCTTGGCCTGTTATGTTGGTCATATACGACCTCCCGTCCTTGTTAACCATGAAATGTAAGTATGTGTTACTATTTTTTATGGTATCAAGTCTGGAGCAACCTCGTAATTATATTTATGTATATCTTGCTCCTCTAGTGGATGATTTATTAACTTTGTTTAATGATGGTGCTATATTGTTTGATGGGTTTGTTGATAATTTCTTCACTCTTAAAGCATTGTTATTTTTCAAAATTAAGGATTTTCTTGCATATGGAAATTTATCTGGGTATTCTGTGAAAGGCCACTTTGCTTGTTCAATGTGTGAGAAGGACACTATTTTTTGTCAATTAAAACACATTTGTAAAACAATTTACCAGGGGCATAAGCGGTTTCTTCCCGAGGAGCACCCATGGTGATTAGCCCGAAAATGATTCAATGGGAAAATAGATGCACGAGTTGAACCGGTGCCACTGTCAGGTACACAGATTTATGAGAGTTTTAAAAATTTTCCCATTGACTTTAAGCATAAGAAAAGAAAAGTTGTCGTTGAAGGAAGTTGGAAACAATGCTCAATCTTCTTCAAGTTGCCATATTAAGAGTATTTGGAAGTTAGAAATTGTCTTGATGTCATGCACATCGAGAATAATGTTTGTGAATCTTTGGTTGGGACATTATTAAATAACCTTGGGAAAACAAAGGACGTATTGTAGGCTAGGATAGATTTGGTTGAGCTGGGTATTTGGAAAAATCTTGCAGCAGTAACCACGAGTGACAATTGTTATTTGCCCTCGCTTGCAATTCAATATCGCAATCGGGGAAGAATTTTTTTTGTGAGACCCTTAGTAGTGTGAAAGAGCCTGGTGCATACTCATCTAACATAAGAAGTTGTGTGTCCGTCGAGGAGTTGAGGTTGTGCATTAAGCCATTGCCATTCGTTCTTCATTTCCTTCTCACGTAAGATTGTACATTACAAAGCTCTATTTTTTATATCCATTTTTCACAAAAGTATTAGTATATCAAAGTTGGATTGGTTGCAAGTTATGATTGTTGAAGGTATGTGCAAGTTATTTCCCTCCCTCTTTTTTGAGTCCACTTAATTGTCCATTTGGTGCGTGAGATAAAGAAATGTGATATAGTATTTCCAAGATTGATGTACCCATTTGAGAGGTACGTTAAAATCTTTAATCACTTTGTAAAAAAATTGTACAGGTCAGATGCTAGTATTGTGCAACGATACGTGACAGAAGAGGCCATTGATTTTTGTAATGATTATATAGAGCAAGTTAAATCTGTTAGGGTTCTATTGGTAGACATGAAGGGAGGTTTGGAGGTTTAGGGGTTAGATAAGGAAAATTATTTAGCCCTAGTGTGGAATATTTATGTGTCGACCATCTTTATGTTCTCTACAACCACCATGATGTAGTTCCATACATCAAGATTCATAATGATGCCATATGAGTGAGGCACCCTAATTTCAATGAGGCTCAGGTACTTCAATAGAACACTTTGACGTTTGCACCATGGTTACATAAACACGTTATATTGGCGAACATCCAGTGACAGTTAAATGGTTGGCTCGCAGACCATTGGGAACCGTTCTTCCATATGAAGGCTATGACATCAATGGTTTTACATTTGACGAAATCAATGGATAATAAGAGTGTCACTTAAAATAGTTGAGTGTCTCTTGTCTCCGAAGCATTGCATGTTGGAAGTGGTAGTGATGAAAATCATTTGTATGTTCTAAAGTGCTACTTTGGCATGATCTCTGAAATTTGGGAATTTGACTATGTCAGTATGCGTGTTCCTATTTTTAAATGTCAGTGGGTTGATATTAGCTACAGACAGCGCATCGAGGATTTGGGCTTCACCCTTGTCGATAGAATTTAGGCTGGATAGAAGAATGATCCTTTCGTATAGAGGGTCTCAAGCGCACCAGGTTTTATATGTGAGGGATCCTGTTGATCCTAGGTGGGAGATTATTGTTAAAGGGAAACGAGCTTTTGTCGAAGAAAATGAGTTAGAGGAAGTAATTTGATATGGATTTCACATCGTGAGTTGTGGGTCTAAAGAAGTCATGTTGCTCGAGGAGGAGGATCAGAGTCTTCACAGTTTCCTAGGGTGAAGTGACCATGATGAAGGGATGTGGATCGACGGTATGGGAAGATCACACCTAGACAACGTAAGTCAAAGAAGGCGGTGATCAAGAAAAGGAAGCATAAGTAGTAAGCTAGTGATTAACAAGTCCTATTAAATTGTTTAATCATTCGATGAATTCATGAGTTGAATTAACATGAACACATACTTGAATGATAAAATTTTAGAAATCATAATAATTTAGTACTTGGAAAGTATGATTTATTCGACGAATTCAAATACTAGAATAATCAAAATGCAACAATAAAGTCAATCACATCAACCTAATCAAGTCTATAAATCTCATTCTTCAACATCTTCAATGTTGGCAGTTGAAGTCGATAGGTTGATTTGCTGTTGAGAGCTTGAAGCAAGATGTCGCTCATAAGCTCGTTAAGACTTTTCCATGAACCAAAATTTTGCCTTCATAGCGCAAAATTCCTTGTGTTTCCATTTGCAGCAGTCCTTGAAGCCTCCAAGTAAGACTTTTCAGTAACTACGAAGTATATATAACGACCAAGAGATTAATTATGTAAATAGTGAGTTAAATATAAACAACATACTAAACAAATGGTTCTAAATAGGATTGTTGACTAACCTTCCTCAATACACGGCCTCTTGCTCGGCTATGCTCCCACCTCGGGCTTATGGATACCACTTCTCACCAATCAACATCCAACCCTTATTCTCGAAGTAAGACTTGTCATAATACTTCGGTGCTTTTTCCTCACCTTATATAGTCAACCCCTCAATGCTTCTCAAAATGCAAGTAATTAAAATCCCATAAGGCAGGCAAGTCAAGACCTTAGTCGACGTTGCAAAATGAAACATATGCCTAAAAATGAATGCCTCAGGGTTTATTTTCCTAACCTCTATGATTAAATAGAATAAAATTAGGGTTTCATAATTAGGATCAGTCAAGTGTGTGCCGAAGGGGACCAAACTACTATTAATAATCTCATATGTAAAATGTTGGTCCATGGGCAAAGGTTTTAGATCAAAGGTCTTGGGTTTTCCTAAGTTCAACCTCTCGCGCCCAAAGTACCTCACACTACACTCAACTGGGTCAATGTATAGAGGGTCAACTTCTAGAGGCCATTTCTCATGATGGGACAATTTATTATTTTATTAACAATTCATTCGCCAAATGGGATTCAATACCCCCAACCCTAGTAGCTAAGACGGTTACAATTTGTTTTCTTCTTGCTCTTGCATCTGCCAACTCTTGGTTTATATAGAAGATAGACATAAATAACGCCTTTCTTCATGGCAACATTAATACATTCAAGTGTATGTGTGTGTGTGTGCAGCCACCTCTTGGATATTTTATTAAGTTGGCTGACCTTGTTTGCAAACTCAAATGCGGTCTCTATGGCCTCAAATAGGCCTCCGGGAAGTGGAACAAAGAGTTTACTTCTCATGTAAAATCTCTTGGCTTTGTATAGTCACCTCATGATCATTGTCTCTTCCTCAGGATTTCTGCTCATTCTTTTCTGGCTCCTGTAGTATATGTGGATGATGTTCTTTCTATTGGTGATTCTATGGCTGAAATTTCTCCTGTTAAAAGATCTCTTCATGCAGCCTTTACAATTAAGGGCCTCCAGGATGCAAAATATTTCTTGGGCATTGAATTAGCAAGATCCATTGATGGCCTTTATCTCACTTAGACCAAATACAGTCTTGACATCATTACTGATTGTGACCTTTAATCAACTTACGCTTTCTTCACTCCCCTGCCTATTTCTTCGAATCATGACTCCAGTTCTCCTCTCCTCCCTGATCCTGAAGTTTTCAGAAGATTAACAGGCAGGCTTCTCTACTTGAACTTCACCAGGCCTGATGTAACTTTCTCATTTCATCAACTGAGTCAATTTGTTTAGGCCCCTTCTAAACACCATTTCAAAAATGCTCTTCACATTGTGCGATACCTGATCTCCTATCCTTCCTACGGTTTATTTTATCCCATCTACTATTCAAGCTATGCAGATTGGAACTGCTGCAGAGAAACCAGGAAATCTGTCATTGGTTTTTCCATTCTACATAGATCTTCCTTAATCTCATGGAAATCCAAAAGGCAGTCAACTGTCTCTAAATCTTCTGCTGAATCCGAATTAAGAGCATGTCAATAACAGCTTGTGAACTGAAATGGATTAGCTTCTTGGCCTCTGATCTTCATCTACCCCTCCAGCTCCCTCTTCCTCTCTTTTGTGATAACCAGGATGCACTTCACATTACAGCCAATCCAGTGTTCCATGAACAAACGAAACATTTGGAAATTGAATGTCATCTAGTCTAGGATTATTATCTTGCTAGTTTCCTTATTCCCACAAAGGTATTAACCAAGATTCAACTTGCTGATGTATTAAAAAAAGTTCTCTCAGCCCCGGCTTTCTTTTCTATCCTGTTCAAGCTGAAATTTTGTTGTTTCACTCCAGCTCACCTTGAGAAGGGATGAAGGAATATACACAAGCTGCACTTGAAATCAAGAAGTCTGAATTTGCAGGATTTGAAGATCAAGAAACAACCTTGTCAAAGGTTTAAGTCTGATTGAAGGCTTGGCCTTAATCCTACGACAACGTTTCACTGTTAATACCGATTTCCTTTTTAATTTTGTTTTTTTTCTTTTGAAGTTTGTTAGAGTTTAACCATTGTCTTCCTTTGATTGGGTTTGTAATTATATTCAATACCAATACCCTAAGGATATAGCAGAGGTAATGGCACATATATTTGTACGAATTTCGATTACAATTGATGCAACCTAATTTTCTCCATCTCTCAACTTTCCAATAAAAATCCTCTCCTTCTTCTTCTTCATATACAAGTAATCCTAGTTTTATGCCCTTAATTATAGCTTAACACAAAAAAATTTAACTTACTTTGTTAATCACCTCCAAATTATTTCTTCTCCCAATTAACTAATAAATGATAATAACATATTAACAAGCAGAAACTGCAACGCAAACATAATATACTGCTAGTAACTTTACATCGTGAGATTAAATTTGATAATACGATAAAGTATAATTTAATGTTTCATGTAAGAAAGAACTAAGAAGGGAATAATTTGAATTACTCCATGTCTTCCTTCAAATATGTTTATGAATTACATTATGAGAGTGGCATGCATGCAATACCAAGGAAGATTGCATGCATGAAATACCAAGGAAGATTGCATGCATGCAATACCAAGGAAGATTGCATGCAATGCATTATGGAGTACAGAGATTACAATCACCCTTATGGATATAAATTAGTTAACTTGAAGTGGAGTAGAGGAATTGGTCAACTCATCAGGCTCATGACCTGAAGATTACAGGTTCGAATCCTGTCACCGAACCAAATTCATCAACTTATTTTACTTTTTCATTTTTCAGGGCTAGATATTCGATTCTGGAATTTTACATTTAGAGTCAAGTGTTAAAATGATTCAAAATTTAAGTTGAAAGTGTCATGCAAAACGAGAAGTTGCCAAAATAAACCTAACTTTATGATGTATGTGTCAATCTAACCCTATGCGTTGTTGACTTCAGTTGTCCACGTGAGATTTGGCCAGAATTCAGGAAATGACAATTTTACCCATGAATTAAAAGGGGTAAAATGGAAATTCAACTTATGGGGACAAGGGTATTTTCATCATTTTAGGTTTGGTCAACACCCAAATTGATAAGTCAACGACAGAATAGTGACAAAAGGTTATAACTGCACATTTTGCCATAAAGTTAGGGTTATTTGGGCATTTCCTCGTTTTGCATGGTTCTTTGTTTTTTTATTTTTTTTTTGGGACGAGAGGCTATTACTTCAGCATTTTTTTGTTTTTTTTCCTTTTATTCTATTAAAATGGTTGTTAGTTTTAAGTGTTAGGTAAGAATTGTCTCCATCAATCTACTTTTTCCATGCCATGATTAGTATAGGTGTTCTTAATTTTCTTGTTTGGACTCATCATATGTTTACTGTGGATTTAGACGTTGATGTCCGTGTCTACATCACCGCAACTACCATGATATAGTTATCCCCATTGAAATAAAAATCTTTAGTCGGATTGCTATTGTGTGGGGGTTTGATATATTAATACAAAACGCCCATGCATGTTATTTTTTGTAGGGTTCCTTTTTTTTGTTTACCATAAGAGAATTCACTGAAATAGTTCTGGCAAATTCAGGACTAGACATTGTTGTACAGGATACTTATTATGTAGTTACACAATGTACTTTCTATGGGAGCCATTTTTGTTTTATTTGCAGGATTTCACTATTGGGTAGGTACCATATCTTAGTTAAACTTTAATAGATTCCAGATTTGTTATCCAAAGATTAAAAGACGGTTAGGAGAAATCCAAGTTAAAATCGTTATAATAACGCACTTCTAGCACTGTTTCTGAGGATTTATATCAGAGTTGTGGACTTTGGTCCATTAGGACTATCCTCTTGGAACTAAGTTAGTGATAATTCTATGCATTATAAGTGAGTCTTTCACACCGATGAAAATTTATTGTTGGCCATTAAAATGACCAACTTTAGTCTCATAGTTTAGGGAGAAGGTCGAATGGGTTAAATGAGGATAGACTGAATTTTTAATTAGGGAGCTTCATTTTTTTTGTTTTAATTGCAGTGATATTTGGTCTCAAATGTACATGGAACATTTTGCGTGTGTTTCATCTGATGCTTCTTTATGATTGGTTATGTTTGGTAGTCAGGTCGATATTATCATACATATATGTGTGTGTATGTATGTTTATGTATAGTTACACAATGAGAGCCACGTATCATTTGTGTGTCATTCTCATTAACATATAAACCTTTGTTTAAAATAAAATATTGACTAACACCTTTATATCTTTCTCTCTTATGGCCGTGAGGATTTATATTTGAATTGTAATGTCCTATATCATCATTTGTTATAATTAATAGCACATTATGCAAAAACCGATCTTAATAGAATGGGGATGGGAACCTGCTCATTCTAAAAATGATTTATCAAAATAAAAGGAAAATACCACCATCAAGTTACATATATTAGCAGAGGGCACTATTTGCATGACTTTGCACACAATTTGCACGAAGAGAGCTCCATCAAGTTACATAAAAAACTCTAAGTTTGCATGTAGAGATGTATTATTATTTTTGTATTAGGAGAGAAATGTATTTATAGACTTTTAGTAAAATATACTTGCTATTTACAAGAATAAACCAATATCACGGTTATCTCAAGGTTTGCAGTTGCAGGGGAAAAAATTCTTTGTTCTTTTGTCGGCCGTCATGAAGACGTTGCATGTGTTCGATCTTCGTCAGATCTTCGTCATGAAGAAGGATCAGAAGAAATGCGAGAAAATTCTATATCCATGGCTACAGTGCATGGCCATGGATACAATTGTGCAGGACGCATTAGCACAATGCGTCCTCTATGTTTTCCATTTTGTTTCGTACTGAATGCCTGAGGACGCATTTGCCAAATGCGTCCTCAATGCATTTAAATTTTTTTTGCCCTGGCAAGAAGAGGAAGCATTGCCGGAATGCATCCTCAATTTAATTTCGTTTTTGCAAATTCACGTAGGATGAGGACGCATTGTGCTAATGCGTCCTCCCTGAAAAGTTTCGTCCACGACCTGATATGTTTGACTTGGCATGAGGACGCATTGTCCTCATGCGTCCTCCCTGCCAGATTCCTACCATTGCATGCATTTAACCATTGCATGCGAATCATTTGACCATTGCATGGATTCTGACCATTGCATGCGAATGATTTGACAATTGCATGCATTCTGACCCTTGCATGCGAATGATTTGAGCATTGCATGCATTCTGAGCATTGCATGCGAATCATTTGACCATGGCATGCATTAAGCAACTGTAGAACCCGTGCCTTGAGGTTTCTATATATTGCTCTCAATCCGTTTATCATTCAGCTATTTACTCCTTCGTTTCATCCTTCTTCATATGCAATTCAAACTCTTTTCTTCATTTGCAATTCAAACCCTTTTATTCATTTGCAATTCAAACCCTTTTCTTCATCTGCAATCCAAATCCTTTTCTTCCTCTTGCTCCGTCATTGGTCGAGTTTCGTCGCCGTCCTTCGTTTCCAAAGTTGTCGGGTAATTATTCTAGCTTTCCTATTGTTGTTTGGTTGTATGTTTTTTTATTTATCGTGACTTGTTTCCGAACTTCGCAGCCCGAGCATTCTCGATCTGCCGTTGACCGTCGGTGACCACCGTTGACCGCCGTTGACCCCTTTGCGAATTTTTGTTATCTTGTAAAGGTATTTAAAAAATTCATTATCGTACGAATGTGTTTATTGATTATGTGCGATTTGGTGTCTTATTTTTTTCGATCAAATTAGGCATGAAATTATTATTTATGAAGTACTTGTAAAGTTCTTGTTGATGATAATGTTTTTAAAGATTGTACGTTGTTTGAGTGATTATGTATCTTGATTCTACTAAATTGTTTAAAGAGAGTGAGTATGTGTTTATTGATTATGTGTGATCTGTTTACTACTGTTTGCATTAAAGTTGTAGTAATAGTTTAATTAGTGTGGTACTATTGTTTGGAAAATGAAAAAAGCTTAATAATGTACTGTCATTATGAATATCGAGTTACATGTTATTTATTTGTATAATGCAGTAGTTCGATGGTTTTGCTTGTGTACCTGTATAGAGGGGGTCAATTTAAGTTTGACCCCATTGTGGGTGTGTATTATGACCCTCCTATAGAGGGGGCTTAACCTCCTTTCCATTGTGGGTGTGTATTATGACCCTCCTATACTGGAAAGGAGGTTAAGCCACTCGGAGCTAGTTCATTTAATTTTTACAAGGCTTGGTATTGCGAGTGGGGGTTTCAGTTGAAATTATATTACTGTTGTCCTGAGCTGATTGGTTCGGCCATATACTATCGGTGTTACAATGTGGCGGATGACGAGTCAACCGCGACATTCTTCAACATTGTTGAGCGAATGTCCTTGTCCTTAGCAGAGTTGTACATTGTTCTGGATAATGTGAGAAGCACTACTGACCGTTCGGGTGATCTTAGTTCGGGCACTTTCGTGTCGTTGTTGAGGAACATGCAGAACTGTACACCTTTGCCAACCTTACCATCCCCTATTGATTGCCAAGGTTTTGTCGTTGGTGAGTCCAGCCAACCCAATGCATATGTTCACGTCGATTGCGCCCAGCCGTCCACAAGTGGTGGTATATACGGTGGCCATCAAGGAGACCTGAATGAGTTCGATGATGATTATGTAGGTGAAATTGGCGAGTATGTTGTTGGTCATGTTGGGAGCGATGAGGATGGTGATGAAGGGGAACTTGGACAAGGCAGTGAAGATGATCATTCCTTGTCAACTGATTCGAATCCAGGGGACGAAGATGAAGAAGTGGTGTGCATGAACATTGTACCCCCGTCGTTTCATAATTTGGCGAATCCTGAAACGACGGGCTACTTTAGAGATTATGGGGGCCCTGATGAGGATGGCTATGACCCAACAAATTGTGGTGATGAATTTCCTCGTTATGTTCAAGCAACTGGCGAAGTGGAATTGGGTATGCGATTCCGGACGAAGCCAAAATTGGTAGAAGCTATTTCGAGGTGGAGTTCTATGATGAACAGGGAGCACAGAGTCGTGGAGAGCCGGTCACGCACATGGTATGCGAAAGTAAGGATGTGGTTGAAGGAACTGGAAATTGTCAATGGGTTGCTAGAGCCAGCAAAAAGGCTTCGCATGGCATGTGGGAGATCACCAAATGGTAGTCATGCTTGTGTTGGGGCTGGGCGATCGACGGGTAACACTAACCTGACATCGTTAATGATCGCCCGTGTAATTCGCCACCACATTGACGTTAACCCTTCTTACATGGTGAAAGATGTACAAGCGCATGTGAAGACAGATTTTAATATGACCCTTTCCTATAAAAAGGCATGGTATGCTCGACAGAAGGCTATTGATTTGGTGTTCGAAACTTGGGAGAAATCCTTCGAACAATTGCCCACATATATGGATGAGCTAGTCAGGGCAAATTCGAGGACCGTTGTTGAGTGGGAAGATGTACCCGATAGAATACATGGGCGTGGTTGCCAAAAATTCAAGTTCATTTTCTGGGCATTTGGTCAGGCTATCGATGCATTTCGCCATTGCAGGCCGGTGATTAGCGTGGATGGCACTCATTTGAGAGGTGCATACAAGGCCACAATGCTAGTTGCCGTGACACATGACTCGAACGACTACATACTCCCCATTGCTTATGCCATTGTTGACGGTGAAACCAATGATAGTTGGGACTGGTTCATGCGGAGACTACGTATCCACGTGGTAGATGATGATAATAGGCCAATCTGTATTATATCTGATCGCCATGATGGAATTTTAAATGCAATGAGATGGACAGGCGAATGGAGAGAGCCAGCTGGATACCACCGGTTTTGTTTGCGTCATTTTCAATCAAGCTTCCTTAGTGCTGACAGTGGAAAGTTCAAGAATGCGCTTCTGAAGACTCTAGTTTGGAAGCTTGGTGGTTCCAGACGAGAGAGTAGGTGGAGGGAGTACAAGGAGGAGTTGGAGAGCATCGAACCATCTGCCTGGGAATGGTTGGTAAAACATGATACCAGTAAGTGGTGCCTTGCATTTGATGAGGGTGATCGACGTTGGGGAATTCTAACAACCAATTTTTCAGAGAGCCTCAACAACTGTTTAAGGCCCGCATGACATCTCCCTATAACTGCGTGTGTCAAAGCGACCTTTGAGCGAACAGTTGAAATGTTTGCTAAAAGGGTAATGGATGCCACGAACTGGAGGTACTTTCTAGATTCGTTACAGTTCTTTATGGATTGTTGTCCTCGTTTTGTGACTCTAAAATGATGTTCAAATGTTTAGGTCGGTGTTCCCTTCCAGGATTTGGAAAAAATTTCAGAAGCAAGACACGTTGGCATAGGGACATATTGTCACTGCTTTTTGGATTGCATCACAGACTTATAGGGTTGTGACAAGGACCATTGATGGTGGCATTGGTGAGAGCCAGTACACGGTCAAATACCGGAGAAAGTTGTGTACTTGTCGTGAATGGAAAGTTTTTTGATTCCCATGTTCACATGCGTTAGCTTTCTGTAGGCATAGGCGTGACGACCCAGCTACTCTATGTGACGAGGTATATCACACGACTACCTACTTGCAGTAATATAGTCAGGGTTTCATGCCCCTACGAGATCCATCACTGTGGCAATGTGCTAGTTGGAGGCTGATTCCCGATATTGAAAAGTTTCGAAACAGGTGCGTGAGCAGTATGCAGAGAGAAAAAGAAAGAATCAAATGGATGAGAGGGTGCCGGCTGATTCCAGAGGCCACCGTAGGCGAGGGCGTGACTAGTGTCAGTTGTTTGCTACAGTATTTGTTACTTTGTGTTTGGGTATTTGTGTGTTTTAGGCGCATTTGAATATTTACGATTATGTGTACTTGTCTAAATTAAAGCTACTGCAAACTTTGGTTTGAATATCAGTGCACTTGTAATTTTGTTACTTATTTGGAAAGCTTGATTGTGCTTATTTGCCGGGTGATTCTGATTATCAGCAGGTATACATCATGTATCATCCGGGTCCCATTGATGACACATTACTGTACCTGCACCAGGAGCACCGTGCACGTGCTCTGTACAATGGTCAATTAGAGGATGAGGCATTGCAGGTGAGGCGGTGCGATGGGGCTTGTTGGACTGGTCAAATCCCTGATCCAGTCATGCACTACGTGCGTGAAGCTGGATTCCAAGGACTTTTGGATTCTGCTTCGATTCACATTGATCATTCTCTGGTCACAGCCTTAGTGGAGCGTTGAAGACCTGAGACTCATACGTTTCACCTACCAATTGGGGAGGCTATGATAACTTTGCAGGATATGGGCATGTTATGGGGTCTACCGATTGATGGCATGCCGCTTACTGGAGTGGACACTAGACGACGCATGGAGGACTGGCAGACAATATGCGGAGACTACCTAGGGGCTACACCAAACTCGAGTGTTATCAGAGGAGGTGGCATAAAGGCCAGCTGGTTGGGAGAATTGTTACATAGTTCATTCCCTGTTGATGCTACTGAGGTATATTGTCAACAACGGGCTAGGGTTTTCATTCTACTGCTGGTTGGTGGAATGCTATTGTCAGACACATCCGGACACCTTATCCCTTTGTTGTATTTGTCTTCACTGATGGACCTCGGTGCAGCACATCAATACAGTTGGGGTAGTGCCATTTTGGTACACTCGTACAGGTGTTTATGTGACGCTGCCATCCCACAAGTGAAATCCATATCTGGACCACTAGTCTTGCTACAAGTAACATTGTTGGTTAATTTTGTCAGTTGTACATACTGTCGATCGTGACCTCGTATATTTATTAAATTTTATTTCATTTTTTGTCAGCTGTGGGCATGGGAGCGAATCCCATGCATCCGTCCGGCCGGACGACTACCGGTGATCGCCATAATGAGTGCTGTTGGTTCCAGGTACGTATTGAATTCATCGGTAGTTACTTTTTTAACTGCAAGGCAATTACTAGGAATGACTTATAGTATTAACTATGTTCCTAACAGGTGGAGAGCGCGACATGATTTATCCCAATCACCTATGCATGTACTTAAAGTGTACCGCGGTCAGCTAACATCTCTTCATGATAGACAGGTATATTGACACTCGAATTTCCTGAACTTCGACTAATGGTTATAAGGGATTCTCAGAGCTAACCACAATACCTACCTGTTATTGCAGTTTATTTGGCAGCCGTACACAGAGGATGTCGTGCAACAACTCCCAGAATATTGTACGGCTGGTAGCCACAACTGGCTATTGTCTGTTGACCTCATTACCTGGCATGTCGTAGAGTACCATCACGTACATCGTGTTCTCAGGCAGTTTGGCCTCATCCAGCCAATACCCATCCAGTTGGTCAGTAGGATGAACAAAAACTACTTCATACTAGAGACCGTCGTGGGAGGTCAGGATTGGACTAGCGTGTGGAACTGAGAAGATATATCGATGCTTGGGAACATCGAGGACAACGACAAGTTTATGTGCAAGGGTTAGCGGATCCGTACACACCCACTCGAGAATACATGGAGTGGTATTTCCGGAAAACAGTGACCTTGGTTGATCAGCCAGGCCGGGCCGAAACAATTGCGGAGGGTTTTCATGGAGATGGGGCTACTCTGGAGTATACGGTATTTCCTTCACGTCCTCTAGTTTTCACAATTAATACTATATGTTTCTTCAATATTATTTAACTAACATATTCACCTCATTGTTGTAAATGCAAGAAATGTCTCAGATGAGAATCATGTTGGATATAAATTTGGACGAATGTCCCCACGTATCACGAACATGATCAGGGAGGTACGCGATGTTGCCACCCGTACTCTACAGTATGCACATGAACCCTCCAGACTGCAGTTCCACCAGCCATTTGTGCACTGTGACGAACCTCCACCGGGTGTGAGTTACACTTGCATTAGAAGCCACCGTCCAGCTCCACCTGGTCGACATGGTGGTCGGCGATCGCGTGCTCGTGCCCATACAGACTGCATTGGTTCATCACAAGCTGGAACTTCAAATGCGTGTCCGACAGACGCTGGAGAATCACACGGTGGACCGTCACAGTATGACACTACTGTGGCTGATTTCAATGCATATCTTACACCCCTTCCTAGTCATACCGGACCGTTACATGGTGGATCCTCACAGTTCAATGTGGCTGCAACAGATTTCACATCATATGTTACTCCCAGTACGAGTCATCAATACATGTCGCATGCTGCTCCATTAGATACTGGTGGTGTTGCACATGTCCAGCAGGGTTCATGGCAGAACACGGAAGATGATATGCAGGAGGATTGTACAGAGGGAGTGCCAGATGACGCCATCCATTTTTCTCCTGAGATGGTCATCCCAAGACGCACATCCCGCACCATACGTCCTCCACCATGTGGAACAAGTGGAAAGCTTTGCAGAGGCCGTCGTTAGTAGATAACATGATGACATTTAGCACTAATTTATTTACGTTTGACACGTCTCCTCCACATATTGTACATTTATGTTTAATTATATTCATTCCTACTATATATTACTGTAATTTTAAGAATAACATAAAAATATAAAGAATAATTTACAAATTAGATATTTTACTGCTTATAATTACAATTTATAGATTTTTGTAATAAAATGTGGGACTAAAAAATTATGTACGGTAATAATATACATGTCAAATTCAATACCCATTTTTAATAACACTGATTTAAAACAGGTATAATTCAAACAGTATTTCAAAAAAATTAAAAATGAAAATTAAATACATTTGTTTATTTCAAAAAATAAATTCATGAGGAGGCATTCATGTAATGCGTCCTCTAAACAATTCGATAGAAAAAGTTTTGAAAAAATTGAGGACGGATTCTACCAATGCACTATATTCACCCAAAAACAAATATAAAGAATAATAATTTATAAATTATATATTTCACTGATTAAAATTACAATTTATATATTTCACTAATAAAATGTGGGCCTAAAAAAATTTATATACAGTACTAATATACATATAAAATACAATGTCCGTTTTTAATAATATTGATTTAAAAAAGGTATACTATTTTGGAATGCGAAATGTATATTAACCAGAATGCGAAATGTATTATTTTGTCAAATTCAATACCGGTTTGGAATGCGAAATGGAGATGAATATATTATTTTTTAACAATTTTAACAATTCAACACAAAAATTGTAAAATAAATTGTTAAAATTTGTTAAAATTGTAAAAATATTTTTTAACAAAAATATTTAAAAAATTAAATAAAATCTGAGGACGCATTCTTCATAAATTTGTTTTAAAAAATATATAAAAACATGAGGACGCATTCATGGAATGCGTCCTCTAATTAAATTTGTTTAAAAAAAGTACTCCCTCTGTCCCAGCCAAATCTGCACACTTACTATTTGGAGGTCAAAGTTGTTAAAATTTGACCACATATTTGAGTAGATATATGAAAAATAATATTATCGTATGATATATTGTTAGATTCGTCATAACATGTAGTTTCTAAATATCAATTTTATATGTGTCATTATTGTCCGTAGTTACATATATTTACAGTCAAACATGTTTTTTGGAGACCGTGAAAAAGATTCTGTGCAAATTCCCCTGGGACGGAGGGAGTATAAAAATATGAGGACGCATTCATGGAATGCGTCCTCTAATTACCATACAGAAAGAAAAAAAAACAGTGAATGCGTCATCCATATTTGCGTCCATATATAATAACATGCACAAATGCATCCTGTTTCGGTTGACCATGCACATATGGATCAAGTTCCCAAAGAAATGCTTGTTTCGGGAAAAACGAGGATAAGAAACTGAAATAAATTGTTTGGATTCCAGAAATCTGAAAAAAATGCGTATGCATGTACGTAGTTTACATATATTGCGTCATATATGGAAATCATTTTTAAATTCAGAAAGAAAAAAAATTGCTGGACACATGTTCATCGGATGGTAACTAATTCTGGCCTCTAATTCGAAATTCCATCCTTACGTGGAGCAAATTGGATGGCCACGAATCGCGTTGCCCTAAAAATTTATGTTTAACATCGGATATTATTCAGATACTAAATGAATGTAAATTTATTTTTGATGTTATTATATGTATATGGACTTTTTTGAAGTTATGTTTTTTTTACAAACAAATGCTTTTTAAAGTTTTTAAATTTTCAAATTAACTCTGCGTGCTTGCATCGTGCATGCACAATAATATATTTGCGAAATGCAACGTGAAACAACAATTTTGTATTAATTCATAATATTAAAGTTAAGGGAAAAATACAAAACTAATTCTATTTTTTTTAAAGTGTCAATTTAACCCTGTAAAATTTGAAAGTGCAATTTTAGCCCTAAGGTTTTTAGTAAATGTGCCAATATGACCTTTTCGCACTATTCTGGTTTGACTTTGCATTTTCCAGCATTGACCAAACCTAAGAGACTAATATATCCCTAGTCCTAAAACTAAAAATTTAAGGACAATAATTTCTTCTTCTGCTCCACTGCTCTGTCACCACCACCACAGCTGCCACCGCTGCTCCATCGCCAGAATATGGAGTTTTGCTGGATGGAAACTCCTCGAAGCAAATTCCACGCACGTGCTTCTCGTCGTCTGAATTACCTTCAGGAATTGACGTGACTTTCTGAGATTTAAGTTTATCCTTGGCCTGGAATGTGGTCGCGGATTGCCTTCCCGAAACTAAATCCCTTTCCACATTCTTTGCAGATGTAGGAGAATTCCGCAGGCTCATTGATTTCATCACACAATTTGGGGATTCTGAGCTTGGTCTTTTTGGCAGAAGATCCAGCCTCTGCCATCTTTCCACCTCGTTCCTGCTTCTTCTTAGTACTCGGTGGCTCCAGTGTGCTTAAAGGCAGAGTCTTTGCGCCGCCCATGAACCCTAGCCTACTCAGCTCACCCCACTGATGCTCGATGCCACCAAGCGAACCCTAGTGCCGCGAACTCCAATTTATTTTTGATGTTATGAACTTTTTTGAAGTTATTTTTGTTATAAACAATTAATTTTAATTTTTAAAATTTTTAAAATTACCTTTGCGTGCCTGAATCGTGCATGCACGATAATATATGTGCGAAATGCAATGTGAAGCAACAACAATTTTGTATAATTTCCAATATTAAAATTCAGGGCAAAATACAAAACTAACCTTATTTTTTTGAAAGTGTCAATCTAACCATGTAAAATTTGAAAGTGCGATTCTAACCTTAAGTTTTCTGTAAATGTGTCAATATAACCTTTTCGCACTATTCTGGCTTTAACTTGTCATTTTTCGGCAATGACCAAACCTAAAAAGACCAGTATACCTCTAGTCCTAAAACTAAAATTTTAATGATAAAAATATCTTCTTCTGCTCCACCGCTCTGTCACCACCGCCGCCTCCACTCCAACACTAGAATCTGGATTTTTGCTTGACGGAAACTCCTGGAAGCAAATTCCACACACGTGCTTCTCGTCGTCAAAATCACCTTCAAGAAAAGACGCGGATTTTCGCGATTTAAGCTTATCCTTAGCATGGAATGTGGCCGTGGAATGCCTTCCTAGAGCCTAATCCCTTCACACATTCTTTCCAGATGTGGGAGAATTCCGCAAGCTTATTGATTTCATCAGACAATTTGGGGATTCTGAGCTTGATCTTTGTAGTAGAACATC
This sequence comes from Rubia yunnanensis, assembly GCA_037428765.1. Lineage (NCBI taxonomy): Eukaryota > Viridiplantae > Streptophyta > Magnoliopsida > Gentianales > Rubiaceae > Rubia > Rubia yunnanensis. The sequence goes on along the minus strand of CM075068.1, from coordinate 18,581,124 downwards.
GAGCCCCCGCCATCTTTTCGCCTTGTTTCTGCTTCTTCTCAGCACTTAGTGGCTCTGTCGTGCTAAAAGGCAGAGTCTTTACGCCGCCCCTGAACCCTAGCCTACCCAGCCCACCCCCACTGAAGCTCGACGCCACAGAGCGAACCCTGGCACCGACAAATCCCAGCACCAACGCCCCCACTAAACCCTAGCCTACCCAACCCAACCCTGCTGAAGCTCGACGCCATCTTCTTCTCCTCCTTCTCCAGCAAATCATCTCCAACGGTGGTGGTCGGAGCTCTGCCATTTCTTATTTTGCCGATAATTTCTACGCATTTTCTTATTTCGCCGCCTTTTCTTATTTTCTAAAATTTTGTTTTTTTAACAGAGGCATAATAGTCAGTTCACATAATTTTGGTCAAATTCATATCTTCAAGGTTAGATTGGCACTTTCGACTAAATAATATGGTTATAATTGCACTTTCAGATTTTACAGGGTTAGATTAACACTTCGACTAAATTTTAGGATTATTTTAGCACTTAACTCTAAAATTAATGCAAAACTAACAATGTAATTAGTTTGAAGAGGGAAGAAGGGAATAAAAAAATCGGTGAATAATTCATTTTCTATAATCAAATAAAAAATGAGTTAAAATATTTTATCAAACTTTTTTAAATGCGGTTTTCAATGCATGGAAAGATTCAAAGTCCACATGTAAAAAAGGTGATACCCTCGCCCTCAGGGCGCCGGCCGCACCGACATCACATCCATAACCGAGGAGGTAAATAAATCCTCTGTGTCTAGCTTTTGCAGTATGCGTGCATGTTGCTTGCAACTTCACCCTTTTTCAGAAAAAAAAAACTAAAGACCATCAGGTGAGGCGTTTTAATTTATTGACACCCAAACGTTTATCAAGTTACATACTCCCTTCGTCTCACCCGTTTCTGCACATTTTCCTTTTTTGATTGTCCCAATTAATTCTGTACAAATTGAAAACTTTCTTCCTTTGGCAAATTTTATCATTGAATTACCAAATCTACCCTTAATGAATTCATGAATTTACAAAGTTTTCCAAATTAAAACTCAATTATTACTCACCCACTCAAATCTAATCCCTAAAATTTCTACGTCAACTCATTCACTCACCCCACTCATCTCTCTGCAGCCTTCTCCTCCTCAGTTATCTGCCTTACTTCGCCTTTCCTTCGCCCTGCCTCTCCCGTCCTCTGCCTTCCTCATCTTCCCTCCGTACTGTCCCTGGCTCCCTCCTCTTCCCTCCGCCCTTCCTCCGCTTTCATCGGCTCCTCCTCTCTCCTCCTCCTCCCTCCGCCATCTCTCCGCCCTCTTCGCCGTCATCTGCCTTCCTCTTCTTCCCTCCGTACTCTCCTTGCCTCCCTCCTCTTCCCTCTGCCGGAGTTTCATTTTGTTTCTGAGTTTCCGTTGGAGTTTTTCCGGGGCTCGATTCCCACTTTTTTCTTGGTTGAATCCTGCTTCTTGTTGTCCTTATGGTTTATTTTGTATTCTTTGAGTTACTGGAGTTAACTAGTTTCTGAGATTTTTTTATATTGGTGTGGGAAGTTGTTTTAGGTGGGTTGAGGAAAGCAGGCACGGTGGCAGGGTGGTGGTGAGAAGAGGAGAGCTTGGGGTGAGGATAGCAGGCACGGTGGTGGTGAGAAGGGGAGGGCATATGTTGAAGAAGGGTGCATTTTAGACGTTTCCCTTTGTCAGAAAAAAAATTCATTCGTCTCTCTGCAGAAAGGGCTGGGACAAAGGAAGTATATGATTTTGCTCACAATTTGCACGAAAAGATCCACCCAAGCTAGGTAAAAAGCTCCAAGTTTGCACGCATACATGCATTATTAAATTTTTATTCGGGGATAAATTTAATTTAGAATTATGGTACTTTCTGTCCTAACTCTATTCCACTCTTACTTTTTTGTTAATATTTTTTTATCAAAATTTGATCACACATTTAAATCGATATATAAACAACAATATTATCGCATATAATATTATTTTAATTTATCGCAACAAGTAGTTTCAAATATTAACTTTTTATTTACCTAATGTATGTAAATATATTAACGATAAAATATGTTTCTTGGGCCGTTTAATAATTAATGATTTTTTACAAATAGAGATGAGACAGATGAGTACATTATATTTGATACTTGGTTGCTGGGAAAAGTTTCTCTGGGTCGTTAAGCATACGTACATTTGGTCGGTCATCAGTTTTAAAGCTTTGCATGCCCTATTTAAACCTAACGTCCCCTACCCATTTCGTCTAAATCCATTTCCATTTCCATTTCCATTTCCATTTCCATTTCCGAACACCAAGCCGTCCGTTATGTTTCCTCTGCTGGAATCCAGCTCTGACACCGCTGCAGCAGTGGCGTAACCAGAACGGTATTTGAAAGTGTCTGAATTACATTGATAATTTTTCCCGAACATTTAATTCCACATATTCAAACAAACAGCATTTTTTAACAATAAAACAAACGACACTTATTAGTACAAATTACACATTATATTATGCTAATTAATAAAGGCAAAGTCTTGGCAAAGACGGTCTTTCCATAGGCTTATGGAAAGACGGGGTTTTATTAGAATAATAAAAGGTAAAAGGTCTTAGTTGCAATATTAAAGTTTTAGTATGAAACATGTAGTAGTTATAAAATTTATAACCCGGTTCATACAACCCAAAAATTTTATCTTAATTTCTTCTAATTTACACTTTAAACCTTGGTCTTTCCATAACTTATGGAAAGACCGTCTTTCAAGAGACAGACTCATTAATAAAATAAAAAGAATATAAATAAAAGACAAAGTCTTGTGCAAGACCGTCTCACAGCGAGACCGGGGGTTAAATTATAAATAATATATACTTAATTTGGGATGGGGTATTAATTATAGTTTTCATATTGTTAGGGATTAAATTGTAATTACGGTAAATATGAGCATACATTTACTGTATCTCTTCCTCTTCCCCCTCATTCTTTACCTTTTGTTTTTTTTCTCTCGAAAACCGCTTCTGTTTTCTGCCGTCCTTCTCTTTTTCCCTCTTTTCTGGCGACCTAGGTTTTCTTTTTCCGTCGCGGTTTCTGTACTTTCTTCTGTTTTTGTTGCTTAATACGCATTATATCATGTTTTGACGTTAGTGTAATCGGTTGTTCTGGTCCGATTTTTTGAGTTTCTTGCAATTTTGCTTGATAATCGGTTCGGCTCTTCATCAGGTAACTCCGACGACTTAGATTTGTTCTTCTAGCCGATAATCTTTGTTTTTTAGTCGTTTTATTGTATGGTAAGCTTTTTGTTGTTGAGCTCTGAGGTTTCTGTACTTTTTTTACGATTATTACTCTATTATATTTTGAGGTTGTTATCGTAAATGAAGAGGATATTGCGAAGCTGAATGTTTTTACATACATGTTGTTTATTAGGTTTTCATTGATGTCGATCTTTTTTAACTCTATTATTTTTCATGTTTATCGTTTTCTAGATGTCAAAGAAAGGAGATGTTGATTCCGGTTGTATAGACGATGTTGTGATTAAAATTGCAAAGTCATACTCCCAGCCTTCCATTTCTTCGAAGGCTGCTGTAAAGCAGAAGAGGAAGACTTCTTCCCAAGGTTTGTTGCTTTTTTTTAATTTGTTTGGCGGGAATATTTGAATTTATTACTATATTTGTTCATTTTTTGTCGTCTAGGGTTTTACATGATGTTTTAATGTTTGATTATGATGTTTCAAGGTTTTCATTTGACTTTATTTTCTGTTTATGAGATGTTTCTATTGGAAAGGTGTTATGTATGTTGCTCTTATTATATGTGTATTTTACTGTCAATATTGTATGATTTTTAAATTACCGTGATTCTATCATAATTTTCAGTAAGAGTGATGATGTAAGTATATCAGTTGATGTTTTCATTATATATGTTTTTATTTGATGCTTTACAGTTCTGATTTGATGATACAAGTATTCCATTTGACTTTACTGTTCTTGTACTGATGTTTCTTTGTACTGTTTGGTTTTATGTGTTATGATGATGCTAGTGTTTATTAGTTTGATGATACAAGTATTCCAGTTGACTTTACAGTTCTGATTTGAAGTATATCAGTTGATGTTTTCATTATATATGTTTTTATTTGATGTTTTACAGTTCTTATTTGATGATACAAGTATTCCATTTGACTTTACTAGTTCTGATGCTTTACAGTTCTGATTTGAAGTATATCAGTTGATGTTTTCATTATATATGTTTTATTTGATGTTTTACAGTTCTGATTTAATGATACAAGTATTCCATTTGACTTTACTAGTTCTGATGCTTTACAGTTCTGATTTGAAGTATATCAGTTGATGTTTTCATTATATATGTTTTATCTGATGTTTTACAGTTCTGATTTGATGATACAAGTATTCTATTTGACTTTACTATTCTGATGCTTTACAGTTCTGATTTGAAGTCAGTTCTGATTTGAAGTATATTAGTTGATGTTTTCATTATATATGTTATTTATGCTATAAATATTTTTTCTTTTGTTTTAGATTTGTGGTGTTCCTGTACGAAAATTTGATAGGATTCGTGGTTTGACGACACCTACATTTACTGCATGTATATGTTTATCTGTATAATTTTGTTGTATGTTTTAAATTTTTATTAATATTTTAGTTTTCATCCAGCTTTGAATCCAAGGAATGTTAAAAAGAAGAAAGTTGCTGAGGTGTCCATTCCATCATCTCCAGTTCCTGATTCATCCATTCCTAAAGAAAATGTCCGGAAGAGGTCTGTAAAACAAGCTGCTGTTAAACGAGTCAAATTGATTAGCGGTAAGGGTAAGGTTCTTGCTGATCGTGATAACTATTCTGATGCTGAAGGTATTATTCAAATTATAATATTATGTTTTATTATGTGCTTTGATACTATCTATTTTAAATCTTTCATGATGTTTTATGTTGTTTAGAGGAGGGTGCCAGTAAGATTCATTCCAGCCAACTTGCTTCTGTTTTAGCTGAGAACGCAACTGGTAATATTTATAATTTTGATTTTTTTTCATTTTATATTTTATGAATTTCTCTGTACCATTTAACAATATGGTTTGATGTTTGATATAATTCAGATGAGGGTATTAGGCAAGGTTATTCCGAGTCTGGAAGAAACTCTGCTAAAAAAGGTAAACATTATTTTTCTCTAATACATTTTTTTTTCTGATTTTTGATTTTTTATTCATTACTCTTTACCCTTTACCAATATGGTTTGATGTTTTATGTAATTTAGGTGATCGTGTCAGTTTAGCATCTACTGGGGCTGGAAAAAATTCTGCTAAAAAAGGTAAACATTATTTTTCTCTAATACTTCTTTTTCTGATTTTTTATTTTTGATTTTTAATTCATTATTCTTTACCCTTTACCAATATGGTTTGATGTTTATGTAATTCAGGTGATCGTGTCAGTTTAGCATCTGCTGGGGCTGGAAAAAATTCTGCAAAAAAAGGTAAACATTATTTTTTAATACTTCTTTTCTGATTTTGATTTTTAATCCATTACTCTTTACCCTTTACCAATATGGTTTGATGTTTATGTAATTCAGGTGAGGGTGTTAGTCAAGTTTCTGCTCTGGCTGGAAAAAAATCTGCTAAAAAGGGTAAAGATAGTTTTTCTTTCCAATACTTTATACTTTTGATTTTTATTATTTATTATCCTTTACCAAATAGGACTATGTTTTGATGTTTCAGCTTCTGATCATCCTGGAAAAAAATCTGCTACAAAAGGTACAATATTTCTTATTGTTTATGTTTCAGTTATTACCTTTTACCTTTTATTACTATGATTTGATGTTTTATATGTTTCAGGTGATGCTGTAAGTCTAGATGCTGGAGTTGCTAATATCCTATCTGGTAAATCATATGTTTTAACCTTGCTGTTTTAAATTTTCAATTCATATGATATTATTTTGTTACCCATTATTTGACTGTATTTAATATTTTTGTTTGCAGAGGAGATCTTCAGTACTGCTCCTTCTCAATCTCAAGGACTTGATGCTACCATTGATGAAACTGGTCATGCAGATCAGGCTAGTGGTGATGATGATAAAATGGAGATAAGTGATGGCTCAGAATCTGATGACAGTTCTGACGATGAAGGTGAGAAGCCAAATGATGTTGAGGAAGATGGAGAGGCTGAAGAGGAATCTGAGAAGGAGGGAGGGGATGAAAGTGAAGACAATTATGATGAAGGTGAAGAATCTGACAAGGGGGGGATTCTGAAAATGTTGTTGATGTTTCAGAACAAGTTGGTGATGATATTGGTAGTAAGTCTGACAGTGAGGAGGATTCTGAAAATGGTGATGAGAATAAATTAGTGAGTGGGGAGAAACATGATGATTCTGATGAAAATGAGGATGATGATGAAGATAGATGTGATGTGAAGGAGGATGACTCTGATGATTCTGATGAAGTGTTTGATGATGCTGGTGGAGAGTCTGATGATTCAGATGAGGAAGGTGGCAAAGGTGTTACTGTATATAAAACAACTTCTGTTGGTAAAGGGAAATCTGTTGTGAAGAAGAATGTTTGAGAGAAGAGTGGGGGAGTTGTGAAGTCAAAAAATCTAAAGGGTGTCAATGATTCATCCAGGTATGCATTAATGACTAAAAGTTTTATGATATGTTTCATATTTTGGTGTTGCTTATCATTTTTTTATTTTTTTGCAGCTCGAAAAGGGGCTACTCTACGAGGTGTAGCCCTGGTAAGATTGTAAAGCTTGTGAAATCATTGACTGATGGGCAGATCAGGTCAGTTATTGATATAGGATTTGAAGGATTATTGAAGATAAATTTTGGTGTCTTGCCCAAAATGTGATTCTATATCTGATATCTAACTTCAACCTAATTAGTCGCTTGCAGCGAATAGGTAGTGATAAGTATTATATAACCAGGGATGATATTTATGATTCCATGTGTCTGCCTATAAGTGATGTTGAGGTTGTAGAGGTTAATAACTCGGGTAAGGGGCAGAATAGGGATATGGAGTTGAGGCTTAAGTGGAAGATGGATTTAGGGGCTGATAAACATGACAATATTCCTTGTGATAGGTTGCTATGTAAGATGTCATTATTGACTGAGGGAGGTGATCTTTTTAAGAAGTATTTTCTGATGTATGTGCTGTGTACTTTCCTTGCTCCCACATCTAGAAGTACTGTTGATTTTAAGATTTTGAGGGTTGTGGAAAGTGTGAATGAAATCAGGAATATGGATTGGTGTGGGTATGTGTTGAAAAAATTCTGTGATGTTGTTGAGAGGTACAACAAAGGTCCATTTGATGTTGTAAATGGTTGTGTATTTCTACCTTTGATGTGCTATCTTTATAGATTTCCATTTCAAGGAATCCCATTGCCTACTTCCCTCCCCTTAGTCCAACATTTTAATGACAGAAAGGTTAGGGTAATTTGTAAGTCCATAGTGAGTGCTGGGTTTGATGCTTGTGTGATGAGCGGCAATGGTTTTCCTTTGACTTCAATGGGAAAATTAAAGTTAGGTTCAGGACCAGGTAATGGCACTGCCTGCAGTACCTCTTGCTTTGTAGTGTTGGAAATTCCTGACGATTTACCCACCGACAAGAAAATTCTTGCTGAAACTCCTTTTGTAAGTTTTCTTATTTATCTTATGTTTTTTTTATATGATGTTTCAAATTATGAGTAATAATTTATTTTTTTGTAGGATGCTGTTGAGCGCTCAATGCGATTTGCTAGGAATATTGAAATTGTTACCAGATCCTATGTAGCTGAGATGATGGAGCTTGGTGAAAAAGCTCCAGCTACTGCACAAGATAGTGTTCCTCCAGTTCATATTCCTGTTTGTTCACAGGATTATTTTTCTGATGGTTTTTTTGATCATATTGAAGAAATCATTAAGAAGTCAGTGAAGAAGTGCACTCCTGAAGTTCCAATATTGAATACTGGACCTGAACCATCTTTTAGTCTTGGGATTGAGAGCATGGAAGATATTGGACGAGTTGCAGGTTCTTCTACTGTTGTACGTGAAAAGAAGGGGTCTACAGTTGCTCAGAACAAGGGAGGACAAGTGGGAAAGTCATCAAAGGGATTGAAGAAGAAATAATTCTTTTTTAATGATGTGATGAACTTGTGTTTGAGAATGATGTTTTTAAGTACTACTGTTGGATGGTTTTTAGCATTGTTGGTTTTGGATGGTTTTTGGATGTGATGAACTTAAGTTTGTGGATGATGTTTCAAGTATTTTGGATTGTTGGTTAGGTGATTCTCATAATTCTTGTTTGAATTTGACATTTTAAAGTAATGCAGTGATATTTCATGAGTAGGTCTTGATGTTTTATGGTGTTGATAGTAAATCTTATTTTTATGCTTTATTTGTAGAGTTTTTTTTACATTAATGATTACGTTCATAAGATTATGTTTTAAAATTAGGTTCACATTTTAGGTGTTGTCCAGTTTATTTATAAAAAGATGTGACATATTTCTAGTTGTAACTTTTGGTATATGTAAAATTCCAGTATACTTTAAATGCTCATTACATATCTGAAAGTTATCACACATTTAAGTTAAAAGATCACGTTCCCACAAATTAAATTTCAGTAATCAAACAAGAAACTTATAGAGACTAGTAAACTCTAGAATGATTTCCATAATACAAGCATATGTATTCTACTAAGGTGAGTAGTAATTTTAATTCAAAATCCTCACTTTTGAAAAATGTAACATCCAATGAAAGTCTTAAAATGTCAAATGAAAGTAATGAAACATCAAATTTGTCCTGCAATTTCAGAATTCATCCTTCATCAACTTTGGTATTCCCTAATTCAGATGATTTGGGCTTTTGGAGTCTTTGACCCAAATTCCTTCTTTTGTGGCTTCTTCCTTTCTAGCTTTCCTTTCAACCTCTTACTTCTTCCCTTTGTTTTTGCTCTTTTTGGATCTAGGACTTCAGGAGCACTTTTTGTTGGTGAGTCTTTGGCATTGTTTGTCGCTGAATGTTCAATTTTGTCTTGATCTTTAAATGAAAGCAGCTGACCTGCTGTAGTCGAATCCCTGTTCAAACCATCCTCAAGTTTTCTACGAGTATCTTTGTCATCTTCACATTTCAACACTAAATTGCAGTATAATCTGAGCATCTCATGGCGCCATGGTATCTTACCTTTCATCTCACTGTAGTTTTCGCTATTTTGTGTTGATGCACCTCCAAGTACTTGGTTCCATATTTCCTTCTTTGCCATCTTTGTCCATCTCTTTAGTATATAATCTTCAGGTATTGTTGTGATGTTACGCAAGTGGAGCACACGAAGGCTGTGGAAGCACAACAGCCCAACTTCTTCAAAGTACTTACATGAACACTTGATCTTCACTTTACCATCCCTGAGTGTATAATAAACCTTATCTACCTTTGTTTCATTAGTTTCTGGGCTGACTTTGTAAATATCTTCATAGCCAATGTTGAATATTTTCTCCACTTTACTCGTCATTGCTAACTTCCACTCTGTTTCGAAGTCCTTGAAAATTTTAAGAGTGTATATCTCCCCAGCTTGCTTCAGTAATCCGGGCCCTTCTACAGCTGCTCTTGGTTTTCCTATTGAACCGTTGTATTCCCTACTTGTCTCTGTGCTTCTCCAACTTTTGACAGTTTTTCCAAATATTGCAAAAAACTGTGTCAAGCTGGTTGTTTTTGAAGCATTGAAGTTGATTGCTTTGTTGGTACTTTCACTATGCTGTGATGACAAAGTTCCAGCTGAGAAGAAATCCTTGCTTAGTGCAGTGCACCATTTATCTCGGAGTTCGTACAAGCGCTTGAACCAATCTTTTTCTTGCAGCTGGTAGGTTCTATCATGGAATTCCAGCATTTTTCAAATTCTTCTTCATTTGCACAACCTTTCAAATAGTGGTCGAATGTCATTCCAAATTCTTCATCACTTTTTACTTTACCGTAATGACTAATTGCATTCTGTTTCAGATGCCACAAACAGAGTCTATGTTTTGTTTCTTTGAATACCTACAAAACAACAATTTCAGTAAATGCATCATCAAATTGTTTCTTAAAAAGGTCATATGCTGCTAATGTATCATCAATTATAAATGTAGGATGCTCATGTTGCAGTGTCAAACCAAGAGAAATTGTATACATGTCCATGATGAGTTCTCATATGTTCTAAAACAGGTTATGGTGATGATTTAAAAATTAAATTATTGACATCACAAGTAAGATAATTAGAAGCATGGTTCTAAAATATATATTTAGAACATCAACTGTATAACATTACAGGTTAGACCTTTTTGATGAAACATCAACTAAATAATATAATAAGTTACACTGGTTCAAAACTTCAACTGAAGGAATATTTAAAACATCATAATAAATATTTAAAAGGTTAAACACATAACTTGAAACATCAATCGTCAGATAGAGTTTAGAAATACCTCTTTAATTGCCTTTGCCATTGCCAAATCCTAGTCAGTGAATATAGTCACTGGTTTTTTTCCCCCCATTGATTTTTTAAATACCTCCAGCAGCCATACAAAAGTTTTAGCCTTTTCGTCTCCAATAAAAGCACACCCAAACATTGCATTGTTCCAGTGATTGTTTATCCCGACAATCGGAGCACAAATGAGATTATACTTGTTTGTCCGATAAGTGGTGTCAAAAATCACAACATCACCATATAACCTGTAATCTTCTTTCATCATCGAGTCTCTCCAAAAGAGTGCAGTTAGTTTTCCTTCATCATCCAGCTTGACTCTAAAAAAGTAGTCTTCCTCGGTAGCAGCAATCTGATAAAGATCATCTATGACATTTTGAGCATCCCCTCCTTCTATAGTGTCCATTCTGTACCTATTCACATAATTAATGTGATCTCTCATAGTGTGCCCAACATTTTCTTCTCCTTGGGCAGCACATGCTAAATATTTGTAACTTGCTGCTGGTTTGAGACCCGCCTTTTCCATTGCTTCGATTGCTCTTGCTTTCTCATTTTCGATTCTTCTTTCACTACGTTGCAGGTACTGCCATTCTGATCTTGTGCACTCATGGTTATGCTCTACAAAGTGGTGCTTGATTTCATAGAATTTTTCATCAACAAGCTTGATCCTGATCTGAGCTTTGCATCCTATTCTTATCACTGGAAAATCTTTTGATTTTCTTTTTCTCTTCCTTTCTGGCTGTAGAGTAGGTGTGGTTTTAGTTCTTGAAATGGACTTTCCTTCACGTGAGCATGTGAAATATTTTTCTCTAATTACTCCTTGGTTTGACTGCCATGTTGTTGACTTCCTTACACAAAATCCAAGCACAGTTGCATGTGATCGATACAGTTTTTCAAGCTCTTCCCAAGTTCTTGCTCTCACTCCTTGCAAACACTCCCTTGCATCTATCTCCAATAGATTAGGAAAATCATCTGGCAGATCTGTCATTTAAATCAAACATCACTCAGCTTGTTTATAAAATAACATATTAATTCTATCAGTTTCAGTAACAGTTGACATCAGGTGCCGAAACATCAAAAACTTTTATTAAAACATCAATATATATGATAGAAACATCACATACCAGTATATGCAGGTCAGTTTCTGAATTAGGTGCAGAAACATCAAACATTTTTCTTAAAACATCAATCCATATAGTAGAAACATCACATGTCAGTATATGCATGTATGTATTTGAATCAGAATTCCAAGATTTGTTACCCATGCTAGAACTGAGCATTTAGTTTTATCAATGAGCATAATGAAATCACTCATTCTATTTATAGTATGATACACTAGTTACAGCAGCCAGTATTCAATAACAATTGGCACCAGATAAACAAGTATCAATCACTTTCATTAACACATCAATCTCTATATCAGTAACATCACATAATAGTTTATTGTGGTTAACATAATATAGATCTAGAACATTTTTTTTACATACTGGTACAGAACATCAATTTTGAACATTAAAACACTCTGAAGGTTTTTGAGCTGAAAGATCAGTCTGCATCAAAATATTCACATGCTATATGAGCTGAAACATTCGCAAGCAGATTAAATCAGGTTTTATATGATGATTCTAGTTTTTCATACTCACCTTTTACAGATTTTTTTTGATTTCATTGATTATGTCGTTCACCACAGTAAGTTGTTGTTCATTGTTCAAAAGGCTTGTTGATGAAGCTTCGGTTTTGCTGTCATCTTCTTCGCACATCAATTGATGGTCTGATCTGCAAAATAAATGAAATTTTACATAATCTAATTGTACAATGTTCAACAAACTGATTTGATTATGTAGTTTTGAATAACAAACCTGATTTCTTGTTGATCGTCGTTGTTCATTGTTATTCGCAGAAGTTGGGGATTTGATCTTTGAAGGTTTGGGATCGATGGATTGCAGTGGTTGAGATCGATTGAAATTGTTAGAATGTTTTGGAATTTGCAGGTTTCTTCTCAGATTGTGTCAAACTCGTGTTTCTTCTCAGAATTCTTTCCATATTTTTTATCTTTGCAGGTTAGTCCTCCTATTTTTTCGTGCATTTTAAATGGGCACCAAAAATAAAATAATTATGCAAGGACCCCCAATTTTTTTTTGCATTTTACCTTAAATTACTGTAAGTCCCTGGTCTTACGGTAAGACGGTCTCGCAGGAGACGGACTCTAAATAAAAACATAAAAAGTAAATTAGAGAACAAATCACAATCACGAACCAATTCATACCTAATTAAAAATATTTATATCTCGTTGTAATAAGGAAACAAAAATCATTTCCTTCTAGACAATGTTATAGATGATAGTTTCCTAATAAATTAGATTTCCTTGTAGGTTAGATTATACTCCCTTCGTTCCACTATAAATTATTTATTTACATTTTAAGACTCAAACTTTAAAAACTTTGACTCAAAATATAAATTATGTATAAATAATTAAAATGTCACATGAGTTATTGTTAGATTTATCTTAACATCTATTTTCTAAATATTAATTTTTTATGCGGCATTATTGTAGGTCACTAGAGATATTTACAGTCAAACATGCTCATTGAAGACCGTGAAAAAATAAATAAGCAATTTGTACTGGGATAGAGAGTAGATGGTAATTTTCTACCGGAGATATTATAGATGATAGTTTCCTTATAAAATTAGGTTTCCTTGTAGGTTAGATTATAGATGTTAATTTCCTTATACATAAACTTTAGAATCTTATTCATGTTAAACTTTAGTTTTGAAGCCTATATATTGTAGTACTCATTGTTGATGAGACGTGTCATTAATTAAATTTCAATGCTTCTGATGCGTATGGTGACCGTCGGCCCAGGCCGAATCCCGATCTGGTCCAATGCAGCCCGTGATCTACAAAAGGAAAATAGACCCTGGGGAATACGGGGGGGGGGGAGATTTTCCGACGATCTAGTCAGCAAGTTGTAGAAAGTAAAAGTAGGCAATAGAGTGTTACTAAAAATAGAAGATATACCTTCCTATTTATACTATTCCTAAACCTAAATATCCATGGTCTATAACCTAGCTTCCTTTGTCTTCTAGTGAACGGCCCAATAACCAGCACATTTATGTGTGACCTGGGTTTTGTGCCTCTTTCTAGTCGATGGGAGTATTAGCCCAAATATATTTTAATTCTACATGTCATCAAAAGCCCCCAAAAAACTAAGCGTTCTTCTGGTCCTCAAAGGCTCCTTTTATCGTAGGTCGGCCATAGTCATCGAGGGTTATTCCTGGTCATCGAAGGTTGATAGTGGTACTTCTGGACATCGAAGGTTAACTGTAGCATTTCTAGCCATTGAACGTTAACCATAGTACCTGTGTTCATCGAAGGTTACACCTATCAACACCGTATGCCGTGGTTGACTGTGAGGTGAGGTGTCTACGAAGGTGCTTCACTTTTTGGGTTGCGGGGGAGCACTAAGATTTTTCTCAGTCATTCTGATCTTTAGAGTTCCCAAGAAAGGTGCGTGAAAGGAATACGAATAGAAAAGCGGCGCGTGCGGGAGACTTTTTAAAAGGCTTTTTGTCTTTTCTTCCCTTTTCAGACCGCTCCCCTTTTTTGGCAATGATTATCATGCATCACTCTCTCTCCTCCGCCTATATATACACCAAATTAGAAAAAAAAATCCTTTCCACTTTTATTTTCATTCTTCTCTTTGCAGGTTTCCTATAAAATCTTCGATCCTTATCCTTCTCAAGCCCCCAAGTTTCAATCTTTCATCTCATCTTTTAACAAGTTAGTCTCCTAACGTTATCCCACTATTTTCTTCATTTTCTTCCCCCGTAGATGTTGAGAGAAATAGTGAGGGGTGAATTTACCAATGAATAAATCCTTGAGCAATGATAATTCCTCTTTTTTCCAGCCCCCTCTTCGATCGATTGAAATTTTGGTTGATTATGAAAACACGGAGTCGGTGAACCTTAATTGCAGTCCTAGTGAAGTTCCTAGTCTTAATGAGGGGGTTGATTTTGCTAGGGTCGGGTCCCATAAGTCTGGTGAGCTTCCTGGTGTGAGTCTAGATAAGCCTTCTAATGGATGTTCTGAACACATAGGTACTTCTAGGGTTGAGAGAAATTCGAATAAAATTCTATACAAACCTTTGAAGAAGAAGTTCATTGTTGAGAGGCGGTCAGGCACCAAACCTTCGTCGAAGGGCAATAATTCGATGTAATAAACTCTTCACGAAGAGGTGAAAAATCTTATCAAAGAGATCCCTTCGTACCAGCGCATCCCCCTTAATGCCAAGTTAAAAGCTCTGAAAGTAGATGAGCATGCTTCCTAACCCATAGAGAGGGATGTGACCTATATTAGACACATTAAATCTGGCCTTTGTTTTCCTTTACCCACCTATATCGAGCCTAATGGAGGAATTCAATGTGAGTTTGTCCCAACTTCACCCTAACGTGATAGTAATGATAATGGCCTTCCTAGTTTGATGTAGGTAAATAAATGTAGATTCTCATTATGAGCTATTTCGAGCTATAAATCTCTTGATTAGTAATCGAGATGTAAAGGGAACGTTCACCTTAAGTAATAGGCTTTCTGGTCGAAGGTTTATCATTCCCCCCTCCAATAACTCAAGGTGGCAGAATAATGTTTTGTTCTTTGATTGTATAAGAGCCTATCGAACCCCTCGATGGAATCCCGATGTTCTTGCCAAAACAAGGAGGGGAAATCATGTGGTTCCCGAGAGACTTCACGAGGACATAAACTGTCTTTGAGGACTTGAACAGTTAGATACTAACATTTATCGCCCCGCGACCACCAAGGGAACAAATCCTTTTGTTTGGTCGAAATGGGTCTATGGGAGTATTTATACCTCGATCGACCGTCGAGCATTCGAGGATGTTGTTTCAAAGGGCCTTGCCAGCACTAATAAGAGAAAGAGGTGCGATGATTGACCAACGTGTCCAAGACCTCTTCAATCTATGGATCCTTTGCGAGGGATATTATTGAGGAGATATCCTCTTCGGACACCTGCGAAGGTCTACAGGATACTATTTTTAGAAGTTTGTTTCTCTCCCTTGTTGTAGTTTATAACTTACCTTTTCTTTGTGCCGTGAACAGTGCACAAGACTTCGTCAATGCCCTTGAGAGGGAAGAGAACTTTTAGGTGAGGCAGCCTACCCCAATTCATGCCCAAACGAGATCCCAGGAAAGGTCTCCTGTTCAGGAGAAGCCTAAAAATAAGCCAAGGTTAGAGGAGGCAGGGCCTTCTCACAAGGCTGGGGCTGACAACCTCTACTATGAGGTTGAGAATAACGGCCTATCCTTGAATTATCTTAGGGATTTGAGCAAAGAACCTTCGGTATGCTACTTTGTTTTCTGTTCCCCTTTTTTTAGACACTTTCTTATGTCTTGGTTTTCTCATTCTGGTTTAGGTGGTGGCAGTTGTTCGATCGACCTTGCAGTTCACCAGCTTCTTCTCCAGCCAGGTCCTTCCCCTCCTACAAGGACCCATCGAAGCAGTCACTAAGGCTTTTCAATCAGATGAACATGATACAATGAAGAAGAAGATAGATGATCTGAATGAGAACTTGAAGAAGTCGAAGGAGAGGGAAAATGCCTCTCAAAGAAGAGTTCTCCTGAGGCCAAGCATGCTCTACTAATAACCTTCATTGACAAGTTGATGGGGTCATAGGACTTAAAGAACAACTTTGTTTACCTGCTAGAAATTGGGAAGGTGTGGGGTCGAACTGATGTTTACAGCTGGGTAGCCAATTGTCTTACCCCTAAGCAGGCTAAAGCCCTTGAGGCTCATACTGACCCCGACGCCAAGGATAAAATAAAGATTGGTTGGGGCAAACTTTCCATCCCAGATGGTTTTAATCTTCAGCTCCTCGATGTTATCAAGAAGGGGAAGAAGTTTCAAATAGCTGGCGACATTTGCAACCTCACCATTGCTAAGCCTAACCCCAAGTCCAATGATCAATCATCAAGGGGCAACAAGGAGGGCGCTGAGGCTAATCATGGCAAGAATGGGACTGATGAGACTGATTATAGCATAGGGTGTGAGGCTAGATATGTATGAACTCTAATTCCTTCTTTACTTGGGCTATGGTTTGTAAAACTTAATCGATCAAAGCTTTCGCCGGAAGTTTTGGATAATTTGAAATTTCATCCGATGTATTTAATCAAATGTGTTAATGTAGGTGTTTGACTATTATTCTTTATGCTTCATAGAATGAAATTATATGAGATGAGCTAGAAATATCTGTTCAAGAGCCCGCTACAGTTAAGTTAGAGTTCTCGAATGCTCTTGTTAAGTTGGCCCGATTAAGTGAGGATTTGTCTAAAGCTAATAAAGAGCTGTTATCCTAGCAAGATGGAAGCCATCCTTCGATGGTAGAGCTTCTTAGAAAAGCGAGAAATGACTCTACATATGGTCGAGCTGCTGTTGCCCTTGCCATTGTAGATGAGGTGTGCAGTGCTAATGAACTCAATCAGCAGGATACTTTGCAAGAAATGATGAACGGATATCCTAATTTGCACAAGTGTCTTACTTATACTAGGTTAAATCGTACTTTGAGTCAGTGGGGGGATGGCACGCGTTATCAAGATGGGGTTAAGAAGCTTGAATCACAACTTAGCGAGATGGTCAAACGGAATAACTATCTCACCAGAGAATTTTCTAGGCTGCAAGGTGTTATCAATGATAACCAATGATTTTGCAATGCGATTGTGAGTCATAATTCCTAGCTTTCAAGCCAAGTATCAGCTCACACTGCTACTACCCAGCTCTATTATGATAGCCTTCGAGGACATGGATTATCTTACGGGGTTCTTGATATGGGACCTATTGGTGGCATTTTAAATTTCCTATATAATACCGAGATGGCTATGCTACAAAAGGGTATAGATAGGGATCCAGATTATTAAGCGACATTCGATGCCATTTGCGAATGGAAAAAGCATTTTCGATAAGAGAATAATGAAGACTCCCAGAAAGCTGGTCCTTCGAATAGGGGTCCATCACCTGGGGTCCCTCCGAAGGGTAAATGTTCAACGAGGGTTTCGAAAAATAGAAACTAGCTGAAGAAAAGCACTCAGGCTAAACACAAGACTCAGTCTCGGAGTAGCTCCAAACCTCATACTATGACTCCGCATGTTGACTCTTCTAGTCGAGTTCTATCGGTCAAAACTGTGGAAGAAACTCCTATAAGGGTTCTTGATGTTAATGGGCAAGTGCCTCAAGTTCTTGAGGGTGATGCAGGTATAGAATCATTGCCCTCTAGAAGTCTGATACCTCATTAAAGGTGGCGTGTTAACCCTATCCCTGAAGCTTCAAAGAGCGATGTTGATCGCTTATTTACAATTGCCATTGGGGTAAAGCCAGAGAACATTTGATGGTCTGATTAATCGTAGGCATCTTTTTAGTAATAAAAAGTTGTTTGTATAACACTAAGCTGGCTATTAACCAGGTGAACGAGTCTCACTAAGTAGTAGATTGTAATAGATGAATAAGGTATTTGTTTGCGAATGTGTATGTACCTTTAAGCGGACTTCCTCAATAGTCTGGCATATTCGTTGTTATCTTGTTGTTTTTTCAACAAACTATTCGATTGCTTTTGAAATTGAAAATAATTTTTAATACTTAAAAGAGAACTTTCAATCGTTTATAAGTGAGTATTTTTAATCACTTACTAAGCGTGTTTATTTCTCATTGCTTAGAAGTAAGCTTCTGGTCACTTAAAAGCGAAAATAATTTTTAACGCTTAAAAGAAATCTTTTGATCGCTTAAAAGAGAGAATAATTTTTAAACACTTAAAAGCAAAGTTTTGATTGCTTAAAAACGAGATTATTTTTAACGCTTAAAAGCAAACTTCCGATCGCTTAAAAGTGAGATTGTTTTTAACGCTTCAAAGTGAACTTTCGTTCGTTTAAAAGTGAGAATATTCTTTAAATTTTAAAAGCTAACTTTGGATCGCTTAAAAGAGAGATTTTTTAAAATTCTTAAAAGGGAACTTTGATCGCTTAAAAGCGAGAATATTTTTAACGCTTAAAAAGAAAACGGGTCGCATCATAGTTTGGGGAAGTATCAAGACTTTGATTAAATCAACCAGTTGGTGCGCTGAGCATACAAATTTGGGCATAATTACACAAGGAAATCAGCCCATCTTCTACCTCATAAGATCTAAGGCTATCCCTTTCTACAGCTCATGATACTGTCAAAGGTTAACTATATTCCATCTCTTAGGAATGCGGTCACCGTTCATCGAACCAAGGTGTAATTCCCCCCTGGATGAGCTCCAAGCACTCAATATGGTCCTTCCCAGTTGGGGCCAAGCTTCCTCTCTAGCTCTTGTCAGCTCTTCTTATTTCTTCTCATGATGAGGTCTCCCACGACAAAATGTGCTCCTTTCACCCTTCGATTATGGTATCGATTGACTTTCTCCTTAAATATGGCTTCTCGGATGCATGCCAAGGATCTCCTTTCTTCCAATAGATCCAGGTCTAGGCAATGGTTATCCTCATTGCTAGCATTGCTGGTTATCATCATTCTCAGACTTGGCATGCCAATCTCCATAGGAATCACACCCTCCAGCCTCTTCTGAATTCAGTTGACAAGGGTTCAGTTGGTAACTTCGATCTACCAATTTGCCTCGGGGTGATAAACCAACGTACTTTCAGCTGGATCTTGAACTCCTCACATCAACTTTAAAGGGTTCATTCGTAAACTGGGATCCATAGTCTATAATGAACGCTTTTGGTATACCAAAGCGGCAGACAATGCTCTTAAAAAAAATGAGATAATGGATTTCCCCTTGATATTTGCCAACGAATCCGCTTCAACCCATATGGTAAAGTAATTGACTACCACTATCAGATATTTAAACCATCAGAGTGCTTCTAGAAGAGGCCCCACCAGATATATTCCCCATTTATCGAATGGCCAAGAGTTGTATATGTTGATCATTTATGTCTGGGGGACGTGGGTTATAAGCGCATGTTTTTGGTATTGGTTGCAAGCTTGGATATACCGATTGGCATCTTTGAACATGCTTGGCTAGTAATACCTAGTGTAAATCATTCTTCTTGCTACCGACTGTGCTCCTTGGTGACTTCCACAGATTCCCTCATAGACTTCCTGCATCAAGTAATGTGAGTCTATAGGGCTGACACATCAAGCAAGGGTTACAGATACCCCTTTCGATATAAGGTTCCATCACGTATTACGAACCTGGGTGCCTTGAGTCCAAATTTTCGTGCTTTGATATGGTCTTCTGGGAGCAATCCATCTTTTAGGTAATGAATATTTAGATTCATCCATGTTTCTTCTTTAAAAACAGCCATCACAATGATTTCCTTAAAGCTTCGATTATACAAGGTTTCAAACATTACTTGTTTATGTGCCAATTCTCCAAAATCTGAGGAGGCCAATTGGCTCAAAGAATCTACCTTGTGATTTTTCTCCCTTGGTACCTGAGAAAGAGTGTATGATCGAAAGCACTTCAATAAGGGTTTCACCACCTCCAAGTAACGCTGCAGACTAACCTCTCGAGCCTCGTACTCCCCATTAAATTGATTGACCATGATCTGTGAGTCACTGAATATTTCCACATCCTCTACTTTCATCTCCTTAGCTAGTCAAAGACCAGTGATTAAATATTCATACTCTGCTTCATTGTTTGTGGCTCAAAATTTGAAATGCAGAGCATAGGGGTAGTCATTACCATTGAGGATGGTGATCAGTACTCCGGCCCCACTTCTCTCGGAAGGAGATGATCCGTCCACGAACAATTTCCATACCCCTTTTTCCTCAGTCTTATAGACATTGTCGGTGGTATCTGTAGTTTCCACAATGAAACCCGCTAATGCCTGCCCTTTGATCCTGACTCTAGGGTGGTAATTTATATCATGCTCTCCCAGTTCTACACCCCATTTCATCATCCTCCCTGAGGGATCGGGCTTTAGAAGGATCCTTCTTATTGGGTAATTGGTGAGCAGAGCTATGGTATGACCTTAGAAATATGATCTCAACCTTCGAGTTGCATGAACCAAGGCTAAGATTAACCGTTTGATAGTTGTATACCTTGTTTCCGGGGATTGCAAGGCTCTGCTAACAAAGTATATAAGGTGTTGTTGTCGGTCTTTCTCCTTCACCAGCACAACAATTATGGCCAAGGCACACA
The DNA here is from genome assembly GCA_037428765.1 of Rubia yunnanensis. Lineage (NCBI taxonomy): Eukaryota > Viridiplantae > Streptophyta > Magnoliopsida > Gentianales > Rubiaceae > Rubia > Rubia yunnanensis. The sequence goes on along the minus strand of CM075068.1, from coordinate 18,560,528 downwards.
CTGAGATACATAGGTACAAGACTTCCCCTTTCCCTGACTTCATCAACATGGTTAGGGTTTTGAGGTGTTCTTTCAAAGCCTCGAAGGCCTTCTTGTAATTCTCCATCAATTCGAATTTGTTAGCTTTGCGAAGTACATTAAAAAGGGTTAATGCTTCTTCGCACCCTTCGATAAAAATTGGCTTAGCACGGCTAGGCATCATGTTAATCTTTGGACTTACTTAGCATTTTGTGGCCTTTTCATATTCATCAAGGCTTCTACTTTTTCCAGGTTGACATCAATACCTCTCTTCGAGACCATGAAGCCCATAAATTTTCTAGCACCAACCCCAATCACACACTTCGATTAATTTAGCTTCAAGTTTTCTCCTTGTAACCCCTCGAATAGTTCTCACAGGTCTTGTAAAAACTGATCGTAGGTTATGAATTTTACCAACATATCATCAACATAGATTTCCATATTCTTCCCAATATTTTTTTGAGAGTTTTTAAAGAGCTTCTACTTTTTCCGGGTTGACATCAATATCCCTTTCCAAGATCATGAAGCCTAGAAATTTTCCAGTGCCAACCCTAATCACACATTTTGATAGATTTAGCTTCAAGTTTGCTCCTCGTAACTCCTCGAATAGTTATCCCAAGTCCTGCAAAAAGTGACCGTAGGTTATGCTTTTTACCACCATATGATCAACATAGATTTCCAAATTCTTCCCAATTTTCTTTTTAAAGAGTTAATCTACCAACCGTTGGTAAGTGGCCCCCGCATTCTTCAACCCAAATGGAATTTTTGTATTTAAAATTGTGCCCATATCCATGATGAATGAGGTATTCTCCTTATCCTCCTCTGCCATTAATATCTGGTGATAACCCTTATGAGCATAAAAAAGGCTAGGATTTGATAACCTGTTATCGTCTCCATTAGCTGATCCATCGAAGGCAATGGATAGCTATCATTTGGGCAACATTTGTTTAGATCCATGAAGTCAATGCACATGCACCACATCCCATCTGGTTTTGGGACCAGTACTGTGTTGGCTAACCACTGAGGGTATAGTACCTCTTCTATTACCCCTGCTGTAACAAGTTTATCCACCTCCAACTTTATCGCCTTAGCCCTTTCAGGGGAAAACATTCCCCATTTCTGTTTGACAGGTTTTATTGAAGGGTCAATGTTTAATCTGTGAAGAGCCAATTTCATAGGTACCCCCGTCAGATCTGAAGTATCCCAAGAGAACACGTTGTAGTAATGATATAACAAAGCTTTCGATTCCTATCTCACAATTTCTAGCATCATGCTTCCTATTGCTACTGTCCCCGCATCTCGAATAGAGAGTGGTTGGGTATCCGCTGGTCCAGCTATCCTATGTACCGAGGATACACTTCTTGCTTTCCCTGGGCCTTTCACTGCCTCATAGTTATAGGTTCGAGCTACTACTTGATCCCCACGAATGGATGCCACCCCATTCTCCATTGGAAACTTCATCATTAAATGGTACCACGACCATACTGCTCGAGCCTGACACATCTAAGGTCTCCCTAATTTAACATTTTAAGGAGAGAAGGCATCGATGATTGCAAAACTACAATGCACTGTGACTCCCTTATCTCCATTGGCCACCCTTACAAGCATTGATATCTCCCCTATTGGATTGACTATCCTTCCAGTGAAACCTGACGGAGGCGAGGTTGATTTTTTCAAGTTTGCTCTCCCAATCCCTAGCTAATTAAAGCAACTCACAAACATGATCTTGACTCCAATCTATTGTCCATAAACACCCTTTTTACCTGTGCGGTCCCAACTATCGCCGAAATAACCATAGGGTCAGCGTGGGAGGGTTTCGTTTGGAACTGCATCCACCTTAGAGAACGTAACCATTTCATCTGGTCGAAGCACCTTCCCCACAGGTTCTCTAGCTAAAACACGTCGCGACTGTGCTTTCATAAATACGTTCGAGGATCTTTCCCCAACAACTCCACTCTGACATTGACCACCATGTGTACAATAGGATACCCTTCATTCCTTTCTTGGTTTTTTTACAGGAGGGCTTCTTTGTGTCTCCCCATGACGTTCTTGTCACTGCCATTGGAGGCAATGATCCCCCCTTCTTAGGGGGCCATCTATTTCCTCGATCATTCTGGTGCTTCGAGTTGTCATCTCGAAATGGATGGCAAAAGGATTCTCTTAAGAGGCCTTCTCTTTCACACCGATCAATTTCCATCAGAATGTGGGTGCATCCATTTGTATTGTGGTCATAGTCTTTGTGGTGATTTCAAAAATTGTTGGTGGCTCTCCTAGCTGCAAAAGCTCGATTGGTATCATTCATGGGGGAGGGGGTGGGTGGTTTGAAAACTCCTCTGTGGATACTATATATGACTGGGGGGAAACTGTGCATGGGTGTGTACTTTATAAATGTTGGTCTCTCCATAGGTCTCTTGCCTCGAGGGTCACTAGGCTTAGACTGCTTAGCTATTAACCCTTATTTATTCTTCTAAATGGCTTCCTCAACCTTCCAATATTGTTCTACAACTTCCTAGAGCTATTGAAGTGTCTTCAGGGTATTCACTGTCAGTTTTCTGTACAACTCCATGTCCTTCATTCCCAATAGAAACCCCTGGATGATCTCGTTTTCCATGTCTTTTACCACCAAGGCTATCATCGACATGCCTGTGATAGAAGTCGATCGTGCTACTTCTGCTTCATCTGGTACAGCTCCGTCAATGTTTTGGTAAATTTCTTTTTATGGAAATACTGACTTAGTAGAGCCCCTTTGAAATCTCAAAATGATTTCAATGAACCCCTCGGTAGCTTATTGAACCACTATTGGGCTTTCCCTCAAAGGTATCTACCCACCAGTTTACATGTCAACCTCTCATCAAAGTCACAATAATTCATCAATCCAAGAAAATTTTGAATAAACTCTCGTGGATCCGAGTCTCCTAAGAAAGTAGGAAGTCCTTCTAGTGACTTAATGTCCTGAGGCCAACGAGCTTTTGTCACCACCAGATCAAACAGAGATCATGACTTCTGTCCCATTGGTCCTATCAACCTGCCTAACTCCCTGCTCAAGGTTGTCTCAGCTCCACTATACTGGTGCCCCTGTTCTGGTTGGGTCCTTGAAGATCCTCTTGGTGAACGATGGGTGTGGCCCCCTTACCACAGTAATCTATCACTTTACATCGGCTCTACTGGTAAGGTTTGGGGCTCCTACCCATGTAATGACTCCTCGAATTTGCTCGAATCCTTGGGAAAGGTATACCATCATTGAGGTAGGTATAGGGTAGCTCATCTGCATGTGATTAGGGTAAGATGGTCAGGGTCTTAGTTGTGCATTCTCCCTCACAGACCTCATATATGGGACTCCGTACATCTGGCTTGGCAGAGGTAGTGCTCTAATTTTTTGTTTATAGGGTCATCGATGAAGCATGAGTTATCGAAGGTATCACAGTCATCGACGGATAAGGAACCATCGAAGAGGGTGCGACTTGATAACCTACTGCTACCAATATTTGTGTGATCTGATCGAAGCTATGTAAGGGTCCCCTAACTTCGTCCACCACACAATTTTCCTAGATCATTCATTTGTAAGCCTCTATATGTGAGTCACCAGAATACTCTGTGAGATGGCCATCCACACCTCGCGACCCAAACAATGGCATCGCAGTGCCAATTCCCACGGTTGGTTCGATGGTAACCTCCACTTCTTTTGGAGCTCCGGATAGGGTCTTGGTTTGTGACCCTTCGATCACAAAGGTTGGTAGGTTGAGTCCTACCGAAGCTTCGACTGGTGCAGCTGATGCATCTTGCTCTGCAGTAGGAGGGGCCATTTTCTCCCTCTTCCTCGATCTATACAAAGATCCAACCTCAACACTTGCACCAGTCCCCTTGCTCTTCAACCTTTCACTCCGCCTAGGCAAAGTCGTCAAAACATCCATACACTATGATATCCAGATCTGGCCGAACCTCGGGTCTCACTGGGCGTGCCACTTGATGCGCACGGTGAATGTAGGCCCAGGCCCAATCCCAATCTGGTCTAATGCTGTCTGTGATCTAAAAAAGGAAAACAAATCCGGGGGGGAGATTCTCCGACGATTTAGTCAGCAATTTGTAGAGAGTAAAAGTAGGTAATAGAGTATTACCAAAATTAGAAGACATGCCTTCCTATATATACTATTCATAAACCCTAATAGCATTGGTATATGACTTAACTTCCTTTGTCTTCACTAAGCCCTCTTATGTGTGACTTGAGTTTTGGGCCTCTATCTAGGTGATGGGAGTATTACCCCAAATAGACCTTAATTTTACAATGTCATCAGCCTCATTAACTAACACGTTCATATTTACATGGTATCAGAACTTTTATATTTTCTCAACATGCTAAAACATTTTCTGAAGTAATATTCACTAAATATCCCTCATATTAATCAGTACCGATTCCACTAGTTTGTACAAGCACGACTAAAGGTTTATACTCAGACCTATAATAGAAAACAACGTAAATATTTATGGTCTTATTTCAATTTACGAAAACTATTAAGGAATATAAATCATTTCCTTGTACGGAAGGTTATAAATGATAGTTACGTTATAGAACAAGTTTTCTTATAAAAATTAGTTAAAGATGGTATTTACCTTATAAACTTTAGAATCATATTCATGTTATACTTTGGTTTGTTGTATCCATATAAATTGTAATTCTCATTATTAATGAGATGTGTCATTGATGAGATATCAGTACACCGTTGATTTATACTTTTATATTTTACCGATACTCATTAAACCATACAAGCATTTCTAATGCAGGGCGAATGACGGCAAAAATTGAAGAAGCGATGGATTGCCACAAAGGTCCAATACAGTTTTGAGCAAAACTTTTATATCCGGATTCGGAATCAGGCGATTCCGGTGGCGTTGGAATCGTGTCGACGAGCACTACAGTATTTCTACCATAGGCCAGAGGCATTAATAATCGCCCTGTTTACCGATTTGAGGTTGTTTAAGGCCTCAAAACAACAATTTACTGTTTTTGAGTGTTTCGATTTTTGTTTAATTTCGAAATTTATTAATTTCAAATTTCCTTTTTTATTTTTTTTCCGTATTTCTTCCGCATTCATTATTTAATGACCTCTTGTATTTTCAGAAATTTCAACTTTCATAATAATATTTTCGAGAATTATTTTCTCTCTGGTGGATTCCAAAATCAAACCCTAGGATTCGTGCTTGCGAATCTTTTTCGCAAACAAATCTGTCAAATTCGTAGCATTTTAGAAAAGAAATTCTCACACTCCTGTAAATATATTAGAGCAGGAGGGTTTATCGATCATAACAAATGTTTACAATAATTTTTTGGAGCAATAATTTGTTGTTTCTTCTTTGTTCTTGTTATGGGTTGCTACTTGAAGAAGACGCATGCAAGTGTTGGGTTCATGCTCCTACGCCACTGTTTACCTAACTCCGGCACCTGTGGTCCCACAATGGCCGTGAAATCGACTGGCAATATCAACAAGATGAAGTCACTGATGTACGGGAATCGAGTGTTCTTGAATACTTGGCCGGAGCACAGAATGTAGTCAGATTATGCATGGGGAATGGGGATTTGGAGGACTTGTATCATCAGATTCTGCATGGGAACTAGAGTCTACTAACCGGCCTTTCTGAGGTGGCGGTTCATTTCTTGGTGCGGTGTTTGGAGAAAAACCACGCGATAAGGTGGTTCACGGAGGGGCGGTTGAAGAATCCCTTCATTAAGAATAACTTGAGAATCTTGTTGATTTTTCGTGGTGTTGATCTGAATCAAAACATGGAAGAGGAAGGTCGTGTCATTCAAGATAGGTGAGTAAGGGAGGTTGTAACGTGGATGGATGCCGCAAAAACAAGGGATGGAAATGTAATTTTTAAAATTATTGGAATTCTTCTTTTGTGTGTTTAGATTATAAAGTTTGTGAAATCAGTACTTGAGAAAAAGTGCTGAAGGAGTTTTCATTTAAATATGATATGAGGGAGTAGAATCTTGGACATTGATACTCTCTCAAACTCTTTGTTTACACGGTAGTGACATGAATTCAACCAAAGTATAATAGGAAATCAATGAGTGAGAGTTTCTCTCTCTCCAAAAACATAGAGTGAGAGCAAGCAGGGAGTAGTCTTTGGGAATAGTCTTCCGGTAATTTTAAACTCTCGTCTTATCAGTGGTTAACCACAGGTCTGGTCAGTGGCTGTCAAAACTTCTACTGAATGTCTTCATAAGTGTGGATTTTAGTTGTTAAGGGGATGAGATTTCAGAATCTTAATTAACATCAAAGCGGAAGGTGATAGAATAGATAGAATATCCTGATTGATTTTAGATTAATTAGGATTGATACTGTACATATATAGAACAGTTTAGGTTCGACGTAATTAGCTCCTTGTTCTATCTATGATAGGCATTCCAAATATAGTGAATTACACATTTTCATGATATCAGACAGGTATCGATTTTTTTCTAATCTTCCACCATTTTGAAAAATCTTGAACCTTCCAAAGCTTCAATGGCAGACAACCAATTAAGCTATTTTACCCTTAGTCATATGTTGCCGATCAAGCTAAATTCCAGCAACTATATGATGTGGAAGTCGCAAGTTCAAGTGCTCCTCGAATCCGAGGGTTTCTTTGGCTTCTTGGATGGCTCAAATCCAAAGCCAACGGTTGCAGTCAGGGGTGAATCCTTGGCTGACGACGACAACGTCACAAAATCCCAAGTTGCGTTCAATACTTGGGTGGTGCATGACAAACGACTCCAAGTATTGCTCCGATCGTCGCTCACAGAGGAGGCCATGTTGGAGACCATTGGTTGCGGCACGGTGAAGGAGATGTGAAACTCCCTTGCAGCGGCAATCGACAACGTCTCGGCGTCCCACGGACTTCAACTCTAGGATGAGCTTCATACAATCCGGCATGGCTCCTCGTTGGTGATGGATTTTCATCGCAGGTTCAAGATTGTTCTTGATGAACTCGCAGCCATGAATGCTCCTGTCCCGCCAAGAGACTGTGTCATAATTTTTTCTGCGAGGTCTTGGCGCTCGATTCAGCAAATTTCACGACAGTCCAGTTGGCCGAGACGCCATTACCGGCGTACTTCGATGTGGTCGCACGAGCCCGCAGCCACGAAATCATTACCCAGTCCTCCTTTGGCTTGGGAATCGGCTCCGATTCCATTCCAGTAGCTTTTGCCTCCTCATCTGTAGATCTGTCCAGCGGCTAGGGTTTCTACTTGTCGGCGCGTGAAGCTCACGCACTGCTCTCAGGCGGGTCGACCACCACCTGCATCCGTGGGAACAGTTCCGGTCGGTCGGTCCGCTCTTCCGATTCTGGTGGTGCAGGTTTTGGTCACAGAAGACGTTGAAATCCAAAATGCCAAATTTTCCACAATTTTGCTCTCGTCAGCAGCTCGTCACTCTGAGACCGCCCATCTTACTGAGGCCTTCCAGTCTTCTGTCTCCCTTAAAGATTCAGCCTCAGATTGGTATCCGGGCTCCGGCGCAACGAATCTAATGGCTTCCACTTCCCTTGGCATGGACAGTGTTGTCCCCTATTCTGGTAACCATTCCGTCACTATTGCTAATGGCCATTCTATTCCTATTTCTCATATTGGACATCATTAATTTTCTTGTTATTTGTCATTATCTGATGGGTTGGTGGTCCATGATATTACAAAAAATCTGCTTTCCATTAGTAAATTGACAAAGGATATGAATGTCGTGATTTCACTATCACAAGAACCCCCCTTTAGCCCCAGATTTTTGTTCTAGCACTGGTTTTTTCATTAAAAAAACCAGTGCCTAAGTAACCGATGAAACGGTTTCACCGGTTGGAAAAAACCGGTGCTAAATCCCTACTTTTAGCACCAGTTTTTTTGTTAGCACCGGTTTTTAAATCGGTGCTAAAATGTACCGCAATAGCACCATTTTTTCGTTAGCACCGGTTTTTTGGTAGCACCAGTTTTTCTACCAGTGCTAATTTTAGCACTGGTTGCACCAGCTTTTTGTTAGCACCGGTGCTAACAAAAAATTAGCACCAGTGCTAATTTTAACCGGTGCTAAAATATGTACAACAACTAAAAAAATCCCTTCCTCTAAAAGTTGCAGCACACTGCAGCTTTCAGAGGAAGGGATTTTTTTAGTCGTAAAAATTTTAGCACTAGTTTTTCAACTGGTGCTAATTTTAGCACCAGTTTTTTTGTTAGCATCGGTTTTTTAAACGGTGCTAAAATATTTACGACGAATAAAAAAATTCCTTCCTCTGAAAGCCGCTGCGAAGGGAAAAAGACCCAAAAATATTTTTAGTAGAATATTAATTTAATAATAAAATTAACTTCACAAAATTGATAATATAGAAATAAATGTAAAAAAAAGTTATGATACAAAATTAATAATCTATGGGACTAAACATTGTGGCAGAAACCTTGGAGAGGAATCTATCTCACCACCACCAAAACTGCACCCTCACCCTGGCACAACAGCAAACCAAGAGTCAGCGATTAAGACTACAACCAAATGAAAAGATAGAAAAAGATGCAAGTGAGCCCCTGAGTTAAAAAATGGACCTTAGCAATCACATAACTCAGCAAGCACGTTGATAAAAGGCACAAAAAACTTATAAAACATTAGATTTCACAAAAATTAAATCAAATTACAAATGTATTCATACCTCTCACAGGATCTCCGACGGGATAACAGAGGAATCAAATGACATCAACGGAGGGGGTACATTTGCTCCCTGGCAATTGGAGAAACAAAACAGGTTAAAGAGAGAGATATACATATTGCAAATAAAACTCGCTATATGAACTTCTGAGTGAGAACCGGTCACTGAATCCCATCCCCGCCCCTGGAATTCACTTCTCACACTTATGTCTGTCCATATTCATATAGCAGCTATGTTACTGTGATTTGGATTATCAGCAATTGGATTTATATCCAAACATGAGATATCATATTCCAATTGAGCATGCTTTACTTCTGTTAGCACTCCATCACCAATTTCAAGATAAACCAAATGGACACCACGAGTAGCCAGTAGAACCTTTTTACAGTAGATAAAAAACATCTCACAAGCTTATCGAAACAGAACTGGCAAAAGACTGAAATGAATATGAGAAACTGGCTCTTGGAATTGAACTTAACAAACCTATATGGGTACAAACAGAAGCAAATAAAAACAAAAAAAATTTCTAATCTCTATCAGTTATGTACCCTAGATAACATCCCTGCGACTAAATTTCCGAAAGAGATTTCCAGATACAAACTTGAACCACAATCTCCGAAAACAATAAAATATAAAAAGAAGTAACCAACTACAAAAGATTCAAAACACGGCCAAGAATGTTAGCCAGTTGAATAAAGTAGAAAATTAATCATATAATTAATTTTACTAAAGAAACAGGGTCTCCTAAAAAATTGGTAATATTTCACCTACTAGTTATGTTTATGCTAATGGAGAGAAGTATATTAATTTTTCCACAAGTTGAACTGCATATAAATTAGGCCCAACTTATTCCATTGCCTAGTAGTTTGTGTTTTATACATAGGAGTCCTACCAGAAACTACACCTCAATTCTTTCTAGTTCAAACCAATCAGCAAAAATTTTCTAACCGATTAACTACTCGTAAAGGATGCCTTGATAAAAAAGTGTTTAAAAAAATAGGAATGAAACAACATTGTATGAACATGAGTTGCATAAGCTGTAGCAACATTAACAGAAAAGCCAGAAGGATGTCCCTACTCCCTAGACCCCAAACTAACCAGCCGCGCTGAATTTGAAGTGACCTATAGAAAATATCTGAGTTAAGGTCTCAAGAAAAAAAGAGTAGGATATTTCATGTGAGAATACACATAAAACATGCGATAAATGACTATCAAACAACAGAGATAACATGAACATTTGCTGACTTTATGCCATAATATAATTCAGTAATAAGGATGGGGAAAAGTGAGATGTCATTTGCATTTTTATTTACAGTATTACGCAATCTAAATATAGAAAGTTTTTGCATTTGAAGTGATTCAATAACAGAAGATGCATGCAAATAAGTTTTTTGAACACGCATATTTTTTTCTTTTTGAACAATGAATACAGATAAAATGAGGTATTATTGAAAGTAGCATGCAACTTGAAGAAGGAAATAATGAGCATTCATAATGCATATAGACCTTTACAAGCTGATCTTGTACAACATCATGGCAAAACAATATATGAACTTCAGAATGAAAACCTTCTATCTTTGTTTCCTCCAGCTCATCATCATGATTCATTTCCAAAATACGTGTCTCACTGATGAAGCTAACCACAAGAAAGGTGTCGTGAGGATCATCTGTGCCTAATCTAAGTGACCACATCCCTTTAATACCTTGAAGTTCAACAGACACCTGTAAAGTAAAAAAAAACAGGACCTCAGATTTCAAAGTAAATGAAGTAGATTTTATATATGATATCACATAATCTAGAAAATCCAAACATGTTCATTAATACCGATCTCATTTCATACAATACATAGAGAACCATCTTTGTAAGCTCATGAGCAAGTTACAACCTATCATTGACCCTGCCTCTCAAGATCAACCACACAGAAGTCTACTATTGGCCCCAAATTTACATATCTTTCTAATACTTCTACATAGGAACCCTTTGCATCAGGTTGCAGATTTACCTTTATGAGCTGAAAGGTACAGTAGGCAGATTAAAGGTACAGGTGGCACACAGAAGTTTACTATTAGCTCTATGAGCTGAAAGGTACAAGTGGCATCAGGTTTCCAGTACTTCTACATAGGAACCCTTTGCATGAGGTTGCAGATTTAGCTTCAGAAGGTTGCAGATAAAACACCACTAGTTGGGAAATGCAAAAAGGTACAAGTGGACAAGTACATTCAAAGTGACAACTTCTGACTGAGAAAAAAAGAAAGGGTATGTAAATAATATCTTAAGCCTTTACTTAATTACTGTATAAAAGCTAAAATTGTTCTCTAGAAATGTGAAAACATTCATGAATCAGACAAGTTGTAAAGTTCATCAGCAAGTTTTGCTATGCTTGATCAAATGAGCAAGCAAAAACCAGGAATTTATTGGATCATATGATATGCTAACTTCTCCACAAGCCCATAAATCACAATAAAATAAGCAAAATTCAAAAAAGAATATAAACCCTAGAAAATTCACCCCTATTCGCACATTTTACCCCAAAATTTCAAACAATTAACAAAAGCAACTCTATAAGGGGAATCAAAGGTAAAGAATGAAGCAACATCGAGGACTTATTGATGAGTTCTTACCATTTCGGATGAAGCCTTGTTTTAGGGGGGTGAGCAAACTAGAGTCTGCCACGACCGCCGCCTCGTCCCGCCACCACTGCCTAACCTCGCCGCCTCACCACCTCTGCTGTCCCTGTGCCACCACATCACCATGTCGGCACCTCCCTAAAACCCTAGCCTACCCAACCTACCCCTCTGAAGCTTGACACCACTACCGCTTGACCTCACCACCTCAACGATTTTTCCGGACGAGGAAGTAGACCTGGTCAAGACACCATCGTCCCTTAACCTCATCCCACCACCACCCCTTGACCTTGTCCCACCATCACCGCCGTCTGCCCCGCCACCACCACCCCTCGTCCCACCACCATCACAAAAATGTAATTAAGTGAATCGAGAAGAAAAGAATAGGAAAAGTGAATGGAGAGGGATGAAATAGGTGGAGTTTTGAGAGAGTCAAGTAAAGTTTGACCGTTGATTAGTTAAAGTCAGCTTAGTCATTAGTGTTTCTAAATAGAGAGAGTCAAGTAATGTTTGACTGTTAATTAATTAAAGTCAACCTAGTTATTAGTGATTATATATTGAAAGTCGAGTAAAGTTTGACAGTTAATTAGTTAAAGTCAACTTTGTTATTAGTGTTTATATATTGAAAGTCAAGTAAGGTTTGACCATTGATTAGACAAAGTCAACCTAGTTATTAGTATTTATTATATAATAATTCAAATAAAGTTTGACGGTTAATTAGTTAAAGTCAACTTTGTTATTAGTGTTTATTTATTGAAAGTCAAGTAAGGTTTAACCGTTGATTAGGAAAAAGTCAAACATTTTTATGTGTATTTATTATATACTAATTCAAGTAAGGTTTGACCGTTAATTAGTCAAAGCCAACTTAGTTATTACTGTTTATATACTGAAAGTAGAGTAAAGTTTGACTGTTGATTAGTTAAAGTCAGCTTAGTCACTAGTGTTTCTATACAGAGGGAGAGTCATGTAAAGTTTGACCGTTAATTAGTTAAAGTCAACTTTCTTGTTAGTGTTTATTTATTGAAAGTCGAGTAAAGTTTGACCCTTGATTAGACAAAGTTTACCTAGTTATTAGTGTTTATATATTTAAAGTCGAGTAAATTTTAACCATTGATTAGTTAAAGTCAGCTTAGTCACTAGTGTTTCTATACAGAGAGAGAGTCATGTAAAGTTTGACCGTTAATTAGTTAAAGTCAACTTTCTTATTAGTGTTTATTTATTGAAAGTCGAGTAAAGTTTGACCCTTGATTAGACAAAGTTTACCTAGTTATTAGTGTTTATATATTTAAAGTCGAGTAAATTTTAACCATTGATTAGTTAAAGTCAGCTTAGTCACTAGTGTTTCTATACAGAGAGAGAGTCATGTAAAGTTTGACCGTTAATTAGTTAAAGTCAACTTTCTTATTAGTGTTTATTTATTGAAAGTCGAGTAAAGTTTGACCCTTGATTAGATAAAGTTTACCTAGTTATTAGTGTTTATATATTTAAAGCCGAGTAAATTTTAACCATTGATTAGTTAAAGTCAGCTTAGTCACTAGTGTTTCTATACAGAGAGAGAGTCATGTAAAGTTTGACCGTTAATTAGTTAAAGTCAACTTTCTTATTAGTGTTTATTTATTGAAAGTCGAGTAAAGTTTGACCCTTGATTAGATAAAGTTTACCTAGTTATTAGTGTTTATATATTTAAAGCCGAGTAAATTTTAACCATTGATTAGTTATAGTCAGCTTAGTCACTAGTGTTTCTATACAGAGAGAGAGTCATGTAAAGTTTGACCGTTAATTAGTTAAAGTCAACTTTCTTATTAGTGTTTATTTATTGAAAGTTGACTAAAGTTTGACCCTTGATTAGATAAAGTTTACCTTGTTATTAGTGTTTATATATTTAAAGTCGAGTAAATTTTAACCATTGATTAGTTAAAGTCAGCTTAGTCACTAGTGTTTCTATACAGAGAGAGAGTCATGTAAAGTTTGACCGTTAATTAGTTAAAGTCAACTTTGTTATTAGTGTTTATTTATTGAAAGTCAAGTAAAGTTTGATCGTTGATTAGACAAAGTCAACCTAGTTATTAGTATTTATTATATACTAATTCAAATGAAGTTTGACCGTTAATTAGTTAAAGTCAACTTTGTTATTAGTGTTTATTTATTGAAAGTCAAGTAAAGTTTGACTGTTGATTAGACAAAGTCAACATAGTTATTACTGTTCATATATTGAAAGTCAAGTAAAGTTTGACCGTTGATTAATTAAAGTCAGAGTAGTCACTAGTCGAAAGTAATGGTAAATAAAAAGAAAACGTGAGAGTGTACGGGAGTGGGAACATTGTCCCACTCCCGTGATACAATGAGACCTACAAAACTACCCCTAATCTAGATGATACAATCAGGTGGCCCAGAAGTAACCAGAAAAGTCTCCGAGAATGGGAACCTCTCCCCACTCCGTGAATACATGATACCTACTAAGCTACCCCTGGACTAGATAATGCAGCCAGGTGGCCCAAAAAAAATGCTAACCTTTTCGTGGTGACAGGGGCCTGTAGAAACCATCCATGAGAAAATGATGATAACCCCTTCGTGATGACAGGGGCCTGTAGAAATCATCTGTGAAAATACTGATGGGCATAAGAACAAACTCACTAACCCCTCCCTCCGTGCAATGTCCATACAACTAGTTGTGTGAACCGGCTCTTCAGCCGTGGTTTGTTCCCCACGGGTGTCTTCCGAACCGAGAATGGTCTCGACCTTCAAGTGAAGTATTATGACGTCTTCTCCGGGAGAGGTGGCACACCGCTTCTACCATGTACGCCTCTAAGATAAAGATAAAGAGGTGTTATTGGCCTTTGATAACGATCTCTGGATGCGTGCCAAGGTTTTCTCGTTGGGGTTAGGAGCAGATTGACCGTAGTCTGTGTTGCTCCCTAGTGTTCCCCACCGATAGACCTCCTAATGATGAAGAGAACGGGCATGACTTCTACTGCGCACGCCCCATGTACGATTTTGTAACCGTCCTTTCCATTTTAGGCAAATGGACAGTCTGGTGCCTTTTTACACTATAGAGTGCAGCGCAGGCAAATGGTGCAACCATTGAATCCGAGCGAAACCTAGAAAGGGGTTAATTAATTTGCGTACACAAAATTAATTAACCCCATACCTTACCTGCATGGCCATGCAAATACACTAGGAAATCCTTAATTCCAGATGGAGAGGGGCTACTTTTTTTTTTTCTGAGTAGTAGCCATCCCTCGAGGGTACTCCATGAGTCCTCCCTTGAGGACAAAGCACTCGAACACCATCAGCCCTCGAATGCCCCCCACGAGCACTCAAAAGCTTCCAACACTCGAATGGCCCCCTCGAGTACTCTAGCACCACTAGTACTCGTATACCTTAAGCACTCGAATACCTCAATTCGCCTATCCTTGAGCCACCCTTGAGTACTCGAATCCACCAGGAGTTGAACACCCTTGAGCACTCGAATGCCCCCTTGAGCTCTCGAGCACACGGCACTCGAATGCCCACGTCGAGCACATGAGCCCCTCCAGCACTTGAAATGCCCCTGTCAAGCACTCGAATGCCTTCAGCACTCGGGTACCTCCTTCTTCAGCCCTCAGACCATCATTCCATCCTCGAACCACCCCTCGAGTACTCGAACCTCCACCCCTTGAGGGGTTACCCTCTAGCATATAATACAAGTTGCCACTTCTAGGTGCTAGATGATTTGCCGGACCGTATTTTTCTAGCACTGTTGAGTCACCAAAATCTGGGTAAAATTGAGAAAACCACCAATTACGAGAATCTGCTCTTCCGTTCCTCTTCTTCTGGGGATTCTTATGAAACTGAGGAACAAGGACAACAAATTGGGAGTACCATTCATGATGATTCCGATTAAAACGATCCAACATGGCCGCCAAACGGCTAGGTCCAACCAACACACAGTAAAACATCTCATAACATCTATGATGAATCCAAATAGCCCCAAAGTATGTGCCTCTTCCACCCATGGCATTCCAGTGCACCCGGAGTGAAGATCATCTTATGAATGTTCATGAGTGAGAAAAAATTTAAATCCATGTTTTTGGCATAGAGCATGTAAGTACCAACTAGTTTAGGTAAAACAAGGCCGGGCAGTGTCCGGGTTGTGAACACAAGCGAGGCTGAGAGTTTACCGGGTTCTGAGCACAAGCAAGGCCGGGAAAGGTAGAGAGTCAAGTAAAGTTTCACCGTTGATTATTTAAAGTCAACTTAGTCAATAGTATTTATATTTAGAAAGTCAACTAAGGTTTGACCGTCGATTAGACAAAGTCAAACATTTTTATTAGTATTTATTATATACTAATTCAAATAAAGTTTGACTGTTAATTAGTTAAAGTCAACTTTGTTATTAGTGTTTATATTTTGAAAGTCAAGTATAGTTTGACCGTTGATTAGTGAAAGTTAGCCTAGTTATTAGTGTTTATATATTGAAAGTGAAGTAAACTTTGACCATTAACTAGTTAAAGTTGTACTTATGTATACTAAATCAGTTAAGGGTTGAACGTTAATCAGTTAATGTAAACAAATTTTATTCGTATTTGTATATATTAGGTCATTAAAGGTTGATCGTTGTTTAATTTAACTTAACTTATTTATTAGTTCAAGTCAACAAAGGAAGTGAACGATTTTGAAAGTTAAAAAAAAAATATCTTAGAGCGGCTGCGCAGCTACTCCCAGCTCATGAAATTTCTGGGAAGATTATTTGAAATTTTTGGTGAATTATTTGGCGGAAAAATTGAACTTTAAAAAATTTCGACAAATATTTAGAAGTTTTTGGCGGGAAGATTGAATTTTAAATATTTTGGCAATTTCTTTGGGGGGAAATTTTTTGGCGACTTCTTTGGCGGGAAATTTTTAATTTTTAAATTTTTTCAGCACCATTTTAAACCAGTGCTATTTTCTTCCAAATCCGGTGTTAATTTTTTTATTTTTTGCACCGGATTTTAAAACCGGTGCTAATTTTTCCAAAAATGGTGCTATTTAAATTTTTTGGCAATTTCTTTGGCGGGAAAAATTTAAAATATTTTAGCACCGGTTTAAACCAGTGCTATTTTCTAATTTTTAGCACCAGTTTTTAAAACCTGTGCTAATGTTTCCAAAACCGGTGATATTTAAAAAAATTTGGCTATTTCTTTGGCGGAAAAATGAATTTTGAAAATTTTTAGCATCGTTTTTCAAAACTGGTGCTATTGTTTACAAAAACCTGTGCGAAATTTTAATTTTTAGCGCCATTTTTTACAAACACCGGTGCTATTTTTTTATTTTTAGCACCAGTTTTTAAAACCGGTGCTATTTTGAATTTTTGGCGGAAAGATAGAATTTTATAATTATTTAGCAACGGCTTTTAAATCGTTGCTAATATTTCCAAAACCGGTGCTGTTTTAAAATTTTTGGCTATTTCTTTGGCGGGAAAATGAAATTTTCAAATATTTAGCACCGATTTTTAAAAATCGGTGCTAATGTTTTCCAAAACCGGTGCTATTGTAAAATTTAGCACCGGGTTTTTAAAAACCGATGTGAAAATTAAAAAAACCTGTGTTAAATTAACACCGTTTTTAAAAATCGGTGTTATAATTTTTAAAAACCGGTGCTGCGAAATTTTTAGCACCGATTTCAAAAATCGGTGCTAAAAAACTGGTGCTAGAGGGGGATCTTTGTGGTAACGTTTCTTTTAATGAGGATTCGTTTGTGATTCAGAACCAGTCCACAACGAGGTCGTGAGCTAAGGTCGATGTGATCATGGCCATTATGTGCTTGAGAAGGGTGGTGCTGCTTTTGTTGCCCATCTTAAAACCAATAAACATAGAGCTTCTTTTGATGTTTGGCATGCTAGACTAGGGCATACTTCCATTTTAGTTATTTCTTTGTTAAATAAACTGAACCTTGTTGACGTGGTTTCTTTACCTCCTAAACCTGCACTTTGTTCACCTTGTGAAATGGCGAAAGGAAAATGGCTTTCTTTTGTGGACAACCCAAGACGGGCACAGGCTGTCCTCAATTTAGTGCACTGTGACTTATGGGGCCCTGCTCCAGTTTTAATCGATAGTGGATTCTCTTATTATGCCATTTTTGTTGAAGATTTCTCACGATTTACTTAGTATTATCCATTGGCATGGAAATCAGATTTCTTTGAGACATTCTTGCAGTTTCAGAACATGGTTGAAAACCAATTTTCTTGTTCAATCAAGATGTTTCAAAGTGACGGTGGTACAAAATTCACAAATGCACGCTTACGATCCCATTTTTCAAATACAAGAATCTTTCATCAGATTTCTTGTCCAACCACACCGGAACAGAATGGTAGGGTGGAACGTAAACACTGTCATATTGCAGAGATGGGATTATCAATGATTTTCTCCTCTGGCTTGTCAATCTCGTACTGGGATGTTGCCTTTGCCACAGCTACCTACACTATCAACAGGCTTCCCACCCCTTATTTTCACAATGCCTCACTATATTCTCTACTATATGGTTGCCATCCAGACTACTCAAACTTTCACCCGTTCGGATGTCAGGTGTATCCTTTCATTCGGCCATTTGCTCCTCACAAACCGACCTCTTGCAGCACTCCATGGATATTCGTGGGATGTAGTGCTCGCCATAAGGGGTTTTGGTTTTTTTGATCCAGTCTCTAAGAAGGTTTATCTCACTCGGCACGCCCGTTTCAATGAGTCTTCTTTCTCATTCGCAAGTGATACTACTCGCACTGGCCCAGAATCTTTGGACGTCTCAACTTTTATTGTTTTTAAATTTGGATGAGTTGTTTAGATCCCCTGATGCCACTCTACCACCTACTCAGAATTCGTCTGGGTTAACGACCCCGACACCCGTGCCTCCTTTGCGGAAATCCCTGGCTGACATTCCACTGCCTCCTCCATCGATTGTGATTCCTTGTATGACCACCCATTCTCAGACAGGTAGTGGCACAACAAAACAGTACTCAGACTATGTGATGTCAGGGTTTCTTGTGGCATTGCTAGCACAGACTGAACCTCGAGGGTATCGATCTGGCCTTAAGGATCCTCACTGGGTGGCCGCTATGGATAAAGAAATGGGTGCTCTTCGTCAGCAACATAATTGGGATCTTGTTCCACGCCCTACTGGTGTCAACATCGTTGGCTCTAAATGGGTTTAACGTCTCAAGCATCGCCAGGATGGTAACATTGATCGGTAGAAGGCTCGTCTTATTGCGCAGGGATATTCTCAATTGCCAGGCTTTGACTTCACCCACACTTCTAGTCCGGTCGTCAAGGCCTCCACAGTCATAATTATCTTATCCTTGGCCACAACTTTCTCTTGGCCCCTTCATCAGTTAGACGTTAAGAATGCATTTCTTAACGGTCTTCTTAATGCACCAATCTACATGGAGCAACCAGCCGGTTACACTGATCCCGTTCATCCTGATTATGTATGTTGTCTTTGAAAAACTATCTATGGTCTCAAACAAGCTCCTCGGGCTTGGTTTCAATGATTCAGCTCATATTTATTTCATCTGGGATTTCGGTGTAGTTCTGCCGACACTTCCTTATTTGTGTTCTCCCAGGGATTGAAGATTCTATACCTACTAGTATATGTGTATGCCATAATTCTAACCGGCAATTATCATATTCTCACTCGTCGGTTCATCACCTGCACTGATTCTAATTTTTCCATTAAGGATCTTGGTGCACTTCACTATTTTTTAGGATTGGAGGTCTCTTAATTTTAATTTGGATCTTTTTGGGGCAGGCAAAGTATGCGATGGAGATACTTCAGTGAGCAGGCATGACAGATGTTGTTCATGTTTCCATACCTTTTGTTCCTGGCTCTCAGCTTCACAGTACCTCGGGGTCTGAGTTCTCGAACCCCAAGCTTATTGCTTACTGGTCGGTGCCTTGCAGTACTTGACCATCACTCGCCTTGATCTCTCCTATGCGGTCAACTTTGTTAGCCAGTTTCTCCAGTCACCTTGAGAGGATCACTATCAGGCTGTCATTCGCATCCTTTAGTATGTCCATGGAACGCTTCATCATGGTTTGTCTTTTCGACCATCTCTTAGTGGTCTTTCCCTTTTGGGCTACTCTAATGCTGATTGGGCCCATTGTCTCGAGACTCGGCGTTCCACTTATGGCTATGCCATTTTTGTTGGGGGAAATCTTTTTTCTTAGAGTGCTAAGAAGCAACTGACAGTGTCTCGATCTAGTTGTGAGTCCGAGTATCGCGCTATGGCGAATACCGCTGCTGAACTTACCTGGGTGTGTAATCTGCTTAAGGAGCGTTGGGTTTTCCTTTCGTCTTCGCCTATCTTGCTTTGCGACAACAGCGGTGCCATTTTTCTTGCTCAAAATCCGGTGGCACATAAATGGGCCAAGCACATAGACATCGACTACCACTTTGTTCGTGAACTTGTTGCCTCAGGCAGGCTCCGTGTTAGTCATGTTCCATCCTCTCTACAGGTTGCTGATATTTTCACTAAGGGTTTGTCTCATAATCTTTTTTTTTTGTTTCGTTCCAAGCTCTGCGTATCCTGTAGTCCTAAACTTAGCTTGAGGGAGGGGGTGATAGAATAGATAGAATATCTTGATTGATTTTAGATTAATTAGGATTGATACTGTACATATATAGAACAGTCTAGGTTCGATGTAATTAACTCTTTGTACTCTATTTATTCTATCTATGATAGACACATCAAATATGGTGAATTACACATTTTTAGAAGGTTTTCCCTTACGGAGTCTTGGGGGTAGGTTTTTTCCTTTTTGAGGAAGTTCATTTGTCAAATTCGGGTTAATAAAAGTCCAAGTCTGGCTGGACACACTAAATATGATAGACACACCGGTGAATTACACATTTTCGGAAGGTTTTCTCTAACAAAGTCTTGGGGATAGGTTTTTCCCTTTTTGAGGAAGCTCATTTGTCAAGTTCGGGTTAATAAAAGTCCAAGTCTGGTTAGATAAGATTGGCATTTAAGGAGTGTCTAAAGTTAAATTTTGTCTGGTGATCATAAAGTGGGATTTTAAAGCTTGGAGCAATAAAGTGGTTGTCTGGGACAAAGAGTAACGCACAGGAGGAGTTTGCATTGGAAAATTGCAGTCCTAGAGCCAAACAAAAAAAGATCCTTTTCGGAGATAGGCGGGAGACTGAGGGTGACTGAGAATCACGGAGTTTTTCAGAACTGGAGTATACACTTTCGACTCCTGTGTTTTCGGAAAGATGATAGAGACTTCTTGAATCAGAGATTCAAACAGTACTTTAGGAACAACTGGGGACCAAGGGCTTGGATAGTCCATGCAAGTGTCTGGTGATAGAGTTCGAAACGGAAGTTGAAATGCTTGCAATGCTGAACAATGGGCCTTACACAGTAGATGGTAGGCTACTGTGTGTGAGGAGGTGATATCAAGAATATCCCTTGGCGAGCATTCAGGTGACCCGCATCTTGGTTTGGATCCACTTATTCAACCTAACAACGAATCTGCTAAACCAATTTACGGGATATGATTTGGCCAGTATGATTGGAGATTTGGAAGTGGTCAAGACCACAGCAGTCCCGAGTATGAATGCTCATTACCTAAAGGCATTATTCTGGGTTTCTTCTTGGAGAATTCGGAAAATCGTCAATTCTGGATACCATGCACTTACGAGAGAATCATAATTTTTTTAAGAGATGTGGAGTATGATTGGAGATTTGGTCATCTGGCGGTGAGAGATGTAATATCGTTGATGATATAGATCTGGAGAAGTTTGCCAATGGAGCGATTATAAGACATTTTGAAGCAAGGGGGTTGATATTGTGTTGGATAAAGGGATGCCGATGTTTTCAAATGCTATCAGGGCTCAAGCCTTCCACTCTGAGCATTTGATTACTAGGGTTCCTATGCAGTTTGTTGGTAAGCAATGGAATATGTTCCATGCAGATGCTTATGCAATTAAAAATGGCTTTCGTGTTGCGGTCACTGTGGATGAGGGTCTTCATCAGATCAAATACAAATCATCGGTGACAAATGTGGTGGAGCAGGGCAATGGCTGGCCTTTTTCGGCAAATGCAAACAGGTATAACCCACAGGCGTTGCAGAATTCCCAGGGAAGTCAGCATCATCATCAAGGTGAGACGTCTGCATAGGGGGCCATGAGAAATTCCTCCAAGTCTCGCAGCCCTTAATTGCCAATAATCTTGGTTCTCTGGAGCCTGTCCAAGATTTCATGTGGGAATCTTAGTATGATAACCCTCTAATCTAGGGTCACTTTCAAACTGGTGTGGAAGGGGGTTTCACTTTGTAGGATCTCAGCTAGTGGACTCCAATTCCATCGGTTCAGACACCTACTCACTTAGATATAAATGATTTCATTCTCAATTCCGTATTGAATTGAGGTGCAGCAATAACATATCCTTACACTCAGCAATCTCAGGTAATAGCATAAATGTCAGCACAACCAGCTGAATGTTATGAAATATCAATTACAAGCCTTATTTTCAGCTACTTCGCAGAACTTGCAGAACCCTACTTCTCAACCTCTTATGATGGATTCAATGGTGACAAATTCTCAACCTTTCCAAGATTTGGCGGAGATACAACATGTTAATCAACCACAGGTGCAGTCAAAGGAGTTACAAGCAGGTCATCCTGACAGAATAAGGAAAATATAGGCACAGAAAGTTTTCACTGCAAAGTGAAGTGGCTCAAAAAAAAGAAGCGTTACTGAGGAGAATAGGAAGAGGAAATCGCATCATCTATATGGAAGCAATGATCTATCTTTATAGCTAGACAAAAGAATCAGAATGGATGAGCAGTGGAAAAAGAGCAAGATTCCGACAGGTGTGGGGGATGATCCTCGTCTACTCAAGAAGGTTAAGGAATTGGAGCTGGAATTACAAGGAAACAAAGAAGGTGTGGAAGGAAGAGAAATAACAAATGCAGGTGTTGAGAAAAACCAAGAAGTCATCCTCATTGAGGATGATGGAGTGGAGCTCCTAGATGATAATCAGTTGATGCTGTTAGCAGAAGTAGTTGCGGGTCTACCAGAGGGTTTGCCGGTGGTTGTCCCAAAACAACCACCCGGCCAGCCATGTTGATATTAAGTTGGAATTGCAGAGGTTTTAGCCTCCCTCTGCTGAAGAATTACCTCAACAGGCTGCTCAGGAGTTACAAACCTGAAATTTTGTTCTTAATGGAAACCAAATCTGGAAGTGAAAATCCAATTTCCTGGATGCAATCTTCTTTTTATCAAAAATATTTTTTAGTTGATCATGTGGGTCTAGCAGGGGGTCTAGCTCTCTGTTGGGTAGATACGATTGAGCTAGAAGTATTAGTTAGTAATCAAAATGTAACAGTAGCTTTGATCAAGGGTATGGGTAATCAGGGCTGGATGTCGGTTTTTCTGTATGGTTGTCAAACTAAAACTGGGATACAAGAAGTTTGGGAAAAATCATGAATAAAGAAGGCCTTTTAAATTATCCGCGTTTGTGTGTGGGAGATTGGAACCAAATTTTGAACAACTCTGATAAGTTTGGAGGAAGAGATGTACTAGAAGCTGAAACTCAAAAGCTACAGTTTTGCATGCAGTTCCTGCAATTATCAGAAGTAATAAGTGATGGTGAATGGTTTACTTGGAGTAATGGAAGGAAGGATGAACATCTGATACTGGAAAGATTGGACAGAGCCTTTGCATCCAAGACATGGTTAGAACATTTTGACAAGGCCCTTGTGACTAACTTGGCAATCTCAGTCTCAGATCATGGTCCTCTTTTATTGGATTTCAAAGGAAAAACAATGTAAAGTTAAGTGGCACAAGTTTGAGGATTTTTGGGGTAAGAGATCCAGCAGTTCATGCAATTATAGAGAAAGTTTGGAAAATAGCCTCAGCATATTTTCAAGAAGATTTGGTCTTGGATCCAGCAACACTTTTCTCTAAATGGTTGAGGATTAACATGGCACACTTAAAAAATTGGCATAGGGTTTCTTATGCTAATACTTATGCAAGGATTAAGGAACTGGAAGGAAAATTAATTCAGGCCTTACAAAAATATGTTGCTATGGAGGACAGACAAAAGCTCTTAATGATCAGAACTTAACTTCTCAAATTGGCTCAGTACCATTCTAACTATTGGCAACAAAGAGCAAAGCAAAGTTGGGATAAGTTAGAAGATTCTAATAAAAACTTCTTTCACAAATAGGCAACTAAGAAATCCCTCAGGAAGAGAATAGTTGAACTGAGAAAAGTGGATGGGAGATGGCTGACAACAGATGCACAGATCAGAGCAGAAATTTCAAATCAATTCAAACAGGTTTATATCTAGCTGGATATCTATCCACACATGCCAGACTATCACAGCTCCTTAGAAGAATTCATGAGTTTCATTTCTATTAAACTAACAGAATATGACAAAGTCACATTAAACCAACCGTTTACGGATGAAGAGTTGTGGGAAGAAGTTAAATCAATGAGATCATGGTCATCACCGGGGAAGGATGGCTTCCCACCTGGTTTTTTTGAGAAGAATTAGAAACATATAAAGCAACCTCTTCCACAGCGTATCCAAGAAATCTTGCACAAAGGTTTGATGAATAAAGAATGGAATGAAACTATTGTGGTTTTCATCCCAAAGGTCAAGAATCCAATCATGGCAAATGATTTCATGCCAATAAGCCTGTGCAATGTCCGATACAAAACTTTGTGAAGATACGCCAAGTTAGGCTGAAACAAGTGGTTAGTCATCTAATTTCTGAGAATCATAATGGTTTTGTTCCAGGAAGACTAATTGGAGAGAATATTTTCATGGCACATGAGTTGGATCACTACATACAGTTAACAAAGAAGGGTAAGAAATCTTTTCAGCACTTAAAATTGATATGAATGAGGCGTACGGACGTGTTTCATGGGATTTTCTAAAAGCAGTCCTGAATAGAAAGGAGTTTCCACAATCTTGGATATATATGATTTTATAGTGATCACAATAGTGTCATGTGTGTGTTTGGTAAATGGGAGTCAATCTGAAAGCTTTTCGCCAAAGAAAGGCCTGAGACAAGGATGTCCCCTATTTTCTTATCTGTTCATTCTCTGTCAGCAAACCTTATCATCGACCTTGGATTCTCAAGGTCAAAATGGGGTAAAGTTAGGTTTTCATATATGCAGCAATGGTCCTAGAATTTCACATTTGATGTATGCAGATGATTGCATCATCTTCACTGAGAATTCAGATCTCCGTTTTAGATTTTTGGCTCAGAAACTATACTCCTATGCAATGTTGTCTGGTTAAAGGATTAGTTTTGAGAAATACTCCATTTTGTTCAGTCCAAATACCCCTTTTTAAGTGGAGAACATGTACTTCATATGCTCTAAACAAACATAGATCATATCTCCCAGATTAGTACCTGGGAATCAACATTTTGGGGTCTAGAAGAAGGAATCAAATGTTTGACAGAGGAAATTTTCTAAATGAAGAAATAGTGGAATTTCCTTTCATGGAAGAATTACTCTGGCTAAATCATCCTTACAATCAACAGCTTACTATGCCATGACAGTTTACATATGTCCAAAGGCAATATCCACCAAGATTGATGAAGTAACAAGGAGATTTGTATGGAGTAGAAACTTAGATAACAAGAAAATTCACTGTAAAAGGTGGGAATCAATGTGTAAGCCAAAAGCATGAAGGAGGAATGGGTCTAAAGTTAGCACCACAGATGAATCAGGCTTTGCTTGTGAAGCAAGCATGGAGAATTATTCAAGAAAAGGATTAATTTTTCTGTCGTTTCTTCATTCATAAATACTCCTAGAAAGGTTTATGGCAAAACAAATTGTAAAGTCCAAAATTATTTTGTTGGTAGTTTGTGACTATGTTGTAACATCAAAGAAGGAGTCAGGATGGAAGAAGGTCATTGTTAAAGTATGAATCCGAGATGGATAATTCTCGCCCAAAGGTGTTTGATTTGCTGATATTTCATCTCTCATATTTGTGGAATTGGATCAAGATCTGAGAAGTCGAAGGAAGAAAGGAGATTCGGTTATGGAAAAGGATTAGGACGAGATATTCTAAATCCCTTTCTTCAAGGGATTAGATTGGTTAAGTCCTATCTTCATTAAGATTTGAATATACAAAAATATTATGAAGATAGTGATTGATCCGGTTTTACCATGGCGACTAAAGAAGGTGCATCTGTCTCTCGACCCCCACTTTTGGAAGGTTCAAACTTCAATTATTGGAAGGAACGAATGCGAGTGTTCATCACCTCACTTATTGAACTTGCCTGGTATTTTGTTGAAACTGAATGGAATCATCCATTGGAAGATACTCAGTCAAGATCAAAGGAGAAAGAAGAGGATTCAATTTCTAAAAAACAAGGAGTTAAGGACAAGTCAACATGGAGTGCAAGCGAGTTAAGAGCCTCGATGGAAAATTCCATAGCACTAAATGCCATTTTTACTGCAGTAGACAAAAATCAATTTAAACTTATCTCAAATGGCTATCAAGCAAAGAAGGCACGGGATATTCTACAAACAGTACATGAAGGAACGAGTCGTGTATAGGATTCCAAACTGCAAATGTTAGCTACAAAGTTTGAAGAATTGAAGATGGGGGAAGATGAAACTGTTGCTACCTTCAACGGAAGGATAAGGGATATTACTAATATGGCTAATAAACTTGGGAAAACATACAAGGAAGAAAAATTGGTGAAGAAAACATTAAGATCTCTTCCAAAATGTTTGGCAATGAAGGTGGCTGCCTTTGAAGAAGCACGTGATGTGACAACAATGACACTTGACGAGTTGATGGGATCGCTGCAGACCTATGAGATGACGTTTGATCAATCATCAAATAAAGGCCATAAAGAGTTAGACTTTAAGGTGTCAGTCCCAAAAGATAACGGAGATAATGAGAGTGAAGCTAAAGAAATTGCTCTTATTATGAAGAACTTCTCAAAAATGCTGAAAAAGGTAGAAAGCAGAAGATCACAGGATAAAGTAAGTGGAAATAGACCTCAATCACAGGAGGCTGGAAACTCTCGTGGACCTAGAGTTGAGCAGAACAATTAGCCATTTATGAGAAATCAAAATATGAAAACAAAACATACAGGAAGGATCCAATGTAGAGAATGTGAAGGATTTGGTCATATCCAGACGAAATGTGCTAATACTAGAAAGAAACGAGATAGATCATATGTTACTTCATGGAGTGATGATGAGGAAGAAAATGCGGGAGAAGAACTCACCAGCAACTATGTAGCTTTTTGGAGCAAAGGTAGAAAAAGTTATTACTCCATGTTCCAACATCGGAAAAAAAGAGGAATCCAGATGTTCGAACATGGAATTGCTAAGTGAAAACTCATCAGGCGATGAAGATGGCCAAGAAGTAAATGATGACGAAATTTGCCAAGAATATGAAAAAATGTACTCCATGTGGCTGAAAGTTGTTGAGACGAATAAGATATTGAAAGCCGAAAAACACCAGCTTATGGAAAGAAAAATGGGGTTAGTGGACATGATGGAGGTATTAGAAAAGGATAATGAAGTACTGAATCAAAAGCTTAAATCATCAACTAAACGAGTTGAAACTGCTGAAGATGCTCAAATGACTGAATTCTGGAAAAGGCGAAGCTTGATGAAATCCTTGAGATGGGAAAGAACGCAGGCGGCAGACACAACATTGGTTATAAAGAGATTGGTACAGGACTGACTGATTTTAAAAATGAGAGGCAGGACATGAAGGTAAAGATTATGAAGTCACATCCCTGATGCAAGCCTATACTCTGCCACTACTACTCATACCAAGGCCATGAAGAGGAACAATGTCTCAGACTACTCAGAGACATCAAGAATGGTAGAAAATTGTCAATATGTTCCAACATGAGTGATATTCAAAGAGCCAGACTCATCAGAAAGGTATGGATTCCTAAACGGAACACTGTAAGTCTTATTGCTCACACATCTCTCATTGCACACTCTAGAGATTCGTGGTATTTCGATAGTGGTTGCTCTGGACATATGACAGGAATACCAGAATATTTAAACACTGACAAACCATACGACGGGGGATTTGTTACTTTTGGTGATGGAAAGAAAATTTACGTGGTTAGAAAAGGAGAACTCCAGATAGTGGGGTTTCCAAGTCTTGTAAGTGTTCTAATGGTTGAAGATTTAAAATAAAACCTCTTGAGTATCAGTCAATTGTGCGATGAAGACACAACTGTCGAGTTTCAAAGGGATAACTGCATTGTGAAGCATGGAGAAAACAAGGTACTGTCAGGAGCACGATCGTCAGACAATTGCTATCTCCTGGAACAAGAAGTGAAGTGTTTAAGCCCTAAGGATAATGAAGTTACTCTATGGCATCGAAAGCTTGGATATATAAATTACAAGAATTTGGTAAAAATTGCCAATTCCAAAGCAGTATGAGCTTTGCCTGTTCTTACACATCAAAAAGGTATTGTGTGTGGACTATGCCAACAAGGTAAACAAATTTGATCTCCTCACTCTTCTGTTCAATATATTACTACCTCACAATCTTGAGTTACTACATATGTATTTGATGGGCCCAGTTAATGCTCCCAGTATTACTGGAAAAAAGCATATTTTTGTCTGTGTTGATGATTTTCCAGATACACTTGGGAAGTTTTTCTCAAAGAAAAATCAAATGCAGTGGATGTCTTCAGGAGCTTGGTGATTAAGCTGCGAACCGAGAAAGGAAATCACATTGGAAAGATTGTGAGAATCCACAGTGATCATGGAAGAGAGTTTGAAAATTCACAATTCAGATAATTCTGTGATGAACTTGGCATACAGCATGAGTTCTCTACTCCCATCACTCCTCAATGGAATGAGATGGTAGAAAGAAAGAACAGAACCCTACAAGAGATGGCTCAAGTCATGCTAACAGAAAAGGGCATTCATAAAAAATGGTGGGCAGAAACAATCAACACAACATGTTATACCATCAACAGGGAATACCTATGACCATTTACTAGCAAGACTTCGTATGAAATCTGGAAAAGAAGGAAACTAAATGTGCCTTACTTTCATGTTTTCGAGAGCAAGTGCTACATACTCAGGGACAGAGAGCAGCTGGAAAATTTGACAGTCGCAGTAATGAAGGGGTATTTCTGGAATATTCTGTAAATAGTCGTGCATACAGAGTATTGAATCTCCACGGTAACACTACCATAGAATTGATTAATGTAATTGTCGATGACTCTGATGTTAAACTGGGATCAGACAAAGGGGACGATGAGGCTGAGACATCACCATCTGAAATCCCTACCAGCCAGCCTGTCGATGTTGGAGCATCACAACCCTTTGATAGTCCAGAAGCAACTGCTGAAGGTGATATTAGAACATCAACGCCAGACCCCATGTCTCATATTCCAACACAGGTTTAACTTGAACCAAGTGTGAAACGAACTCGAACTCTACCACGAGTAAATTACAGGGAACTTGCTGGATTACAATGCTTCATCTCACTGATTGAGCCGAAAAACTATAAGGAAGCTCTACTTGATGAGTAATGGATTGCTGCAATGCAAGAAGAACTTGAACAGTTTACAAGGAATGATGTATGTTACCTTACTTCTTGACCAAAAGGGGTAAATGTCATTAGTACTAAATGGATATTCAAAAGCAAGTATGATATTGAAGGTCAAATTACTCGTAATAAGGCCAGACTGGTGGCACAAGGATACACTCAAGTAGAAGGTGTTGATTTTGATGAAACGTTTGCACATGTTGCCAGGTTAGAATCCATTCATGTCTTACTTGCTATTTCATGCTATATGGATTTCACATTGTACTAGATGGACGTGAAAAGTGCTTTTCTGAATGGGGTTGTTAATGAAGAGGTCTACGTTGAACAACCCAAAGGATTTAAGGATCCATATCATCTCCATCATGTTTATCGCCTCAAAAAGGCTCTGTATGGGTTGAAACAGGCACCACAGGCGTGGTATGACTGACTGACTACTTTTCTTATTCAGATTGGTTGTCGTCGAGGGGGAGTAGATCATACTTTATTTGTGCTTACTAGGTCTTTATTGCTCAAATTTATATAGATGACATTGTATTTGGCTCTACCTCACCATCTATGGTACATGATTTTGTAAGTCTTATGCAGGATGAGTTTGAAATGAGCATGTTTGGTGAACTTACTTATTTTTTAGGATTTCAAGTCAAGCAGCAACAAAAGAATGAGATGTTCATAAATCAAGGAAAATATGCCATGAATCTAGTGAAACGCTTTGGATTGAAAAATTCTCGATCAGTAAGAACTCCTTTGGGTGTTACAGATAAGTTAGTGAATGATGAGAACAATGTTTCAATTGTTCAGAAATTGTATATAAGTATGATTGGGAGTCTATTGTACCTTACAACTAGTCGGCCAGATATTTGTTTCAGTGTTGGAGTATGTGCAAGATTTCAGGAAAATCCTAAGGAATCTCATTTGACTATAGTGAAGGGGATTATTCGATATATTAGTGGGACTTCTGAGTATGGTATCTGGTATTCTAAAACTCAAGATTGTGATCTATTTGGCTATAGTGATTCTGATTGGGCTGGAAATGCAGATAATCGAAAGAGCATAACTGGTGGGAATTTCTTTATTGACACAAATTTAGTCTCTTGGTACATTAAGAAATAGAATTCTATATCTTTGTCATCCGTTAAAGCAGAATATTTAGCTGCCGGAAGTTGTTGTGCACATTTATTATGGATGAAGCAAATGATGAAAGACTATGGGATTCATCAAGGGACTCTAAAGATCTTATGTGATAACAAGAGTGCTATAGAAATATCCAAGAATCAGTTCAGCATTCTCGGACAAAGCACATTGATATAAGACATCACTTTATTCGAGACCTTGTGGAAAGAAGGGAAGTTGCAGTGGTCTATGTTCCAACATTAGAACAATTTACGGATATTTTCACAAAGCCATTGGATTCATCCACATTTGAGCTTCTCAGATAGCACCTAGGTGTTTTCCATATTTGAGGTATTTTTGCCTAATGCTTTTCTGGATGTAAATATTACTGCATATTGTTCTCCATTTTTTTATAGAAAAAATATATATATATATATAAATTGGTATTATATGTAAAAGAAGGAAGTTGAACATATATGATAGATGCTGGAATTTGGTAAGTGGAATCTGAAGAAAGAGAAAGGGACAAACTGGCGGCTGGTAATTATGGCATTGGAAAGGAAAAAATGAGGTTGAGTGTTTGAGGAAGGAAAGTGAATATTTAAAAAAAAACACCTTCCCTTCTCTGTTTTGTATTCTCTAGTTACTAAACTTCTTCCCAAAAATTCTTCCGTGGCTGGAAGTGTGAGTCGAAGTAGAACTCTCCTATCTGCAACTCAATCTCAACACGGTTTCTCCACTCTAAAAAACCTCTGGATTCTCAATGATGAACAAGTGCCAAACATCTAAGATGGAGAAAAGCAAGAAGTTTCAAATGATGTTTGGAGAAATAGAGACTACGGTGGAGATATCAGAGAGCTACCTGATTGAAGAATGGAGTGGTATGGAAGAACTAGGCATTGAAGTGGTCAGGTCACCGGCAGTGAATCCTGTCAGGACCAGATCTGAGAAAGTAAAAATTAAAGTATTTCGAGGGAAAAAAATTACTTTCAATGGTCAAACATTTAGATCTCTAGAAGATTGTATGACTCATTATCTTGAAAAGAAAAAGAGAGTGGATTTAAGAGGACACAAGTCAATGTGTGGGTATGTGAATGGGGTAAACATGTTTTGGATATTGAAAGGGGACATTAGGATTTTGAGGGAAATTGAGAAAAAGAATCCCTGGTTGGTAAAATTGGCATGTGTTAAGTATAAAGGGAAGAAGGTGATGTGTGTTTACACTACTGCTTCATTGCCAAAATGAGGAAAGTTGAAGAAAGTGAAGAACTGACCTGAAAAGAAGAGATCTCTGAGCTCTGCAAGTTATAAGGCTGTACAGGTGTATGATCCTATGGTCAGCCAGAATCTTAGAAAGCTTAGGAAATTGGCCTAAAATAGTGAGGGGGAAATATATGTTGACGAAGGAGGCGCTGAGAATGAAGCAAAAGATGTTCCAACACAAGATGTTGGAGATGCACAGGAAGCCAAAGCTAAGGAAGACATGGATGTAGACCTTGGAGGAGAAGATGTTACTCGGTCTCCCTAGACAGAATTAGGAGCGGAGAAAAAAAGGGCTCAGACATGAGGGACTCAGGAAGATGCATTGGATGAGTAAGACTTGAATCCCGAGATGAGGGCAAGGGAAGAAAGAGATAAAAACACGACTATAGATGATGTTCCAACATCAAAACAGTCTACTCTAGAACCCGAGGAACTAGGCCTTGATGATGTTCTAACATCAGGCTAGGAGAGAACTGACGTTCCAACATAGGAAGTCAGTGTTGAAGACTTAACCTTCTCCAGTGATGAAGTCCTTGATGAGTTTGTGCATACTCATGCAAGAAGGTAAAAAAGAAGAGTCACGTGTAAGGAGAATAAACAGCCTAAGAGAAAGAAGAAAAGGACTACTACTGGTCAAAGCTCTAAACCAGGTATTTCTATAAAGGAAGCTCTTAGTTCAAATTCTTTGATGAAGGGTGCTTGAAGAGCAGTAAGGAGATATGCAAAAAGATGCTGATAGTTGAACGACTTATTGATCTTGTGGCTTATAAGGAGTGTGGGTTCAGCGATTTTCTGAACTATTTAGGGTTTACTGAGGCATGCTCGGTATACAAGCTTTATAACCAGAATCTTGTACATGAGTTCTACTCAAATCTAATGGAAGGAAATCTAGATCCTGAATCGCCCTGGTTCAATAAAGTTTATGTCAGAGGAAAGGTTGTCAAATTTTCTTCAGAGCAGAAAAATAAGCTACTGGGGCTACCAGCACCTAGCGGTGGATCAATATTTTCAGAAGATTTTGAAGTATCACTTGATCAGATTCTGACTGAAATTACAGGAGGATATCCGACTGAGTGGCCTTGTCAAGGTAATGTTGCAACATCCTGCCTGAGCGCCAAGTATTTCTGCCTTTTCCAGGTTGCTATTAATTCTTGGTTACCCTCTTCAAATACCACTGCCGTCACCAGAGATATGGCAAAAGTCCTGTACTGCATTGGAACAAAAACTCCTATGAATCTTGGGCTTCTTATCCAAGCTAACATATTGGAGAACTCAAGTTCTGCTAGGGTAAAAAAATGCCCTTCAATATCCCTGTGTTATCTCTGATGTGCTAAAAGGAGAAAAGGTGAAGGCTCAGAAGGGTGGTGTTATTATTGAAGTGGTTTTTCTGAAGCCAAATAAGAAGACTTTTGGTCTAATATTTGTGAAAGATTTGCCTTGGAAGCCATCACATGGAGGATGTTCTGTTCAGAAAGGAAGGGAGGCTAAGAAGATTGTTGTGCAAGCCAAAATTGCAGCATTACAAGTTCAAATTGCTGCACTAGAAGAGGAGCGAAAGAGATTAGATTCAGAGGATGATATTCAGATTAGAAGTACTGCAGAGGCTGAGGATTCAGAAGAATGATAAGTTTATGTCAGTTGGAGGTTGGGCATAATTTATGGCCCCAAGGGAGAGTATTTTGGTTATTGGATATTCTATTTTTTTTTCTGGATTTATTTTATTTCTGGACCTCTACTACGGTTTTATGTTATATTTCTCAAATTCCCAGTATCTACGTATTGTTGGTGATTGAATTTTATAATTGAGTACTGGTGAAATCTGATGTTCCAATATGGATGTTGAGGGTCTATTGTTTGTATGCTAAAGGATTCTGGGGGAGTTAAAATAATTGGTCTCAGCTTATATTTTCACATCCATGAGAAAATATGTGTGTTCAAAATTGGTACGTAAAAGTCCAAAACATTGATGGGCCCACAAAATACCAAAGGGGGAGATTTTAAAGTCTAAAATGTTTTAGTTGGCAGTTTGTGACTATGTTGTAACATCAAAGAATGAGTCATGGTGGAAGAAGGTCATTCTAAAAGTATGAATCCGAGATGGATAATTCTCGCCCAAAGGTATTTGATTTGTTGAATATTTCATCTCCCATATTTGTGGGATTGGATCAAGATTTGAGAAGTCAAAAGAAGAAAGGAGATTCGGTTATGGAAAAGGATTGGGATGAGATATTTTAAATCCCTTAGTTCAAGGGATTAGATCGGTTAAGTCATATCTTCATCAAGATTTGAATATACGAAAAATATTATGTAGATAGTGATTGATTCGCACAAGGAAACTGTGGTGTGCGAAAGGGCTATATATGACTGACATTACAGGCTAAGCTACTTACAAAATTAACGAGAGAAATCTGCTGACAGGTTTCGAGTGTTCATCAAAGTAGCACATAGTTGTTCACTGGTGTTCCAACATGATCAACATTGTTTGATCTCAAAGTTCAGAACGAACGCCTTAATTTCTCGAGAGGAGGAGATCAAGTGTCGATGGAGATTGAGGTAAGAGGGAGTCTGATCAAGGCTGATCGACAACTAGGGGAGCTAGTAGAATTCTCAAGTTAAATTAGAAAAGATAAGTATTTGTACGATGCATCTTGTACTATCTTTTTAATTAGTGGATTCATTCTGAACTAGGCTAGACCCCGCAGATGTAGGCGATTCTCACCGAACTGCGTAACCAATTTTGTGTGCCTTTAATGTTTTACTTTACCTACAAACTTGGTTAATCAGATGATGTTAGAACATAGTAACCTCAATTGAAGTAATTAGGTAAAACCAAAATTTCACAAACCTAGACAAGTTAGTCCTTGGGGATGGAGATCAATTCATTGGAGGGCTAAAGTTCTTCTGCAAAATCTTAAATGGAAGCTGAAATCGGGTATGAACATTCCTATTACAGAAAATTGGATTCCGGGCATGCAAAACCCATTAGGTCAAATTCATAGGCATACCCCAACAAATATGAGAGAGGCTGACATAATTGATGAAAATAGAGATTGGCGAGTTCCACTAATCAAATCAGCATTTTCAGAACATGTGGTAAGGAAAATATTGCAGATTCGAATTCCCAAATTTGTGACTCAGGGTGACGAAGACAGAATAATCTGGGATATTTCAGACCCGGGTGAGTACATGGTGAAGTGGGGATATAAAGAAGCGATTGCTAGAGAAGGCTTAGATATTCCTTAGACGTCTACATCTCAGGGGTTGTATGGCAAACAAATTCAGACTAGACTTCCTCAAAGATTTAAGTTCTTAGTCTGGAGGATTCGGTCAAGATCAGTTCCAACGGGCTAAAAATTAATAAGAAGAGGAGTACAGGTAAGTCCTTTTTGTCGCACGCAGTGGCGGATCTATTGATACGCGAGGTAGGGCTCCAGCCCTACCTCGGTCGCCGGCCGGAGCTTGGAGGAGGCAGGAGCGCGTCTCCGGCGCGGCGGCAGCAAGGGCCAAGCCCTGCTCGCCGGAGAAGAAGGCCACGCTGCAGCCTTCTTTTTTTTAAAGTGATACACACTAAAACGACGTCGTTTCACGTTAGTGAAACGACGTCGTTTCGTTTGGATTAATTTTTTTATTACCTAAGTAGTAAAACGACGTCGTTTCACGTTAGTGAAAAGACGTCGTTTCACTAAGTAAGACGAAAAAAAAAGAAATCAGAAATGGATTGGGCCAAAAACTGAGCCCAATCCAATAGCCAATTAATCCATCCTTTAAAGTTTAAAAGCGGGAGACGAGAAGGACAACATTCAGCAAGCACAGCACTCCTCCTTCCTCCTCTGCCTCAGTCGCTCTCAGCCCGTCGCCGCCGCCGCGCCACCGCCGTCCACCACCGCCGTCCGCCACCGCCGGCGGCTTGCCTGCCTCGTCCAGCTGCCTCTCCAAACCTGCAACCACGGTAAGTCTTCTCTTCTCTAATTTTACGGTAATAGGGTTTAT
Source organism: Rubia yunnanensis (assembly GCA_037428765.1). Taxonomy (NCBI): domain Eukaryota; kingdom Viridiplantae; phylum Streptophyta; class Magnoliopsida; order Gentianales; family Rubiaceae; genus Rubia; species Rubia yunnanensis. Next base: position 18,525,343 of record CM075068.1, on the reverse strand, counting down.
AATTTATGCTAATATTTATTAATTTTAGGGTTTATAATTTATTTTCTTTTTAATTTATTTCTTCAAAACTTAAATATATGTATAATGTGAACATGATTTCTAGATTGGATGTTGAATTGAATTTATATGGTTGTATTATATATGATTTTTGAAGTTTTGTTGAATTGCATAAATTGATTTAGTTGAATTGCATATTTAGTTGGAATTTAGTTGGAATTTAGTTGAAATTATAATTGTTTGATTTATTTTGTATAATTGTATGTGACAGTGAAATTGTCAATTTGTCATAATCTCGGTTTATGGAAATATGGAATTATCAATTAGGGATATTTGTTAAATTGAATTTAGATGAATATGATTTTATGAACTTTTTATTTTCATTTGTTAATTATCAATTAGGGATATTTTATTAAATTGAATTTGAATCGATGAAAAATAAATCAATTTACATATTTTTCCTATTTGATATTTAATAGGTTATGGATAAATTTTTAATTCGAAGTAGCGGAGTAAAGAGATCGAATGAGTCTAATGAACAAAGGCACAATGAAGAGGGTAGTAGTACAAAACAATCTCGTGTAGAATTCAATCAGAATGATGTTATAAGTGATCCCGGGCTACGTAAACCTATTGAAGAGATTGATGTTTCTATTAGAGATGAAGTGCTAAGAGAATATATATTAAGAGGTCCTTGCCAACCTAAGAATCATACTTTTCCAAAGACAGTGTTCAATGATGAATTTAGAAGTTTTCAAAAGGGTTGGTTTGATGAATTTAATTGGTTGGAGTATAGTGTTTCAAAGGATGCGGCATTTTGTTTTTCTTGCTATCTTTTTAAGAATTCAGCAAAGGGGACCGCATATAATGTGGATGGGGTGATGAATTGGAAGAATGCCCTTAAAGTATTTAGGAAACATGCTAAGAATGTGGATGGAATTCATCATGGTGCACCAATTAAATTGAGAAATTTTAGCCTTCAAAAGCAAAGTATCTCACATTGTTTGGATGGTCATTTCACCGAACCAAAAAAGGCATATCGTACACGTTTGAATGCGGTTTTGGATGTGACAAGATACTTGTTAAATCAAGGTTTGGCTTTTCGTGGTCATGATGAAGGTTGGGATTCGCTCAACAAGGGTAAATATCTTGAATTGGTTGAATGGTATTGCAAGCGAAGTGAAGATGTTGCTAAGGTAATGAATGAAAATGCTCCCGGAAATTGCAAGTTGACATCCCCCAAAGTTCAGAAACAGCTCTCAAGTGCTTGTGCTGGTGAGGTAACTGATGCTATTGTTAATGACATTGGAGATAGTGTATTTTCTATTCTTGTTGATGAGGCTCGAGATGCATCAATAAAAGAGCAAATGGGGGTTGTTTTGAGTTATGTCAACAAACAAGGATGTATTCTTGAGCGTTTTCTTGCTCTTGTGCATGTTTCCAATACTAAAGCTATTACTTTGATGGAGGCTCTTAAGCAACTGTTTGTAGATAAGAAATTGTCCTTGTCAAAGTTGAGAGGCCAAGGATATGATGGGGCTTCAAATATGCGAGGGGAGTTCAATGGATTGCAAGCTTTGATATTGAAAGAAAACTCTTCTGCGAGGTATATTCATTGCTTCTCTCACCAACTTCAATTGGTTGTTGTTTCTGTTGCATATTGTACTCTATCTGTGGGTGAATTTTTTGGGTATCTTGTTCAAACTGTGAATCTGGTTGGAGGTTCATGTGTTAGAAAAGAGATGCTTGTGCAATTAGAACATGCTAGACTTGTAGAGGCATTGGAGAGTGGGGACAAGGTTAGTGGAAGAGGCAAAAATCAAGAAATGAGTTTGAGAAGGCCTGGTGATACACGTTGGGGATCACATTACAATACTATTCTTCGCTTTGAGGCTATGTGGTCTTCAATTATTCAAGTGCTTCTTAATATCTGTGAGCATGGCAATTTAGTTGAAAATGCCTCTACAGCAAAGGGTTTGATTGATAGAATGGAGAGCTATGAATTTGTGTTTTGTATGTTTTTGATGAAGCATTTGTTGGGAGTTACAAATCAATTGTCCCTTGCCTTGCAACAAAGAGATCAAAATATTTCGATGGCTGTGCGAATGATGAATAGAATGAAGACTGAATTGCAAGAATTCAAAGATTGTGGTTTTGATAAATTATTGGATGGAGTCAACACATTTTGTGTGAAGCATGAGATCACATTAGACGTGATGGAAGCACAACGGAAAATTCGTCACCGTTCTTGACGACGGGGAGAAATGTCAACCAATCATGATTTCTACCGTGTTGATATTTTTCTTCAGGTACTACTTTAATATTTACATAGTTTAATTTATTTTGTTTATAATATTTTATATGTATTTTTTATCTTACTGTTATATTTTTTATTGTTTCAATACTAGACCGTTGACAAGATGATTCTTGAAATGAATCATCGATTTTGCGAAGCAAGCTCGGAATTACTCACTTGTATTGCATACCTTGATCCGAGAGAAAGATTTGCCATGTTTGATGTTGGTAAGTTGCTTCGCCTTGCTGAACTTTATCCGGATGACTTCTCCGTTGTTGAGCGTTTAGAACTAGAGCAACAACTTGATTTCTTCATTCATGATGTGAGAGATGATGATGCCTATTCGGCCATCAATGATCTTGGAAGTCTTGCTCAGCATATGGTTCGATCACGTAGCATGGTACTTTATCCATTGGTATATCGTCTGATTGAGTTAGCATTGTTCTACCAGTTGCAACTGCTTCAGTTGAGCGAGTTTTTTCTGCCATGAAGAATATCAAGACCGATCTTCGTAATAGAATGGGAGATGAATGGTTGAACGATGTTATGAAGGTATATATTGAAAAGGATATTTTTGTTAAGATTGAGAATGAACCGATTATGCAACGTTATCAAGCCATGGAGTCTCGTAGATATCTGTTGCCCCCACCTTTTTCTAGTTCTACTTCTAGTAATTCGAGCGTTAGAAAGTAGTTATTTTAGTAGTTTAGTGAACTTGTAAAAATATTATTGTATGCTACTTGATTTATTATATTATGTAGTATTTTTCATTATTGTTGAGTTGAATTTTTAAAATTTATATGTCATTAATATTTATCACCCTTTCTTCCCTCCGCCAATTCCCTCCTCAGCCGAGAGCCCTCCGCCACCAGGTCTCCGCCGCGACGCCACCAGGTCTCCGCCGCGACGCCACCGGAAGCTGCCTCGTCCCGACGCCTCGGCACGCCGACCCCGAAAATTTTTCAGCCTCCCCTGAAAAAAATTTCTGGTTCCGCCCCTGGTCACACGTACAAGATGGAATCGATATACCATCTGTTTGCCGAGTGCGATATTATGTCAAAAGCATGGAGATGTAGTAGGCTAGGTTTTGACCTTAGCTGTGTCAGTGTGCAAAACTTTGAAGATTGGCTGGCGGAATGGATACAAGTTGCACCGACAGAGGAAGATATTAGACTATCCTTTTGCATCATTGGCCGATGTAGAAATTTAGGGATAAATTTATTTGGGAAGCCTATACAGTAGATTTTGCTCAGGATCAGATAACAATTATGGAAGAAGCAACTGCTACGCATGCACGGTACTCCAGAAACAATAGGTTGGATGGCATTCAAGAGTTCGCAGAATGTTTGGTTGATCAAAGCCGGGAAGTTCCTTTTACATTCTGGAATAATGGTTCATTAGTAAGTCCTCCTTCTTCTTTTAGAGCTTTTGTTACAGATGCAGCATTTTCAGACTACAAGGCCAGCTCAAAGGATGCTCACAAAATTATAGGATTGGAATAGCATCCTCCCAGGCACAAGCGGAGTTACTGGCAAGTTTTTTCTGTTTGTAAAATGCTCTAGAGCTTGGAGTCACTCACATATGGATAGCTTCAGATTCCCATGTGGCAGTAAGGATGATTAACAAGGTGCAGGTTTTAAATCTGGAGACAGAAAATGAAGTAAAAAATATTTGGCAGCTTTGCACTTATTTTCACTCTGTTTCTGTTTTTAAAGTGTTGAGACCGGAAGTGGAGCTAGCTCATAAGCTAGCAAAAAGTGTATCTATGTATATCAAGTAATTAATAAAATGTGTGTGTTTTATATTAAAAATGACATGATGAAACAATATTGCCAAATTAATTTGTATTTCTTATCTAAGAAATCCTGTTTTTTCTTTTTCTTTTTTTGAAAAATAAATTTTCATTTCATGTTATTGGTAACATCCAATATTGTTTGAAAGAAGGAATTCCGGGAGAAAATTCTATGTTTGTGGCTACAGTAGCCAAAGAGAATATGGAGGACGCAGGTAGGAAATGCATCCTCCCCTTCCCTTTTTTTAAAAATTTTTTTTGATGATTAATGGCGAGAGGACGCATTTCCAATATGCGTCCTCTAATCTGGTCAAAGTTTTTAGGCGGAGCAGGCAATGGTGGAAGGGGCAGGTGGCACGTGGGAGAGGACGCATTTCCTTCATGCGTCCTCTGATCCCTTTAATTCCCAGCTTCCTCCCTTATTTATCCACTTCTTCTTCTCTTCTTCCTTTCGTTATCTCTTTCATCCGCATTTTTCCGGAATTTTTCTTCATTTCACCTCACTTCTTCCTTCCCGAGATTTCACCACCACTCTCCTCCGCCATTGCGCCACTTGTTCACCGGCATTCCCACCATTCTCCTCCGCCATTCCGCTTGTTCACAATATCGGTAATGTAGTTTTTTTTTCAAAATCCTACATTTTTCTCTTGTTTTATTTTGTTAAGGTTTTCTTCCTGTCAAATTTGTAATGGATTTTTGGTTGTAGAGATCATAATCGGCCTGAAGTTCCTTCCGTTGACCGCCGTTGACAATCGTTGACCCGCCGTTGACTTCCACTTTTGTCACCTTGTCCGTGAGTCTCAGACTCCCACCCACTCTTTTTTTCATTTTCCTAAAGTTAATTGAACCCTAAATAATTTTACGAATGTGTTCAACGATTATGTGTGAGTTGTCGTAGAAAGTTTGTTGTTGATTTTTTTGTTTAATTATAATATGTGGAGAACCCGAAATAATTTAGTTAATTTGGATGTATTGTATGATTGTGTGTAGTTTTAATGATTAAGTTTGGTCCAATGCTTTGATAGCGTTTAATGCTGATGCATGACTAAATGAAGTAATTATGGGAATTGTTTAATGATTAATGTATTAAGTTTGTAGCAATAGTAATGACATTTGAGGATACTATGAAAAGGAATGTCAAATGAAAAGGAAATAAAAGTGATGTCTTTGTATAATCGTTTACTGATTAATCTATTATGTCTGTATTAATAGTGTTGTTAATGTGGCCGGGTGGAGTACATGTACATATTTGAGGATACAATGAAAAGGAATGTCGAATGAAAAGGAATTAAAAGTTATGTATTTGTGTATTGCAGTTGTACGATATTTTTGACAGTGTATATGTATAGAGGGGTCAGATTAAGTTTGATTTGACTGTGGGTGTGTATTATGATCCTCCAATACCGGAGCGAGTTGTGGCTCTCGAGAGAAGGTTGAACCACTCAGAATTAGTTGATTTAATTGTCACGAGGCTTGGCATTGCGAGTGAGAGGTATATGTTGAAAATATATTACCGATGTCCTGAACTGATTGGTTCGACTGTATACTATCGGTGTTATAATGTGGAAGATGATGAGTCAACCGCGTTCTTCTTCAATATTGTTGATCGATTGTCCTTGTCCTCCGCGGATTTTTACATTGTTATGGAACAGTTGACAAGCACTAATGATGGGGCACGGCCAAGCACGTTCATGTCGTTGTTGAGCAACATGCAGAACTTTGCCGCTGTACCAAGTATACCACCACCTGTTCATAGCCGAGGTTTTGAAATTGGTGAGTCCATCCAACCTAGTGGGTTGCTCACGTGGATTGTGCTCAGCCATCCATAAGTGGTGGTATGTATGGTATGGACCATGACGAGCAGAATGTCTTCGACGATGATTACGTGGGTTCTGTTAGCGACCATGTTGTTCGGTATGATGGTAGCGAAGACGATGGTGAGGAAGCTGAACTTGACGGTGGAAATGAGAATAATCGTTCATTATCAACTGATTCGAATCCCGGGGACGAGGAAGAACAAGTGTGTGTACGAATAATGTACCAACTTCGTTTCATATTCTGGTGAACCCGGATACACAGGCCTACTATAGGGATTATGGGGGCCCTGATGAGGATAGCTATGACCCAACTCATTTTGGGTCCGGAGTTTCTACTTATGTTCAAGAGACTGGTGAAATGGAGGTGGGTATGCGATTCCAGACGAAGCCCCAGTTGGTTGAAGCTATTTCTAGGTGGAGTTCCATGATGAACAGGGAACACAGAGTTGTGGAGAGTAGATCACGCACATGGTATGCAAAATGCAAGGACGTTGTCGAAAGAACTGAGAATTGTCTTTGGCTTGCCAGAGCTTCAAAGAAGGCCTCGCATGGCATGTGGGAGATCACCATATAGGCAAGTAGCCATGGGTGTGTTGGTGCTGGTCGATCTACGGGTAACGTGAATCTGACGTCGGTGATGATCGCCCGTTCAATCTGCCACCACATTGATGTAAACCCTTCATACACAGTGAAAGATGTACAAGCTCAAGTGAAGGAGGAGTTCAATGTCACCATTTCTTACAAGAAGGCGTGGTATGCTCGACAGAAGGAAATTAACATGGTATTCGAAACTTGGGAGGATTTTTTTGAACAGCTCCCTACGTTTATGGATGAGCTTGTCAGGGCTAATCCGAGCACCGTTGTTGATTGGGCTGACGTACCTGACAGAATACATGGTCACGGGTGTAGGAAATTTAAATTTGTGTTCTGGCTATTTGGTCAGGCAATTGAAGCCTTTCGCTATTGCAGGCCAGACATTAGCGTAGATGGCACTCATTTGAGAGGTGCATATAAGTCCACAATGATGGTCGCCGTAATGCACAATGCAAATGATTACATCCTCCCCATCGCTTACGCAATTGTTGATGAAGAAACGAATGAAAGTTGGAACTGGTTCATGGGGAGACTGCGTTTTCACATTGTTGGTGGTGATAGCAGGCCAATCTATATCATATCAGATAGGCATGATGGACTTATAAATGCGATGACACATATGGAGGAGTGGATGGAGCCAGCTGGATACCATCAAATTTGCCTGCGGCCTTTTCAGTCGAACTTCCTATCATATGAACGCGGGAAGTTCAAGAATGCGCTTATGAAGACTTTGGTGTGGCAGCTTGGTGGTGCCAGGCGAGAGAGCAAGTGGAGGGAGTACAAGGAGGAGCTGGAGAGTAAAGATCCATCTGCTTGGGCTTGGCTGGAACGGCAAGATAGGAGTAAGTGATGTCTTATGTTTGATGAGGGTGATCGGCGCTGGGTAATTCTGACGATGAATTTGTCAGAGAGTTTCAACAACTGTTTATGGTGCGCATGCCATCTCCCGATAACAGCGTGTTTGAAAGCGACGTTCGAGCGAACGGTTGAAATGTTTGCGCAAAGGGTTATGGACGCCACGAATTAGAGGTACTTTGTCACTTAATTACAGTTTTTTATGTGTTCGTAGACCAGTTTGTGGTTTCTAAAATCTTGTTCGTTTGTCCAGGTCCGTGTTTCCTAAGAGGAACTAGAAAAAGTTTCAGGATACATGGGCACATGGACATATCGTAACCTTGTTTGGCCATGCGTCGCAGACTTATAGGGTTGTGACAAGGAACATTGATGGGAGCATTAGTGAACGACAGTACACGGTCAAATACCGAAGAGGAGAGTGTACTTGTCGCGAATGGCAAATATTTTGTTTCCCTTGTTCCCATGCCTTGGCCGTCTGTCGGCATAGACGTGACGATCCTGCTAGTCCATGTGACAGGGTGTATCACACGACCACATATGTGAAAAAATATAGTCAGGGTTTCATGCATGTACAAGATCCATCACTTTGGCAACGTGCCCGTTGGAGGTTGATTCCTGATGCAGAAAAGTTTCACAATAGGAGGCGTGGTCAGTTTGCAGAGAGAAGGATAAGGAATCAGATGGATAAGAGTGTGCCGGGTGAATCCAGGGGCGTCCGTAGGTGTGGACGTGCTTAGTGTCATGTTGCCATATGGTGTATGTAATATTACCTCTGTAGTATGGTACTTGTAGTATTACTTTTTTAACGTGGAATATTTATCTCATGATGTAGTATAGCTTTTGTTTGTCGAATATGTTTGACATGGTAATCGTTTGAGTAATTAATTTTGACATGTTATAATTGTAAACAGGGATACACAATGTATCATTATCATCCAAGACCCATGGAGGATGATTTTTTGTACCTTCATGAGAAGCATCGTGCCCGTGCATTGTACAACGGTCGCTTAGAGGATGAGGCACTGCAGGTTAGGCGGTGCGATGGGGCATGCTGGACCGAAGGTATGCCTGACACAGTTATGAGCTATGTGCGCGATTTAGGATTCCAGGGACTCCTGGATTCCGCACCGATACACATAGACCATTCACTCATCACTGCCCTAGTGGAGCGGCGGCGACCGGAGATGCACACATTTCACCTGCCGATGGGGGAGGCTACGGTCACATTGCAGGATGTGGGGATGCTATGGGGTCTTCCGATCGATGGGATCCCAGTCACAGGAGTAGACATCAGTAGGCATACGGAGGAATGGATGATAGTGTGCACGGACTACCTAGGTGCTACACCTGACCCCAGTGTTATCTGAGGGGGTCGCATTAGGGCAAGCTAGTTGGGAAACTTATTGCACCGTCCGTTCCCTACTCACCCTACCGAGGTCCAATGTCAACAGTGGGCGAGAGTTTTCATTCTACTGCTGGTTGGGGGAATGCTCATGTCAGACACATCTGGCTACCCTAATTCTATTGCTATACTTGTCGGTACTGATGGACCTAGGTGCAGCATGTCACTACAGTTGGGGGAGTGCCATTCTTGCACACTTGTACCGGTGCTTATGTGACGCTGCAATTCCACAGGTTAAATCCATTTCTGGCCCCCTTGTCTTGCTACAGGTAAATTAGTCTGTCATTCCATTCATTTGTACATAATGTCCATTACATTACTTTGTATTACATTTAATTTTATTTACTGACAGTTGTGGGCATGGAAGCGCATACCATCCATCCGACTTGTAGGTGCTCTACCAATAACAGTGCCGATGAATGCTGTTGGGTCCCGGTACGTGCCGAATAATTCGAGTTTTCAATTTTTTATACCATAGTCAATTCCATATACTGGCTAATATAATTCACTCTTTTGCTCGTAGGTGGAGAACCCCTTACGATTTATCACAATCACCGATGCATGTTTTGAAAGTGTATCGCGATCAGATCACATCTCTCAATCAGAATCAGGTATAGGCCAACTTGGATTATGTTTTTCTGACTTTGTGGGAAAAATGGTTTTGATTACCTAACCGCAACACCTTCATGTTCTTTCAGTTTATTTGGGAGCCATACACGGCGGATATCGTGGAACAACTCCCGTGGTACTGTACAGCTGGTAGCAACAATTGGCTAGTTTGCATTGACCTCATTTGCTGGCATGTCGTAGAGTTTCACAATGCACATCGTGTTCTCAGGCAGTTTGGCCTAATCCAGCCAATACCCACCCAGTTGGTCAGTAGGGATGAGTATAAACTGCTTCATACTAGAGACCGTCGAGGCAGGTCTAGCATGGATTAGCGTGTCGAACTAAGAAGATATCTCGATGCTTGAGAACGACGATCCGATCGACAAGTAAACCCACTTGGGTATGCATATCCATATTGTCCCAGCCATGAATACATAGAGTGGTACTTTCGCAAGACGGTGAGCATGATTGATCAGCCAGAACGGCCTCTAACGGTTACAGAGGGTTTTCATGGAGATGGTGCAATTCTGGAGTACTTGGTGTTTCCTAAAATTCAAATACTGTCAAGAAATAATGCTACGGATTTCCCCAACATTGCATATCTAACATATTTATCTCGATTCTATAGTTGCAGACAATCACTGAGGTGCACATCAGGTCGGACATTAATTTGGATGGATGTCCCCCACATTTCACGGACGTTATCAGGGGAATCAATGATGTTGTCACACGGGGTCTAAAACACACACATCAGGCCACTAGACTGCAGTATTATCAGTCGTTTGTGCACTGTGAGGATCCTCCCCCTGGTGTGAGATATACTGACCTCAGAAGCCACCGTCAGGCTCCACCTGGTCGACAGGGAGGTTGGCAGCCGCGTGCTAGGGGCCAAACGAAACACGCTGGTTCATCACAAGCTGGACCCTCACATGCGAGTCCAGCGATTGGCGGACCATCACATGGTGAACCATCACATTACGACATGACTACATCAGAATACACTGCATATATCACTCCAATAGCCAGTCATCCATACATGTCGCCTGTCGCTCCATTACATACAGGTAGTGTTCCACATGCCTATTGTGAGGAGGTAGGAGACGAAATGGAGAACGAAATACCAGAGGGAGTTCCACATGAGGAAGCACATGAACCTACACAGATGGCTGTTCCACGACGGACATCCAGGACCATACGTCCTCCACCGTGTGGAACGGGCAGAAAGCTTTGCAGAGATCATCATTAGGACGGTGCATGCCATTGAACACTGATTTGCATTACATTTCACACGTATTGTTCGGCTACTGTACATTTATGCTAATTCATACTTATTCTAACTATGCAATACTTCATTCCTATACCTATATTCAGGACTACTTAAAAAACTGCAACTCACACTACCCTAATTTATCGTTTGTCTAGTTCTCAAAATATCATCAAACACACACAGGACTACTTATGCAGAATCTTCACCGAAAACAATGGGATGAACAAATAATATGTTATACATTGCAGCATTCAAGGATAATTTATTACTTAAATTCACAACTCATTCAGAAAAATATACTTTTGTTACATTCAGGACACGATTTTATAATCGGGACTAAACTGAGATAAAATACCTGGAATAAAAAAAATTTCCTCATAACGGTCAATGGGAATAAGAATTTTGCAAAATAATTAAAATTTCCCAAAAACTTATTTTACCAAATTTACTGAATAATTAATTGTCATTACGAAAAAAATAATTAAGTCAGCATTGAGGACTCGTTCAAAAAATATTCGGGAATAATATTCCGAAATAAGGAATAGCCAGCTTCTGAGGACCCGTTCCAAAAACGAGTCCTCTAAATAATATTCCCAAAAAAAAACCAGCTCAGAGGACTCGTTTTTGAAACGGGTCCTTTAAATAATTTTTTGAAAATAAAAAATTCCCAGCTATGAGGACTCGTTTTCAAAATGCGTCCTCTACTAATTTTTGGCAAAAAAAATTTAATTAGCACCATGAGGACACATTTTGAAAATTTGTCCTCTATTAATTTTCAGCAAAAAAAAATTAAATCAGCACCATGAGGACGCATTTTCAAAATGCATCCTCTATTAATTTTCAGCAAAAGAAAAATTAAATCAGCACCATGAAGACGCATTTTGAAAATGCGTCCTCTATTAATTTTTGGCAAAAAAAGAATTAAATCAGCAACATGACGACGCATTACCCTAATGCGTCCTCCACCATGTTCTCCATTTTCCAGAACCACCACACCCGCAACCAACATTCAAATATTACCCTACTAAAATCAAGCACTCGAATTTCGGGGGTGTGGCCCATACATGAGATTGAGTTTCACTCCACTTCGTAAAACTAGCTAAAGTATGAGCTAGAATGTTTCTATCCCTAGTAATTCAACATGATAAATTCACGATTGTTTCTTCAAGAAGGTGATGTATCTAGTTAATGATGTCAACACACGAGGGCGATGGTTCAACGTCGCCCCTTACCATACGAATTATTGCCATCCAATCTGTTGTGCGGAATGGAGAAAGAACAGAAAATATGAACGAAAATAACAAGACACAAGATTTACGTGGTTCACCAATTTGGCTACATCCACGGGAGACGGATTCACTATATCAGAATTAATGTTTACAGAGAGAAGAGAGACACTTTATATGCTGTCTCCACTAAACCCTAACAAACTGGGCCAAAACACAATTCGGCCCAAATCAACAGCGTCTCCACCCCCCCGGACCCTCAGGCCAGGGTGCGCCCCGCCCCCCTGGACCCCCCGACTCGCTGACCGGGCAGCGAGATTCCCGTACTAACTTGTCGAAGCGGCTAATACATATTCAAGTCATACCAACAAATCTCCACCTTGACTTGAATCCTCAAAGCAGAAACTCCAGACGCACCATTACAGTGCCAGATGAGTAGACTTCGCCCTCCACTCCCGGGACTGCCCATAGAGGACCTAATCAGCTCTGATGTTCAGCAAGTCCAAACAATGTTGAAACTTGCTATGTGGAACAGGTTTGGTGAACATATCAGCGGGGTTATCAGCAGTTCCCACTTTTTTCACCCGGATTCTCCTCTCACTCCTCAGGAAATGATATCTGACATCAATATGATTGGTCCTCTCATGATGGACCTGATCCTTGGCTAGGCAGATTGCACTCAAGCTGTCACAGTACACAGTAGCCTGATCATGATGTAGACCAAGATCACTAACCAGCCCTTTCAGCCATATTCCCTCCTTTGCAGCCTCTGTCAGAGCTATAGCCTCTGTCAGAGCTATGTACTCTGCTTCCATAGTAGACAACGTCACTGTAGGTTGCAAAGTCACCTTCCAACAAACCACAGAACCTCCCAAAGTGAATACATAACCAGTCATTGATCTCCTCGTGTCAACATCACCAGCATAATCAGAATCAGAGTCTCCTGTAACTAAGCACTCGGTATCACCTCCATAAATGAGACCCACATCAGACGTACCTCTAAGATACCTAAAAATCCTCTTCACAGCTTGCCAATGTTCCTTTCCCGGTTGCCCCATGAACCTGCTCACAACACTGACTGCCTGTGCTAAATCTGGCCTCGTGCAAACCATAGCATACATCAAACTCCCAACCACGCTGGCATAAGGAACCCGAGACATATACTCCTTCTCTTCGTCTGACTGAGGAGCAAACATGGTGGTGAGATGAATATTTGTAGCACTAGGAGTGTCTATAGGCTTGGCTGTAGACATGTCAAACCTAGCCAACACATTTTGAATGTTGCCTTTCTGTGACAAGAAAAGCTTCCGCTGACTTCGATCCCGAAGAATCTCCATTCCTAGTATCTTCCGAGCTGCACCCAGATCCTTCATCTCAAACTCAGCACTAAGAAGTCCTTTCAACTTCTGAACCTCATGCTTACTCTTTGAGGCTATCAACATGTCATATACATAAAGCACCAGATAAATGAATGACTCATCTCTCAACTTGTTGTAGTAGACACAACAATCATATGAACTCCTTGTGTAGCCCAAATCAAGCATGTAGCTGTCAAATCTCTTGTACCACTGCCTCGGAGACTGCTTAAGCCCATATAAGGACTTCTTCAACTTGTAAACATATTTTTCCTTTCCAGGAACTTGGAAACTATCTGGCTGAGTCATGTATATCTCTTCCTCCAACTCTCCATGTAGAAAAGCGGTCTTTACATCAAGTTGTTCAAGCTCCAAATCCTGATGTGTCACTATAACTAGCAACACCCTGATGGAAGTGTGTCTGACCACTGGTGAGAAAATCTCATTGTAATCTACTCCCTCTCTCTGACTGAAACCTCTAGCAACAACTCTAGCCTTGTACTTGACTCCCTCTGTAGGTGATATCCCTTCCTTTTTCTTGAAAACCCATTTGCAAGTGATAACCTTTCTCCCTTGAGGCTGTTGAACCAAATCCCATGTCTGATTCTTCTGGAGGGACTCCATCTCATCTCCCATTGCTACAAACCATTTGTCAGCATCAGTACCTGAAACAGCTTCTCTGTAGGTGGATGGCTCATGAGTATCCACCTCCTCAGCAACCTATAGTGCATAACCCACCATATCCTCAAACCCATATCTCTTGGGCGCCCAAACTCCAACCCTCCTGGGTCGGTCCCGAGCTAAACTGCGGACTGTAGCTCCTGATGGTTGATGATCTGGTGGTGGAGATTCCGGTATCTCAGATTCTATCTGTGGCTCTTGATCCACCTTAAATTGTTCCAATCTATTTTCACCTTGAGTGACTTCAAGCTCCACCTGTTTATCAACTCCACTAGTTTCTGGCACAACTGTGGGCTTCACCATAGATCTAAGCAAAGAATTTTCATCAAAGACAACGTCCCTGCTTAGAATAACCCTCTTCTCAGATGGAGACCATATCCTAGAGCCTTTAACTCCATCTCAATAACCCACAAAGACACCCTTCTTGGCTCGGGGCTCTAATTTACCATCACTAACATGATAATAAGATATACAACCAAAAACTTTTAACTTGGAGTAATCAACAACTTTACCTGACCATAACTCCATAGGTATTTTACACTCTATACCCGTGTGAGGCCCGCGGTTGATCAAGTAACAAGCTGTACTCACCGCCTCTGCCCAGAATCTCCTTTCCAAACCAGCATTAGAGAGCATGCACCTCGCTCTCGCCAGCAATGTTTGATTCATCCGCTCAGCTACGCCATTCTACTGTGGTGTATTTCTGACTGCATGATGACGAGCAATCCCTTCATCTCTACAAAACTGATCAAACTCAGACGAGCAAAATTCCAGCCCATTATCAGTTCGAAGCCTCTTGATCTTCTTCCCGGTCTGATTTTCCACCAAATCTTTCCACTCCTTGAACTTCGAGAAAGCTTCACTCTTATGTTTCATCATGATAACCCAAGTCATCCTTGAGTAATCATCAATCAGAGAAACAAAGTACCTGTGACCTCCTAGTGACTCAACTCGGGAAGGTCCCCAACAATCAGAATGGATGTAATCCAATGTGCCCTTTGTTCTATGAATCGCCTTAGGAAACTTGCTGCGGTGATGCTTCCCAAAAACACAATGCTCACAGAAGTCTAAACTCTTGACCTTGTAGCCACCAAGAAGATCATACTTCGACAGAATCTGCATCCCTCTTTCACCCATGTGACCAAGCCTCATATGCCATAACTTAGTTATATCATCCTGGTGAACCTCCGAAGATGCAACATTAATAGAATCCATAACCGTGGAACCTTGTAGAAAATACAAAGTACCATGCAGAACACCTTTCAGAGCCAGCCTAGAACCTTTGCAGACACACAGAACTCCATCACTCCCTGAGTAGACGAAACCCTTTCTATCGAACGTAGGAAGAGAAATAAGATTCTTTGTCATCGATGGAACATGCCTGACATCGTTCAAAGTACAAAAACTACCATCATGCGTCCTGATCTTCATTGAACCAATCCCAACTACCTTGCACGCAACACCATTTGCCGTAGTAATGATGCCCTCAGCTTGCTCATAAGTTGAGAAATAATCTCTCCTTGGGCATATATGGTAAGATGCCCCAGAATCAAGAAACCACGCATTAGGATGATTATTTTGCCCAGTAGCAGCTAGAGCAAAATCATCTTCAGAACTGAAATCCCCTTCAGCCACAGCAGCAGTACCAGATGTACTCCCAGATTTACTAGCCTTCTTCGGACACTCCTTTTTCCAATGCCCCTTCTCCTTACAGTAGTTACAAACACCATTGGCCTTGGGACCCTTTGAAGATGACTTCTTGCCCTTCTTCTTACTGCCGGTTCCCTTGCCCTTTGTGTTTCCGTCACTAGCAAACAAGCCAGAGGCCTGACTTTCTGTACCTGTACCGTTTGCCTTATATCGCAACTCTCTACTATGGAGAGAGGATCTAACTTCCTCCAGAGACACGGAATCTTTACCAACAATAAATGACTGAACAAAATTCTCATACGAAAGCGGTAAAGACACAAGCAAAATCAAAGCAGCATCTTCATCTTCAATTTTCACATCTATATTCCGCAATTCTAATAACAAAGAATTCAATTGCTCTAGATGGTCTCTGAGTTGCATACCTTCCTGCATTCGGAGACCGAAGAGGCGTTGTTTCAGAAGCAGCTTGTTGGTTAGAGATTTCGTCATATACAAACTCTCCAACTTCAGCCACAGTTGTGCAGCGGTCTCCTGATCTGAGACCCCAGTGATGATTTCATCCGCGAGACATAGCATAATCGTCGAGTGTGCCTTTTCTTCCAGACCCACCACATCGCTAGAACTGCTCGCGAAATCCTTCGTCAGCGGAGTCCACAAACCTTGCTGTTTCAGCAAAGCTCGCATCTTGATTTGCCATAAACTGAAACTGTTTCTCCCAGTAAACTTGTCGATCTTCACGTTCAACCCAGACATCTTTCTCCCCGATCAGCCCCGATTTGATGAGCCCAGAATCCGATACACCCACTACGGATCTCACCGGAAAAAGAAAACCGCTCTGATACCAGTTTGTTGTGCAGAATGGAGAAAGAACAGAAAATATGAACGAAAATAACAAGACACAAGATTTACGTGGTTCACCAATTTGGCTACATCCACAGGAGACGGATTCACTATATCAGAAATAATGTTTACAGGGAGAAGAGAGACACTTTATATGCTGTCTGCACTAAACCCTAACAAACTGGGCCAAAACACAATTCGGCCTAAATCAATAGCAGTCCAATAAAGAGACAAGCTATACCGTCGGACCGGGGGCATCTCTGCCCCCCCGGACCCCCAGGCCAGGGTGCGCCCCGCCCCCCTGGACCCCCCGACTCGCTGACCGGGCAGCGAGATCCTCATACTAACCTGTCGAAGCGGCTAATACATATTCAAAGCATACCAACACAATCAACTATGATCCAAGTCTCACTAGTATTCGCCTTTGCTGCCCATCTGTCTGCTTCCAGTAGCGCCAACGACTCCGCTCCAGTTGGGTCACAAGCTCTTGTGAATCAGGGCGCCATTGATCGTTCAAAACAACCTTTCTTATCAACCTGCAGCAGACTAATAGCTTGCAGCTCGTCCGTTGTTCCCACGTCAAACAAAATCCGACGACTTCTCCCTAGTGGGCGAAGGACGGTGCAGTTCGACAGAAACTCTTTCCGGCCATCCATTTGCCTCTTTAAAGCTTCTCAGATTTGACACTACTCCAACAACCATCATCTCCGGATTCAAGCATTTGTTTTCAAAGATTTTCTGATTTCTTTGAAACCTAATTGCTCGCAAACAATAACTATTAGCTCTGCATTTTCTTCGTCGCACATCTCCAGCAATCTTCTAAACCACAGCTCTCCTCTTGTCATTTTTTCTGCATCTAATTTTTCTTGCTTAGCAAGGAAATTCCATGCTTCAGTCGCATAGTGGCCTTAAAAAAAAGGTGGCCCATCGTTCAATCCTCCTCATTGCTCAATGCACAAGAATTCATAACATTCATTGTTCTCTTGTGTAGATTTTCAGTGGTTGGCAAAGAATCTGTGCAGAACCTCCACGCTACATGTTTTGATCATTGTGGAATTCAGAGCTTCCATAGCTTCCACCAAAGCTTCTTCTCATTGTTGTCGATCGGTTGAACGCTATGAAGCAATGAAAGTGGCGACTCTACCAATACATGATATGCCGATTTAATGGAATATTTCCCAGTAGGCATATGATGCCAGCACCAATGATCTACTCCAGTTGAGTCTGGTGGGCTTGTTCCTCTTATGATTCCAGTGTCATCCGAGTGAAAGAATTCGGCCAGAGAAACTTCACACCACCAGCCTGTGTTAGAATTTACCAAATTGCAGACTTTCGACAGCGTTGGCGGGATACGTTATGCTTCTTGAGCGAAGAAATTTCCTGTCCTTCGGAACCAACGATCATGATAAATAATCATTTGTAGTCTTGATTTGAGCTCTTTTTGGCATTCAATTCTGAGCACATCCACCCCTTTTTAGTATGCTTCTCCAAAATCAGGATGGCTGAGACCCTTCTACAACTTCAGAAATAGTGGAATTTGGATAATATTTGTTTTTAAAAACCTTCTCGACAAGAGTTTCCGGGTTTACTAGGAGTCTCCACGCCTGCTTCCCCAAAGCTAGATTAGCTGCTCTTAAATAGCGTAATCCCAATCCACCATTTGTCTTTGCAAGTGCCATTTTCTCCCAAGACAACCATAGAATTTTCTGCTTTTTAGCCGATGCATCTCCCCACCAGAAACTGGTAATCATACTCCTAATATTATCCACGATAGTATTAGGAATAGTGAAACGGATCATGGCGTATGTCAAGATAGCCTGTAGGACAAATTTTATAAGAATTTCTTTCCCTGCTTTAGACAAGTTCTTCTCGCTCCATCTATCGATTCTCTGCCTAATCTTGTCTTTCAAACCTTGGAAGATATCTATCTTGCACTGGCATATCTCCGAGGAAAGGTCTATATTAGTGATATGAATCCCCTTGAGAAGACTCTAGATTACGGAATTCAAATCTTTGATCGAGTGAAGGGATCTGCACACCCTCACTGTCTAGCACAAAATTCAAGATCACTAGCCCTCGGGATTCTCTCAATTTTGACTTGCTCACTAACTAGCCTGCGGAATCAGCTCACAAGGTTATCAGTACTTAACTAGCCATCAGGGTTAAGCAACAATGGAAAATAACTCGCAGGCAACAAAGTTTGAACTCAAAAGTCTGAATATATGATTGATAAAAATGAGAAAAATTTGTGAACAATGCCTCCCTATTTATAGGGTTAGATCTCGCCCCAAACACTAATCATAACTAGAAACGGAATTGACTTATGGCGGCTTTAAGAAGCTAAGACCTTATCTAACTAAAATACCTAAAATAGAGACACACGGCTGAATACCATCCAAGACACACCCTGGATGAATATTTCCTTATCTAATGTTACCAAAACTAATTCTAATTAGAATAAAACTCAATAGTTTCGAAACCCTAATGGACTGGTCCAAAAATCAGCTCTTTATAGCCTATATGGCTGAGTATAATGTTCTTTATCATGTCTTCAGTTCTTCAAACTCAATGGGAAAAAAAAGTATAGTGTTCTTCATGATGTCTTCAGTTCTTCGACAGTCTTGAAGAATAAATCAAAGATGTCGATGATGACTCCTTCTTCAATTTATCATCATAAAGGGTATCAATTAAAGCATTTAAAACAACATATCTTTTTACTCCAAACATTGAATGTTAATATTTTTTGGCATTTGTATCATTCCCTTCTGAATCAAAAAGTTTTGTCCTCGAAACGGGAATCATATAACCTATAAAGACATTCCTGAATTCCTGTAACAACTTAACAAACCGTGAAACAAAATTTTCAGGAATATCTTCTTTGGCATAGTAACTTTCTCTAAAGAACAATATATGCACAAAAGAATGATTAGTCAAAGCTCGATTCACATCTCTTATTGAAGCATAAAATGATTTACCAGAGCCAATAGATAGTTCATGCCTCATCATATAAATAGAAAGTAAAGGACTAAGATGGGAAGAAAAGGCTATATGCAGCTTTTCAAAATTATTCTGCGACTTACCTATCTTACCTGTCTTAGGATCGACCTAGAATTTGTGTATGGTGACATTTACTATTTTTTTCGTCGAAATTGACATTCTTTTTATCAAAGTTACTTTCTCCTTGCGAGTTAGTAATTTCGGCAACTTCTGTGGAAGAAGGCTCAGCCCAAAATGGTTTTGTCATTTTTCATGTGATTCTGGGCCTCAAAAACTTCTTGTGTTTTAGGTGTTTGCTCTCCTCTATAATCAATGATGATTTCATCATCTATCTGTTCTTCTTCACTGTCATACTGTGCAGGCATATAATCATTTTCTTCCTCCTCCATTGTTTGTCATAATTTGTTCATAGGATATTTATTGTGAACATGTTCTCATTCATTACAATGAAACTATGTAGGAGTGTTAGAAGAAACTGTATTTGATGGAATAGAAATTGATTTACCTTTATTTTGGCTAGGAGACAGATTCGTTGCAGTCATTCTTCGATCAGAGGGTTCAAATGGTGGATTTGATTAGGTTTTGGTCGAATTAAGGTTTCCTTGGCCACCCATGTTCGAATTGCTACCACCCCTAGTCAAATTTTGGCTTATGAAATCAGAGACTTACATTTGACTGTTATAGCCGAAATTAGAGCCTCCTCTGGGCCTTAATGTCGACTTAACCAACTTGGCCTTAAACAATAAATATTGCATGTAAACATAATGTTGGAGCTTAACCGGAACTTGCAGATTTTCTCTTAAACCTTCAATAGACCAATTCTAAGGCCTCATTTTCTCTCATGCCAACTCTTCTCATAGCTAATTCAAGATCTTGCCAGTATTCATTTACACTGTGGTTTCCTTGCTTCATATTGTTGCGATAAGAATGTTGCTCCATCAAATATGTTCATGGAACATGATGTAATCGAAGCTTGGTTTTCAATCTCTCCCAGGTGGAGAAAGGTTATTTACCAGCAAGCTGTCTTGATTCTTTCAAATCCTCCCACCATTATGTGGCATAATGGGTAAAAGAATACTCTGCGACCTTGATCTTCTCTTTCTAAAGGTAGTTGTTAAGATCAAATAGGTTCTCGATCTGCCTCTCCCAATCCAAGTATTTTGCAGGATTGTGTTGACCATCAAATCTAGGAATATCATACTTCAAACATTTGATGTCACGAGCAGATTCAACTTGCCTTGCAGGACGAGGTAGCATAGGATTTGCCAACTCATCCACATTTCTAGAAATTCTCTGAACATCGCTCATTAAGGAATTTATGAAATTCATTATAGGTTGATTGTTGGGACTGCCAACAAATGACGAGACGAACGGAGCGTCTGCCATCTCTGCTAAGAAGAAACAACTAATTAGTAATAAATTCCCCCCTCCCATTTGTTTATTAAGGTTACTCACCAAGTGTATAACACTCACAACTCACAAGGTGAAGGCTAATGTAAGGGCAATCGATCAATTCACCGCAATTCAAAGCAAAATATGGAGATGGGTACTGCAGAACTTATTTTCAAATTTTAAAATATATAAACTAACGATTGGGCTCTATGATTTAGAATTCAAAATTCTACAGAGAACAAGGAATAAAAATCAATTTGAATGGCATGAAACGGAGCTATAATGAAGAAGTTATGATAAAAAAAAGAATGCTTTATATCGGCGACAAATGAAATCTAAAAATTCAAGTAACTCTTCCGAAAACAATTTGGAATAGGAACTCAAACCCAAATCCCTTCTGGTAAAGAATTTTGTTGACTTACTTGCCTCCCAAGTTAATTTTTTTTATCAAATCTCCTTTCAATTGACTTTTTTTTTCTTTTTCCACTTCCGATTAAGATTTTGACTTTTCTTTTCCTTTTTCAAATCGGATTCCTTTTTCTTTGTTTCTTTTTCAGCCACAAATTTGATTTTTTCACACTATAGAACCCTCACAATCAGAATCTTATTCCCCAAGAAAAATTTCTGAGCACAATTCCCAAAATATTTGGAAATTGCAAATCTTCCACCAAACTTTCAAAAATTACAAATCAGTCCCAAATTTCCGATTTTAAACCGTGGATATTGGTTTTAAAACCAAAAAATATGCTACTTCTTTTTTGTTTTGTTTTTGAAAAATTTTTGGAACAAATTTAGCCTATATGAAACTTAGAATAAGAAAACTGCGATAACTTCCTCTCGATTCAAATGAACTTTGAGGTATTCAAGATCGTAAGGATTTAGAATATGTTACTATATTTGGAAAATGACACAAGACTCTATTTTTTTAATAAGGTGTAATCAAGAATTAAAGAACATTATTCAAGATCACGGAATCAAATAATAATAATGAAAACAAATAGGATTACGAGCATGCAATAATTTTAAGAAGAGTGGACGGAAAATATCACAAGCACATAAATTGTATAAGCTACCTAAAAACTATGAAACTGGCTAGGAGGTGAAGGTAGATAATGCTTTTTTAACTCTTAGACCCATTGACGTCCTCTTGAATCGATTGATAAAGGTGAAGGTGGGTAGTAATACCGAAGTATTCTAACTCTCGGACCCTTCGACGTCCTTCAACTCTAGATTCAATCCTCCTGATAAGAAATATCAAACAATCACTATTCAAATATGACGTGAAAGAGTATATATAAAACAAATTTTGAAAATAAATTAATGCAAAACCCAAAACCCCTATTTAAGTTTCGACCACCAAGTGTTTTTTTGCTTTGCTCTAACACCAATTGATATGAATCCCCTTCCAAAAATTCTTGATTGCGAAATTAAAATCTTTGTTCGAGTGAAGAGATCTGCAAACCTTTACTGTCTCGCACGAAATTCAAGATCACTTAGGATGCTCTCAATTTTGACTTGCTTTCCGCTCACAAGGTTATCAATACTTAACTAGCCCTCGGGGTTAAGAATTAATGAAAAATAGCTCGCAAGAAATAGAGTATGAACTCAAAAGTATGAATATATGATTGATAATGATATGAATCTCCTTGTAAAGACTCATGATTTGCAGAATTAATTTCTTTGATCTAGTGAAGGGATCAGCAAACCCTCACTATCTCGCAAAAAAATCAGGTGTCTAGCCCTCGGGGTATGCCTAACTTTGACTTGCTCTCTAACTAGCCCTCGGGATCAGATTACAAGGTTTATTGATACTTAACTAGCCCCTGGGTTAAGCAACAATGGAATAGTGTGCAAGCAAAGAGTATGAACTCAAAAGGTTGTATATTTGATTGATAAAAGTGGTTAAATTTATCCATAAGGCCTCCCTATTTATAGGGTAGATTTTGGCCATAAACCCTAATCACAATTGGAAACTGAATTGACTTATGGCAACTTTAAGAAGCTAAAATCACATCTAACTAAAATACCTAAAATAAATGGTAATCTAAGGTAATCTGGTTGAATTCTTCAAGAAGTAACCTTAAAGAATATTACCTTATCTAATCTTACCAAATCTAATTCTAATAAGAATAAAACTAAATATACTAAACCTTAATGGACTGTATTTTCAAAATTTAGCTCTTCAAAGCCCACATGGCCGAGCTATTAGTCCAATAAACCCAAAATGAAGTAATTTTACAATATTTTACAGTGATCACACTACCTCATTGAAAACCTAGTGGGAAAAAAAGTTCAGTATTCTTCATGATGTCTTCAGTATGTTGACAATCTTTAAGAATGAATCCAAGATGTCGATGGTGACTCCTTCTTCAATTCTTCATCATAAAGGCATTCAATCAAAGCATTTAAACCAACATCCCTACGCTTAGTTATTGACCTAGTCATAGGTCCCACCATGTCACTTATAGAATCCCGAACATATCCTTTAAATGCTTGATCAAGTCATGGAATGTCTTCATTTATGGTAGTAGTCGTCTTGGCATCTCCATCATACCCTCCGTGGTCAAAAGGTTTCACCCTCAAAACTGAGTAGTCTTCAAAGGTAAATGGCAATAAATAAGCAATATTAAAGGTCGCACTAACACCATAATGATCTGGTACCTCAATCTTGTAAGTATTGTCGTTCACACGATCCAAAACTTTAAAAGGACCATCACTACGTGGACTCAACTTAGATTTGTGAGGATTTGGAAACCTCTTTTTCCGCAGATGAACCCAAACACAACCTCTCACGTTGAACCTCATAAACTTGCAGCATTGATTAGCTTTATCAGCATTCTGTGCATTTGTCCGTTCCATTTTCATGTGCATCTTCTCATGGATTTTCTTCACAAAATCAGCTTTCTTTTCTCCATCAAGGTTTTTAATCTGTTTAAAATTCAAAGTAAGTAGATCAAGAGGTGTAATAGGTAGAAAACCATAAACAATTTCAATGGAGATAAAGAATTAGTAGAATGAATAGTGCGATTGTAAGCAAACATTGCAATCGGAATGCATTTTTCCCAATTCTTTAGTTCTTCTAAACTAGTGCACGTAGGAGAGCCCCTAGGGTTTGATTGGTTACTTTTGTTTGTCCATCAATTTGAGGATGACTGGCAATCAAAAATAGCAAATTTGTCCCTAATTTGCGCCACAAGGAATTCCAAAAGTAGGATAAAACTTTTACATCGCGGTCAAAGACAATGGACGTAGGAATGCCATGTAACCGAACTACCTCCTTCAAAAATAGATCCGCAACATGCTTTGCATCCTTTGTCTTCCTACAAGGAATAAAATGTGCCATTTTCAAAAATCTATCCACAACCACAAAGATATAATCATTACATGACTGAGAACGTGGTAAACCTAGGATGAAATCCATAGAAATAGCAACCCAATGATGTGTAGGAACAGATAATGAAGTATAAAGACCATGAGTCTTAGTTTTAGACTTAACCTTCAAGTAATCAAGACAATTCCTACAAACCCTGTCAATAGCAAGTGCCATTTTCGGCCAATAGAAGTGTTCTCGTAACAAATTATAAGTTTTAAATGCACCAAAATGTCCCATTAAACCACCTGAATGAGTGTCTCTAACAAGTAATTCATGCATAGAACATTGAGGAATGTATAACCTATTATTCATGAACAATAAACCTTCATGCGGAAAAAACTTCTCATAAGCACCATTTTTGCATGCAGCATAAATAGA
The DNA here is from genome assembly GCA_037428765.1 of Rubia yunnanensis. NCBI lineage: Eukaryota > Viridiplantae > Streptophyta > Magnoliopsida > Gentianales > Rubiaceae > Rubia > Rubia yunnanensis. The sequence goes on along the minus strand of CM075068.1, from coordinate 18,500,822 downwards.
TGAAAAATCAGAATCGGTCGCATATAGTTTTCGCACAAATGAAAAACCTAACATAATGCATTCCAATCGCGTAAGTAAAACATGTCTACGACTAAAAGCATCAGCAATAACATTTTCTTTACCCTTTTTGTAATGCAACACATAAGGAAAAGATTCAATGAAGCTAGACCATTTAGCATGATGCTTATTCAACTTCATCTGACTCTTTAAGTATTTCTAGGATTCATGATCACTATGAATGACAAATTCTTTATTCAATAAATAATGTTGCCAAGTTTCTAATGCACACACAATTGCATAAAATTCTTTATCATACACAGGATAGTTTAGAGCACCGTCATTTATCTTTTCACTGAAATAAGCTATAGGTCAACTCTCTTGCATCAAAACAGCACCAACACCAACACCAGAAGCATCACAATGAATCTCAAAAGTACCATTAAACAAAGGTAAAGCAAGAACATGAGCATTACATAATCGTACTTTCAATTCATTAAATGCATTCTCTTGACTATCAGTCCAAACAAATTTCACATCCTTTTTAACTAGTTCATTTAGAAGTGTAGCAATAGATGAGAAATCATGCACAACCCGTCTATAAAAGTTAGCTAAACCATGAAAAAATGTACCTAGTTGGCAATAGTAGGTCTCGGTCAGGTCTTAATGGCCTCAATTTTGGTTTCGTAGACTTTTATGCCCTCCTTAGAGACCACAAAACCAAGAAACACCACTTCTGAAGCACAAAATGTGCACTTCTTGATGTTCGTATACAAACAAGACTCACAGAGTGCAACAAGAACCATTTTAACATGCTCAATATGTTCATCAGTCGACTTAGAATAAATCAATATATCATCAAAATAGACCACAAAAAACCAACCAATAAACTTTCTCAAGACATCATTCATCAACAACATAAAAGTACTAGGTGCATTAGTTAAATCGAAAGGCATAACAATCCTTTCATACAACCCAAACTTAGTCTTAAATAGAGTTTTCCATTCATCCCCCTCACTAATTCGAATCTGATGATAATCCTTAGTCAAATTAATCTTAGTATAAATCACAGATCCATGCAAATCTTCAAGCTATCATATAACCTAGGGACATGATGTCGATACTTAATGGTAATCATGTTAATAGCACGACAATCAATGCACATACTCCAAGTTTTATCTTTCTTAGGAACTAAATTGATGGGCACAACACAAGGAGATAGAGATTCTCGCACATAACCTTTTTGAAGTAACTCCTCGACTTGTCGCTCTAGTTCCTTTGTCTCCTCAGGGTTTTGCTTATACGCCGGACGGTTTAGGATAACCGAACCCGGAATCAAGTCAATCTAGTGTTCAATACCTCACAAAGGTGGTAAACCCACAAGTAAGGTGATATGAATATCCTTGCAAAGACTCACAATTGTGGAATTAATATCTTTGATCTAGTGAAGGGATCTACAAACCCACACAATCTCGCACGAAATTCAGGTGTCTACCCTCGAGGTACGCCTAATCTCGACTTGCTCTCTAATTCTAGCCCTCGGGTTCAGATTACAATGTTTATTGATACTGAACTAGCCCTCAAGGTTAAACAAAAATGGAATAGCTCGCAAGAAAAGAGTATGAACTCAAAAGGTTTTATATTTGATTGGTAAAAATTGTTGGTAAAAATAATGTTGAAATCCACCCTTATTTATAGTACATAGGTATGGTCTTCAAAAATACAAACAAGAAATGGAAATGATTATGGCAGCTTTAAGAAGCTAAAACCATATTTAACAAGACTGCCTTAAATAAATGACTATATTCTTCAAGATAAATCTTGAATGAATATTGCCTTATCTAATCTTACCAAATCTAAATCTAATCAAATCAGAACTAAACATTCTAAACCATAATTATAATATACCAAAACTCTTCAAACGCAAACATGATAGATTTAATGGGTTTTATTCTAAAATGAAATATATTACAAATAATCACACTACCTCATTAAAAAAACCCAGTGGGAAAAAGAGTATAGTGTTATCCTACTAAAAATACTAAACTAAGAAAACTGTAAATAAATCATATTTTGACATCGTATCATTCCCTTCGAGGTTGAAAAGTTTTGGCCTCGAAACATGAACGATCTTCAAAAGTAACTATAGATAAACATCCCAAGCCATCCCTTTGAAGAACTGCTAATAAACGGTGACAAAATGCTAACTGGATACTAATGTGGCTTTAACTCGCGAGAAAATAAGTAGCTGGCGATAAAGCAAGATCAACCAGAATGAAAATAAAAATCTATCGATAAATTAGTTGCAGCGCGGGATGAAGAGCAGATTGTGACATAAGCCTTGTCTTGTGCGTGATTCAGATGAGCATTTCAAATAACGTGCACGTGGGCTTCACATGCTCTTCTGTGAGCCCGTGCGTGTTAAACACGCACCGAACGTCTTCCTTTGCTGTGCTGAACGCTTCCTCACTGAAACTGTCTAATGTCACCGGAGATTATCAGAGATGAAATAGATATAACCAGCGACAATCATATCTGCAATGGATGGCAAGCAGTTTGATCTGAGACAGAGTCAGAATTCATCAGAGGAACCTTCCCTTCTGTCGAATCGAATAGCGACGAATAGAGCTTCGGTGGACAGTGAACAGAGTGGCGGGATTCATGAGGTTGGACAGAGATGATAAAGAGAATAAAGGTGCGACGAAAGGTGGTCAAAGATCAACGTTACCAGCAGCGGATGATTTTCTGATTTCTAAAATTTTTTATTTTTTTTCAAAAATAAATTCAAACAAAATACAAAATCCCTGTTGAATTTTTGGCCACCAGGAATTCTTCGCCTTGCACTGGTACCAAAAGATATGAAACTCCTTGCGAAGGCTCACGATTGTGGAATGAATATCTTTGATCTAGTGAAGGAATCTGCGAACCAGCACTATCTCGCACGAAATTCAGGTGTCTAGCCCACGGGATACGCCTAATCTTGACCTTCTAACTAGCCCTCATGATTAGATTACATGTTTTATTGATACTTAACTAGCCATCGGGGTTTAACAACAATGGAATAGCTCGCAAGAAAAGAGTATGAACTCAAAAGGTTGTATATTTGATTGATAAAAGTGGTTGGTAAAAATAATGTTGAAAATCACCCCTATTTATAGTACATAGGTATGGTCTTCAAAAATATAAACAAGAAACTAAAAAGGATTATGGTAGCTTTAAGAAGCTAAAACCATATTTAACAAGACTGCCTTAAATAAATGACTACATTCTTCAAGATAAATCTTGAATGAATATTGCCTTATCTAATCTTACCAAATCTAAATCTAATCAAATCAGAACTAAACATTCTAAACCGTAATTATAATATACCAAAACTCTTCAAATGCAAACATGACAGAGTTAATGGGCTTTATTCTAAAATGAAATATATTACAAATGATCACACTACCTCATTAAAAAACCCAGTGGGAAAAAGAGTATAATGTTATCCTACTAAAAATACTAATCTAAGAAAACTGTAAATAAATTACATTTTGACCTCGTATCATAAAGCTTTCAGAAAGACATCCTCAAATTCCTGTAACATCTGAGCAAACCGTGGAGGAACATGCATATGAATATCATCACTGGCAAAGTAGCTCTCTTTAAAATGCATGATAAGCACATAATAATGATTAGCAAAAGCATGATTCACACCCCTAATAGATGCATAAAATGATATACCAGAATCATTAGGAAGTTCATGTCTCATAATGTAAATCAATAGCAAAAGACTAAGATGTGAAGATAGGATTTTACACGACTTATCAGAATCATTCTTAGACTAACCTAGTTTACCCGGGATGGCCACCCTTGATTTTTGGTCGAAATTATCAAGGTTTTTGCCTCCATTTTTCAATTTGTGGCCGATCTCCTTCAAGCCCCGGCTAGGGTTTTGGTCGGCCATTTGTACATCAGTCGTAGACTTCTCTTTTTTTACTTTCATGCATCTATGTGCCTCTAAAAATTCCACTAGAGATAATGGAACCAAAGTATACCTTGTTCTATCCTTAATCACAGTAATTTTGTTAGTGTAACCATCATGCATAGATTTACTATCAAACTGCCAAGGGCTCCCTAACAAAATATAACTAGCTTTCATAGGTATAACATCACATAAGAAAAAATCATGGTATTTTCCAATTTTAAAGTTAATCATGCATTTTTTGATAACCCTAATTTCACCACTACCATTTAACCAAATAATTTTATATGGTGATGGATAAGTAGTCACAGGCAAAGAAAATGATTTAACAAGAAGATTAGACACAGTATTAGCACAAGAACCGCCATCAACAATCAGGAAACAATTCTTATCTTTCACAATGCAACGAGTATGAAAAATGTTAATCCTTTGTATCTATGTTTTGGCCATTTGAGAGTTTAGAACTCTTAATGACACTAAGTTACCTTGTGTTTCCAGACCTTGTTCACCATGATCATTTATGGTGATCTCTTCATCTACCCGTTCTTCACCACTTTCATACAATGGTGACATATCAGCATATTCCTCTTCTTCATCTCCTTCCTTAATTATTGTTAGCACTCGTGCATGAGGACAGTTATTGTTGACATGTTCTCTTTCTTTACAATGAAAACAAGTGAGAGAGTTAACCAAAACCGAATTTGATGAAGAAGTAGTGGACTTACCTGGAATTTTGGAAACCTATTGGGTTGGTGATGCCGTTCTCCTCTCAGTAGGATTATAAGTCATATTTGAATAAGTTTGAACCAATCCTCATCCTCTCATGGGCGTACCCCTACTGTGGCCATAACTAGGGTTTTCGGAGTCAAACCCTGGTCGTTGATTGGGAAATCCGAGCTGTGGCCTCCTTGATCACAGGGTAATCTTAACCAACCTTGCTTTCACCAATAAATCATTCATAGATATGTGATGTTGAAGCTTGACTGGCGTTTGAAGATTTTCACGCAAGCCTTTAATGAATCAATTTTTTATGAATGCATTGTCTTCTTTCATTCCAACCCTTCTCAAGGTCAACTCAAGATCTTTCTGGTATTTATCAACTATGCAATTTCCTTACTTCATGTTGGACAGATAAGAATGTTGTTCCATCAAGTAAGTAGGCGGAACATGATATTGGCGAAGCTCGAATTTCAATCTCTCTCAGGTGGAGATAGGTTTCTTTCTGGCAAGATATCGTGACGCCTTTTATTTTTCCACCATTCAGCCGCATAGTGAGTGAAAGAATACTGTGCCACTTTGACTTTTTCCTTCTCCCGATAATTGTTGAAATCAAACCGATTCTCAATCTATCGCTCCCAATCAAGATACTTCACTAGATTGTGTTGACCATAAAATTGAGGAATGTCATATTTTAAACCCTTGATGTTTTGAGCTTCATCAGAACCGGACTCAGATCGCGAATTACTCTTCATTCTTATTCATAAATGAGTTTTACTATAGCGATGCCTTCTGATACCAACTGATATGAATCTCCTTATGAAGACTCATGATTGTGGAATTAATATCTTTGATCTAGTGACGGGATCTTCTATCTCGCATGAAATCCAAGTGTCTAGCATTCGGGGTACGCCTAACTTTAACTTTCTCTCTAACTAGCCCTCGGGATCAGATTACAAGGTTTATTGATACTTAACTAGCCCTTGGGGTTAAGCAAAAATGGAATAGCTCAAAAGAAAAGAGTATGAACTCAAAAGGTTGTATATTTTATTGATAAAAGTGGTGTTAAATTCGTCCATAAAGCCTCTCTATTTATAGGGTAGATTTCGGCCATAAACCCTAATCACAACTGGAAACTGAATTGACTTATGGCAACTTTAAGAAGCTAAAACCATATCTAACTAAAAATATCTAAAATAAATGGTAATCTAAGGTAATCTGGTTGAATTCTTCAAGAAGTAACCTTAACGAATATTACCTTATCTAATCTTACCAAATCTAATTTTAATCAGAATAAACTGAATATACTTAACCTTAATGGACTGTATTTTCAAAATCCAGCTCTTCAAAGCCCACGTGGCCGAGCTATCAGTCCAATAAACCCAAAATGAAATAGTTTTACAATATTTTACAGTGATACACTACCTCATTAAAAACTCAGTGGGAAAAAAGAGTATAGTATTCTTCAAGATGTCTTTAGTACGTCAACAATCTTGAATAAGGAATCCAAGATGTCGATGGTGACTCCTTCTTCAATTCTTCATCATAAAGGCGATCAATCAAAGCATTTAAAGCAGCATTCCTAAGCTTAGTTATTGACCTAGTCATAGGTACCACTATGTCACTTAGAGGATCCCGAAAATATCATTTAAATGTTTGATCAAGTCATGGAATGTCTTCATTTACAGTGGTAGTCATCTTAGCATCTCCATCAGATAAAAATGTGAAAAAATTGTGGACATGGCCTCCCTATTTACACGATTAGATCTCGCCCCAAACCCTAATCCAACTAGAAACAAAATTGACTTATGGAAGCTTTAAGAAGCTAAAACCATATCTAACTAAACTACCTAAAATAGAGACACACGGCCGAATAATAGACACACACTGTTGAATACCTTCCAAGACAAACCTTAGATGAATATTGCCTTATCTAATCTTAACAAAACTAATTCTAATTAGAATAAAACTCAATAGTTTCGAAACCCTAATAGACTGGTCCAAAAATCAGTTCTTTAAAGCCCACATGTCCGAGCTCTACACTCTAAAATAAAAAATGAAATAATTTTACAATAATTTACAGTGATCACACTACCTCATTAAAAACCCAGTGGGAAAAAAGAGTATAGTTTTCTTTATGATGTCTTCAGTTCTTCGATAGTCTTGAATAATAAATCTAAGATGTCGATGATGACTCCTTCTTCAATTCTTCATCATAAAGGCGATCAATCAAAGCATTTAAAACAAGATATATTTTTACTCCAAACATTGAATGTCAATATCTTTTGATATTCATATTAATTAGTGCCATGCGGCACCACTTCAGGGATTTTCATAATATCACATACTATAGCTCTAGCCTCCTCAGTCATATTGGGACTAAATAAAATTCCTGACTTATCAGCGTTAATTCGTTGACCAGAAACATTCTCGAACAAGGTGATAGCCCAGTGGATATGCTTTGCTTCTTGCTCTGTTGCCTCGCCAAATAGAAGAGCTTTGTCTGCAAAGAACAAACACTATTACAAGAACCCTCCTTGAGCTCCGATTTTTTCGTAAAAAAAAGTAACCGATGAAATGGTTTCACCGGTTGGAAAAAGAACTGGTGCTAAATCCCTACTTTTAGCACTAGTTTTTTTGTTAGCACTGGTTTTTAAACCAGTGATAAATTTAGCACCAGTAACCGGTGCTAATTTTAGCACCAGTTTTTTCGTTAGCACCGGTTTTTCAACCGGTGCTAATTTTGGCCCCAATTTTTTTGTTAGCACCAGTTTTTTTGTTAGTACTGGTTTTTTAACCAGTGCTAAATTATCTACAACGACTAAAAAAATCCCTTCCTCTGAAACTGCCGCTTTTTAGAGGCATGGAAAAAGACCCAACAATTTATTAGGACTTTAATTTAATGATAAAATCAACTTCAAAAAAATTGATAATATAGAAATAAAACCAAAAAAAGTTATGATACAAAATTAATAATCTATGGGACTAAACATAACTATCCCAAACATAACTATCTACGGGACTAAACATAACTTTAGCTTGAACTAGCCATTGAATCATGTGGCGTACAAAAATCAAATCACAAGGCTAAGCCACACAACTAATCTTAAATCTATGATCCTTAAAAATGCTCAGATGTACCATTCCATATTAATCTACAACACCATACAACAACAAACTTTAATTTAGTTTGTAAAAATGGTAGGGGGGAAAAGGTAAATATAACTAAATCAATAAATCTTACCTTGGAAGGCTCATTGTATGTTCAGAAGCTAACGCCTGGAACATACTTATGACAAATTGGAAATTCTCTGTATATTCCAAATAGACAAATAAATCAAACATACACACAAAGGGGCTATGTAGTTTAGATCTAAATAAACATGGAGAAAAAAAGAGTAATCAAAACTACACTAAGCACAAACATAAGGGCCAATTCTGATATGAGCATGAAGCTCAGCTTTCTGTGTGGTCTTACTGAACCTCACCAAATCATACCTTGTTTTAGAGTCATACTACAGAATCAAAACAAAATTAACTAAAACCTTCCCATTTTTTAGGAAATGTACAAACTCTTCAGCACAATGCACCATACCTTTCCCTGAGTAGGCTTATAAACATTCCAAAAGATACAAGTCTCAATCACATCCAAGCCTCCATCTTTAGCCTTGCTTATGTGATCATCCCACATCTGCAAATTATAAGTCACCCCACAAAAACATCACAGTGCTCCAAAAAAAACCCTAGAAAGTAATGAAAATGTGTCTTTCAACAAGATATGTGTATTATTTTCAATCAAAATAGCACAAAAAGGTTCTCATTTTTCAATTGAAAATCATCTTCTTGAGATAGTAATAAAAAAAGTACAACCTACTTTCAAAAGACAACATTAAAAATGAATTCAGATTGGACTACTACTTTAACTTTGCTACATTTCCCAGCTCAAGAACACTCATACAATGCTAAACCTAGACATATTCACATAATAGACAAGAGAAATGCAATGATCTAAAGCAAACATAAGATTATTTTTTGAATTGAAAGTGAGAATGATACACAATTTTCTAGAACCATTTGGAGCATTTCTAGCTCAAGTACATTCATATAGTGCTAAGCCTAGATAGGAGAATTGTAATCACTTAAAGCAAACATAAAAAATTCAGATCAGTACATTTTCAAGATCAAGAGCACAAATGGTTCAAGAAAATGTTCAGAGAAACAGCAAAAGAGGCAGAGATTAAGAGTTCAAGAAAACTATCCAGATAATTATATTAGACACGATGAGGCCATAGATCGTCCAGATAACTCCATTAACAAACGATGCAGCAGATATAAAAAAAATACAACATTTTTGTTTTCTGCACCACAAAAAACTCAACAAAACATGTCCAAAAACCTAGTCATCACCACAAACACAATGATGAATGTTAATTTTTGAAGAAGAATTTATTCAAAAATTATGAAGACGGATGTTAAATTTTTTTATCCTGAATCGACACCGATATGCATATAGGAATACCAAAGAGAAAAAGGTTGTGTTAGAACTAAAACCAACTCATACATATATATATATATATATATATATATATATATATATATATCAAAGTTGATACAAAGTTGTAAACAACCACTTTTCTTCCTAACATTGAACATATATACTACACACTGCACATCAAAACATCCATGAAATCCAAGAAAAACAAGTGCATTCTCTCAATGTATAGCACTGCGGGTCGTCATCGCTTCTCCAACAATCTTACTGGCTTCTTTTTCACATCCTTCTGGTCAAAAGCAACAAGTTAAACCCAGCATTTACTTCCCCATAAATCAAGAAAATGTAACAATAATGACAAAAATAACTAGGTTCTTACTAAATAACACTAAACCCTAATGACAATAATAACAACAATCGGCACTAGCCTCTTTCTTCCTCCACGTCTCACATGAATATGGTACACAACATAGACCTAAAAGAAGTCAGCCACCAATCAATCCTTACTTACAAAATCAAATAAGATGTACAATATAATGTACTGACCATAGAATCGAAAGAAAGGAACTCAAGAAGAATGCTGTAAAGAGACAGACTTCTAGGCGATGTTCGGAACGGCGTCCCAGAACATCACTGGTGAGAGAGTATGATAAATAAACAAATATGTTACATTAAAAATACATGAATGTGTACACTGATATTAAAAAACATCGAATTGGACCTTAGTATATGATAAATAAACAAATAAAAGGGAGAAGGGATACCAGTCATTTCCATGGCGGTGGAAACCAGCAACCTTCCCAGATGGAGCCATGTATTCAACTCAACACACCCTTTTCTGCCAACAACAATCACTCATCTAAATTCAACCCAACCTTGCTGAGAAATATTTAACTTTTAGGATTCCATTCTTCTTCTCATTCACTAGAGCCAACACATTAATCCTAGCCAGCTCCGCATAGCTTTGCTACATCAAATCCAAACTATCAATATGACGAAATCATATCCGAAACTATAAAAAAAAATAGACTTGGTTCATATACAGGTTTCAATATTGGCAGGTTAAGTAAAGAGAAATCTAGTGTTGAGAACACTAACTACCAATCGCTATAATCCATGTGCGCGATTTAGGAATAAATCCCAAGCATAGTAAACATTAAATCAACACTTAAATGAAGAACAAGAAGTGACATATGTGGTGTGTAAATGACTTACAAATCCATGGCGAATCTATACAAATTGCCGTTGCTGCCCTAGCTCCGCCACCCCCTACCTCCGCCACCCCCTACCTCCGCCACCCCCTACCTCCGCCCTAGCTCTGCCACCTCCTAGCTCCACTAGAAACCCGATCCCCCACCGTAATGCACCACTGCTCCACAACTGCTCCAGTCCACATTCGTTCCGCCGGTCCGTCACGCTGTCATTGCTGACTTATCTCCAATCGAACCACCGTAGCCCACATCAATTGAACCACCGTCGATGGTGTCAGTCGAGCAGTGGCAAGGAAAACAAAGAAAGAATTTAGGGAAGAAAGAAAATGAAGAAATGAGGGTCAGGGTGTCCTTTTTTATTTTTTATTTTTTATGCAGGGGTATAATAGTCATTTCACTTATTTCCAGCCATTTTTTGTTTGTATTTATATATACTAATTCAAATAAAGTTTGACCATTAATTAGTCAAATAAAACTTAATTATTAGTGTTTATATATAGAAAGTCATGTAAGTTTTGGCCGTTGATTAGTCAAAGTCAAACATTTTTCTTTGTATATATATACTAATTCAAATAAAGCTTGACCATTAATTAGTTAAAGTCAACATAGTTATTAGTGTTTATATATTGAAAGTCGAGTAAGGTTGATTAGTCAAAGTCAACCTAGTTATTAGTGTTTATATATTGAAAGTCAAGTAAGTAAGGATTGATCGTGGATTAGTTAAAGTCAACTTAGTTATTAGAGTTTATATATTGAAAGTCAAGTAAGGGTTGACCATCGATTAGTTAAAGTCAACTTTGTTACTAGTATTTGTATGTAGAAAGCCATGTAAGGTTGACCGTTGATTAGTCAAAGTTTACCTAGTTATTAGTGTTTATATATAAAAGGTTAAGTAAGGGTTAACCGTTGAGTAGTCAATGTCAAACATTTTTATTTTTATTTATATATACTAATTCAAATAAAGTTTGACCATTGATTAGTTAAAGTCAACTTAGTTATTAATGTTTATATATTGAAAGTCAAGTAAGGTTTGACCGTTGATTAGTCAAAGTCAAACATTATTATTTGTATTTATTATATACTAATTCAAGTAAGGTTTTACCGTTGATTAGTCAAAGTCAACCTAGTTATTAGTGTTTATATATTAAAAAGTCAAGTACGGGTTGATCGTGGATTAGTTAAAGTCAACTTACTTATTAGTATTTATATATTGAAAGTCAAGTAAGGGTTGATCGTAGATTAGTTAAGTCAACTTAGTTATTAGGGTTTATATATTGAAAGTCAAGTAAGGATTGACCGCCGACTAGTTAAAGTTAAGTTTTTATTAGTATTTGTATGTAGAAAGCCAAGTAACGGTTGATCGTCGATTAGTTAAAGTCAACTGTGTTATTAATATTTTTATGTAAAAAGCCAAGTAAGGTTTGACCGTTGATTAGTCAAAGTCAACATGGTTATTAGTGTCTATATATTTAAAGTCTAGTAAAGTTTAATCGTTGATTAGACAAAGTCAACCTAGTTATTAGTGTTTATATATTGAAATTCGAGTAAGGGATGATCGTGGATTAGTTCAAGTCAACTTAGTTATTAGTGTTTATATATTTAAAGACAAGTAAAGTTTGACCTTTGATTAGTCAAAGTCAACCTAGTTATTAGTGTTTATATATTGAAAGCCGAGTATGGGTTGATCGTGGATTAGTTAAAGTCAACTCAGTTACTGTTTCTATATAGAGAGAGTCAAGTAAAGTTTGACCGTTGATTAGTTAAAATTAACTTAGTCACTAGTATTTATATATAGAAAGTCAAGTAAGTTTTGGCCGTTGATTAGTCAAAGTCAACCTAGTTATTAGTGTTTATATATTGAAAGTCGAGTAAGATTTGACCGTTGATTAGTTAAAGTCAGCTTAGTCACTAGTATTTACATGTAGAAAGCTATGTACAATTTGACCCTTAATTAGCTAAAGTCATCTTAGTTATTAGTGTTTAATTGAAAGTCAAGTAAAGTTTGACAGTTGATTAGTCAAAGCCAACCTAGTTATTAGTGTTCATATATGGAAAGTAAAGTAAGGGTTGAACGTTTATTAGTTAAAGTCAACTTTTTTTAATGAAAACACCCAAGGGTGGGGGATTATATATAAGGTTCCGCAAGCCTATGAGAGAAAATCGATACATAAGAGTAGTTTTTACAGATTTTCTACTGAGGCAACATCGCTGCCTCCAAAAGAATGGTTAGTATCTAATGACTACGGATGAAATGTAGCAGAAGATTCAAAGCTTATTTTTGGGGATTGTACTTGCGATTCCAAAGTAAAGAATCTCCACCCCATGTGTTAATTCATTACTTTGGCCAGGCAACTACCATTTCGTCGTTACAAAATCAAGCCAAGAAGCTGTGCATATCAGTCACCATAGCTCTTGAAAGGCTTCAAAGGATTAGTTATTAGTGGGTATATATTAAAAGTCAAGTACAATTTGACCGTTAATTAGTCAAAGTCAGCCTAGTTATTAGTATTTATATATTGAAAGTCAAATTTGGATTAACTGTTTACTAGTTAAAGTTGTATTTATGTATACTAAACCAATAAAATGGTTGAACGTTAATTAGTTAATGTAAATAATTTATTATTATTATTTTTATTTATTAGGTCAATAAAGGTTGATCGTTGATTAATTTAACTTAATTTATTTATTAGTTAAAGTCAACAAAAGAAGTGAAAATTTTTGAATGCTTCAAAAAAATTAGCTTAGAGCGACTGCACGCATCTGCTCCCAGCCCATGAAATTTTTGGCAACATTATTTGAAAATTTTGGCAAATTGTTTGTAAAATGTTTTGACAAATTTTTTGAATTCGTTGCCGGAAAGATTGGTCTTTAAAAAATTTAAATGAATATTTTGAAATTATTGGTGGGAAGATTGAATTTTAAAAATATTTGGCGATTTCTTTGGAGGGAAACCGGTGTGGGTTTTTTAATTTTTAGCACCGGGTTTTAAAACCCGGTGCTATTTTTTCAGGAATTGGTGCTATTTAGAAATTTTTGGCAATTTTTTGGCGGGAAAAATGAATTTTGAAATTTTTTACCATTGGTTTTTGAAAATTGATGCTATTTTTTTCAAAACTGGTGTTATTTTGAATTTTTTGGCGAGAAGCTAAAAATTTTAAAATATTTAGCCCCGGCCTTTTAAATCGGTGCTAATTTTTCCAAAAGCAGTGCTATTTTAAAATTTAACACCGGTTTTTTAAAAACCTGTGGTAAAATTTTAAAAAAATAGGTGTTAAATTAACACCGGCTTTTAAAATTTTATAAAATCGGTGCTATTACATCTTTGGCACCGGTTTGCAAAATTGGTGCTAAAAATCGGTGCTAGAGGGAGGTCTTTGTGGTAGTGAAAAGAGAAATTCTAGGCCCGGACCTGGATGCACCGATTCCTTTGATCTTTCCAGAGCACATAAGATCCATCAGAAGTCCACAAAAAACCTCAGAGCATATGATAAAAAGATATGGAGATAGTGGATGGCCACGCTGAGTCCTCTCTTCGGGTGAAGAAGTCACATCTCTCCGCCATTCAGGATAAATGAGAACAAGACTGCCGATAGGCATAACCGAATCAAGCTGATAAAAGATTCTGGGAAGCTCATTGCTACCAGCATTGTTTCACTCATTGTCTCCACCTTATACTTTCAGCATCCTGTATCAAGTCATACTTCTAACGCAACGAGACTATATTCCACTTTGTCTCTTGCATAATAGGGCAACTCTCAAGCGCCAGGATAGCCTTCTTTATCCTATCAATCCTCTTCGGTATGTCCAGGAATGCCATCTTTCCCTATCTCACCATCCCGGGGGAGTAGTTATCCATTTTTTAGGGTAGCAAGGCCCATGTTCCATTCCACGACTCTTCCACCATCTTCTCACAATCACTAGATTTTATCTAGTGTGCCTCAAAACGAAGCCTTTTCCTCCTTCTCCGACAGCGTGCCATGAGATCCCGAGATTGTAACCTAACATTCAAACACATGTCGTTGGAGTAAACCATAGGTAATACATGTACATGTGACCACGAAAACCTATCATAAAAGCTTCGATTGCACGTCGCTCTATCCATTCTGGCTCGCTTAGTGTCTGGCCGAGCAGCAAGCCGGCTCCAAGTGAATTTCGGTCCTATGTAACCAAGATCGAATAATCAACAAATATCAAGAGTCTCCCAAAAACCTTCAACCTGCTCTTCTACTCTTGGTCGAATTCCCTGAAACTCATCTTGCGACAAGACTTCATTGAAGTTTCCAATACATGACCACAAATAGAGGGTCTCAAGTGAAGATTCTGAAACTCATGCCAACTTTCTCTTTTTCCTTGTACTGCTGATTCTCCATAAAATCCGGTAACACAAACTTGACTCCCCTAAATTGTAAGAAAGACATCTATAAAATGACTCCACGTAAACTTTAAATCTACTACTATATGCTTACTCCATAACATTGCCAAACAGCCTAAATGGACTTGTGAGTTAACAACCACACCAAAATAATTCAACTGAGGCTTTAAAGTATCAATAACATATACTGAGCATCTAGTTTCACTAAGAACAATAAGAACTGGATATTTCAAGCGTACCATGGTATGCTTTTCCTGAATTGTCCGAGCTCTTTCAAGCCCACTAACTCAGGATATTCATTGGTCAGGTAGGACTGGATGTCACTGCTAATCGGTGCATATGTAATACTCGTTCCTGCTAAGGTCAGAGATACCTCCTCGAGGCTACTTTGCTTCTTTTGTTTCTTGTCCTCTTTTTTATTTTTCCTTGGGATGATCCCCCATGTTCAAGCTTTCTTTTTGTTTGCTCTCGGTTATTCCTCCCTCTCGCGCCTCTTCGATTAGTATTTTTCTAGGATTTTTTTGGTGTCTTCCTTGTCTTATGACCCTTTTCAATCGGTTTCATCATCCTGTCGGAGAAGAAAACTCGATCGGGACTTGCACCATAGTTGGGCTCAACGGGTCAGCGGCGAAACTAGGTATTTGCTTTATCGGAGAACCAACATCATCTACTTCATCAACAACTCCTTTCAATGCTTTCCTGTCCTTCAATGCCTTAGGCTCTTCAACATATGCTACCACCTGCATGGATGAAGATCGATCCTGGTGGAGAAAATTCATCCATGTTGTCAGGGGCGGAACCAGAAATTTTTTTCAGGGGAGGCTGAAAAATTTTTGGGGTCGGCGTGCCGAGGCGTCGGGACGAGGCAGCTTCCGGTGGCGTCGCGGCGGATACCTGGTGGCGGAGGGCTCTCGGCTGAGGAGGGAATTGGCGGAGGGAAGAAAGGGTGATAAATATTAATGACATATAAATTTTAAAAATTCAACTCAACAATAATGACAAATACTACATAATATAATAAATCAAGTAGCATACAATAATATTTTTACAAGTTCACTAAACTACTAAAATAACTACTTTCTAACGCTCGAATTACTAGAAGTAGAACTAGAATAAGGTGGGGGCAACAGATATCTACGAGACTCCATGGCTTGATAACGTTGCATAATCGGTTCATTCTCAATCTTAACAAAAATATCCTTTTCAATATATACCGTCATAACATCGCTCAACCATTCATCTCCCATTCTATTACGAAGATCGGTCTTGATATTCTTCATGGTAGAAAAAACTCGCTCAACCGAAGCAGTTGCAACTGGTAGAACTAATGCTAACTCAATCAGACGATATACCAATGGATAAAGTACCATGCTACGTGATCGAACCATATGCTGAGCAAGACTTCCAAGATCATTGATGGCCGAATAGGCATCATCATCTCTCACATCATGAATGAAGAAATCAAGTTGTTGCTCTAGTTCTAAACGCTCAACAACGGAGAAGTCATCCGGATAAAGTTCAGCAAGGCGAAGCAACTTACCAACATCAAACATGGCAAATCTTTCTCTCGGATCAAGGCATGCAATACAAGTGAGTAATTCCGAGCTTGCTTCGCAAAATCGGTGATTCATTTCAAGAATCATCTTGTCAACGGTCTAGTATTGAAACAATAAAAAATATAACAGTAAGATAAAAAATACATATAAAATATTATAAACAAAATAAATTAAACTATGTAAATATTAAAGTAGTACCTGAAGAAAAATATCAACACGGTAGAAATTATGATTGGTTGACATTTCTCCCCGTCGTCTAGAACGGTGATGAATTTTCCGTTGTGCTTCCATCACGTCTAATGTGATCTCATTCTTCACACAAAATGTGTTGACTCCATCCAATAATTTATCAAAACCACAATCTCTGAATTCTTGCAATTCAGTCTTCATTCTATTCATCATTCGCACAGCCATCGAAATATTTTGATCTCTTTGTTGCAAGGCAAGGGACAATTGATTTGTAACTCCCAACAAATGCTTCATCAAAAACATACAAAATACAAATTCATAGCTCTCCATTCTATCAATCAAACCCTTTGCTGTAGAGGCATTTTCAACTAAATTGCCATGCTTACAGATATTAAGAAGCACTTGAATAATTGAAGACCACATAGCCTCAAAGCGAAGAATAGTGCTGTAATGTGATCCCCAACGTGTATCACCAGGCCTTCTCAAACTCATTTCTTGATTTTTGCCTCTTCCACTAACCTTGTCCCCACTCTCCAATGCCTCTACAAGTCTAGCATGTTCACAAGCATCTCTTTTCTAACACATGAACCTCCAACCAGATTCACAGTTTGAACAAGATACCCAAAAAATTCACCCACAGATAGAGTACAATATGCAACAGAAACAACAACCAATTGAAGTTGGTGAGAGAAGCAATGAATATACCTCGCAGAAGAGTTTTCTTTCAATATCAAAGCTTGCAATCCATTGAACTCCCCTCGCATATTTGAAGCCCCATCATATCCTTGGCCTCTCAACTTTGACAAGGACAATTTCTTATCTACAAACAGTTGCTTAAGAGCCTCCATCAAAGTAATAGCTTTAGTATTGGAAACATGCACAAGAGCAAGAAAACGCTCAAGAATACATCCTTGTTTGTTGACATATCTCAAAACAACCCCCATTTGCTCTTTTATTGATGCATCTCGAGCCAGGGGCGGAACCAGAAATTTTTTTCAGGGGAGGCTGAAAAATTTTCGGGGTCGGCGTGCCGAGGCGTCGGGACGAGGCAGCTTCCGGTGGCGTCGCGGCGGAGACCTGGTGGCGGAGGGCTCTCGGCTGAGGAGGGAATTGGCGGAGGGAAGAAAGGGTGATAAATATTAATGACATATAAATTTTAAAATTTCAACTCAACAGTAATGACAAATACTACATAATATAATAAATCAAGTAGCATACAATAATATTTTTACAAGTTCACTAAACTACTAAAATAACTATTTTCTAACGCTCGAATTACTAGAAGTAGAACTAGAATAAGGTGGGGGCAACAGATATCTACGAGACTCCATGGCTTGATAACGTTGCATAATCGGTTCATTCTCAATCTTAACAAAAATATCCTTTTCAATATATACCGTCATAACATCGCTCAACCATTCATCTCCCATTCTATTACGAAGATCGGTCTTGATATTCTTCATGGTAGAAAAAACTCGCTCAACCGAAGCAGTTGCAACTGGTAGAACTAATGCTAACTCAATCAGACGATATACCAATGGATAAAGTACCATGCTACGTGATCGAACCATATGCTGAGCAAGACTTCCAAGATCATTGATGGCCGAATAGGCATCATCATCTCTCACATCATGAATGAAGAAATCAAGTTGTTGCTCTAGTTCTAAACGCTCAACAACGGAGAAGTCATCCGGATAAAGTTCAGCAAGGCGAAGCAACTTACCAACATCAAACATGGCAAATCTTTCTCTCGGATCAAGGCATGCAATACAAGTGAGTAATTCCGAGCTTGCTTCGCAAAATCGGTGATTCATTTCAAGAATCATCTTGTCAACGGTCTAGTATTGAAACAATAAAAAATATAACAGTAAGATAAAAAATACATATAAAATATTATAAACAAAATAAATTAAACTATGTAAATATTAAAGTAGTACCTGAAGAAAAATATCAACACGGTAGAAATTATGATTGGTTGACATTTCTCCCCGTCGTCTAGAACGGTGATGAATTTTCCGTTGTGCTTCCATCACGTCTAATGTGATCTCATTCTTCACACAAAATGTGTTGACTCCATCCAATAATTTATCAAAACCACAATCTCTGAATTCTTGCAATTCAGTCTTCATTCTATTCATCATTCGCACAGCCATCGAAATATTTTGATCTCTTTGTTGCAAGGCAAGGGACAATTGATTTGTAACTCCCAACAAATGCTTCATCAAAAACATACAAAATACAAATTCATAGCTCTCCATTCTATCAATCAAACCCTTTGCTGTAGAGGCATTTTCAACTAAATTGCCATGCTTACAGATATTAAGAAGCACTTGAATAATTGAAGACCACATAGCCTCAAAGCGAAGAATAGTGCTGTAATGTGATCCCCAACGTGTATCACCAGGCCTTCTCAAACTCATTTCTTGATTTTTGCCTCTTCCACTAACCTTGTCCCCACTCTCCAATGCCTCTACAAGTCTAGCATGTTCACAAGCATCTCTTTTCTAACACATGAACCTCCAACCAGATTCACAGTTTGAACAAGATACCCAAAAAATTCACCCACAGATAGAGTACAATATGCAACAGAAACAACAACCAATTGAAGTTGGTGAGAGAAGCAATGAATATACCTCGCAGAAGAGTTTTCTTTCAATATCAAAGCTTG
This sequence comes from Rubia yunnanensis, assembly GCA_037428765.1. Classification (NCBI taxonomy): domain Eukaryota; kingdom Viridiplantae; phylum Streptophyta; class Magnoliopsida; order Gentianales; family Rubiaceae; genus Rubia; species Rubia yunnanensis. The sequence continues at coordinate 18,481,656 of CM075068.1, read as the reverse complement.
CAATCCATTGAACTCCCCTCGCATATTTGAAGCCCCATCATATCCTTGGCCTCTCAACTTTGACAAGGACAATTTCTTATCTACAAACAGTTGCTTAAGAGCCTCCATCAAAGTAATAGCTTTAGTATTGGAAACATGCACAAGAGCAAGAAAACGCTCAAGAATACATCCTTGTTTGTTGACATATCTCAAAACAACCCCCATTTGCTCTTTTATTGATGCATCTCGAGCCAGGGGCGGAACCAGAAATTTTTTTCAGGGGAGGCTGAAAAATTTTCGGGGTCGGCGTGCCGAGGCGTCGGGACGAGGCAGCTTCCGGTGGCGTCGCGGCGGAGACCTGGTGGCGGAGGGCTCTCGGCTGAGGAGGGAATTGGCGGAGGGAAGAAAGGGTGATAAATATTAATGACATATAAATTTTAAAATTTCAACTCAACAGTAATGACAAATACTACATAATATAATAAATCAAGTAGCATACAATAATATTTTTACAAGTTCACTAAACTACTAAAATAACTACTTTCTAACGCTCGAATTACTAGAAGTAGAACTAGAATAAGGTGGGGGCAACAGATATCTACGAGACTCCATGGCTTGATAACGTTGCATAATCGGTTCATTCTCAATCTTAACAAAAATATCCTTTTCAATATATACCGTCATAACATCGCTCAACCATTCATCTCCCATTCTATTACGAAGATCGGTCTTGATATTCTTCATGGCAGAAAAAACTCGCTCAACTGAAGCAGTTGCAACTGGTAGAACTAATGCTAACTCAATCAGACGATATACCAATGGATAAAGTACCATGCTACGTGATCGAACCATATGCTGAGCAAGACTTCCAAGATCATTGATGGCCGAATAGGCATCATCATCTCTCACATCATGAATGAAGAAATCAAGTTGTTGCTCTAGTTCTAAACGCTCAACAACGGAGAAGTCATCCGGATAAAGTTCAGCAAGGCAAAGCAACTTACCAACATCAAACATGGCAAATCTTTCTCTCGGATCAAGGCATGCAATACAAGTGAGTAATTCCGAGCTTGCTTCGCAAAATCGGTGATTCATTTCAAGAATCATCTTGTCAACGGTCTAGTATTGAAACAATAAAAAATATAACAGTAAGATAAAAAATACATATAAAATATTATAAACAAAATAAATTAAACTATGTAAATATTAAAGTAGTACCTGAAGAAAAATATCAACACGGTAGAAATCATGATTGGTTGACATTTCTCCCCATCGTCTAGAACGGTGACGAATTTTCCGTTGTGCTTCCATCACGTCTAATGTGATCTCATGCTTCACACAAAATGTGTTGACTCCATCCAATAATTTATCAAAACCACAATCTCTGAATTCTTGCAATTCAGTCTTCATTCTATTCATCATTCGCACAGCCATCGAAATATTTTGATCTCTTTGTTGCAAGGCAAGGGACAATTGATTTGTAACTCCCAACAAATGCTTCATCAAAAACATACAAAACACAAATTCATAGCTCTCCATTCTATCAATCAAACCCTTTGCTGTAGAGGCATTTTCAACTAAATTGCCATGCTTACAGATATTAAGAAGCACTTGAATAATTGAAGACCACATAGCCTCAAAGCGAAGAATAGTACTGTAATGTGATCCCCAACGTGTATCACCAGGCCTTCTCAAACTCATTTCTTGATTTTTTCCTCTTCCACTAACCTTGTCCCCACTCTCCAATGCCTCTACAAGTCTAGCATGTTCTAATTGCACAAGCATCTCTTTTCTAACACATGAACCTCCAACCAGATTCACAGTTTGAACAAGATACCCAAAAAATTCACCCACAGATAGAGTACAATATGCAACAGAAACAACAACCAATTGAAGTTGGTGAGAGAAGCAATGAATATACCTCGCAGAAGAGTTTTCTTTCAATATCAAAGCTTGCAATCCATTGAGCTCCCCTCGCATATTTGAAGCCCCATCATATCCTTGGCCTCTCAACTTTGACAAGGACAATTTCTTATCTACAAACAGTTGCTTAAGAGCCTCCATCAAAGTAATAGCTTTAGTATTGGAAACATGCACAAGAGCAAGAAAACGCTCAAGAATACATCCTTGTTTGTTGACATATCTCAAAACAACCCCCATTTGCTCTTTTATTGATGCATCTCGAGCCTCATCAACAAGAATAGAAAATACACTATCTCCAATGTCATTAACAATAGCATCAGTTACCTCACCAGCACAAGCACTTGAGAGCTGTTTCTGAACTTTGGGGGATGTCAACTTGCAATTTTCGGGAGCATTTTCATTCATTACCTTAGCAACATCTTCACTTCGCTTGCAATACCATTCAACCAATTCAAGATAATTACCCTTGTTGAGCGAATCCCAACCTTCATCATGACCACGAAAAGCCAAACCTTGATTTAACAAGTATCTTGTCACATCCAAAACCGCATTCAAACGTGTGCGATATGCCTTTTTTGCTTCGGTGAAATGACCATCCAAATAATGTGAGATACTTTGCTTTTGAAGGCTAAAATTTCTCAATTTAATTGCTGCACCATGATGAATTCCATCCACATTCTTAGCATGTTTCCTAAATACTTTAAGGGCATTCTTCCAATTCATCACCCCATCCACAGTATATGCGGTCCCCTTTGCTGAATTCTTAAAAAGATAGCAAGGAAAACAAAATGCCGCATCCTTTGAAACACTATACTCCAACCAATTAAATTCATCAAACCAACCCTTTTGAAAACTTCTAAATTCATCATTGAACACTGTCTTTGGAAAAGTATGATTCTTAGGTTGGCAAGGACCTCTTAATATATATTCTCTTAGCACTTCATCTCTAATAGAAACATCAATCTCTTCAATAGGTTTACGTAGCCCGGGATCACTTATAACATCATTCTGATTGAATTTTACACGAGATTGTTTTGTACTACTACCCTCTTCATTGTGCCTTTGTTCATTAGACTCATTCGATCTCTTTACTCCGCTACTTCGAATTAAAAATTTATCCATAACCTATTAAATATCAAATAGGAAAAATATGTAAATTGATTTATTTTTCATCGATTCAAATTCAATTTAATAAAATATCCCTAATTGATAATTAACAAATGAAAATAAAAAGTTCATAAAATCATATTCATCTAAATTCAATTTAACAAATATCCCTAATTGATAATTCCATATTTCCATAAACCGAGATTATGACAAATTGACAATTTCACTGTCACATACAATTATACAAAATAAATCAAACAATTATAATTTCAACTAAATTCCAACTAAATTCCAACTAAATATGCAATTCAACTAAATCAATTTATGCAATTCAACAAACTTCAACAATCATATATAATACAACCATATAAATTCAATTCAACATCCAATCTAGAAATCATGTTCACATTATACATATATTTAAGTTTTGAAGAAATAAATTAAAAAGACAATAAATTATAAACCCTAAAATTAATAAATATTAGCATAAATTATAAACCCTATTACCCTAAAATTAGAGAAGAGAAGACTTACCGTGGTTGCAGGTTTGGAGAGGCGGCTGGACGAGGCAGGCAAGCCGCCGGCGGTGGCGGACGGCGGTGGTGGACGGCGGTGGCGCGACGGGCTGAGAGCGACTGAGGCAGAGGAGGAAGGAGGAGTGCTGTGCTTGCTGAATGCTGTCCTTCTCGTCTCCAACTTTTAAACTTTAAAGGATGGATTAATTGGCTATTGGATTGGGCTCAGTTTTTGGCCCAATCCATTTCTGATTTCTCTTTTTTTTCGTCTTACTTAGTGAAACGACGTCGTTTTACTACTTAGGTAATAAAAAAATAAATCCAAACGAAACGACGTCGTTTCACTAACGTGAAACGACGTCGTTTTAGTGCGTATCACTTTTAAAAAAAAGAAGGCCGCAGCGCGGCCTTCTTCTCCGGCGAGCAAGGCTTGGCCCTTGCTGCCGCCGCGCCGGAGACGCGCTCCACCTCCTCCAAGCTCCGGCCGGCGACCGAGGTAGGGCTGGAGCCCTACCTCGCGTATCAATAGATCCGCCACTGCATGTTGAGATCCTCCAAAATCTGAGTATTTGTTCTCTCCGGGTTCTCCTGCGCCATTCCTCCCTGTGCTACTATTCCTTTATTAATGCTATTTTTCGAGTAAATGACAAAATGGTTTCCACTGAAGGTGTTAGGGATGCCATCCAGGTTCGGAATCCACTTCGAGGTCTTAAAACATTTCGGTGGTGGCGGTCTCCTTAGAACTGGTCTCATTTTGTCCATTGTTCCATCGCTACTTCCAGCCCATGTCAGAGTCATCATCGAGTTAACAAGTGATGTTATTGTCTGCGCTACAGTATTTGCATCAACCAATATATTCACCACTCCCGACGTAATCTGCGGTTGGTCTTCTTTTCTCACCCAAGTTTGTCCATTAGCTCCTGTAACGTTACGCCTGGGAACAACTTCAATATCCACCACGATTTGGCAACACCCCACCCTCTATACCATCCAAATATCCAACCGGGTTTGGTGCAATTTGCTTCCTTTGGAACGAGCTTTGTAATGGAGAAAATGCTATGTTTGTGACTACAGTTGCCACAAACGGCAATTGAATGTGGAGGACGCATTTCCGTAATGCGTCCTCCCATTTTTTTGTTTTTTTTTTAAAATTTCGGTCAAAATTGTCAAGCGACGCACGGGAGGGCGACACGTGGCGAGGACGCATTACCATAATGCGTCCTCCCTAATTTTTTTTTGTACAATTTCAGCCAAAAATAGTTAATGCCACGTGGCAAAATATAGTGATGCCACGTGGCAATTAAATTATTCATGTTAAAAATCTGGTGAAAATGAGTTGATGGAGATGATGCCATGTGGCGTTGGGGGGGTGATGACACGTGGAATTTTTTAAAAAATCTGGTCAAATGGAAAAATGGTGGTCGAATAGGAATATGCCACGTGGCGAGGACGCATTTTCGTAAAGCGTCCTCGTCAAATTTTTTTTAAAAAAAATTGGTCAAAGTAAAAAATTACGGTTGAATGGCGCTGCGCCACATGGCGAGGACGCATTTTCGTAATGCGTCCTCAGCAAATTTTTTTTAAAAAAAATTCTGGATAAAACAAAAATCTAGCAGCCGAATAGCTGGCCGCCACGTGGCGAGGATGCATTATGGAAATGCGTTCTCCAAACATGATAAATGGGTACTCGAATTCCTCCTCTTCCAGCATTGTTCTTCTTCCTCATCTTCCTCCTCCACCATTTCTCAATTTTCCCCTTGTGTTAGGCTCCATTCCGCCGGTGTCTTGCCATACCGAGGATTGCTCTCTGCTCATCTCCGGCATTGCGCTACCGGCGTTCCACCATTTTCGATCGCAGTTCGTATTTTTCAAAATATGGTTCCTTGTTTTTTTGCTCAATTTTTGTTTGGGTTTTCGTTTACTACCACTGAATTTCTATTGGGATTTTGGTTGTAGTTGAAAGATCCGGACACGGACCACGTTGACCCGACATTGACCCGTTGACCCGACTTTGTCCCAGACATTGACCGCCGTTGATTGCGTTGAACCACGTTGACCGACTCGAACCGACGTTGACCGTGTTGACCCGACGTTGACCCGTTGAATCGATGTTGACCTGTTGACCCAACGTTGACCCGTTGACCCATTGACCCGACGTTGACCGCTTTGACCGCCGCTGTGTTTCACCTTTGACCAGCTTATCAGTAAGTCTCAGACTCCCACCCACTCTGTTATCCGTATTATTGTAGTTAATTGCGCCATAAATAATTATACGAACGTGTTCCAACACTTGGGTAATTTAGTTAATGTAATTTTATGTGTAATTGTGTGTCCTTTCAATGATTAAGTTTGGTCCGTTGCGTTTCATAATCCTGTGTGACTGAATGAAGTAATTATGTGAACTGTTCAGTGACTGGTCTGTTGAGCTTGTAGCAAAAGTAATCACAAGGTAGGATCTTGTGAGCTAGAATGTTGGATGAGGAGGAAATGAAAGTGATGTCTATGTATAGCAGTTGAAATGACTACTGTGTTATGTCTGTGTCTATAGTGTTGTTAAAGTGGCCGGGTGGAGTACATGTACGTACTTGAGGATACGATGAATAGGAATGTCCAACGAGCATGAATCTGAAGTTATGTGTTTTTTTGTTGCAGTTCTGCGATGTTTTTGGCGGTGTATATGTATAGAGGGGGTCAGATTAAGTTTGATTTGAATGTGGGTGTGTATTATGATCCTCCAATACTGGAGCGAATTGTGACTCTCGAGAGGCGGTTGAACCACTGGGAATTGGTTGATTTAATTGTAACGAGACTGGCCATTGTGAGGGAGAGTTTTTCGTTGAAAATGTATTACCGATGTCCCGAGCTGATTGGTTCCGCGGTATACTATCGATGTTATCCTGTGGAAGATGATAAGTCAACCACGTTCTTCTTCAACATTGTTGATCGAATGTCATTGTCTTCTGCGGATTTTTACATTATTATGGAACAGTTACCAATCGCTAATGATGGGGCACGGGGAAGCACGTTCATGTCATTGCTGAGCAACGTGCAGAACTCCGCCGTTGTACCCAGTATACCACCACCTGTTCGTAGCCGGGGTCTTGAATTTGGTGAGTCCAGCCAACCTGGAAGGTATGCCCACGTGGATTGTGACCAGCCGTCCACAAGTGGTGGTATGTATGTGGTAGACCATGGCGAGCAGAATGTCTTCCGCAATGATTACGCGGGTGACATTAGCGACCGCGATGCTCGGCATGATGGTAGCGAAGATGATGGTGAGGAAGCTGAACTTGATGGTGGAACTGAGGATGATCGTTCCTTATCAACCGATTCGAATCCCGGGGACGAGGATGAGCAATTGGTTGGCACGAACAATGTACCAAGGTCGTTTCATATTCTGGAAAACCCGGATACACAGGCCTACTATAGAGATTATGGGGGCCCTGATGAGGATAGCTATGACCCTACCCATTTTGGGTCCGGCGTGTCTACCTATGTTCAAGAGACTGGTGAAGTGGCCAGGGGTATGCGGTTTCAGAAAAAGTTGCAGTTGGTCGAAGCTATTTCTCGGTGGAGTTCTATGATGAACAGGGAACACAGGGTTGTGGAGAGCAGTTCACACACATGGTATGCGAAATGCAAGGACATTGTCGAAGGGACTGGGAATTGTGTTTGGGTTTGCAGAGCTTCGAAAAAGGCTTCGCATGGTATGTGGGAGATCACCAAATGGGCTACTAGCCATGGGTGTGTCGGGGCTGGTCAATCTACGGGTAACGTGAATCTGACGTCGGTGATGATCGCCCGTTCAATCCGCCACCACATTGATGTAAACCCTTCGTACACAGTGAAAGATGTGTGAGCTCAAGTGAATGATGAGTTCAATGTCACGATTTCCTACAAGAAGGCCTGGTATGCTCGGCAGAAGGCAATTGACATGTTTTTTGGAACGTGGGAGGATTCTTTTGAACAACTCCCTACTTTTATGGATGAGCTTGTAAGGGCTAATCCGACCACCGTTGTTGATTAGGCCGACGTACCCGACAGAATTCACGGACCCGGGTGTAGGAAAATTAAATTTGTGTTCTGGGCATTCGGTCAGGCAATTACAGCCTTCTGCCACTGCAGGCCAGTGATCAGTGTAGACGACACTCATTTGAGAGGTGTATATAAGTCCACAATGCTGGTCGCCGTGACCCACGATTCAAATGATTACATCCTCCCTATCGCTTACGCAATTGTCGACGAGGAATCGAATGAAAGCTGGAACTGGTTCATGGGGAGACTGCATCTTCACGTTGTTGGTGGTGATAGCAGACCAATCTGTGTCATATCATATAGGCATGCAGGACTTGTAAATGCGATGACAAATAAGGAGGAGTGGATGGAGCCAGCCGGATACCATCGGATTTGCCTGCGGCATTTTCAGTCCAACTTCTTATCACATGATCGCGGGAAGTTCAAGAATGCGCTCATGAAGACTCTGGTGTGGCAGCTTGGTAGTGCCAGGCGAGAGAGCAGGTGGAGGGAGTACAAGGAGGAGCTGGAGAGTATGGATCCATCCGCCTGGGCTTGGCTGGAACGGCAAGATAGGAGTAGGTAGTGTCTTGCCTTCGATGATGGTGATCGGCGTTGGGGAATTTTGACAACGTATCTGTCAGAGAGCTTCAACAACTGCTTACAGCGCGCACGCAGCCTCCCAATAACAGCGTGTGTCAAAGCGACGTTCGAGCGAACGGTTGAAATGTTTGCACAAAGGCTTACGGACGCTACGAATTGGAGGTATATTGTCTGTTAATTGTATTTTCAGATTTACCCGTATACCGGTTTGCTGATTATGAGATATTACCCGTCTACCCAGGTCCGTGTTCCCTAAGAGGATCTGGAAAAAGTTCCATAAGCAGGATACATTGGCACAGAGACATATCGTCACCCTGTTCGGGAGCACGTCGCAGACTTACAGGGTTGTGGCGAGGAACATCGACGGGAGCATTAGTGAACGACATTACATGGTCAAATACCGAAGACGAGAGTGCACTTGTCGCGAATGGCAAATATTTCGTTTCCCTTATTCCCATGCCTTGGTCGTTTATCGGCATAGGCGTGACGATCCTGCTAGTCTGTGTGACAGGGTGTATCACACGACCACATATGTCCAGCAATACAGTCAGGGGTTCATGCCCGTGCGAGATCCATCACTCTGGCAGCGTGCCCGTTGGAGGTTGATTCCGGATGTAGAAAAGTTTCGCAACAGGAGGCGTGGACAGTTTGCGGAGAGGAGGATAAGGAATCAGATGGATGACAGGGTGGCGGGCGAAACCAGGGGCGTTCGTAGGCGTGCCCGTGCTTAGTATCGTGGTGTCATACGGTGTCTGTAATAGAACCTCCATCTTTCACTTGGTTTGCATTGTACATCGATGGGAGAGGGCATGCTTAGTCTGTCGTTCGTAGTGTGATGTAGTATTCCTTGTATTAAATGATATGTGAAGCAGATTTTGTTGTATTACTTATGTTTGGCAAATATGTGTCACATTACGCAGTGTTACTTTTATCTGTGCTATTCTTCCAGAAAAAACATCTAACTCTGGTTGGTATTTGCTCGCAGGAAAAAACAATGTATCATCCAGGACCCATTGAGGAGGACTTGTTGTACCTCCATCAGGAGCACCGTGCTCGTGCCCTATACAATGGACATTTAGAGGATGAGGCACTGCAGGTGCGCAGGTGCGTCAGTGCGACTAGGCTTGCTGGACCGAGCGACTGCCAGATTAGGTTATGCGGTATGTACGTGACGCGAGATTTCAGGGACTCCTGGACTCTTCCGCAATACAAATTGACCACTCCCTCATCACCGCCCTAGTGGAGTGTTGGCGGCCCGAGACGCACACGTTTCACCTACCGATGGGGGAGGCTACGGTCACCTTGCAGGATATAGGGGTCCTGTGGGGTCTACCGATCGACGGCATCCCAGTAACAGGTGTTGACACCGTTAGGCGTACGGAGGACTGGCAGCTCATTTGCACAGATTACCTGGGAGCTACACCAGACCCCACTTGTATCAGGGGGGGTCGTATTAAGGCCAGGTGGTTAGGAACGCTATTGCACAGTCTGTTCCCCGCTGATCCCACTAATGTACAATGCCAACAGCGGGCTAGAGTTTTCCTTCTGCTGCTTCTTGGGGGAATACTGATGTCCGACACGTCCGGCCACCTCATCCCGTTACTCTACTTATCCGCACTGACGGATCTCGGTGCAGTCCATCGGTACAGTTGGGGGAGTTCCATTCTTGCATGCTTGTACAGGTCATTATGTGACGCGGCAATCCCACAATCTAAATCCATATCTGGGCCACTTGTCTTGCTACAGGTAAAATTGTTGGTCAACATAGTCGTTCGTACATACCGTGCTTAATATTAACATCCATTTCGATTGCATTTACTGCCAGTTGTGGGCATGGGAACGCATACCATCCATCCGACCTGCCGGGGCACTACAGGTGACAGTGACGATGAGTGCTCTTGGATCCCGGTACATGTCTGATTCCTCAATATGCGGTATTTATAAGTCCACATGCAATTCCATAGTAGGGCTAATGTATTTCACTCGGTTCCTCATAGGTGGAGGGCCCGTTACGATTGTTCACAATCGCCAATGCACGTTCTCAAAGTGTACCGTGATCAACTGACGTCTCTCAACCACAATCAGGTATAGGAATAACTGGATTTAGATTTCTGGTGTGCACGAAAAATGGTTTCATTTGCCTAACCGCAACACATGCATGTTGTCTCAGTTCATCTGGCAGCCATATACGGAGGACGTCCTGGAGCAACTCCCGCGGTATTGTACAGATGGTAGAAACAATTGGCTGCTTTGCGTCGACCTCATCTACTGGCATGCCGTGGAGTTCCATCATGCACATCATGTTCTCAGGCAGTTCGGCCTCATCCAGCCAATACCCACCCAGTTGGTCAGTAGGGATGAGTACAACTTACTCCATACTAGAGACCGTCGAGGAAGGTCTGGCATGGATTGGCGTGTCGAGCTCAGAAGATATCTCGACACTTGGGAACATCGGTCCAATCGACAAGTACCTACACTGGGGAGTGCGGATCCATACCTACCTAGCCGTGATTATTTGGAGTGGTACTTCCACAAGACGGTGTCCTTCATTGATCAACCAGGGCGGCCTGTAACAGCTACTGAGGGTTTCCACGGAGACGGTGCAACCGCGGAGTACTTGGTATGTCCTAAATTTCAAATATTGTCAACAAAGAATACAACAGAGCTCCTCAACATTACATATCTGACATATTCATATCGATTCTGTAGTTGCAGGCAATGACACAGTTGCATGGCATGTCAGACATTAATTTGGATGGTTGGCCCCCACATTGTGTGAACGTCATAAGGGGGATGCATCATGTTATCACACATAGTCTACAACATGCGCATCAGCCCTCCAGGCCGCAACACTATCAACCATTTGTGCACTGTGAGGAACCGCCCCCTGGTGTGAGATATACTGACCTCAGAAGCCACCGTCAGGCCCCACCTGGTCGACAAGGAGGTCGGAGGCCTCGTGCTAGGGGGCACGCAGAACACATTGGTCCATCACAAGCGGGGTCCTCACATGCGAGTCCACCGATTTACGGACCATCAGTCGGGGAACCCTCACATGACAACATGGATGCATCAGATTACAATGCATATGTCACTCCAACATCCAGCCATCGGTACATGTCGCATATCGATCCATCACATACAGGTACTATTCCATATGCCTACTGTGATTCGAACGAGGAAGCGGGATACGAAATGGAGGAGGGCATACCGGGGGGAGCTCCACATGAGGAAGAACATATACCTGCACAGACGGTTGTACCACGGCGGACATCCAGGACCATACGTCCTCCCCCGTGTGGAACGGGTGGAAAGCTTTACAGAGACCATCGTTAGGACCGTGCATGCTATTCAACATTAATTGGCATTACATTTCACTCGTATTGTTCTACACTGTACATTTATACTAACTAGTATCCATTCTAACTATGCAATACTCCGTTCCTACACCGACATTAAAGACTAGTCAAAAAAATTCGAACAGCGCGACCCTAAATCGTCATTTGACTATTTTCCAAATTTTCATCCAACAAACAAAAGTCTGCTTATACGCAATCTTGACCGAAAACGCGTGGACCAGAAACAGTAAGTTACAAACTGCAGCAACCCACGATAATTTATTACTTAAATTCACGACTCATTTGAAACTCCACACTCTTGTTGAATTCAGGGCAGAATAGTATAATAAGCTTTCTCCCCAATAAATAAAATTCTCCACACGATAAATTTAACCAATTACAACAAAATATAATAAACGTTATTTCATTCACAGATTAGATTAGCACCGTAGTTAATTGCAAATCTCTTTTCCAACTTTTTCAAAATAATTGTACGAAAGAATACCCATTCCAGGACTCGTTCGAAGAGCTCCCGAGAAATAAATTCATGCAAATTTGCACTAACATTTCGCTGATTAATTTTCCGAGAAATAAAATTAGGCGGCCTCCAAGGACTCATTCCAAAAACGAGTCCTCCGCATAATATCCCCAAGAGCTAGATAATGCCTGATTTGTAGACTGTTTTAAAAAATGAGCCCTCTAAATTCTTCCGTCGAAAATCAAATTGTTGCCAGGTCTGAGGGCTCGTTTAAAAAATGATTCCTCCAAATACTTTAAAAAAAAATCGCCGGATCTGAGGAGTCGACCCCAAAATGAGTGCTACGAAAATCATTTCGGGAAAAATAAAATAATGCTAAATCAAGCATTATTTTAATTTATAAACGAGTCCTCTAATTGATGGTAAAAATAAAATCTTTTCCAAAACGAGTCCTCTAATTGATTTTAGAAACAATAAAAAAATTGATAACCATTTCCGGAAGAAAAAATTGCCCGGCCTAATTGCATTCAAAAACAAAAAACAAGGGACCACTTCCGGAAAAAAAAAGGGGAGAAATCTGGAAAAAAAAATGGGGCCCCAAGAGGACGCATTATGGAAATGCGTCCTCAACCCTTTACTTCCAAAACAAAATTGTGCCCCATTTACGCCCAGCATGAGATTTTTTACCACACAAAAATCATGCTCTCCTTTGTAATGGTGAAGAATTAGGGTTTACGCCTAACAATTATGAATAGTGAATAGTATCCTTCTCCACCATAGGCACATGAAGCCTAGCCTCACATTCTCTGACACCATGATTCAAGCATCCACAGTAGGTACAAAATCTAGGCAGCTTTTCATACTGGAGAAGTAATTTCATCTAATCCCCTCCTTGACCTACGACTTTCACCCTTTTTAGGGGATTAGTTGTGTCGATCTCGCACTTTATCCTCAAATATGGACCAATCAGCGACCCATCCACATCCTTTTCGACCTTCACAAACCTCCCAATAGCATCCCCTATTAATCTTGTCGATTTCTCATTCATAGCAAGTGTGGGTACTCGATGAACACGGATCCAAAATGAGCTAGTCGTGAATTGTATCTCCGATGCTACCATCCCTTCATAAGTTTCTCGTAACAACCAAGTTTCTTTTTCTAAACCCAGGTTGTGTCCACGGGTTTTGCAAACTGGAAAAGAACCACATTTTCGCTCAATAGTTTTCCCATCATGGAGTTTCTCAGCCCCCAAACTCTTTGGAACAGATCAACAATGTCTTCAAAAGGGATTCTACGAGGCACCAAAACCCTTCCAACCCAAGCCAATCGAAATTGCAATGGATCCAATTTTTACAACACCGATCGACTAGGAATTTCTTCCTGCATCAAAGAAAGATTTGCATACAGTTACTCGAGTGAATCAAGATTTTTCCACTGTTTTAAAAACACTACTAGAAGATACCCCCATAGGCACTGGTATTTCACCGCATAGGCACTGGTATTTTGAGCCTTTTTCATACGGGTGCCTAAGTGATCCGGTGCAAGAATGTAGTTTCATAGGCACCGGTAAGTGGTACTGGTGCTGGAAATATCGGTGCCTATGTGGTCAAATACCGCAGCTAGTAAATAGGTGATCAATAAAAAATTTTGGCCAGTGAGAATAAACTCACTGGCCAGAATATAAAACCCAGAAATTCATAAAGAAGAATAGGACAAACAGCCCTCAATTCATGAAACGAACCAGATTTAAACATAGATTAACAACCCTAGATAGCATAAACTAGAACCTAATCTCCATAAACCTTAAATAACATCAACGAACCATAACAGTGAAGGTGTGGTCGGACACAAGGGCTAAGGCGTAGTGGAATGCGGTGGTGGCGCTAAGAGCTTAGGCTCGGCGGATCTGAGCTGAATCCGGCACTTTCAGTGGAGCTCATGAGGAGATGATGTTGGGGCGGGTCCGGGAGATGGAATCGGGGATGGTGCGCCACAGGGAAGGTTGAGGGGGGGGTCATCGCCATTGGGGTCGAAACCTTAAATTAGGGATGAGCTGCGGTACTAGTGGAGCACCGGTGGAGAGGGAAAGGTGGTGGAGGGGGGGAGAGGTTGGAGAGGAGGCAGAGGCAGGGAGAGAAGGTGACACTAGTTATTGTGTTTGGGTGCTCTAACTTGAGCCAAGTTAGGCTTCTTTTAACACCGTATACCGGTGCTAATGGTGATTATACCGGTGCTAATACTTCAAACATAGTTGCGTGACACTACTTTAAATGAGTGTTTTAATCATTATTTTTCCTTCTGGAGAGCAAAGGGAAGAAAAATATTATAAGTACCTAGCACCAGTATGAAAACTGGTGCTAATACTTCAAACGCAGCTGTGTGATGCTGTTTTAAATACAATGGAGGTGTATATGGTAGCATCACGTTTGAGCGGATTTCAATTTGGAGTTACGAGTAAATTTTTTTTACTTTTTGCACTTAGGTCCCTCCAAGAAAGTTGGAGTCATCGAATCACAAAACTGGAAGAACCAACATGAAATTAAATAATATATGATCACAACTCTGCAATTTGGGTATGTATGGGTGAACAGAAGGGTCTCAAAAGTCAACATTGGTTACTTCTATAAATTCTTGAAAAATTACACTATGGCCCAAAATTGTTTTACCCCATCTCCCATTTCTCCAAAAAAAACAAAGTTTTCATTATTCTTGCCTAAATATAGAAATATAAAATAAATTAATTTTTTGGAAAATTATTGAAAAGCGCTAGTACATGTTCTAAAGTAACTTACGGCTGATTACTTGAAAGTTACAAAGTGAAATCGGAAAGGATTATGGATATGTTTTTGTGCTCGCATTTTTATAAATATTCTCTTATAGACATGGAAAATACAATGGTAGTGTATAGGGTAGCATCACGTTTGAGTGGATTTCAATTTGGAGTTACGAGTAAGTTTTTACCTTTTGCACTTAGGTCTCTCCAAGAAAGTTGGAGTCGTTGAATCCCGAAATTGGCGAAACCAAAATTCAATTCAATAATATATGATCGCAACTCTGCAATTTTGGCACATATGGGTGAATGGAAGGGTCTTGAAAGTCAACATTGACTACTTCTATAAATTCTTGGAAAATTCCACTGTGACCCAATATTGTGTTATCCCATTACCCATTGCTTCAAAATAAATGATTTTTGTTATTATTTCCTAAATATAAAAATATAATACAAATAACTTTTTCGGTGAAATATTGAAAAACGCTAGTATAGGCTCTTAAGTACCTCATACCATAAACCCAATTTTTAAAACATTTCTATGAGTACCAGTTTTATTACAGGGTTCATTCCTCAACATATCTGTGCTAGCTAATTTCCCGCTCAAATATTACCCATTAAAATTCATAGGCACCAGTTTTGGGCACCGGTATTCAGTGTACCAGTTGTGAATTTATTCATGGGCACTAGTTTTTTGCATACCGGTACTGGATTAAATCATAGGCACCAGTATTTTGGTCTTGTAGCACTGGTAACACTAACATACCGATGCCTATGTACTTATTTTCCAGTAGAGAAACTCTGATCGCTGCTTTGTTTTTTAGGCGAGAAACTTGTGCTGTGAAATGCAAGAAAAAAACTGCTTTAAACCCACTAGTGGAGGACAGTAAATTAAAGGTGGTTTTACCAGACCAGAGAAGTAACTTATTGGGTGACTTCTATGGTTCCTCCTTTGATCATTATCAATCAAAGGAGGTTCAAAAACCACCTTTAACTGGGATCCAATTCAAGTTCCGAATTCAGAACTTGAATCCGAGGTATTAAAAAAATGCTGCTGGAAACTAAATTATGTTTTTGGCAACCTCCAATCGAATCTGAAACTTTTTTAAAAATTTAGATCTAGACAAAATTAACCAAAGTGATTAAACAATAAGCTTCTAACAACCAAAAAACTAACTAAATCTGGTGGAGGCGGAGCCCTTTCCCAACGGTGGCGAAGCACTTCTTCCTACGGTGAGAAGTGGAGCCCTTCTTCCCTTCTTCTCGACACCCTTCTTCCCTTCTTCCCGATGCAATTATTCTCAACATGACAGACCCCTTTCCCGACGGCGGCGAAGCACTTCTTCCTACAGTGAGCAGTGGAGCCCTTCTTCCTGACGCCCTTCTTCCCTTCTTCCCGATGTCATTATTCTCAACGTGACAGACCCCTTTCCCCACGATGGTAGAGCCCTTCTCCCAATGTGGAAAACCCTTCTCCCCACGATGGTGAAACCCTTCTCTCCACGATGGTGAAACCCTTCTCTCCTACGACGGGCTCCAGCAGCATCATTCTCCTAACGTGACAGAGCTCAGATCGGTGGTGGTGAGAATAGAGGGCGACGTGAGAGTAATAATGGAGACCAATAATGGAGGAATGGGTTAAAGTGGAGGAACAGCTGAAAAACCTAAGGAGGAGCGGAGGCGGCTAGAAAACCTAAGGAGGAAAGGAGACTAGTTGAAAGGAAAAAAAACTAAGTATGGAAAACTTAATGAGGTGAGGAGGTGGATTGTTTTCATTTATACATGGGGTCAAAATACCAAACAAAGTCACCCAATTAAAGTCGGTTCTACAATAGATCCGCCTTTCATCAATTTTCAATAAAGGCACAACCATTTTTTATCGATTTAAAATCGTCTTTAAAATAAAAGGTACACTAGTAGAGGAGGCCTCATTAAAGACAACATTATAAGGCGGTTCCACGTATTTTTTGTAGAAATTCCTTTGAGAGAGGATCAGAAAAGGTTCCAACATTGGAACTATTTTTGGATCCAATAGAAGGCAGTCAAAATCATCAACGGCGATTCTTGAGGAACCGCCTTTAAAGAACATCAATAGAAGGCGGTTCGGCATTTAATTGGTTGACATTTTGTGCCTAAATATAAATACCATTTTTCTCTTTTCTCTTCCCTTAGCAAATTTTTCTAAATTTAGTAACAACCCAAACACTCATCTCCCACCTCCTCTCCCTCCACAGTAAACCCTGGATCCATTCCTCTCCCTCCACCACTCTCCTCTCCCTCCGCCGCTCACCCTCTACTGTCCTCCTCTCCCTCTGCCGCTCACCATCCACTGTTCTCCTCTCCCTCCCACCAAGAAGCCTCTCTGCCGATGAAGCCCCTCCACATTTGCCACCGCTGGTGAAACCTTCCACCGCATCGATTCGGAGCCACCGCTAAAGCTCCCCGCCGACAATGCTCGCCTCCACCTCCGCTGGTGAAGCCCTCCACCACATCGATTCGGATCCAACGCTAAAGCCCTTCTTCGCATCGGGCCGCCGTTGAAGCTCCTCTTCGCATCGGGCCGCCGCTGAAGCCCTTCTTCGCGTCGGGCCGCCTCTGAAGGTCTCTTCTGCCATTGTTGAGGGTCTCTTCAGCTACCACTGAAGGTCTCCTCCCCCACCCACTACCACAGAGACCACCCTCTAGCACCATTTTTTATGTTGTAGCACCGGTTTTTTTTTTGCAAAAAAAAACCGGTGCCTAAGTAACCGTTGAAACAATTTCACTGGTTGAAAAAATAACCGGTGCTAAATTGCTACAGCTAGCACCGGTTTCATTTAGCACCGGTTAAAAAAACCGGTGCTAATATTTACAGAAATAGCACCAGTTTTTTATAACTAGTGATAAAAAAAACTGGTGTAAAAATTGTGTCATAGTAGCACTGGTTTTAAAACCAGTGCTAAATATTTATTTCTAGCACCGGTTATTTTTTGTACAGGTTTAAAAACCGATGCTAAAAGTGTATGTTTAGCACCAGTTTAGCACCGGTTATTATTAGCACCGGTTTTAATTTTTAGCACCGGTTTTATAGCCGGTGCTAAAAGTGTTTTTAAGCACCGGTTTATTTCTTAGCACCGGTTTTATCACCGGTGCTAAAAGATTTTTTTAGCACCGGTTTATTTTGTAGCAACGGATTTATAATCGGTGCTAAAAGTTTATTGTTAGCACCGGTTATTTTTTAGCACCACTTTTAAAACCGTTGACATACACGTATTGCTGACACCGATTTATTTTCTTGCACCGGTTTTAAATCTGGTGCTAAAAGTGTATTTTTAGCACCGGTTTTATATCCGGTGCTAAAAGTGTATTTTTAGCACCGGTTTTATAACCGGTGCTAAAATTGTATTTTTAGCACCGGTTTTATATCCGGTGCTAAAAGTGTATTTTTAGCACCGGTTTTATAACCGGTGCTAAAATTGTATTTTTAGCACCGGTTTTATAACCGGTGCTAAAATTGTATTTTTAGCACCGATTATATTTTTAGAACCGGTTTTAAAACCGGTGCTATAAATGTATTGTTATCACCGGTTATTTTATAACACCAGTTTTAACCGATGCTAATTATATGATAGGCTAGCACCAGTTATTATTTTACCGATAACCGATGTTAAATGCGCGACTAATCTGGTCGCTGGAAGCTGTGGCGCGCTGCCGCCCTTTCAGTCCATCTTCACGCAGCCAGTTTCATATTTACGGTTTTTTTCCAATCCGGTGGGTTCTTTTTCATAGATGGCACCGATTATCATTTGTGTGTAGATTACTTAAATCGATGCACCAATAAAAAAAGCACGAATACCGAACATCAATTCCCAATAAATACAACAATCATCACACATAGACAACAAGTAGGTAGAAAAAAACATTGAATTTCATCAACTAAAATTTTAGACTAGAGAAAGAAGTGCATGAAACGTGGTTCTTAGTGGCCTACATAAGATATTGGAACACCCCCCCCCCCCTCCCCCTCATCATGAAGATGACGAGTATCAAAAGTGAAGGATAATTACCTCTCTTATAAGAGATAATACTAACTACTGTCCAATGATGGAGGCAAGTCCCTATATGACATTCAATTGAGCTATGCATTTTGGCCGAGTACATTTTACAAAAATACAAACCCATTTCAGAGCAATGCTCCTCGGTACATTGCTCCCCAGAGGAGTGTAATCTTCTGGAAATTGCTGAAACAAGGTATTAAATTGCATGTTAGAAAAGGATATATATGTGCGAGATTAACAAATACAAAAAAATAATATAGAAAAATGTACCGGAATAATGTCAATGTCATTCACGGCCCTAACAATTTTCTCCATGTAATACATGCAATGGTATCCACATTCCCAAGTATTACTTTGTATCTTGTGCTGATATGAAAGAGAATTTGCTGAAATGATTACGAACATAAAAATGAGAGAGGAAATATGACGTTACGGGATAATACGTGCATTGATGTTTATGACATTCCATGTATAGTTCGAAGGGTAGGGTGTATTTAGATCGGAATTGAACCATTGATATTTTGTTGCAACCCTACAATCGATGAAAATATATTTATATCAATATGTGAAAATATATTTTCAGAAATTAGGGGTCACACATAATAGTTTAATCAAGTCTAACGTTTTCCTACATGCAATGATGACAAAAGTAATGAATAGAACAATGAATGTCATTGTACCGATTGTTAACAATAATTGTAAATAATCTAGCAAAGAAAGTGAGACATCTACAAGAATGGGAACTAACAATTTTGTAAAATATTAAAGTAGAAGGAATGACAAAAATGTGTTCCACTTACAAATTAATCAATTTAAGGCATAGCCTATTACGTTTGCTAATTCCCCCACTCATCGAGTCGATGAAATATACTCGATCGATTTCTGGTACGAAGACGAGCAAAAACCAATGGCTTCTATAAAAAAGGACACACCAAAATACTTTTAATATTTTTAAAAAAAACAATCCACGGCATATGGTTGCCATTGCTTCCATGCGGCCGAGTCAAACAACACAAAAAAGAATAAAACTCACTCTCAATTGTACGGGAAGACGTACATCCTTGCTTGAGTGCAGCACATGACAGTTGAAACCTTGTCCGCAGTAAGTTCGACCCTCTAATTTGCCTTTTGAGCTATTGAATTTGCACCAGCCGGAATTAACAAGGCGTGGCCTCGATCAACCACCCCATGACATAGGTATCTGGAAAAATAATATTGTAAGTGAAACAAATATAATGATAAATCTATATATAATGTAACTATGCAATTCTTACGATGCCCATATATCAAGTTGGCACCCACTGATCCACTCTATTTCATTTTCTATGTCCAAGCTATTCATGAACAATTTTATCTTGTCAGTAAATATGGATGTGTAGACTTCTTATGATCCAAACACCTCCGCGTTGAAATTGATGCGGAAGACTTTGTTAGGTCCACATATTTCTGTAGATAGCCTTAAAACATCATTAATCTGTTGAACAACAGCGATGCATTCTTTGTCTTTTGTGACCCCCTAATTACATTGAGAATATAACAATGTTAGTTGAGCAATATATGTATATAATTCAGTAGTGGATCATATTTCAAATGCTAAAATGAGTTCTCACAAAATTTAATGGTCAGAAACCGACATGGAAGGATTGGGTTGCCCATTCTCCGTCGATGTAGTATTCTCTTTTGCTACTTCCTAATGGGTAAAATGTTAGTCAGGCATTTCAAAAAATATTTTGGAATGAAAAAGTGTGGGGGTATGTTTGACCTCTCCTTTTACTGATTGGGCAACCACCTCCCCATTCGGAGTATCTTCCTGAGCCACCGCCTCCTATAAGGGAGAGTGTGTTAATATGTATCTGCATGTCATAGCTAGTTAGTATAATTATTTGTTTAACCTCTTCAATCTCCATGTTAGTTTTTGGTGTGAGGTTTATTTCAAGACTTCCATCTTCATCAACTACCAATTGTTTCCGAAGCAATTGCTGCTCGTTCTTCTACGTAAGCAATTTAACAAGAAATTATGTTTTAGTAACATCTATAAAGATATATATGATAGGATGAGAAGAAGAATACAATTACCACACCACCTCATCCTGTTTCCCAATGACACTTATCAGCTTTCTCGGCCATAGAATGTTCTATTCAATGGCCTCAGTGACAAACTCAAATTCTTCTGTTCAATCGGAAAAGGTGCCTTGGGAATGATCATAGGTCCACGAAGCTTTACTCGATCCCACTTGATGTAAGCCTGTTTCCTTATCCTTCAGAAACAAGATACCAAATGCAGCTAAATCCCTTTCTCCATTATGGTTCAAAATATATAGGCAGCACTTTTTTCCTTTATGGAGATCAAAATTCAAAAAAAGGGTAAAAACATCAGTTGGACAATAAGTAAGTGTTATTAAGTAATGAAAATTAAATTATGCCATGAATGTAATCAATATTAATAGGGGGCCAAGGGTCGTTGAAGATGTAATCGACTCGGAAAGTTGACTATAACAAGAAATGAATTGTATATGTAGTTGCTGAAGGCTACAGCACAATGCAGCTTTCAGTGTGTTGTCTGCAATAAAATGTTTAAAAGCCAAAAAACACAATTTGACAGGGAATTGAAATCCAAAAACTAACGTTCACAGAGCAAGAAAGCAGCTAAAGACGAGGTTTATAGTATAGAATACCCTGTCATTCGCAAAGATTCCTTGTGGGTCACTACATCCAGATGCAGAAGGAATGAATACCCGGTTGTCCTTATTCGGGTGGTTGGAAGATGTAGCAAGGAAATTGCGGCCATCCAAGTGCGGGGGGATAGCTTTACCCAATTTTCCAGCCAACCAATTTGTTTGGGCCTCAAATAAGGCAACAAATCTCTCGTTGAGCTCGATGACATCTGTTGGTAGATTGTTTGAATTTGAGATTTCTTCAGAAGGTTTTGTGTTTGTGCTCCCACATCGAGAGGATGTATAACGGCTCACAACAAAATGTGGTAGGGTCTCGTTCACCTTGGCTGTTGTGGGGCAACCTCTCCAATGACCCCCCATGATCCTTCTTACCCGTTGCTTGAACGAGAATATCATATTTTCCTTGTATTACCAACTCTCCCTTTTGCTTCTTATCCAAAAGGTTTTTCTACCAAACAACACATATGTAAGCCATTACTATGCATTCCATCTGATAATATTAATAGACATATAATCAATTATGAATTTGGCTCACAATAGTCGGGCTGCTCTTTTAACGCAGTCGTTGGTGTAGGTCGATAATTTCTTGTCCCAGTTAGCTTCTGGGAGCACCTCTGAGCGGTCCGGTTTGAAATCCATGATTTGAACTAAAGCCTCCACTTCTTCTACACATTGACCTTTATCCATAAGCTCGTCAATTTTAGCCCTTATTTTCCTCTTCTCGAGTTCTATAGCAAGCCTATGATTCCCTTCACTGCCCGTGTGATGGACGTACTCCTTATGTGAGGCACTTACTTTTGCTACGTCACTTATTGTCTACATGTTCCTAGATTTGTAAAATGCTCACAAAGTAATGACTAGACATAACATCTTTTGAAGTAATAACCTTGAATTCAGGGGTTGATCTGTGTTTCACAAATAGCTCCCATTCTTTTTTGTCCATCCATCGATAATCTGTCCATGCACAAGAACCTGGTTTTTTTTGCGCGATGTACTTGTGAGCCACCTTTTCCTTCCAATTCCTCCACTTTTCACCTGCGTAAATTGTCCATTTATTTTGGAACTTATTCATCTCATTTAATGTCATTTTGGTTTATATATCCCAGCTAATCTAGTGGACAAAGATATGCAATGTTAGTGTAAAATGTAATGAAGTTGAACTGAACAAATGAAAATGGAGGATTAGAACACACTTACGAGAATGTCTTCCCATGCATCTTTCTTTACATGGTCTGGGACTGCTTTCCAATTATGCCATGTGCCGAAGCGGATTC
This sequence comes from Rubia yunnanensis, assembly GCA_037428765.1. Classification (NCBI taxonomy): domain Eukaryota; kingdom Viridiplantae; phylum Streptophyta; class Magnoliopsida; order Gentianales; family Rubiaceae; genus Rubia; species Rubia yunnanensis. Next base: position 18,458,943 of record CM075068.1, on the reverse strand, counting down.
TTCGTCGAAAGGCATAGCTAACATACATAGACCACCGGCTACGCATAACCAAGGGTTCGAAGCCATCAACGAAGAATATTTTAAGGGGATTTTTTTGCTTTGCTAGCAACACGAACTTAGACGTGGCGGTGCCTCTACGCTAGCAATACTCTTTAATCTCAAACTTGTCAAAGCTCCCACTAATGTCATCTTTTGATATAGTTTCTTCTTCCTCCCCCGAGTTATCCGATCCCGAGCATGATTTGGGTGCATCATCCACTTCCTCATTATTGACATCACAATTTTTATCTTTTGTATGGGTAACACAATTGTCTTCTACGGCTTTAGTACCGGAGTCAAACAATTTCTTCCTCGGCTTAGCCATTCACTTGCGCTTGTATGAGTCAATCAAAAAATTGAAATCTTAAAACGACCTATCAACATAATATTCAAAAAATTTTAGATGGGGGAAAAAATAAAGTACGCAAAAAGTATAAAATTATTAGCAACACAAATCATATATGCATATGAAAAACTACCCACACTAAAATTATTAGCAACGCGAATCATCTATTCACATGAACAACTACCCGCACTAATAACCCAACAAATTTAAACACAAACTCACAATCTAAAATACCAACACCCAATATATATGTATTCATTAAACCCGGGAAAATAGCAAACTACGACCTATTTAACGAGTTCTTGAAGACTAACCCAAAAACCAATCACTGTCGGCAATGTTTTTTTACACCGGCCGGCTAAGCGGCCGCTTTACTAGACTGAAATTCCAAGCAACGAGAATGGGAAGTAGAGAGGGAAGAGGGAAGATCAACAAATGAGGGGGAAGAGGGAAGAGGGAAATCGGTAGAAGTGTTCGAAAAATTGGTAAAAGTGTTCGGAAAATTGGTAGAAGTGCTTGGAAAATCGCTCACATTTTGGGATAAGGTTATGGAGGAAAGAGGGAGGGAAGCTAAATGATGCTTTGTTGGCCCAATTGGGAGTTTCTTTTGACCATTCTTGCTACTTTGTTAGGTCAATTTGGAGTTCAATTTGTCAAATTCCTTTGTTGGCCAACTTGCTCATTTTCATGAGATTTTTTTACTACTTCGTGCTGAGTTATGTACACAATTTTAAATAATATTTCAAAACAAGAAATTAAGGTCTGGAGGCTATTTAATTACAATAGATGCTTCTATCTAGAATCGTGTATTTAGTGTTTCATACTATTACTTGTATACAGAGAACGACCATTGAAATATAGTTTAACCAGGAATTAGTATGAGTCAATTCAAACATGTTTATGTATTTGAGGAAGACTGTATTGTACGATTGCATGTCACTAGTGTATATGGATCGCCAATTAAGTTATAATCGATTAACCAGTGTACATGGAATGCTCACTGATTCTGCGACCTGTATATAACCGTATGGATTATCAAGTAATGGACTAGGGTTTGAACAAGCCTTAGTTGTATTGAACACGATCATATATAGTTAACCAGTGTATATAGAACACTGATATGATTTCTGGGGGAACAAGCCTCTGATCTTGATTGATTTAGGATAAGTCATGTTGACTAAGTCAGAGTTCTACTTATATTATGCTCCCTTATTGTACTGTATATATTTTTTTTGGAAATCGGGCCTCAGATTTCAGACAAATTCAACCTGAGCCCTCGAACCCAAAAGTGGTGATGTATTGATGTTAGGAAGAAATAGAATACACAAGGACTCTGGCTTGTTCAACAAAACTTATCCAGAATTAGTCAAATCAATCCTGATTTACTGTAACACCCTCAAACCTAGACCCCAAGAGCCTGAACCATCGAACCCTTGACCCCTCAAGCCCACTCGAGCCCCTCGATCCCCTCGAGCCCACTCAAGCCCGCTCGAGCCCCTCGCTCCCTATTGAGCACCTCGAGCCCCTCGATCCTTTTGAGCCCACTCAAGGCCCTCGCTCTCCCTTGAGCCCATCAAGCCCCTCGAGCCTATCGACCCACTTGAGCCCCTCGCTCCCCTCAAAATCATTCTTCCCTCGCGCATCGAGCCCATCGATCCCCTCGAGTAGTCAAGCCCCTCTTCCCACTCAAGCCACTCGAGCCCCTCGAGCACCTCAAACCATCAACCCTGTTGAGCCATCGAGGTCCTCGATCCCTCCTACCATCGAGCCCCTCGAACAGTCGAGCCCCTCTTCCCACTCAAGCCCCTTGAGTGCTCGATCCCATCGAGCCACTCGAGCCCCTCAAGCCCAAGAGCCATCGACCCCCTCGAGCACCTTGAACCATCGATCCCCTCGAGCCATCAATATCCTCGATCCCTCCTACCATCGAGCCCCTCGAGCCTCTCGAGCAATCGAGCCCCTCTTCCCACTCAAGCCCCTCAAGTGCTCGAGCTCATCGAGCAACTCAAGCCCCTCGAGAACCTCGAACCATCGACCCCCTCGAACCATCGAGGTCCTCAATCCCTCCTACCATCGAGCCTCCTACCATCTGCCTCATACTTCAAGCCTCCTACATCACGCCTCCTACCTTTCAGCCCATGTGTCTGTAAAACTCAGCCCGTCTGTGTGTACAATGCAGCCAAGGTGTGTGTAAAATTGGTCAGTCAACCCAATACCCTAATACCTTTCCTCCGAAAAGCTCCCTCCACTGTCTCCCACTCCTTCCACCAGCAAGCTCCGTCCACGCTCCCTCCATCATCCCCGCTCCTTTTGGCATCCCCGCTCCCTCCGCCATCCCTACTCCCTCCGCTGCCCCCGCTCCCCCAGCCGTCTCCACTCCATTCCAGCTTCGCCAAGTTCCTTCCATTCCAATGCGAAAAAGCTCTGACCTTTGCCAGTCTACCGTCCACCATCCATACACCATCCATCCAATTAGGTAAGCGCATACCCTTTCATTTTTGGTTGCCTAGGGATTGTCACCATTTTTGGTATGCTGATTGTTTGATTTAATGAAAAAACCTAATTTTGGTTTTGTTTTGGAAATGAGGGAGTTATTACCATTGTATGCTATTCCTATATTCTATGTGAATACAGTTCTATGCCTATATTTGTTGAATTGGTTATATGCCTAACTTCAAGGAACTATTATATGCCTCTGTTCTTCATACACCTCTAAGCATATGTTTTATACAAATCCTGGTTAAATATGCTGATGGAAATACAGTTCTATGCCTATGTTATGTTAAAAGAACTCAGCTCACATCTGGTTGCAAATTTATCCATGTGCTGACATCTGGATGCAAATTCTCATACCTTTCATTATTTTTTGGGTGTTTTACAGGGTGATCAAAACCACGGTGTGAAATTTGTGACATTTTTCCAATATTTTATGCATGTGACGACATTGATTTTCCATATACTGACATTCTTCTTGGATGTGTTTATTTGAGATAACATTTTGCTGTTATTTTCTGTGTACCATATGAAATTATTTTTACCATGTATGGCACCCAAAAGAAGTTCAACCAAGAAATTGACCAAGAGCCAAGACTCAAGGAAAAATCCATAGTAGGTGTTGTGGAGGTACGAGCCATCGAGTCTCTGTTGGTTCAAGGGAATCCGCAATACCGATGACAGAGGCGAACTGTCATGAGGCAATGAGTGTGTACAAGGAATTCATCACCCAGGGCCTCATTCTGGAGAGAGGGTTGAGAATGGAAAGGCCTTACAAGGAATATGTGAATGAGCACAGGTGGGAAGGCTTCATCGTACAACCTGTTCGTGCGAACAAGACCATTGCATGCGAGTTCTTATCCCTCATGAAGTACTAGAATTTAGCATATGTTTTCTTCTGTGGTCAGCTCGTAGAGCTCGATGCGGATGTGATCAATCGGTTCTACAAGATCCCACTGAAATCCTCAAGTTTGTACGAAGATGGGGAAAAAGCTGTTGAACAAGCTTCTTGGGAACGGATTATAAGATAAATCTGTGATGAAGGGGGTGAAGTTATCCAAAATCTGCCACTGGAATGGTCCAGTATTGAGAAGAAATACTTGAGTGAGGACATGAATGTGTGGTACAGTTTCATAGCTGCCCGCCTACTACCAGTCAAAATGAATAGTGAGGTTCATCATTCCCGGATGTTATTGTTGTACAAGATCAAGAGGAACTTGAGCATCGATGCTGGGGGTACGATAATGGCATGCATTTGGGATTGTGTCAATCCCCACAACTGTATAGGCTTCTCCTCCCTCATCACTGTCTTATGCGCGGAAGCAGGTTGCAAATTTAAAGATGATGACTTCACACACATGCCCAAGCTTCCCATCAACCCTCTAATATTCTCGAAGAAGAAAATTATTGGGTCAACAATGCCGGCAACAAGTAAATCGTCTAAGGAGAATTCGGATGAGGAAATGGAAGCGCTGAAAGTGAAGGTTGATCACTTGGTGCAATAGACTGATCATGTTGGGAAGATCTTTACAGCCATGTGTGGCGAGAGAATCAAGGAATTAGTTCCAATCCCTACTTCATTCACCATCTTCTAACATTGGGAAGGACAGCTCGCGTGGGGATTGACTAACTTCATTGGGCTCACATCTTGATTTTCTCAAGTTCTTTATTGTGCTTGGTTTATATGGAACTCTGCTTTATCGGTAGTTTAATTCCCATAACATATGGTGCTAGTGTGTTGCTATTGATTGTTTGATTTGATTTCGGAAGTTGAAATTTCTAGGCTTGTAAAGTAGTCAAAAATTTGTTTGATTTAATTTGGCTTGGAAGTATTCAAAAATTTCTAGGCTTGTGTGAAAGAGCTGCAGCGCGCTGAACCAAAAGAGTTGCAGCGCGCTGCAGCTGGCAGCCGCTACCATAGCAAATTGAGGTTTATTTGGTCGAAGCTTCATCAAAAGAGCGACAGCGCACTGCCGCTCTCAGAGCTGCTCAAAATAGGTACCAATTACAACATTTATAAAATAGTTAACAATGGTACAAAACACAACATACTATAAAAATACATAAATTTTTTCACAAATTCATTGCTCTTCACCCACTAGTTTTCAACCATCTTCCTCTCTTTTTATTGAAAGTCTCCAATTTCTTAGCCATCTTCATCTATCCAAATGTCATCTCTGTGTTTCCTCCGTATTGGTCCCGCCTCAATCCCGTCGTTAATAAGTCAGGGGGAAATAGAGGGGAACTCTAACCTTTCACTTGTAACTTAAAAATCAATTTCGTCACGGAAAGAGTATTTCTTACCTTGTAACACAATAGACCAACCTACATTGAACAGATCATTAACGTAGAATACTAGTCGTGCTTGTTCGGCCAAGATAAACTAATCATTTTCATATGCTTCACGACTCTGGTCAACAAGGGTAAATCACATTAGGTCATCACTTCAAACTTCAGTTGTGTTATCAAACCATAGGCACTTGAAAACTGGAATCTTGAATTCTCCATAGTCAAACTCCCAAATCTCATCAATAACTCCATAAAACGACATCACAGCTAGGACAGGTATATTGTCTTTATTACTTGTCATTGTGCTCCAATTGAACTTTATTTGGGGGCCACGTGGAATGAGACTCTGTGATTGAATTAAAATGCTCGGTCACATAAGCTGTATTCTCCCTACAGTTCCTCAAGACATACAAATGATCTGACATCATATCACTATTCAATGGAGTAAATAACATTCCCCTTGACCTTCCTTCCAACATGTCGATTCAGGGGCGCCCTAAAATTTCTATGTTCCTCCAAAAAGCTAGAGTAAAATTCAATTATTTCTTTGGTGGCATACCTCTCAACAATCCGGCCGACTCATACATTTCACATATCCCTTGAATACTTTCATGTGTCGCTCAAAAGGATACATTCAATGCATACCAACCGAACCACATATCTTTATTTCCCGCACTAAATGAACAACCAAGTGAACCATTATATCAGAAAAAGATGGAGGGAAATACATTTCCAACTTGGAAAGCACAACAACAACCTCATTTTGTAGGACATCCAAATGGTCCCGGTCAATAGACTTCTGGCATATGGAACCAAAAAATATAAAAAAAAGTCTAGTGATTGAGTACCTTACGTCGACCTCAATCACCCTGCGAATAGCAATAGGTAACATTTGTTGCATTAGAACATGACTGTCATGAGATTTCAACCCAGTCATCCGACAATCCTCTGTAACTACCCGACTAATATTTGATGAATAACCAATTGAGACATTCACTAATTTCAAACTATCACAAACTAAAATTCTCTCATCCTTTGACAATGTACAAGGTGCAGAGAGCAAGTAAGTCCTCTTACTTTTCACTTCTGGAGTGAGGTCATTTCTGATTCCCAAATCTACCACGTCTAACTGGGCATTCAAACTATCTTTCGTCTTCCAAGGAATATTCAAGAGGGTTCCTATCAAACATTCAAAAAATTTTCTCTATATGCATCACGTCTAGGCAATGCCTAACCTCAAGATGCTCCCAATACGGTAGATAAAAAAATATTGACCTTTTCTTCCATGGACCATCACAATGTATTCCATCCTTGCCTTTATACTTTCCCAACACCACTCTCAATTTCTTAACCTCTTGTGAATCTGCACACCAGTTAGTGGTGTAGGGGATTTCCTTCGCTCTCCCCCCCCCCCCCAAACAAAATTGACCACATCATCCCGGTATTTATGGTTTCCTTGAAGCCATTTTCTATGGCCAAGATACACTATCTTTCTTCCATGTCTTAGCTGTTTGAATTCTGTCTTCTCCTCACAAATAGGACATGCTTTGTGCCCCTTCACAACGTACCCGAAAAACTTCCATAGGCTTGAAAATTATTGATCGTGCAAGAAAGTATGGAATGCAATTCAAACTCCAAATTCATATAGGCATCAAATACCAACACCCTTTTTTTCCCACAATATCTTCAAATCATCAATCAGTGGTCTCAAATACACATCAACCTCGTTCCCAGGTTGTCTAAGACCTGAGATTAACAAAGGCATCATAACATATTTACGTTTCTTGCACAAATAAGGGGGAAAATCATATATAACCAACATCACAGGCCAAGAACTATGCTTTGATGACATATTACCAAATGGATTCATCCCATTAGTACACAATGCAAGGCGTAAATTTCTAACTTCTGAACTAAATGAAGGATAGCGCTTGTCAAAATTTCTCCATTGTTCACCGTCTTCCGGATGTCTTATCTTGTCGTCCATTGGTCTTTCTCGCTCTCCATGCCATCGCAAGTTCTTTGCATCTTTTGAATTTGTAAATAACATCTTCAACCTAGGAATTAAAGGAAGATACCACATACACTTCAATGGGACCTTTTTCTTCTCTTAGCCAAAGACCTATCATCATCATTCCTCACACCCGTATACCTTCAATGTTTGCACACGGGACATTCAACCGCGTCATTCAAATCACTGTTATACAACGCACAATCATTAGGACATGTGTATACTTTCTTGTATTCAAAACCGAGTGGACACAATATTTTCTTAATCTCGTAAAAGTTTTTCGGTATTCCATTCCCTTCCAGAAACTTATCCTTTAGAAGCTTTAGGAGTGAATTCACACTTGTATCACTCCAAGAACTTGTAGCTTTCAAATTGAAAACCTCCATAAAAAAGGAGATTATGGTATCCTTACGTTTACATCCCGGATACAATGGCTTCTTTTTTTCATTGAGCAAAGCACTCGCCGTCGTGAACCAGGTGAACTAGAGCGAATAGGAAGAGCAAGCAAATAGAGGCCTCTCATCCGATCCACCTCTAGCAGTTAAGTTAAGAATTAAAAGAACCAAGTTCACCTATACAAGTGTGAGGAATAAAAACCAACAAACAATAAACTTCCCACTTTTGATGTCCCACAATTCTGCTAGTTTAGAAAGTAAGGAGAAGACAGGGGTCGCTAGGTCAGAAAAGCGATAACTAAACATTTTAGGCTTCCCCTGAAAATTTCTTACAATGTCATCGAACATAGCATCAACAGTACATTTGTTTCCATCTACCTTGTCAAACCCACCACCATTATGTCGTTGCTCAACCTCTCCATGAAATGTCCATACAATGTAACCTCCGTCAAATCCGTTCTTCAACAAGTGAAATCTAACAAGCCCACGATCATCGAACCGTTCATGACACAAGCATCTGTTGCATAAACAAAGTATCCTCTCCTCCCGACCAAAGGCATAATCAAGAAAAAAATCAATAAATGCAATATGTTCACCACTCCCTCTAGCTACACTTGGATAGCCAACCATTTTTTCCCTCCATGCAAGCATCGATTCTCGGTCCATTGTATCTAAACAAAATAATACAATTATTACACCAATATTCATTGTTCAAACATAATAAAATTAAACACAATAAATTTGCTACACAATACTAAAAGTGTCATCATGTGTACATATGTGCATATGTATGTGAATCGATCAACTTGTTCTTGGGAGATATATATATATATATATATATATATAACATGCATCTACCAAACACAACCATGTTTACATCCACAATCATTTACACTCTCACAGCATGATACTAAACCAACTTCAAGCATAGAAACCATTAATGAGTACAAATAAACTCTCTCCATGCATGCATTAATGGTTACAATAACTACTATTTGAATGAAATTCAAAAAAAGTGAAGGAAAACTTACATCCATTGGTCTTCATTGCTTTGAGTTATTGCTCACCATCCAAAAATTCCATCAATGAAGAGAGAAGGGAACAACAATTTCATATCTAATTTTTGAGGGGTAGTTCGGAGCATTAAATGCTCCGTTTAGCACCGGTTTTTGGGAATAGTACATATAACAGGTGCCATTTTCCCATTAGCACCGGGTTTTAACCAATGCTAAATCAACTGGTGCCATTTTTCCCGCTTTTTTTCCCAGAAATCTTTTAACACCAGTTTTATTTTGTTTTTAGCACCGGTTTTTAAAACTGGTGCCATATATTCACATTTCACCGGTTTTCTTTCATTTCTAGCACCGGTTTTAAAACCGGTGCCAATTTAGCGCTGGTTTTTATAATTTTTTAGCACCGGTTTTAAAAACCGGTGCCAAAATTTTCAATTAACCGGTTTAATGGATTTTTAGCACTGGGTTTTTGACCGGTGCTAATTTTGAACCATTTTTTGTTATTTTAGCACTGTTTTTATCACTTTTAGCACCAATTTTTTGACCGGTACTAAACTTACACCAGTTATTAGAAACAAAACCGGTGACAAAATTACAAAAACCTGTGTTAATTTTACACTGATTTTGAAATCGGGGCTAACAAAATAAAAATCAGTGCTTTTACAATTTTTGCACCAATTTTTATAAACGGTTCTAAAAAATCGGTGCTAGAAGTGGGTTTTTGTGATAGTGGCCAATGAAGATTTCTTCCGCCACCTCCACGGCTTCAGGGTTAAGTCTAGCTTATTTTTAAAAAAATCAAATTCAAATTTCATTTGTTCTCAGATCTTTTGTTAATGTTTAAACCAAAGTAAGATTTGTTCTTAATGTTTAGGCAAGTGATGTTGTTATTGTTTTTGATATCCAGCACGTGATCTTTTGTTCTGAATGTTTACTATTTGTTATTGCTCCTCCGTCGGAGCAGTCGAAGAGCTGCTAAAACCTCAGATTTTCGGCAACCTTTTTTTAAGAATGTCAGAAACAGGGTTCGAATTCGGAACCTGTTCTGATCCAATAGAACAGCCTTTAATCGATTTCTATCAAAGGAACGATCAGATAATACACTTTAAAAGTGTCTTCTCTGGCCCAATGTAACCGTCTTTAATAAACCATCCTCCTCTAGTGGTATGACTTGGGAGGGAGTTCCGAGTTCGGAACCTGCTTCGGGTCCTAATCAAAGGTAGTTTCTCATTAACAACTTTTAATTGATGTCTTTAATCAAACACTCTTCAGCAAGGTAGAGAGAGAAACTTGCAGTTAGAAATCTTGCTTTTTCTTACTTTGTGAGGGATGAAGCATTTACGGCTAGCTTATTGTTTTATGTAACAGAGGGAATTAGACATATATGACCAACTGTAATTGATAATCCTCTTATGGAGTTGGAGTTGGGTCGTATCCCAACTCATTAAATAATATATTTGGGTTACTTAACCTAATAAGATTTAGTCAGGAATGGATTAAGATTGTCATTTATTACTAATTTAATAAGAATTGCAGTTACATGCCACAACTGTTAGGGTTTAATTAGTATAAATATGAAGTTATGTCATTCATTTTAATTCATTCACTATTATTACTTATTTCTGATATCAGTCGCTGATTTTACCATTGGAGGGCTTTCCCCCGATAATTCTGAGGGCTCTTTCTTGCAGGTCACGGAGAAGGAGACGGGATGCAGTCCACTGGGTTCCAGACGCATCAGTAATATTTGTTGCTTGATCTTTATTTATAATTTACACCTCTATGCATACAATTTCTGAACATATTAAAATGTTTACATACATATATTTTTGGTTTTTGATTAACATAAACGAAACTGATCCTTTTTATACACGTGTGAGTTCAGAAGATGTAGCTAAAGCATTTGGAGCCGAATTCAAAGGAAATGTCCAAAAGGATAAGTTACCGAGGGAGCTATTTACCGGACATGATATAGTATTTCAGCTCAAATCATTTCACACAAAATGGAATGTAAATTTAGAAGGAAAAAAAAAAGGAAAGCAAGATAATGATATTATGCAAACATTAATTTGAAAGACAAGGATAAACCGAAAATCACTTAATTCTTAGGCAAAGTCTTGGTAACAATGATCTTCTCATAAACTTATGGAAAGACGGGTTTAATTCGAATAATAAAATATTTTAGTTGAAATATTAAAAGTTTATTTGTCAACATGTAGTAGTTATATGTTTTACGACCTCGATTAATGTAATTCAAAAGTTTTATCTTCAATTCTTTTAATTTGTAATTTAAACCTTGGTCTTTTCATGGTTTATGAAAAAACTATCTTTCAAGAAACGACTCTAATTCTTAATACGTTAAAGTTTTAATGAGGAGGTGATGCCATTTCGTATCGCTTCGAACTTTTTTTTTAAATGGCATTTAAGTTATCCAATAATCATTATACATTTTGATTTAGACACAGTATTTTTGAATTTGAACATTATAATTTTCAACTTAAAATCATTGTATTTTTTATACAATATATCTTGTATTTTCACACTCAATTTTTTAAAAATGTATAATTTAGAATGTACGATATTTAAATAAAAAAATACAATATTTAAGTTAAAATTTATTATTTTCGTTAAAATTCTAATACTATTTCAAACACATACCGTGTGCTTGAAACTTGACTCGGAACGTAACGTGAAACGGAAATAATTGGGATCCGATTAATCAGAAATAATCGGAATAACTATGTTTCACTATTAATATCTCTGGCTATTTATAACATTTTCGTTAAAAAATGACATTTATATAGTGGATGTTAAGTTAAATCTAACAATATCTCAAATAATATTTTTATCATACATGTATTAATTTATATTTATGGTCAAAATTTACCAACTTTGAGTTTGCAAAAGTAAGTGGACCAATAGTCGTGGAATGGAGGGAGTATATAAATACATTATATCTAAGATTTCCATCAATACAAAATTTATAATTAAAATATCTAAAATTATAGTTAAAAATAAGTTTATTTCACGTAAATGAATTACTCCTTAAATGAAAAAATATTTTAAAAAATGTCTACTTATTAAGAAAACGCATTTTATGAAATTGAGATAGATAATGACATTAATTTACAAAATTGTAAAAATAAACTTTTTTTTAAGTAATAAACAAGTCTTCTTAATATCTAATTAGGGAAGAAAAAGGACACAAAACATATGGGAAATGAGAAAAGAAGCTGTTAAATTTAAACGGTGAGGATTAATTTGGATATCTTTTCCTATACTCACCCGGAAAGCCTCGCCATTTAAAAACCCTAATCCGATTAGAATAAGGAAACGGAAAACCCAATACTGATTCTATCTCTATAAATATAAATGATCAAAATTACATCATTCATATCCAAAACAAAAATACCTACACACATTACTAGTACTGCATCATTCATAGTCAGAAGAAGGGGGAAAAAAAGCTCTCGATTATGGAGTGTTGGAAAAAGGTGAAAGAACTTGGCTCCGGAGCTTACGGCACTGTCAGCTTGGCGTATCCATCGGGATATTCCAACTACGCCGTTGCCGTCAAATCTGCCGATGCCCAGTTCGCCGTCAAATCGCTCAAGAGAGAAGGTTCCATACTGCGCCGTTTAGCCGGAGCACAAAACATCGTGGACTGCATCGGCGAAGACTGGAGCGTGGAGAACAACAAGAAGACCTACAATCTTCTCCTTGAGTACGCCCCCGGCGGAAGCCTTCAGGATCTCATCAAGAAATCCGGCCCCATGCCGGAGATCAAGGTTGCGTGCTACGCAAGCATGCTGCTCCGAGGGCTCCACCAGATCCACTCTCGGGGACTCCTCCACTGCGATCTCAAGCCGGCTAATGTGCTTGTGTTTCCGGGTCCGGGAAAAGGCATTATCAACGAGCTGAAACTTGCGGATTTTGGGCTCGCGAAGTCTGTCTCCGAGGGGGTGATCAAGAAGCTCCCAACGTGGGAGGGATCGGGGAAGAGGTACTACAACCGGGGGACTGCTACACATGCTTCGCCTGAATCGGTAGCTTGGGGCTACCACGGAACTCACGCTGATGTATGGGCGATCGGGGTGATGGTGTATGAGATGATGACGGGATCGAGCATGTGGAAGTGGAATGGGAGTATGGAGGAGTTGTACGATGAGGTGTTGTTTGGGGAAATTCAGCTTCCGTGGAATGTTTCTCGAGATGGAGTCGATTTCTTGTTGCGGTGCCTCGCCACGGGTATGGGGGATAGATGGTCCGCTAGGGAGCTGCTGATGCATCCGTTCTTAGTCAAGAATGTCTGGATCATGTGGGAGATGTATGGAGTTGATGTGACTCAGAAGGGGAGAAAGAGGCGGACGTGGATTTCAGAGCGCGATCTCTTCTCCGAGAGGATGACATCATGCGCCTACACGAACACGATGTTTGACGTCAGCTGTCATCCTCAACTAGTATGAATAGAATAGAAAGGAGGGAGATGATCAATATATGTATGTATGACTGGGAAGATGTTTGAATTGTTCATAGGATCGTCTGCTGACATGTATAAAGAGTTTTTGCGAGTGTTTATAATTGCAAGTATTAATTTGGATGCTTGGCATTTGTTTTGTTTAACAAGTCTTGTTCTTTCTTTTTCTGTTTGGATATCATGAGAAGCGAGTGCATGATTTTTCTATTGAGCAAAATGCAAAGTTGGTCCACATAGTGGCAGATTTGGAATGTGGAAGTGAAGGGTTGAGGACGCATTATCATAATGCGTCCTCCCCTTTTTTTTAATATTCCCATTCCCTTTTTAATTCTCTCCTTCTCCCTTTTAATTCTCTCCTTCTCCTTTTTAATTTTTTCCCCTTCTCCTTTTTAATTCCGCAAGTTTGTACCCTTTTTTTTTCCATGCAATTAGGCTGCACACTTTATTCTTTTGGAAAATAGTTAGCATTTATTTTATTGTTTCCAAAATCAATTAGATGACCCGTTTTGGGACTGATTTTTTTTTGCATCAATTAGAGGACTCGTCTATAAAATAAAATAATGCCTGAGTCAGCCTTGCTCTATTTTCCCCGGAATTATTATTTTGAAAGTATTTGGTGGAATCGTTTTTGAAAGGAGGCCTTAGACCTGGCAATAATTTGATTTTTGACGGAAGAATTTAGAGGAGTCATTTTTTGGAACAGGGTACAGATCTGACATTATCTAGCTCTTCCGGATATTATGCGGAGGACTCGTTTTTGGAATGAGTCCTTGGAAGCCGCCTAATTTTTTTTCTCGGAAAATGAATCAGCGAAATGTTGGTAATTAGTGCAAATTCGCATAAATTTATTTCTCGGGAGCTCCTCGAACGAGTCCTGGAATGGGTATTGTTTCCTACAATTATTTTGAAAAGGTTGGGAATGAGATCTGCAATTAACCACGGAGCTAATCCAATCCGTGGGTGAAATAATGTTTATTATATTTTGTTTTGTTCGGTAAATTTATTTTGAGGGAAATTTTATTTATTGGGGAGAAAGCTTATTATACTATTCCGCCATGAATTTAGCAAGAGTGGAGTTTCAAATGAGGCGCGAATTTGAGTAATAAATTATCGTGGGCTGCTGTAGTTTGTAACTTACTATTTCTGATGCACGTGGTTTCGGTCAAAATTTGGAAAATAGTCCAATGATGATTTAGGGTCTCACTGTCCGAATTGTTTTGACTAGTCTTGAATGTCGGTGCGGGAACGGAGTATTGCATAGTTACAATGGATACTAGTTAGTATAAATGTACAGTGTAGAACAATACGAGTGAAATGTAATGCCAACTAGTGTTGAATAGCACGTACTGTCCTATCGATGGTCTCTGCAAAGCTTTCCACCCGTTCCACACGAGGGAGGACGTATGGTCCTGGATGTCCGCCGTGGTACAACCGTCTGTGCAGGTACATGTTCTTCCTCATGTGGAGCTCCCTCCGGTATGTCCTCCTCCATTTCGTATCCCGCTTCCTCGTTCGAATCACAGTAGGCATATGGAATAGTACCTGTACATGATGGATCGATATGTGCCATGTACCGATGACTGGATGTTGGAGTGACATATGCATTGTAATCTGATGCATCCATGTTGTACTGTGAGGGTTCCCCGACTGATGGTCCGCAAATCGGTGTGCTCGCATGTGAGGGGCCCGCTTGTGATGGACCAATGTGTTCTGCATGCCCCCTAGCACGAGGCCTCCGACCTCCTTGTCGTCCAGGTAGGGCCTGGCGGTGGCTTCTGAGGTCAATATATCTGACACCAGGGGGCGGTTCCTCGTAGTGCACAAACGGTTGATAGTGTTGCGGCCTGGAGGCCTAATGCGCATGTTGTAGACTACGTGTGATAACATGATGCATCCCCCTTATGACGTCCGCACAATGTGGGGCCCAACCATCCAAATTAATGTTTGACGTCCGCACAATATGGGGCACAATGTGGGGACCGTGTATTCGGTCAGGTAGGTCAGCCCAATCAACAACGGTGGTCGGATTAGCCCTTACAAGCTCACCCATAAAAGTTGGGAGCTGTTCAAAAGAATCCTCCCACGTTCCAAATACCATGTCAATTGCCTTCTGCCTCGCATACCAGGCCTTCTTGTAGGAGATCGTGACATTGAACTCATCATCCACCTGGGCTCGCACATCTTTCACTGTGTACGAAGGGTTTACATCAATGTGGTGGCGGATTGAACGGGCGATCATCACCGACGTCAGATTCACGTTACCCGTAAATCGCCCAGCACCAACACACCCATGGCTACTAGCCCATTTGGTGATCTCCCACATACCGTGCGAAGCCTTCTTCGTAGCTCTGCAAACCCAAATGCAATTCCCAGTTCCTTCAACGAAGTCCTTGCATTTCGCATACCATGTGCATGAACTGCTCTCCACAACCCTGTGTTCCATGTTCATCATAGAACTCCACCGAGAAATAGCTTCGACCAACTGTGGCTTTGTCTGAAATCGCATACGCACATCCACTTCACCAGTCTCTTGAACGTAGGTAGAAACGCCGGACCCAAAATGGGTAGGGTCATAGCTGTCCTCATCGGGGCCCCCATAATCTCTATAGTAGGCCTGTGCATCCGGGTTTGCCAGAATATGAAACGATGTGGGTACATTGTTCGGGCACACCAACGGCTCTACCTCTGCCTCGTCCCCGGGATTCGAATCAGTTGACAAGGAACGATCATCCTCAGCTCCACCGTCAAGTCCAGGTGCCGAGCCGTCATCTCGCTACCATCATGCCGAGCATCACGGTCGCTAATGGCACCCGCGAAATCATTGCGGAAGACATTCTGCTCGCCATAGTCTACCATGGCTCCACCACCACTTGTGGACGGCTGGGCACAATCCACGTGGGCATACCGTCCAGGTTGGCTGGACTCACCAAATTCAAGACCCCAGCTACGAACAGGTGGTGGTATACTGGGTACAGCGGCGGAGTTCTGCACGTTGCTCAGCAATGACATGAACGTGCTTCCCCGCGCCCCATAATTAGCGATTGGCAACTGTTCCGTAACAATGTAAAAATCCGTAGAGGACAATGCCATTCGATCAACAATGTTGAAGAAGAACGTGGTTGACTCATCATCTTCCACAGGATAACATCGATAGTATACCGCCGAACCAATCAGCTCGGGACACCGGTAATACATTTTCAACGAACAACTCTCTCTCACAATGGCCAGTCTCGTTACAATTAAATCAAACAATTCCAAGTAGTTCAACCTCCGCTCGAGAGTCATAACTCGCTCCGGCATTGGAGGATCATAATAAACACCCACACCCAAATCAAACTTAATCTGGCCCCCTCTATACATATACACTGCCAAAAACATCGCAGAACTGCAACACACAAACACGTAACACATAACACACAACGCAACGAACCAAGCTCAATCATGAAATGTACACACAATCAGACAACACAATCATACACATACAATTAAATTAACTAAATTACTCAAGCATATCAACAGATTATAATTCAACCCAAACGGCAACAACTGACCGACGACCGGCAATGTGCGACACTCACATAATGTCGGAACACGTTCGTATAATTCTGTAGGATGCAAATACCTACTACATAAAGGATAACAGAGTGGGAGGGATTCTGAGACTTACGGGTCTACGTCGGTCAACGCGGTCAATGCGGGTCAACGGCGGGTCAATGGGGCAACGGCGGTTCAACGGGGTCAACGATGTCAAGAAACGCAGTCAACGTCGGGTTAACAAATGGGTCAACGTCGGTCAACGGCGGGTCAATGCGGTCAACGGCGGGTCGACGGGGTCCACTTCAACTCGAACACGATCTTTGCAACCGAAATCCGATTAACAAATCAGTAGCAATTAACAAAAAAACCAAACAAATATTCAGCGGAAAAAAAGAAAACACCGGATCTCGTAAAAAACTCGAACTGCAGATAAAAATGGAGGAACACCGGTAGAGCAATACCAGGAAACGAGTGCAGCGGAGAAAGAGTGCAGCTGAAAATGGCGGAAGCACCCGAATACTGGCGAAAATGGGGCTTACAGTGGGAGAAAGGTGAGAAAGGATGGCTGAAGAAGATGGACAATGCTGGAATTGACGCAATTCGGGTGCTTTAAATAAAAAATTCTGACGCAAGATGCCACGTGGCATCACCTGATTCGACCGAAAAATCCACTTTTGACCGGATTTGGTTCACATGCAGCCGCAACGTGGCAACGCCCCTGGCCGACACGTGGCCTCTCCTCCATCAAGCATTCTGCCACATGGCATTTCGGATTTTAAAAAAAAAGGGCCGGATGGGATATCCCCACGTGGCATATCCCCATTCGGCCACGTGGCACATCCGGATTTTCCAAAAAAAAAAATGTCCGGATGGGAGGACGCATTATGATAATGCGTCCTCGCCACGTGGCAAATCCCCATTCGGCCACGTGGCACCTCCGAATTTTCCAAACAAAAAAATAAATGGCCGGATAGGAGGACGCATTATGATAATGCGTCCTCGCCACGTGGAAAATCCCCATTCGGCCACGTGGCACCTCCGGATTTTTCCAAAAAAAATATACGGCTGGATGGGAGGACGCATTACCATAATGCGTCCTCGCCACGTGTCGCGCCACAGTCCACCGTCTGATATTTTTGACCGAAAAAAGGCAAAAAAAAAAATTTAGAGGACGCATTACGGTAATGCGTCCTCGCTCGCGCCACAGTCCACCGTCTGATATTTTTGACCGAAAAAAGGCAAAAAATTTTTTTTTTTAAAGGACGCATTACGGTAATGCGTCCTCTATAGAAAATTGTCGTTTGTGGCTACTGTAGCCACAAACATAGCAATTTCTCCATGAGAAGCCCTGACTTCCCTAATAATGAAAGATGCTCGGACATGAACTTACAACCAACCATGCCTGAATCATCTGCTCGCGAAACAAGAACCAGAAACCTTCCAACCAATATCAGCCTAACAATGTTAACATGGCTGCTACAGAATGGCAAGTCATCCGGATTAGGAATAAGCCTACTGCCTTAATCCAGCAAATGACACAATGTATGCATGTGCATGCTCGTGCATACACTGTTTGTTTGTACAAGAAAATCATATACCCCGTTCCTGCTATCAATTGCTTAATTGCTTTTTGTAAGTCAAATTTTACAAACTTTAATCGTAAATATAAAATAATCTACTCCCTCCGTCCCACTGTAAATTACTTAATTATTTTTTCACAATTTTCAATAAGCATATTTGACCATAAATATTTCTACTTACCTATAATAGTGTTGCATAAAAAATAATATTTATAAAATAGATGTTAAGATGAATCTAATAATATCTCACATTATATTTTTATTATATATAAATTAATATATATTTACGGTCAAGTTTGTAAAGTTTGACCCCCCAAAAAGCAATAAGTCTCTAAATATCAATTTTTTTATGCCACACTATTATAGATAACTAGAGATATTTACGGTCAAACATTCTTATTGAATACCGTGAAAAAGTAAATAAATAATTTATAGTGGGACGGAAGGAGTATCAAAACTTAAATCTTGTTTTAGTTATTTAAAAGTTGTGGACGATGATAACATTTAAATCTTGTTTGGTTATTTAAAAGTTATGGATGATGATATAGAATGTGTTCTGTATGACTTATAAGTGTTTTACTTATAAGTGAAGCACATTTTTTGTATTTAGTAAACTATTTTCAGATGTAAATGCTATTTTTTAAGGAAAGAACATAAGCAAATTTTCTCATACTTAAAAAATAAGTAAAAATAAATCAGTTTTGCTTATAAGCACACAACTCAGCCAAATATACCCATTAGCTCTTGGTCAGATGAAGTTATATATACTTCCGGAATTTTCTTCTTATTCATCATTTTAAAAATAATCTAGTTAGAATTTATGTGAATTCTATTTAGTATAAAATCAATATTGGTTGTATTGTCTAACAAAATGTATGATTTATTGATTTCTTAATTAAAAGACTTTAGAACGTCACCAAATTTTAATGTGGAGATTTTTGTTCGTGAGAAGGTGAAGATCCAATGAAAATTTGATAAGTGTCAAATTCAGGTTACAATAAAAGGAAAAATGTATTTAGTTGTAGTTTTTAATTAACACTTGTTAACATTTTAATTATCAAAATTTTGGGTTTGTGTTTTTTTTTTCTTTCAAGAAAAAGTATGGATTAAGCTTGAAAAGAAACAGAAAAAGGTGTGAAGAGAAAGATTTTTTTTATATGTAAAGAGAAATTGGGTGAAATTTGAATTTCAAGGGTAATTATATCTTATAGCACGAATTTTTAAAAAAAAATTAAAAGTGTGCGCATTCATAATGGCAAAGTCTTATTAAGACGGGGTTTAACGAGAATAATAAAAAGGTAAAAGATCTTAGTTGCAATATTAAATATTTACTATGCAACATGTAGTAGTTATAAAGTTTATGACCCGATTATTACAAACCAAAAATTTTATCTCCATTTCTTCTAATTTGCAGCTTAAACCTTGGTCATTCCAAGGATTATGGAAAGACCATCTTTTAAGAGACGGACTCTGTTAGAATAAATCATATTACTTATTAGATTATGATTAGTATTATTAGAGTTTTTTCTTTATTCTACCTCTATTGTACTCCTCTATATATTCAGTCATCAATAATATAATTCCTTACAGCAAATCACTTTATCATGATATCAGAACGTCATCTGATCCAAAACATAAAACCCCAAAATTCTTCTCATTTTTTTGAGATGCCCACCCTCTCTTCAAAAAACAATTTGATCAGCCACTCCCTCTTTCCCGATCCAATTTTTCTGTGGCCTCCCCTCTTTTATCTTGGCTAAAGCAAAACTCTCATGTAACACTCTGCTTCAGATGATGCAGATTAAACTCACTCCATCCAACTATCTTCTCTAGAAGCGCCAAATAGGTTATGTTCTTCGCCCTCAAGGTCTGTACGGTTTCATCAATGGTACAAAGGCACGTCCGTCTTTCCCTCAACAGTTGCAGACTCTCTCCTATGCCCTCATCACACATCTCCTCCAAGTGGTAGCAAGGTTGATCCCTGAGAGGCTTATCAGAAAGAAAAAGAAGAGTATGATCAATGGATTGATGAAGATCTACGTGTTTGCAGTCTCCTGCTCTCCTCTCTCTATGCTGAAATTCTCGCAAAACTCCTAGATTATGCCACCTCTAAAGAAATCTAGGACAATCTGGCTCTCATCTATCAGAACAATAGTGCCTCCACCATTCTTCATCTTCATGCATATGCACATGGTATTCGTAAGTCTGGTTCTGTTCATGAACTTCATCTCAATTTTAAGGAGATTCTTGAACAGCTGTCTATCATAGGAAATCCAATTTCAAATGTTTATCAAATTGTATGGTTTTTTACTGATCTTGGTCCTGAGTATAAGGAATTTTCTGCTCCTTTGATTAATGTTGTCCCTACCCCATTACATGCAGATGTTCTTGCCTATGCCAGAAACCACGAGGCTTTTTGGTGAATTTATAAGGACAATTAGGACCAGCCACCGAGCCAGTGGAATTTCAGACCAGCGACGCACCCCAAGCCGGTCGCACGTGGGATCACGCGCGGACTCAAGGCGGCCGCGCATGGCCTTCACGCGCCGGCCGAGCCGGCCGATCTGGTGACAGGCGGGGAGGCCGGTGACCCTAGCCCGGTTCTTAGATGGCTAGTGTAAAAACCCCTACTGAAATAGGAATTAGAGAACATGTAATAATTAAATTTTATCAAATATTCCAATCTTTCCTTTAATTTTCCAAAAAATATATATGTATATATATATATAAATAATATATATAATAATAATAACAATAAGTAAATAAATAAATAAGTAAGAGAAATTACCAAGAAGAACATATACATAATTATACATATAGTATATGACAATAGTAATGATAAGAAAATAAATGAGCAAAGGAATATTTAAATTCAAGAAAATTACCATGAAGAAAAGCTGGCAACGGATGTGAAAAAAATTATTCAAAGTGATTTTTTTGAGCAAGTGATATTACCGGGAAGAAATGAATGGGGAACATGAAGAAGTTTGTCTAAAGTAATTTTAGGCACATAGGCTTGAGGTTTACAGGATAAAATTTTAGGTTGGATAGGTATCAGAACCTATATTTCACTTAGTATAAATATCAGTGAAATCCTCCATAAAATTCATAGCCTTAAGATACTTTGAGTACCAAAATTCAGAGGTTAAACAGTGAAGTAGAAGCGGCGGTTGTCAAGCCAAGTTTAACTAAGGTGAGTATTGCATCGCCCTAGCATGAATTGAGTTAAAATCTGAGTTTATGTCTACATAGATATATATATATATATATATATATATAATGCCATCAGACCTGACTCTCTCGAACTGAACCCTCCACCTCTCGAACCCCTGTTGAAGCTCTACCTCTCGAACCCCTGTTAAAGATCTACCTCTCGAACCCTGCTGAAACTTCACCTCTCGAACCCCTGTTAAAGCTCTACCTCTCGAACTCCTGCCAAAACACTACCTCTCGAACCCCTGTTGAAACTCTACCTCCTGAACCCCTGCCAAAACTCTACCTCCTGAACCCCTGCCAAAACTCTACCTCTCGAACCTCTGTTGAAACACTACCTCTCAAACCCCTCTGAAAACCTCACCTCCTGAACATCCACTGGAAAACTTTACCCCTCGAACTAGTACCCTGAAACCATTACCCCTCGAACTAGTACCCCGAAACCTTTACCCCTCGAACTAGTACCCTGGAACCTTTACCCCTCAAACTAGTACTCTGAAACCTTTACCCCTCGAACTAGTACTCTGAAACCTTTACCCCTCAAACTAGTACCCCGAAACCTTTACCCCTTGAACTAGTACCCTGAAACCTTTACCTCTCAAACTGTACTCCTCGAACCTTACATCTCAAACTAGTACTCTGAACCTTTACCTCTCAAACCCTTGCTAAACCTTAACCTCTCGAACCCTTACTGAAATCTTTACCTCTCGAACCCCTGCTGAAACTTCACCCCTCAAACCTACTAAGACTTCACCTCTCAAACCTACTGAAACCTTCACCTCTCGACCCTTACCCCTCGAATTAGTACTACTGAAACCGTTACCCCTCGAACTAATAACACTGGAACCTTATCCCTTGAACTAATACCACTGATACCTTTACCACTCGAACAATATATCTTGAACCTACCCCTCGATCTAGTAACTCGATATCTTCACCTCTAGAAACCTCTTCACTGGAACCTTCACTACTAGAACCTTTACTTCTCGACCTCAGCTATCGAACTTGTGCCACTAAAACCTTTACCTCTCGAACCTTACCTCTCGAACTCATACCACTGAAACCACTACCTCTCGAACCTTGCCTCTCGAACTAGTACTACTGAGACCTTTACCTCTCGAACTTACCTCTCGAACTTACCTCTCGAACCTTACCTCTAGAACTAGTTTCACTAGAACCTTACCTCTTGAATCTGACCAACTGAACCCATACCTTTAGAATCTCTACAACTGAACCTCACTACTCGAACCTCACCACTCGAACTAGTACCACTTACCACTCGAACCAGTACCACATGATACCTGCACCACTCGAACTAGTACCACCTGATACCTGCACCACTCGAACCTCTATACTCGAACTCATCTACTTGAACCTCTGAACTTGAAATCTTATAACAGAACCTTTCTACTCTTTACACGTGTGCTCAAAATCCTGAACTTGAAATCATGTAACTGATTATTTCTACTCTTTACATGTGTACTCGAACCCCATTAGAGAGAGATATGACGGTTAAAACCTAAATGATGGTATTTACTAACTTTTGAATTAAGTGTTTATTTTATCATACTGTACTAGATTATCGTGAAACTGAACTCCTGGACTGCTCTGATAATTTCTGTGAAAGACCGGCTTGTACTTTATCTTGGCGTGTCTAATTTAAATCATGTACTGTTCCGATGACCGGCTTGTACCTTATCTTTCCGTGTCGAACTTGAATTACCTGCTACTTGATTACCGATCTGTGATTTTGGGGGCCCCAACGGGATTGTAGTTTGGTCGAAGTCGGTGGGGAACGGTACCGACTGGACCATTTGATTAGATCGGCTACACGTGGAGTTTGGTATGCTAGCATAACCACCTGAGTGATACGAGCTTGTAACTAAACACCGTTATGAATGGGAAATTGAATTTTGAATGATAGCCTTCGGGCTTCACTTACTGGGTTATGTCCCGCATATTAGTCACAGTGTCCATATAGGCACTTGGCAGCAACTCGGAATTAACCACCCGTATCCTTTTACAGTGTGCTAGGACATACGTGGCTAGTTGTTAATTGTTAATTGTTATTCTGTGATCACTAAAACTCAACTGGGTAAATATTGGCGATGGAACCTCACTAAGCAAGGAGCTTACCCTAGTTAAACAACCCTTTTTCAGGTGAAGAAGAACAGCAAGAGAAGAGTGCTTGTTGTCTTTACTTCGTTTGAGAATGATCCTGGCTACTTGAATTTTAATGTGAACTTTAATGTTGTAACGGTTAAGAGAAACTTTTATTTGACATTTGTAATAAATCCTTTTCACTGTAATAGTAAAGTAGGTTTTTGAATTATTTAAATCGCTTTCGCATAAACTTTAATTGTTCGTTAGTACTGGCCCTTTAGGTAGCATGCTCAAACCCAACCCGAAACTCGTGTTGGGGTTTGGGGGTGTTACAGATATGGTATCAGAGCTTCCTCAAATCAAGTAAAGACAAATTAAAACTCAACTTAATAAAATACTACAGAGAAAACTAATGAACTGTGAATAAAGTAGGGGGGCTAGTTGTGTATAAACTGTCAAGCTAATAAGTTTCTTATGTCGATAGATGGACAATAACGTAGAGATTGGGAGCAGTGCCTTTCAAGAAATTGTTGAGGTGAAAAGACATTACAGAGCATTCCCAGAGACATTTCTTCCTTGCACGGAAATAATAAACAATCCTCAATGGGTAGAAACTCACGCTTACCCAAATTGGATTGTGCATGTGTTAATCATGGAACAAGAAAAATTGATAGGCAGAGTCCTTAGCCTCGAGACCGAAGAACAATTAACGAGAGACGCAATGTGGGAACAATATTTGTGTGCTAATGCAGAAGAGACAAGGGCGAATACTGCGGTCATTGAAAATAATTGACTGAGGGATCAAAGAAGTAGGGAACTTAGACAATGGGATGCAGGGCGACAAGAAGTCTTTCCACAAGTAGACTTAGCCCTGGTAAACGCCCAAGAACTACAGGGAGGTTTGACTATCGTCGACAACCAATGGAATCACATTAGAGGCATATTAGAGAGACTCGAGGCATGATGGAGCAAGCTCTCGCCACATTGCGGAATGATTTAATGGACCGAGAGCGGAGCAACAAGAAGAAGGTGATTCCACCAAGGATTCGAGAGTTAATTAAGCCGACTTTTTGGGGGAAAACTTACAGCTAAGATACTAACCATTTGAAAGAAAGGTATTAGAACAAGAATCAAGTCCCAAATTTTTGACGTCGAAAGACGGTGTTAGAGGACTATAAAATTATCGCAAATATCTTATAATGAAGCTATAACTACTGTAAAACTTTTGTGATGTTATAAAAATATTCTGTGAATTATATTCTTTTGGTTAGGAAATTAAATGAGGATTGGTTCAATCCATGGAACTAACTTATTAAGTATAGGCAATGGAAAGGGATCAAGGGGAAAGTTTAAACTCACCTGAGGGACAGAATCCCCCGACCACTGGGATGGAATTTTTCTTAAGTCAAGTTACCAAATTTTTTAGCCGCATAATAGAGAGGGGCAATCAAGCTCAATCTCTGGTCAGGGATTGAAGTCATAGACCAGAGATAGAGGACGTGGCCTTGGAACGATTCTAGGAGTTCCATTAACCCAGGTTCAACGGCAGCCCAGATGATGAAGTCACCAAAAATTGGATCGAAATAATGGCTCGAACCTTCCGAGCCTTGGGATATGTGCATGAATGGAAGGTGAATTTCACTATATTTCAATTAGAAGGTGTCGTACTAGATTGGTGGAACATAATAAAAAGGAAGTGGGACATAGAAGAAACTCCCAGAACCTGGGAGAATTTCAAAAGGGAGTTTAAGAAGTTCATTCCACCTCTAGTTATCGAGAGGAAAGAAGCGGAGTTTATAAAATTGAAACAAGGAATGATGAGTGTAATAGAGTATGAGGAAAAATTTTTCCATCTCTCTAAATTTGCAGAGAAGATGGTCTCGGCTGACGAGGAACGCAAGAGAAGATTTATCCAAGGGTTAAGGCTGGAATTGAAGGATGCCCTAGCCCCAACCTATCAGAATTGTTATGCCGTAACTATTGAATCCACTTGCAGAGTGGAGGAAACCAAGAATGCCTTACGAGCCATGCACCAATCGAGAAGGACTAATGTGAAGTCCCAACCCATATACATCCCTGGCCCACAAGGAGTAAACTTTGAGCAAAACAAAGTCCCTAAGAGAGACACATCCCGACCCTCGACCACGTCAAAGAGCCTGAGCATTGCCTCAAAAGGACCAACTCAAGTGCATGGCACGTACTGTGGAAATAGAGGCCATGATGAGAAGAATTGCTAGAAGAAAGCAAACAAGTGTTTACGACGTGGAAGTTCTAAACATAGAATATTGGAATGCTCGCAGGCTCAGCCGAGTCGCTTGTCTCAACCCATGGGATCCCAGACATCGGTCACTAAACCTTCTCAAAAGGGTGGAGCAAGTAGGGGCAGTCAACCAAAAGTGCAGGCTCGTGTATACGCAATGGAAGATAGTGAATCCCCAGTTTCGACCGAGGTCATTGAAGGTACCCTTTCTATCCTGGGTAAAATAGCTAAAGTTTTTATTAATCCTGGTGCTTCTCATTCTTTTGCTAGTTACTCCTTTCTTGAGATATGGAAGAGAAAATAGAGGACTTGCCCTATAAATTGGAAGTTAGCACTCCCACAAATGATATTAAAATCCTAATTGTACATGTATGTAGAAACTGTGAGGGGAATGTGGGACGTTGGGAATTGCCCATAGACTTAATTGTTTTACCTTTAAAGGGATATGATGTGATACTTGGCATGGATTGACATGCTAAAAATCACGCCCAGTTAAATTGTCATACGAAGGAAGTTAAGCTGTGTCGACCTGGGGAACTTCTGATTAAAGTAGATGTGGGAATGAAGGATTTTATCTTGAATAAGCCAGTGGACAAGTTAAAGGGAGAAGATATAAATGTGGTCCAAGACTTTCCTAAGGTATTTTTAGAGGAACTAGTAAGTTTACCTCCTGAAAGGGAGACTGAGTTTACTATTGATCTAGTACCAGGAGCTACACCTATTTCTCAAACCCCTTATCGTATGGCGCCGCTAGAGCTACAGGAGTTGAAGCTTCAACTCAAAGACTTATTAGCTTGAAGATTTTTTCAACCAAGTACCTCTCCCCGGGGAGCCCCAATATTGTTTGTTAAGAAGAAGGATGGCTCTCTTTGGATGTGTATCAATTATCGAGGTTTAAACAATGTGACAATTAAGAATAAATACCCTCTTTCCATTATTGAGGAGTTGTTTGATCAACTCCAAGGGGAAGTCATATTTTCCAAACTGGATTTGTGATAAGGGTACTACCAGTTACGAGTAAAGAGGGAAGACATACCCAAGACAGCTTTCAATACTCAATATGGTCATTACAAATTCTTGGTAATGCTATTTGGAGTGACCAATGCACCAGCGGCATTCATGGATCTCATGCATCGAATATTTTAGCCATACCTAGACGAGTTTGTTGTCATCTTCATTGACGATATCCTGGTCTATTCCAAATCTCAGCAAGAGCATGAAGGGCATCTAAGGAAGGTATTACAACTGCTTGAAGAGCACAAGTTGTATGCCAAGTTTAGCAAGTGTGAATTCTGGCTAAACTAAGTGAACTTTTTGGGGCACGTGATTAGTAAAGAAGGAATATTTGTGGACCCCTCTAAAGTCGAGATAGTTCTAAACTGGAGGGTGCCGAATAATAGTACAGAAGTGCGGAGCTTTCTTGGATTGGCAGGATATTATTGCCATTTTGTTAAAGACTTCTCTAAGATAGCATCCCCTTTATCCTGCTTAACTCAGAAGGGAGTTAAGTACGAATGGAATGAGAAGACTGAATCCAGTTTTCAAGAATTGAAGAAATGTCTGACCACTGCCCCAATCTTTACCCTACCTGAGGGAAAGGAGGGATTCATAGTATATATTGATGCTTCAGGAGATGGTCTAGGGTGCTTATTGATGCAAAGGGGCCACGTGATTGCTTATGCATCTCGGAAGTTGAAACTTTATGGAAACAATTACCCCACACATGACCTAGAGCTAGCTGCAGTGGTGTTTGCTTTAAAGAAGTGGAGACATTACTTATACGGAGTCACGTTTGAAGTAATGCCAAATCATAAGAACTTGAAGTACCTATTTTCACAAAAGGACCTGAATATGCGCCAACATCGGTGGATGGAGTTTTTGGGAGATTATGACTGTGTAATCAATTATCATCCTGGCAAGGAAAATGTGGTGGCAGCGCACTAAGCCGGAAGGTGAATTTGGCGCATATCTGGATAAAGGAGATATAAATGTTATCATAAGGAGATATAAATGTTATCATAAGCAGATAATTGGGAATGTGAGAATAAACCTGATTGACTTGTATTCTTCAATCTAAAGATACAAACGGTTTTACCCAAAAAGATTAAGAAGGCTCAAGAGTCGGATGAATCATTGGTGAAGAAGAAAAAGCTTATCGCTGAAGGGAAGTTGCCGGACTTTGAAGTGAACAGTGAAGGAATACTGACCTGTAGAGGTAGGCTTTTTCTACCCCAAAATTCAGCAATCACCCAAAGAGTGTTAGAAGAAGCTCACCGATCTAAGTATACGGTACACCCAAGAAGGACTAAAATGTACAGAGACCTGAAACAATGGTACTATTTGGATAATATTATGAGGGACAATCGCAGAATACGTAGCACGTTGTTTAGTGTGCCAGTAGGTCAAGGTCGAGCATCAGAAGCCATCGGGATCGTTACAACCATTGCAGATTCCCAAATTGAAGTGAGATCACATCACGATGGACTTTGTGACAGGATTACCCCACACACCAAAGAATTTGGATGCAATATGGTTGGTGGTTGATAGGTTGACCAAGTCGGCTCATTTCCTACCGATCAACATTAAATACTCCTTGGAAAGACTGACTGTCATATTCATCCAGGAAATCGTAAGATTGCATGGGGTGCCGATAACTATCGTATCCGATAGGGACCCAAGATTCACTTCCCATTTTTGGAGGCAACTGCAAGCAGCTTTGGGAACCAAATTGAACTTTAGTACAACTGCCCATCCACAAATAGACGGGCAGTTGGAGAGGACAATTAAAACCTTGGAGAACATGCTCCGAAGCTATGTTATGGATTCCGGGGGAAGTTGGGACACTCATTTACCTTTGGTAGAATTCGCTTAAAACAATAGTTATCATTCGTCCATTGGTATGGCCCCATATGAAATACTCTATGGTAGGAAGTGTCGAACACCCCTCTTTTTGGACAAAGTGGGAGAGAAAAGGATTTTTCAAGTGGCCAGTATACCTTGGATTGAGGAATCCGTGGACAAGTTCAGATATATAAAGCAATGCCTACAGACGGCTCAAAGTCGACAAAAGAGTTACACGGACCATTGGAGGGGGGATTTGGAGTTTGGAGTGGGTGACCAGGTGTTTTTGAAGGTAACCCATCACAAAGGTCTAGTCTGGTATGGCAAGAAAGAAAAACTGAGTCCTAGGTACATTAGCCCTTTCGAGATAGTGCAGCGAGTCGGGCCAGTTGTGTATCGACTTGACCTACCTAGCCAGTTGGGGGAAATAACACAATGTTTTTCATGTGTCACTTCTGATAGCATTATATATATCATGAGTCAGGTCTGATGACAGGTTATATATATATATATATATATATATATATATATATATAATTCCATCAAGACCTGACTCTCTCGAATTGAACCCTCCACCTCTCGAACCCCTGTTGAAGTTCTACCTCTTGAACCCCTATTAAAGATCTACCTCTCGAACCCCTGCTGAAATATCACCTCTCGAACCCCTGTTAAAGATCTACCTCTCGAACCCCTACCAAAACACTACCTCTCGAACCCCTGTTGAAACTCTACCTCCCGAATCCCTGCCAAAACTCTACCTCTTGAACCTCTGTTGAAACACTAACTCTCGAACCCCTCTAAAAACCTCACCTCCCGAACCACCACTGGAAAACTTTACCCCACGAACTAGTACCCTGAAACCTTTACCCCTCGAATTAGTACTCTGAAACCTTTACCCCTCAAACTAGTACTCTGAAATCTTTACCCTCGAACTAGTACCCCAAAACCTTTACCCCTCGAACTAGTACCATAAAACCTTTACCCCTCGAACTAGTACTTTGAAACCTTTACCCCTCGAACTAGTTCTTTGAAACCTTTACCCCTCGAACTAGTACCCCGAAACCTTTACCCCTCGAACTAGTACCCCGAAACCTTTACCCCTCGAACTAGTACCCTGAAACCTTTACCTCCTAAACTATACTCCTCGAACCTTACCCCTCGAACTAGTACTCAGAACCATTACCTCCTTGCTAAACCTTTACCTCTCAAACCTTTACTGAAATCTTTACCTCTAGAACCCCTGCTGAAACTTCACCCCTCGAACCTACTAAGACTTCACCTCTCAAACCTACTGAAACCTTCAGCTCTGAAACCTTACCCCTCGAATTAGTACTACTGAAACCATTACCCCTCGAACTATTAATAGTGGAACCTTATCCCTCGAACTAATACCACTGATATCTTTACCTCTCGAACTATATATCTCAAACCTACCCCTCAAACTATTAACCCGATATCTTCACCTCTAGAAACCTCTTCACTGGAACCCTCACTACTAGAACCTCTACTTCTCGACCTCACCTCTCGAACTTGTGCCACTGAAACCCTTACCTCTCAAACCTTACCTCTCGAACTCATACCACTGAAACCACTACCTCTCGAACTTACCTCTCAAACCTTGCCTCTCAAACTAGTACTATTGAAACCTTTACCTCTCGAACTAGTGTCACTAGAACCTTACCTCTCGAATCTCACAAATTGAACCCGTACCTTTAGGATCTCTCCAAATGAACCTCACCACTCGAACCTCACTACTCGAACTAGTACCACTTACCACTCGAACCAGTACCACTTACCCCTCGAGCCAGTACCACCTGATACCCGCACCACTCGAACCCCTATACTCGAACTCATCTACTCAAACCCCTGAACTTGAAATCTTGTAACCGAGGCTTTCTATTCTTTACATGTGTGCTTAAACTCCTGAACTTGAAATCTTGTAACCGAGCCTTTCTACTCTTTACATGTGTACTCGATAGAGAGATATATGACAGTTAAAACCTAAATGATGGTATTTACTGACTGTTGAATTAAGTGTGTATTTTATCATACTGTACTAGATTATTGTGAAACTTAACTCCTGGACTGCTATGATAATTTCTGTGAAAGATCGTCTTGTACTTTATCATGTCGTGTCAAATTTGAATCATATACTATTCTGATAACCGGCTTGTACCTTATCTTTCATGTCAAACTTAAATTACTGCTACCTAATTACCTGTCTGTGATTTTGGGGGCCCCAACTCGATTGTAGTTTGGTCGAAGTTGGAGGGGAACGGTACTGACCGGACCGTTTGATTAGACCGGCTACATGTGGAGTTTGGTATGCTAGCATAACCACCTGACTGTTACAAGCTCGTAACTGAACACCGACGTGATTGGGAAAGTGAATTATGAACTAATAGCCTTCGGGCATCACTTACTGGGTTATGTCCCGCATATTAGTCACAGTTTCCATATAGGCACTTCGCAGCAACTCGGCATTGACCACCCGTATCCTTTTACTGTGTGCTAGGACATACGTGGCTAGTTGTTAATTGTTAATTGTTAATTGTGATCACTAAAACTCAACTAGGTAAATACTGGCAATCGAACTTCACCAAACAAGGAGCTTACCCTAGTTAAACAACCATTTTTCAGGTGAAGAAGAACAGTAAGAGAAGAGTACTTGTTGTCTTTACTTTGATGTTGTAACGGTTAAGAGAAACTTTTATTTGACATTTGTAATAAATCATTTTCACTGTAATAGTAAAGTAGGGTTTTGAATTATTTAAATCGCTTCCGCATAAAATTTAATTGTTCATTTGTACTGGCCCTTTTGGTAGCATGCTCAAACCCGACCCAAAAATTGTGTTGGGGTTTGGGGGTGTTACAGCTGGTCCGGTCCTTGGCCGTAATCATTCTCACTGCTACTAGAGTGGACGACTCGGTCATTATGCTGCAATGTGTTATCAGATGCAGGCACAAATTGGTCGTCCAAAAAGTATTCACTTGGAAGAAAACCATCACTCTTCTCAACATTCAGATAATTTGTCCCGCCTGTCCGATTGGTATCTTGATTACAGAGCAACCAATCATATAGCATCTTCTACCTCTGGCCTAGACAGTGTCACTCCTTATACTGGTAAATCTCGTGTTTTTCTTGGTAATGGTGCTCCTGTTATGATATCTCATATTGGTGATTCTAGAGTTTCTGAGAACTTACATTTGTCTGATGTTCTTGTTGTGCCTGATATTACTATGAACCTATTGTCTATTAGTCGGTCAACCAAAGATATGGGTGTCTTGATTACATTTGATGATTGGAACATTGTCATTTAGAATAAAGTAACCAGGGCCATCATGGGCCGGGGGCACAGTGAGGACAGACTGTACACTTTGGATCGGGGAAATGCAGCATTTTTTTTTCAGATTTACAGCAAAATAAGAGTCGAGCTTCATATGAATTATGGCATGCACACCTAGGCCATGTTCCTAGTGCGGTTATTACTAGTTTACATAAGTCTGGTTTGCTTTTAGCTTCTTCTTTGTTGCCAAAACCGCATACATGCACCCTTTGTGTTATCGTTAAAGGTCAATGGTTGGCTTTTGTTGAGAACCTTAAACGTGCTGAGCATATTCTTGATTTAATACATTGTGATTTATGGGGTCCCTCTCCGGTGTTAACTGGCAATAGTTTTGCTTACTATGCATTATTTGTGGATGAGTTTTTGAGATTTACTTGGCTTTACCCTCTTCGTCGCAAATTAGATTTTGTTGATACTTACTTGCAGATTGAGGCTTTTGTTGAAAATCAATTTTCAACAAAAATCAAAGTTTTTCAAAGTGATGTGGCATTGAATTTTTGAACACTGGACTTAGATCTCATTTTGCAGCGAAAGGTATCCATCATCAGGTTTCATGTCCGTCTAATCCGGAACAGAATGGGCGCACAAAACGCAAGTATCTGATGCTTTTTCACTCACATCTTCCAATTTCCCATTGGGATGATGCGTTCACCATTGCTTTCTACATTATCAACAGGTTGCCTACTCCAGTCCTGCAAGGATCGACACCTTATGGTCTTCTCTATCGTCGGGATCCTACTTATGGTAACTTTCATTCATTTAGTTGCTGGGTTTTTCCTTATGTTCGTCCTTGCATATTTATTGGTTACAACTTGTAGTATAAAGGTTTTTGGTGCCTCGACCCTTCTACCGAAAAGGTTAATGTTACTCGACATACTCTGTTTGACGAGACTTATTTTCCTCTTGCTTCGACATCAGGAACTGGTTCTCCCTCTTCAGCTTTAGATGTCTCAGCATTTATTGATCCAGAGTCTATGATTCTACCGCCAGCTTCTCAACTACTGCCACGGTTTCAGCTGCTTGACGACAAGCTGCCACATCATCCAGCTGCTTTGGGCACGATTTCACCACCACCGCTCAGCCCTGTATCCACACCATGGGCTCATGCCTTGCCCGCATCTTGGTATGGCATCTCAGTCGTGCCCCATGCTGGCGTCACGGGCAGTCCTTGTGCTGGCACCATGGTCATGGCTTATCTCATAGCCACGTTCACGTCCCACAATCATGCCACGGTCCCGTTTAGCGATGCTATCTTGGACACGTCTTGTGATGGCGCCACGGCGGTGCCTCAAGCCTTGAGTATGCCATCCTCGAGGACTTCTTGCATGGTCACTCGATCTTCTACTTGTGCTATTAAATGACAGGATTACTCAGATATTCAAACTTATGATCTTCTTGTGGCCCTTCTTACTTATAATGAGCTGACTGATTATCGTTCTGCACTCAAGATCCTTCTTGGGTTTCTCCTGTGGATGAGGAAATGACAGCTCTTTATAGTTAGCATACTTGGGATCTTGTTCCACGCCCTTCGGATGTCAACATTGTTGGATCCAAATGGGTTTATTGTATGAAGTACAAACCAGATGGTTTGGTTGATCGCCATAAGGCACACTTGGTAGCTCCGGGCTTCTCTCAGATTCCTGGTTTTGACTTTGACCGCACTTTAAGCCTTGTGGTTAAGGCTTCTACAGTTGAGACAGTTCTTGTTATTTTTACTATGCGTGCTTGGTATCTTCATCAGTTAGACGTCCAGAATGCTTTTCTCAATGGTGTTCTTGATTCTTTGATTTTTATGGCATAACCTGTTGGCTATAAGGATCCTTCTCATCTGGACTATGTTTGTCGTCTCCGTAAGGACATTTATGGTCCAAAGCAGGTGCCTAGAGTATGGTTTCAGCGTTTGAGTGCTTACCTTCTGCAGCTCAGTTTTCATTGCAATTCTTCTAATACTTCGTTAATTGTGCTTTCTTGTGGCATGTCCTTGCTGTTTCTGTTGGTTTATGTTGATGATATCATTTTAATTGGGAATGATTCCACTCTTATTTGGTAGTTCATTGATCGCACCCATCAGGAGTTTGCTATAAAGGATTTGGGTGCCTTGCACTATTTTCTTGGCCTGGAGGTCACGCCCACTACATTCGGACTTTTTCTAGGTCAGAAAAAGTACGCTCGAGACATCCTTTCCTGGGCTGGTATGTCGGATGTTGTGCCTGTCTCTAAGCTATTCCTACCAAATTCACAGCTTCACAGCAGTACGAGTCCTCAGTTCAAAAATCTGACGTTGTACCGTTCTTTGGTTGGTGCTCTCCAGTATCCGACCATTACTCATCCAGACTTATCATTTGCAGTTAACTTTGTCAGCCAGTATCTTCCAGACCCTCGGGAGGATCATTTTTGGGATGTCAATCAAATTCTCTATTATGTCCGAGGGACTTTGCACTTTGGCCTCAGTTTTTGTGCAGCCTCTTCCCCTGAGGTGCTCAATTTTTCTAATGCAGATTGGGACAGATGTTTAGAGACTCGTCGTTGTACTTATGGTTATGCAACCTTCTTAGGTGGTAACTTGGTTTCTTGGAGTGCAAAGAAACAACCCATTGTATCCAGGTTCAGCATAGAATCGGAGTATCGTGCGTTGGCAACACTGCTTCTGAGTTTATCTGACTGACTCATTTGCTTCATGATCTTCATGTTCCTCTGTCTAATGCCCCTCTCCTTCTTTGTGACAAAAACAATGTGATACTTCTTGGCTCAAAATTTGGTGGCTCATAAGCAGGCAGAGCGCATTTTGTTCACGAGTTGGTCTCTTCGGGCAAGTTTCGTGTTGCTCATGTTCCAACGTCTCTACGGATTGCAGAAATTTTCACTAAGGGTCTCTCTCGTCTCTTGTTTGAGTTCTTCAGGTCCAAGCTATGGGGATATTTCTAGGTTTGTGGCTATAGTAGCCACAAACAGCAACAATTATGGAGGATGCATTACCCTAATGCGTCCTCTCCTTTTTTCTTTTTCTTTTTTTTGATTTTCGATTATGTAAGTCAGAGCAGATGTCCACGTGGGTGAGGACGCATTATCCTAATGCGTCCTCTCCTTTTTTTTCTTTTTTTTAATTTTCAATTATGTAAGTCAGAGCATGTCCACATGGGCAAGGACGCATTACCCTAATGCGTCATCCAATCTGCATTTTATTCCCCATTCCCCAGATTCCAACGTTATCTTCATCTTCTTCTTCCTTTCTTCATTTTCCCGATTCCTCTGCCATTTTACTCCTCTTCTTCTCCAACATCTCACGCCAAACTCTGGCTCCTTCCCACCCAGCTCCGGATCTTTCCCGCCCAGCTCCAGCTCCAGCTCCTTCCGCGTCCATCTACGCCCAGCTCCGGCAAGGTTCCTTTTTTTTCATACCTCCGACCTCTATTTTCTTTTGTTTCATGTTAATTTTTTTTTTGATATTTATATTGGTGTTTTGGTTGTTTCCTAACATATCCGGCATTGAAGAGATCAGAAATTTCTGCCGTTGACCGCCGCTAACCGCGGTTGACCGCTGCTGACCACCGCTTTGGTCACCTTATCCTTGAGTCTCAGACACCTTCCCAGTCAATTTTTTATTTTCGTGAAGCTGATTGAACCTTACATTATTTTACGAATGTGTGGAACGATTATGTATGAGTTGTGATAGAAAATTTATTGTTGAATTTTGTGTTACATTATCATTTGTGGAGAACCCGAAATAATTTAGTTAATTTGAATGTGTTGTATGATTGTGTGTAGTTTGAATAATTATGTTCGGTCGGAAGCTATGATAGTGTTTAAAAGTTATGTATAATGCTATGATAGTGTTTAAAAGCTATGATAGTGTTTAAAAGTTATGATAATGCTAATGCGTGACTATATGAAGTAATTATGTGAATTGTTTACTGATTAATGTAAAGTTTGTAGTAATAGTAACAACATTTGAGGATACAATGAAAAGGAATGTCGAATGAAAAGGAAATAAAAGTGATGTATTTGTATAATTGTTTACTGATTAATGTATTAAGTTTGTAGTAATAGGTTTGTTGATGTTTCCGAGTGGAGTACATATTTGAGGATACAATGAAAAGGAATGTCGAATGAAAAGGAATTAAAAGTTATGTATTTGTATATTGCAGTTGTACGATGTTTTGACGGTGTATATGTACAGAGGGTGTCAAATTAAGTTTGATTTGACTGTGGGTGTGTATTATAATCCTCCAATATCGGAGCGGAACGTGACTCTCGAGAGGAGGTTGAACCACTCCGAGTTAGTTGATTTAATTGTCACGAGACTTGGCATTGCAAATGAGGGGTATATGTTGAAAATATATTACCGCTGTCCTGAAATGATTGGTTCGGCTGTATACTATCGGTGTTATAATATGGAAGATGATGAGTCAATTGCGTTCTTCTTCAACATTGTTGATCGATTGTCGTTGTCCTCCGTGGATTTTTACATTGTTATGGAACAGTTGACAAGCATTAATGACGGGGCATGGCCAGGCATGTTCATGTCGTTGTTGAGCAACATGTAGAACTTTGCCACTGTACCAAGTATACCACCACCTGTTCATAGCCGAGGTTTTGAAATTGGTGAGTCCAGCCAACCTGGTGGGTATGTTCACGTGGATTATGCTCAGCCGTCCACAAGTGGTGGTACGTATGGTATGGACCATGACGATCAGAATATCTTCGATGATGATTACGTGGGTCACATTAGCGACCATGTTGTTCGGTATGTTGGTAGCGAAGACGATGGTGAGGAAGCTAAAGTTGACGATGGAAGTGAGGATGATTGTTCCTTATCAACTGATTCGAATCCTGGGGACAAGGATAAACACGTGGTGTGCACGAATAATGTACCCACGTCGTATCATATTCTGGCGAATCCTAATACATAGGCCTACTATAGGGATTATGGGGGGGCCCTAATGAGGATAGCTATGACCCAACTCATTTTGGGTCCGGAGTTTCTACTTATGTTCAAGAGACTGGTGAAGTGGAGTTGGGTATGCAATTCTAGACGAAGTCCGAGTTGGTTGAAGCTATTTCTAGGTGGAGTTCCATGATGAAGAGAGAACATAGAGTCGTGGAGAGCAGGTCACGCACATGGTATGCAAAATACAAGAACGTTATCGAAGGAACTGGGAATTGTCTTTGGGTTGCCAGAGCTACCAAAAAAGCTTTGCATGGCATGTGGGAGATCACCAGATGGGCAAGTAGCCATGGGTGTGTTGGTGCTGGTCGATCTACGGGTAATATGAATCTGACGTCGGTGATGATAGCCCATTCAATCTGCCACCACATTGATGTAAACCATTCATACACAGTGAAAGATGTACAAGCTCAAGTCAAGACGGAGTTCAATGATACTCTTTCCTACAAGAAGACGTGGTATACTTGACAAAAGGCAATTGACATGGTATTCGAAACTTAGGAGAATTCATTTGAACAGCTCCCAACGTTTATGGATGAGCTTGTCAGGGCTAATCCGAGCACCATTGTTAATTGGGCTGACGTACCTGACAGAATACACGGTCACGGGTGTAGGAAATTTAAATTTGTGTTCTGGGCATTTGGTCAGGCAATTGAAACCTTTCGCCGCTGCAGGCCAGTCATTAGTGTGGATAGCACTCATTTGAGAGGTTCATATAAGGCCACAATGTTCGTTGTCGTGATGCACAGTGGAAATGATTACATACTCCCCATCGCTTACGCAATTGTTGACGATGAAATGAATGAAAGTTGGAATGGGTTCATGGAGAGACTGCATCTTCACGTTGTTGGTGGTGATAGCAGGCCAATCTGTATCATATCAGATAGGCATGCTGGAATTATAAATGCGGTGACACATATGGAGGAGTGGATGAAGCCAGCTAGATACCACCGAATTTGCCTACGGCATTTTTAGTCCAACTTCCTATCTGCCAATGGCGGGAGGTTCAAGAATGCGCTTTTGAAAACTCTGGTGTGGTAGCTTGGTGGTGCCAAATGAGAGAGTAAGTGGAGGGAGTACAAGGAGGAGCTGGAGAGTACAGATCCATCTGCTTGGGATTGGTTGGCACGACAAGATAGGAGTAAGTGGTGTCTTGCCTTTGATGAAGGTGATCGACGTTGGGGAATTCTCACAACGAATTTGTCAGAGATTTTCAACAACTGTTTATGGCGCACACGCCATCTCCCGATAACAGCGTGTGACGTTCGAGCGAACAGTTGAAATGTTTTCCCAAAGGGTTATGAACGCCACGAATTGGAGGTACTTTCCCGATTCATTAGAGTTGTTTATGTGTTCACAAACCACTTTCTATATTCTCAATTCTTGTTTGTTTGTCTAGGTCTGTGTTTCCTAAGAGGAATTGGAGAAAGTTTCAGAAGCAGGAACCATGGGCACAGAGACATATCGTCACCTTGTTTGGTCATGCATCGCACACTTATAGGGTTGTGACAAGGAACATTGATGGGAGCATTAGTGAAAGACAGTACACAGTCAAATGCTGGAGAAGGGAGTGTACTTGTCAGGAATGGCAAATATTTCGTTTCCCTTGTTCCCATGCCTTGGCCGTCTGTCGGCATAGACGTGACGATCCTGCTAGTCTATGTGATAGGGTGTATCACACGACCATATATGTGCAACAATATAGTCAGGGTTTCATGCCTGTACGGGATCCATCACTTTGGCAGTGTGCCCGTTGGAGGTTGATTCCTGATGCAGAAAAGTTTTGCAGTACGAGGCGTGGACAGTTTGCAGAGAGAAGGATAAGGAATCAGATGGATGAGAGGGTGCCGGGTGAATCCAGGGGCGTCCGTAGGAGTGGTCGTGCTTAGTGTCATGTGGTCATATAGTGTTTGTAATATTACCTTTGTAGTATGGTACTTGTAGTATTACTTTCGTAACGTGAAATATTTATCACATAATGTAGTATAACTTTTATTTGTCGAATATGTATGACATGATGTAGTATAAGTTGCCTTTGTGGTAATCATTTAAATAATTAATTTTGACATGTTATAATTGTAAACAGGGACAAAAAATGTATCATCCAAGACCCATGGAGGATGATTTGTTGTACATTCATGAGGAGTATCGTGCCCGTACATTGTACAGTGGTCACTTAGAGGATGAGGCAGTGCAGGTGAGGCAGTGCAAAGGGGCATGCTGGACCGAAGGTATGCCTGACACAGTTATGAGCTACGTGCGTGATTTAGGATTCCAGGGACTCCTGGATTCCCCACCGATACGCATAGACCATTCACTGATCACTGCCCTAGTGGAGTGGTGGCGACCCGAGATGCACACATTTCACCTGCCGATGGGGGAGGCTACAGTCACATTGCAGGATGTGAGGATGCTATGGGGTCTTCGGATCGATGGGATCCCAATCACAGGAGTAGATATTAGTAGGCGAATGGAGGACTGGATGATAGTGTGCACGTACTACCTAGGTGCTACACCTGACCCCAGTGTTATTTGAGGGGGTTGCATTATGGCAAGCTAATGGGAAACTTATTGTACAGTCCATTCCCTATTCATCCTATTCGAGAGTTTTCATTCTACTGCTGGTTGGGGGAATGCTCATGTTAGACACATCTGACCACCTAATTCCATTGCTCTACTTGTCGGTACTGATGGACCTAGGTGCAGCACGTCAGTACAGTTGGGGGAGTGCCATTCTTGCTCACTTGTACCAGTGCTTATGTGACATTGGAATTCCACAAGTTAAATCCATATCTGGCCCACTTGTCTTGCTACAGGTAAATTAGTTGGTCAATCAACTCATTTGTACATATTTTCCATAATATTACTTTGTATTACATTTAATTTTATTTATTGACAGTTGTGGGCATGGGAGTGCATACCATCCATCCGACCTGCAGGTGCACTACCAGTAACAGTGACAATGAGGGCTGTTGGGTCCCAGAACGTGCCGAATTAGTCAAGAGACATTTTTTTATACCATAGTCAATTCCATATACTAGCTAAAATAATTCACTCTTTTCCTCATAGGTACAGAGCCCGTTACGATTTATCACAAGCACCGATGCATGTTTTGAAAGTGTACCGCGATCAGCTCACATCTCTTAATCACAATCAGGTATAGGCCAATTTGGATTATGATTTTTTGACTTCGTGGGAAAAATGGTTTTAATTACCTAACCGCAATACCTTCATGTTCTTTCAGTTTATTTGGCAGCCATACACGGCGGATGTCGTGGAACAACTCCCGTGGTACTGTACAGCTGGTAGCAACAATTGGCTAGTTTGCATTGACCTCATTTGCTGGCATGTCGTAGAGTTTCACCATGCACATCGTGTTCTCAAGCAGTTCGGCCTAATCCAGCCAATACCCACCTAGTTGGTCAGTATAGATGAGTATAAACTGCTTCATACTAGAGACCGTCGAGGAAGGTCTGGCATGGATTGTCATGTCGAACTGAGAAGATATCTCAATGCTTGGGAACATCGATCCGATCGACAAGTAAACCCACTTGGGTGTGCAGATCCATATCTACCCAGCTGTGAATACATAGAGTGGTACTTTCGCAAGATGGTGACCATGATTGATCAACCAGGACGGCCTCTAACAGCTACAGAGGGTTTCCATGGAGACGGTGCAACTACGGAGCACTTGGTATTTCCTAAAATTCAAATATTGTCTAGAAATAATACTACGGATTTCCTCGACATTACATATCTAACATATTTATCTCGATTATGTAGTTGCAGGCAATGACTGAGGTGCACATCAGGTCGGACATTAATTTGGATGAATATCCCCCACGTTTCGCGGACATTATCAAGGGAATCAATAGTGTTGTCACACAGAGTCTACAATACGTTCATCAGCCCTCTAGACTGCAGTATTATCAGTCGTTTGTGCACTGTGAGGAGCCTCCCCCTGGTGTGAGATATACTGACCTCAGAAACCACCGTCAGGCTCCACCTGGTCGATAGGGAGGTTGGAGGCCGCGTGCTAGGGGCCAAACAGAACACATTGGTTTATCACAAACTGGACCCTCACATGCGAGTCTACCGATTGGCGGACCATCACATGGTGAACCCTCACAGTATGACTTGACTATATCAGATTACACTGCATATGTCACTCCCACAGCCAGTCATCCATACATGTCGCCTAGGATCATACTTCCTCCCCCGTGTGGAACGGGTGGAAAGCTTTGCAGAGGTCGTCATTATTAGGACAGTACATGCTGTTCAACACTGATTTGTACTCATTCTAACTATGCAATACTTCATTCCTACACCTATATTCAAGACTAGTTTGACACTGCCCTAATTAATCGTTTGACTAGTTTTCAAAATATCATCAAACAAACACAAGTCTACTTATGCGCAATCTTCACCGAAAACAATGGGATGAGAAATAATAAGTTATACATTGCAGCATTCAAGGATAATTTATTACTTAAATTCACGACTCATTTTGAAAAATACACTTTTGTTGAATTTAGGACACGATTTTGTAATCGGAATAAAACTGAGGTAAAATACCTGGAATAAAAAAAATTCCTTATAACGGTTATTGGGAATAAGCATTTTTCCCAAATAGTTAAAATTTTCCAAACGCTTAATTTACCAAATTTATCAAATATTATTCCGAAAAAAATAATTAAGTCAGCTTGAGGACTCGTTTAAAAAATGAGTCCTCTAAATAATATTCCGGGAAAAAAAATTAAGCAGCTTTTGAGGACTCGTTTAAAAAATGAGTCCTCTAAATAATATTCCGGAAAAAAAAATTAGGCAGCTTTTGTGGACTCATTTCAAAAATGAGTCCTCTAAATAATATTCCGGAAAAAAAAAATTAGGCAGCTTTTGAGGACTCGTATAAAAAATGAGTCCTCTAAATAATATTCCGAAAAAAAAATTAGGCAGCTTCTAATGACTCGTTTAAAAAATGAGTCCTCTAAATAATATTCTGGAAAAAAAATTAGGCAGCTTTTGAGGACTCGTTTCAAAAATGAGTCATCTAAATAATATTCTGGAAAAAAATAATTGCCAGCTTTGAGGATGCATTACACAAATGTGTCCTCCACCCTCTTGTCCAGTTTCACCAACAAGCACACCAGCAGCCATTTTTCAAATTTCATGCATACAACAATCAAGAACTCCAAACTATGCGTCTCTGAGAATCCGACGCTTGATTGAGGCGGAGTGTTAGAATAAATCAAATTACTGATTTGATTATTATTAGTATATAGAGTCCTTTCCTTTTTCTACATCTATTGTACTCCTCTATCATAACCTCTCACATATGAAATAGAAGAAAAAGAAAGGCAGAATAGCTTGCTCATTTTTCTATCGTAACCTGAAGAATGGGAAAATTTTGAGCCTTTAGAACTTATTCTTGAAATACTGGATTCTGTGTAGAGTCTGTCATGGGATATCTTTTTGCCCTCGTTAGACTTTGAGCTTTCTAAGTTGGGGTGTAACTGTAATATATTGGCTGCTTAATTAAATGACATTCAGCTCCAGTCTTCCGTGTACAGTTTTGCCGTACGATATCTGTATGCTCTCATTACGGATATATGGAATTGCTTGTGTGTAATTCTTAAGAGATAAGAATAAAATCCTTCCATATTTTGTGAGATATCTTGTCTTATATAAATATGCGGTTTACCATGTTTAATACGATGAAGAATATTTGTGCAAATATTTCTTCCTTTTCCAGCAGATTTGATTCGAGTATTCATGGAATGTCTCGGATTTGATGAGTTGGTGACTGGAGAATATTCTTCTCTAATTACAGAAAATCAGAATATCA
Source organism: Rubia yunnanensis (assembly GCA_037428765.1). Taxonomy (NCBI): domain Eukaryota; kingdom Viridiplantae; phylum Streptophyta; class Magnoliopsida; order Gentianales; family Rubiaceae; genus Rubia; species Rubia yunnanensis. The sequence continues at coordinate 18,416,209 of CM075068.1, read as the reverse complement.
TGTTTCCATGATTAGGGTCTCTTAGAGTAGTATAAATAGAGCCTCTAAGTCATTCAGAAATACACACCATTTCTCAAGTTCATCCATATTCTAAACTTGAGTCTTCTGTCTGTCTTTCTCAAAGTTTCCATTTGGTGTTCGGTCAAGGTGATAGTCCTTCGGGCCTTGCGTGAATCCGAGGTAACTCTTATGTGTTAACTGTTACCTTCAATGGTTTTATCCTAGCGAACGATGTGCACGACGGGACTCATTCATTTCAAGGGCAGCGAGTGTTACTCATGACTCCATCAATTTGTGATTAATTGAAACATGATTTATGCTTTGATTATTTATAATTTAAGCTTTTCGATTGTATGCTTGAATAATTAATAAAAATTATTATTCTTGCATATATTAATTGCTCGTTCAATTTTGTTATTTGATTTTCCGTATGATATAATCAATATATGTCCAACAGCCTTGAAACGAATGATAATTGTTGATCTATATTGATGCGAAAATTGTATGTGATATATGATTGCAGTGAAAATTTTCATGCGATCCAGAATTTGTAGAATATTTCAGGGCGTTTTATTGCCTTATGCTAATTGCATGCATCTGTATATGCTAATGTGAAATTGATATGCTTGCATGCATAATCATTCCATATTTAATTTGGAGTATATTGCATGATATATTCCAAGGTGTTTGGTTTCTATGATTTTCCAAATATAACACTAATATGCAGATGGTTTTGCAAGTCTGCCTAAATATATAGGTGATTGCATACTTTGATTTATGGAAACTGAGATGCATGAAAAATTAGTATGTCTGCGATTGCATGCATTGATTTATGGAAACTGAGATGCGTGAAATATTGATATGGATGCATGTGGTTGATACGCATGCTAATGGAAATTATGCATGCTAATGAAAATTATGCATGCCAATGGTTTTGGTTATTTACAACAAAATCATATTGAGCAATTTGTTATGTATAATTATTTAAAATATTATACTACGATATTTTAGATTTGTACATATATTTAACGATGGAAATCTTTTGTATGTACGCATTGGTGAATCCGAGTATACACGGTTGTATATCTCTTATGGAAGAGAAACTAGGCATGGAGATACAGCAAGATTTGCTTGGCAACATGAAAGAATCAAGAGTGTAACCACGGTTGTGCAAACTATGGTACGTATACACGTTAATTAAAGTGAATCATGGCATATGCTATATATACATATACTGCTTGGATTATATTTGATAACCACTTGCGTGAATCTGGATGTGAACAAGACTTTGTTACAAAGAGTGTTATGTGAATAATATTTGCACATATATGTCCAGTACACTAAGGCTATCGAATTTGATAGTAAATGGATTTGGTTATATTAATCCCTTAATTATGTGGGAAAATGAGTTGAGCATGTATGTTAAATTACATGGTGCAATTATGGAAATATGCTAACTCCGTGATATTCATGCTTATGAGATTAAATGTTGATATGGTAAGAAATCATATTTGATTCTTTGCATGAAAGATTGAATTGAATTTATGGGGGGAAAATGCCATAAGTTTAAAATATGGGATCAGACATTATTATTCAATTACATGAAAGCGGTGCATGTTTAATTTCCAAAGCCCTTGAAATGCTATAGTATTTGTTTAAATACTTGATCAAATGTTGAAATACCTATTTTGCGTGGTATAATAATTTAATGATGTGGGCTGCTCATGTTGGTTAAAGATTTAAACCATATTTATGTGAAAATGTGCTGCTAGTGATTCATGACTTTTATATGCTTGGTCTGAGAATTGCATGCGAAAAATTGGTAAACTTCATTTGCACTTAAACATGACATCTCTCCCCAAGAGTGTAATATATTCGTGCATGAATGAAGTATATGTCATTGGGTTATTTGATCCATGATGTGTTCTCGTTCATTTAGGGACTTGATTTAGCTGCATATGCAAAAAACATTTAGATCTATGTTGTGTCTAAAAATGTGTTATGCTTTTATATGCTATGATTATATTAATTGTTTGGCAAAATGCCTTTTTGGTGTAATGAAAGGTTTGACAAGGCTTGTCCCGATAATTGACTATCTTGATTGATCGTTTACGAGCATATGGCTCACGAGTGACAATTGTTAGATTGCATAGATAGAGCATATGGGTTCGAAGTTCGACATATTCTGGTTATTTTGTATGACCTGAAAAATGTGAACGTGAAGACATTAGTTTACGACTATGTCTAGGGTATTGGTTCTTGTGAACCATGGTATAGACCCTAAAGCATGAGTTATCATGACTATGCAAAAAACCTTTGATTATTTGTAATCAAAGAATTCAGGGGAAAATCTCAAGAATTTGATTAGGAAAACTAAGAATCCTGAGAATGGGAATCCCAAGACTTTTGGTCAAATCTCTTGATTTATGGTTGAAAAATATAAGAATCATGAGATAGGGAATCCCAAGACAGTTGGTCAATTCTCTAGATTTTTTGTTGGAGAACCTTAGAATTCTGAGATGAGGAATCCTAAGACATTCAGTCTAGAAACCCCAAGACACGAGGTTTTAAGGAACTTAACACGTGTGGGGATGTTTAATAAAACCAGCCCAATGTGGGGGGTAGACGAAAACCTAAAAATTCAACGACGATATGAATTTTGATAGGTACTTGAGGTGAAAAGTCGTCACAAGAGATTTGAATCAAGTTGATCAAGTCGGGAGGACTTTAACTCGAACCAAAAAGGTAAACCCAAAATTGAGTCAAGCAATGCACTCAAACTTGAGTCGAGCAATGAACTTGAATGTGTTTCGAGCATAAAGGCACTCAAGTTTGATTTGAGTTGTCTGAAAGTAAAGTGCAGTTGCACTGAAACTTGGCTTTAAAATGGGCATGAAATTGTGTGGAGTTGGTAAACTCACACTGCGCCTTAGTGAGAGTTAATCGAATCCTCGATTGATTGATACTACATTAGTTGTGGTATTGGTCATGCGAGGAAGAACGATTAATTGAGATCAGGAAGTTTAGTTATCTCTAATCCCAAGGGAGTTGAAGGAATAAGAGAGGCTTTCACGATAAAACATTAATACATGAAGGTGTTTTGATTGTTAAAAGGATCTCGCCCTAAAAGAAGTTTGATGGGTAAGAACCTAGTGTTTGATTCATTATTGAACACACGGACTTTTAGTAAGTTGGGTTTGTATATTAATGAAACCCCTTACGTGATGCACAGAAAACATATGAGCTTATCTGTGACATGATGTGAATACATAGAATCCTTTGGGGAATGTGATTCACAATGTAGACATTTGCAAGGTCATTTGGTGATTGAAGGAAATTTGCTAGAAATGATCAAGCGTTGTGGGGGAGCCTTTAAGTTGGCTGGCGATCTTTTAAATAAGATACCCCAAGAAGGAGGAAAATAAAGCTCCTCATAGTGCCATCCTAAAATTTCTTTCGAATATGGGGGTTGGCGTATTGCGAATGTAGTAAAAGGAATACTTAAACAGTATCTTTACTAGATATGCAAAATGTTGAAGTGCTATCAATTTCTTGAAATTCACAAGAAATATTATACAGAAACTAGAAATATATCTTGATGGAAAGTGTATTTTGTGGAAGTTTCTGTTAAAGATCCTGATTTATCCTTTTTTTAAAATTTAAACCATCCGAGGGATGGGGGGAAATATATTTGGCTCCCTGAACCATAAACATATTTTAAAAAAAAAGTCCTTGAAGAAATCATAGATTGATACAAGAAGATCATCCGATTGATGATCCAAGAGCCATTTTAAGCTCTTGAAGCAATTTAGCACTTGTTTCCAAAAATGGTGTTTCCACCGAATCAAAAAAACTAAAAAACCAAGCTAATGTACATCGATGATCGAAAAGGGGACTTTCCTTATATACCATCTAACTGAGATACCACGAACAGGTCGGCGAGACGAAATTTCAAAACCCCTGTTTGTCAATGGTAAGTCAGCTAAATGGGTTAAAAAACTAAGTCCCATAAAAATAGAGACAATCCAGGAAGTGAAATACATGGTGGCATGCTTGCGATTTTTGAAGGAATGGTTTGCTTCCGTATGAGATCCTTGATGTTCATCATTTTGAGAGGTGGCTGTACTTGTCTGCTACCTCTGTGAAAACCTCCATGCCAAGCTAGCTAACATGTGAAAACAAAATAGCAGACTCATTGTGTATTTTCTATTCATAGATGTCATTAGAAATTCTGATAGAGGGGACACCCCTTTTATCCAAAACAATTAGCCCTCTAGTCTTGCCATCTAGTTCATCGAAAATGAGGGTGGAATTCATATTCTCAGTTCTGGCTCTCTTTGCTAAACAGTCAGCTGGCATATTGCCTTGTCTAAGTACATGAGTCAGTTTTGTAGCACCCAAAAGATTATGAGTCTCATCAGATAAGACATATAGCTTCCAAGGAGCAGTGAAAGGATTCTTTACACATGATATAGCATTTAGGCAATCAGTTTCAAGCTCGAAATCAGAAAAGTGTTTTTCATGCATTAGGTTTATAGCACACTGTATGGCTATTAGTTCTGCATTTAAAGCTGAGAAAGCACTCTGGCTGATAGCTTTTGCCAATAAACATTCTCCATATTCATTCCTAGCAATCAAGCCAATACCATATTTATTAGATTTTGAATCCCAGGAGGCATCTACATTTACTTTAATGAATTTTTCAGGAGGATGCCATATTACCTTTGCTACTTTTCTCCTTTTCTTAGTTTTCAGAAAAGGCACTAGGTTAGATGATATCCATATTTTGTCAAACTAACCACATAGTTGAAACGGATGAATTATTGCAATATCATGCAGTGACTTCCTAGTGTCCGATACAATAGTAACATAGCTTGGTTTAATTTCATCAAAGAGCAATTTATTTCGTGCTTTCCACAGATGCCAACAAACAAGTAATGGTAGAAGATGAATGAGTGCTGAATGTGTATTAGTGAAACCAACTGTTGACCAGTAATAAGACAATCTATTCCACAGTGTATTAAAACGAAGCACAGGTAATGAAAGCCAGCTATGAATCTCATCCCACACATGTAAAGTGAAAGAACAGTCATTAAAAAAATGTGACAGGGAGTCAGAATGTAAACAGCAGCAACATTTAGATACGAGTTGGAACCCCATGAATTGTAGCACATTATCAAAAGGAAGTAAACTGTTTAAGAGTTTCCAGATGAAAATACTTAGCTTTTTTGGTATTCTGGAGTGCCGTATTTTGCTGAGCGACATCACTCTTTGCCTGGATTCCCTAATCAGATTATATGCGCTCTTGAAAGTGAAAGATCCATTCCATGAAGGTTGCCAAATCATCCTATCCGCTCTTTCCGATGATATAGTGAGATTTTCCAGCATGTGGAGAATGGATGTTGGCAGTTGTGTCTCAAGTGTTGCTAGAATAGAAATTTTATTCCCCAAAAATTTGGAGATAGTCAGTTCCATGAGTTCCTGTGGGAAATCCTGTGGTAGGAATTCCTCTAAGGGACCAAACTGAGACCAATTGGCAGTCCATATGTTACAATTCCCTACACCAATGATGGTTTTAGGAAAAGATTCAGCAAGATGGTTAATCTTACATATCCTTCCCCAATTCCTAGATTTCCTTGTTGCTATTGGTAGAGACCATAGGAACTTGGACTAGGGGGTCTCCCCTTGTTGGAATTTCCACCAGAGCTTGATAGAGAAAGCTCTGATGATAGATTTAGTATCTCTAAGACCAAGACCATTTTCATTTGCAGGAAGGCAAAGCTTCCTCCATGTTCTCCACACTTTTTTCCTTTTTCCATCCTTTTCCCCCTAGAAAAAAAATCGAGAATTGCTTCTCCAAGGAATTAATCACATTCTTTGGGGGATTTATGGTTTCCCAAATATGTTGTGGAATAGAGTAAAGTCATGTTTGGATTAGAGTCAGTTTTCCACCCATAGAAAGCCATTTGTTTTTCCAGTTAGATAGCTTAGATGCCACTGTTTCCAGTAAAGGTTGGAAATAGATTTTTTTTAATTCTTCCCACATACATAGGGCATCCGAGATACCTGAAAGGAAACAATCCTTTTTTCATGCCAAGAGTCATTTTGATGGTCCTGTCTCGGATAACACTGACAGAATTACTAACGAAGTATTCACTTTCGGAGTAGTTTATCTTCTGACCAGTAGTTAGCTCAAATTTCTCTAGGAATGCTTTTATTCGGACAAGATTGAGCTTGGTAGCTTTTAGGAATATGATAGTATCATTCGCATAGCTGAGATGAGATATAGGAATAGCATTCCTTGGTAAGTCATAGTAATCAATCTTTCCAGTATTAAAAATGAAAGGCAGACTTCTAGAGAAAGATTCAGAGACAATGTTAAACAGAAATGGAGATAGTGGATCTCCTTGTTTAATGCCTCTGGATGCTTTGAAAAAACCATTTGGTTAGCCATTTATAAGTATTGAGAACCATGCATCCGAAATGTTATTTAAAATGTTCTTCACCAGATGACCATGGAATCCAAACTTTAAAAGAATGCTGTTCAAAAAACCCCAGTTTACCCTGTCAAAAGCCTTCATAAGATCCAATTTGATAATGCAGTTTTGACCTCTAGTGTTTCTGTTCAGAAATTTTATCATCTCCTGTAGGTATATCACATTTTCTGCAATATCCCTACCTTTTAAAAAAGAAGTTTGTTGAGGAGAAATGATTTTATGCATTAATGGCTCAATTTTGTCAACCAGGATTTTTGAGAAAATCATATTGGTGAAATTTGAGAGAGAGATGGGTCTGTACTCTGAAAAACTAGAAGGAGAGTTTGTTTTTGGAATAAGTGTGATCCATGTACTAGAAATTGCTCTGGGAATATGTACTCCACAAAGGAATTCATTTGTGGCCTGAATTAGATCATGGCATATAATATCCTAGGCTCCACAATAAAAAGCACCATAGTATCCATCAGATCCAGCAGCACTGTTTTTACTATGACCAAAAACTGCTTTCTTAAGTTCCTCCATAGAGGCCAGTTGGACCAGTTTTATATTATCCTCATCACTGATCAGTCATGGGATTTGGCTAAGGAAGTGAGGAAAAAATAAACCAGCCTCTTGCTCATATGGTTCAGTTATGAGGTGTTTATAGAAGTTAACTGCAGCCCCCTCAATTTCAGATGGTGAATTTTTCCAGTCACCATGAAGATCTTTTATCTTAGTAATTAAAGTTTTTGATCTTTTTTCCCGAACCACCTTATGGAAATAAGAAGTGTTATTATCTCCATCCTTTAGCCATTAATTCTAGCCTTTTGTTTCCAGAAACCCTCTTCTTCTTTAAGAGCTCTGATCAGCAGAGCTCTTTTTTGGTTAAGATTGATAAGCTCAGTTTCTGTGGGGTTTGCTTGGTAATTTAACTCTTGTTGATTCAGATTTTCTTCAGCTCTGTTAAGATTTTCATGAACATTACCAAAAGTTTCCTTATTCCATTTTTTTAGAACTGGCTTAAGTCTTCTTAATTTTATGGAAAATCCTAACATTCCCCCCTCATGAAGAGGGAGGCACCAATTTTCTGCCAGAATCTGGAGAAAATCAGGTCTATGGAGCCATATTTCCATAAAACGAAGAGGTTTGGGAGATGCAGGTATATCGGATCCCAAGGTCAGAAGCATGGGACTGTGATCTGATGGATGTCTATTCAGGGTGTGAACAGAGTTGTTTGGAAAGTTATGATTCCAGGATGAAGTACATAGGCCCCTGTCCAATTTTTTGAAAGTTGGGGTTTTTCTGCCATTTGTCCAGGTGAAAACATTTCCAACCGTGTTGATTTGCTGAAGATTATTGTGAGAAATAAATTCAGCAAAATCGTTTATGCTACCTAGCTTTGGTATACTGGGACCCTTATATTCAGTAACTGAGGAGATTGCATTGAAATCACCAATGAACAATCTCTCAGTATTACAAATTTGTGCAAGGTCAGTCCATAACATAGCTCTTTCTGCTCTAGTATGAAGGCCATATATGAAAGATGCTTTCATTTTCCTATCTAGTGTGCAACAGTCAATATGAACAGATAGGTGTTGTGGGTGATCTATTTCTAGAGATACATTAACTTTGTGGTTCCACATTAACCAGATTTTTCCTGAGTTTGAAGTCATGCAATTGTCAAAACGGAGTTCATGTATATAATGAGAACATTCTATGTTGGCATGCTTAGGTTCAATAATGCATAGAAAATCAATGTGATGTACTTTCAGCAGTCTCTCTAATCTTAGCATAGCAGGGTTCATGCCTCTAACATTCCAAATTAAGAATTTCTGCATGATTATTTTGTCTATCGACCTGATTTATCTTAAATGGACTTAAGAGTCAATAGATGGAATCATTAAGGATCGAGGATAAACCAACGTAGGAAACAAGATTCCATGAAATGACATTTGTGGAAAGCAGTGATCAATAGAGAGTTTGATCTACCATGATTGCAAATCACTAGAGTACTAGTAGATTTGAACAATTAGTAAGTATATTTGTGTACTTGATGGGTGTTCTCTAGACATGAGAATGAGTCCAAGGGTGATGGTATTTGCTATCAAGGCTTTGTGAAAGCTAGAATTACATCTAATGGACCTAAATGGTTATTTGGAGATTTAGATATTAAGATCTGAATAGAGCAAAATGAAAAGCTCAATGCTCCTAAATGACCCATCATGTGACCAAACTAATTGTTGTAGCCAGTGATATTAAATCAATGAGTTTGATGAAGGAAGATACGCTAAGAGACACGGAAAATGACCATGTCATTTATGTCTTTGAATTGATGGTTTTCTCATTGATAGTAAAATTGATACGATGATTGAGTCTCTTGGAGATATGTCGTATTCAATGGAATGACTCTAAAACATTATGAGTTACCTTTTTTGTAAAGGTGAGGTGTCTCTTAAAAAGAGAACTCAAGAGTTATTGATAGTCTGTTGTACTTATTAAAGTGAACATTAGACAATTCTTACAATGGATAGTAAGATGATACACGAGTAATCTAGAAAAGATCACTGGAAACAAGCTGTGTGTGAGACTCGTGGATATGGCTTGAGTTTTGTAGAGAAATGGTTCTCTCTTGCTAGATTCATAGAGGAATCTAAGCCCATTGTGTTGGACAAAAATTGGGAAAGATATACCTAGGATGACCAAAGCACTTTTATGCGTATTGGTGTAGCGTAAAGCTTGTAGCTTAAAGTCATATCGATGATGGTGTGTCTCGACATAGACACTTTACCATTGGACGACTACTCTCTACGAGAATTACCATTGGACTACGTAAGGTCAATATGATAAGAGTTGTTATTCTTTGACGAAAGGATTCAATCGATTTCTTGACGAAGAAATTGAATCGAGAGTTAGTTGAGAACTCATCGAAAGGAATATGAATAAGTCCAATAAATGGTGGGTTACGTATGTGGACACCCAACCTATGTGACTGGAGATCCCAAGATCTAGGTTCAAAGGGACAACTAAACTGCAAAGACCCATCGCGATCACTGTGGGGGTTTCATACCTCCTATCTTATTCCTATGATGAAGAAACAGTGATGTGAATGGAGGTTAAGCATTAAATTTCTTTTAATGATTCAAGGCATCGAGCATGTAGTACTCGAAAGAGTGCAATAGTTTACGGAACTGCTCTTACGCTAAGAATCACCTATGTAAACAAGAAGTGTGGCCACTTCGAAAGGGAATTGTTGGGACGCAATTCTTTAGAAACCTTACAGAACTAGGCGTGTGCCATGGCCTGATTAATGGACACAACCGAGGAAAGCGCAAGGGCTAGGAAAGATGTCTGTGGGAAGTGCATTGTCGTTTACACAAGCGGTAGGGGAAGTTCAAGGACATCGCGTCTACTTCCTAACCAGTGGGCTAAGTGTACTCTCTCAAGGGAAAGTTCAAAGGGTGACACCTACTTATCCTATGCAGCATCTATGCCGTCGAAATGAATCTATCACCAAGTCAAACTCTGTGTCTGACGTGACTGTTCTGATTCCTACATCAATATCTATTCATGTGGGGGATTGTTGGAAAATGATGGTTAAAAGGTTGAAATTCGTCAACTTTTTGGGCTTTGTTTGAGTGGAACCCAAATGGATTTTGGGTTGGTGGATGTCATTTTTGGGTTCTCCTTCGCGAGTACTATAAAATTGACTATTTAAACTCTCAAAACGGATCAAGGGTGAATGAGATATGGATGTTTGAAAAGTCACTCTTGAAAGAGAAAAAATTAGGCGGAAATTGGCCCAAATTAGTTTTTCTCTGGACTGTCCAAAATGCGTATGGACCGCATGGAAGTCTCTGGAAGGCCCAACCGCATAGTATATATGGAATTGCTTGTGTGTAATTCTTAAGAGATAAGAACAAATCCTTCCATATTTTGTGAGATATCTTGTCTTAAATAAATATGCGGTTTACCATGTTTAATACGATGAAAAATATTTGTGTAAATATTTCTTCCTTTTCCAGCAGATTTGATTCGAGTATTCATAGAATGTCTCGGATTTGATGAGTTGGTGATTGGAGAATATTCTTCTCTAATTACAGAAAATCAGAATATCATGTTTCCATGATTAGGGTCTCTTGGAGTAGTATAAATAGAGCCTCTAAGTCATTCAGAAATACACACCATTTCTCAAGTCCATCCATATTCTAAACTTGAGTCTTCTATCTGTCTTTCTCAAAGTTTCCATTTGGTGTTCGGTCAAAATGATAGTCATTCGGGCCTTGCGTGAATCCGAGGTAACTCTTATGTGTTAATTGTTACCTTCGATGGTTTTATCATAGGGAACGATGTCCACGACGGGACTCATTCATTTCAAGGGCAGTGAGTGTTACTCGTGACTCCATCAATTTGTGATTACTTGAAACATGATTTATGCTTTGATTATTTGTAATTTAAGCTTTTCGATTGTATGCTTGAATAATTAATAAAAATTATTATTCTTGCATATATTAATTGCTCATTCAATTTTGTTATTTGATTTTCCGTATCATATAATCAATATATGTCCAACACAGTTTTGCCGTACGATATCCGTATGCTCTTATTACACTTTGAGCTTTCCACATTTGGGTGTAGTGTAACTCCAATGAATACGAATTTTTTTCTTCTGGTTGGTCTAAATTCCTTCATGTATAACCTTCATTTCTTTCACTTAATTTGGTTTCATCTATGTCACACTTATGGATTATCAAAATCCATTACTATTGATTGAAGCAGGGTATTGTTTAAAGGAGTTTGGCTTGGATCATATCAGTTCATCAATGTGTTTATGTCTAGATTGGAACCCGTCGACCACTTCCATCACAGTTGGTCTGTCTGATGGATCAGTCTCAATAGTTTCCCTTTTTGAAAGAGAAACCAAATTAAGTGAAAGAAATGAATCAGTCTCAACATGCGCTTTCCACTGTTGTGCGAGAGTGGAAAGCGCATGACTATGAAGTATGGGCTGCGTCATTCGATAGTCATCAACCACTGGGTCTGATGATTGCAAGTTTAGTCACTGGGATCTGCGTGAAGACACTTCTACCACGGTTTTCCAGAACATGAAGGTTCATAATATGGGAATCTGTTGCATATCGAAAAGGCCAAGTGATGCTAATACTTTATTGACTGGAAGCTATGATTAGAACTTAAGGATATGGGATGTCAAGTAAATCTAAAGGTCTGTAAATGAATTTTCACTTAGTCTAGGAGGAGGAGTCTGGAGAATCAAGCACCATCCTTCGATTCCTTGCATTGTTTTGACAACGTGCATGATAACAGTTTTGCTGTCGTGAAAACAAAAGGGGATAGAGCTGAGGTAATTGAAATGTATCAGAAACATGGTTCACTTGCATATGGTACAGATTGGCAGAGGGGGAGTTTTATTGAAATTTGGTTTTACCAAATTAATTCAGTTATCACTACTGTATTCCAACATAACCTATCTAACCAAGTATACAATAAAAATAAAGCATAAGGACACAAGACTTGGTTACGCAGTTCGGTGAAATCCACCTACATTTGTGGAGTCTGGCCTAGTTCAAAATAAATTCACTAACGAGAAAGATACAGTAAAAAGCACACAATTATACTTATCTTATCTAACTATAACGTGAATCCTGCAAGCGCCCCTTGATACCTATCCTCCTTGATCAGACTCCCTCTGAACTTGAAACTCGCCGACGCTGGATCTCCTCCTATGGAGGGATGATCGTATATGATTCTGAACTTTGAACAATGGGTTACGTATGTTGGAACATAGAATTCTGGCTCTTGCAATACTCTCGAAAGATAAAAAATCTGTATGCAGATTTTTTTCTATTAAGTCTGTGAGTTTAATGCAGTCGTGATGTCCTCTTTTTATAGTCCATGAGTAGATCGGAACCCTCCATGATTATCTCCTTAACATTCCTATTCCTTATCTGCCTTTAAAGCATATCCAAATCCCACAAATAAAAGAATTTTCTTTTTCTCAATATATCCCATATATTCCATAAATCCTTTTTCATATTTGTAGGGATTTTTCCATAAACACGGTATGCTTCTACCACACGCCTAAAATGCCTTATTGCTGAATATACAATCTTCCATAAATCAATATCAAGCAATATTGTGTCAACAAGTAAATTATTTTAGGTTGCGGCTGTTGTGCGTATGTTACAACGTAGAAGTCTTTGTACACATGATGTTTATTTCATCTCCAATTCTGATACAAATGAAAGTCATGTGCAAATATAACCATTTATCCACATAATATTCCGATTACAATCAAATTCCTTGGAGATAGAAATTACAAAATCTAATCCCTTGAAGTAGGGAATTAAAATTTCTCGTCCATATCTCTTTCATAACCGAATAATCATAGATTAATTTAAACTCCATAAATCTAATCCAATCCCATAAATATAGAAATTGATATATTCTCCAAATCAAACACATTTGGACGATATATTCTTCTTGGATTTCATCTTCATTCATTCCTTATATCACCGAAATTCCATTTTTGATGTTTCAACACAACAATTCAATATTAGCATAACTTTCCACAAATTGCCAACTAGATAAATCTAGATTTTACAGTCTCCCCCTTTGGCATTTTGTGGACCAATCACCTTTTGGCATTTCAACACAGAGCTTATGCAAATACGAACATCAATCTTTGAAAACCACTCTGGATGTTGAAACATAGAAACATAACACCTCCCCCTAAATTCCAGATTCCCTCAACATCCAGGAATAATGATCATATTGGAACATCAATCCATCGGAGCCAATGAAGTCATCCAAGAAATCCAAAACATCTCCCCCTTGGGACCATAAAAATGTCAAATGCAATAGACACTGAAAACCAAAATATCCAATAAATGCAGCCCCCCTTGAAGCAAATATCTGGCCTATGTTGGAACATTGTCATAGCAGAACCTTTAATTCTCTTCAGGAGCAGCTATATGTGCCTCATCTAATCTAGCCTTTTCTGCCTCCAAAGTTGCCATCTAAATGGCTAGAGTTCTCAACTTCGCATTAATGGCCACAAACTTGAATTTATTCTCATCAACATCAGAAGTTGTAGCCTCGAGATTCTATGACAGATCATGCACCTGTCTTACATCAAATGTACTCTTGTTTAGCTGTTTCTCGAGTAAGAGTTGTAGTACTTTAAGAGGGAATCCAACATTTTACAACAACAACCTAGAATAGATGGAAATACCTGGTAGTTAAGCTAGATGCAGTAGCGTTCCCTTGGTGGCCACTGAGACCGAAATCCTCCAGTAAATTCTTTCTTCTCATGTAAACTCTATTGTACCACTCAAAATTTGGATCAATGTTGCCTCCCATATAATTCTTCTACAATATCTCGATTGTACTCCTTGTAGATTGAGGCATCAGTCTTGAGACCCAAATAGTCCAGCTAGGTTGTAAATTCACACTCCTCATATACACACAGATCAATTATCTTCTTAGCTAATATAATATCTCTCATGACATTCTGATTAGTGGTGCTTTCAATAATCTACTCAACTTGTGTAGGAACATCAGTCACTGATGATAGAATATAGCAGCTCTCAGCTTCACCCACTTTCTCTATGTTGGAATATAAGATCCTTTCATTCCTTCAAAATAAACACCTTAAGTCTATATCGATATTGGAACATCACCTGCTCAGCTTCCTTCACTTCATCAGTACTTTCTCCCCCTATCTCCATGTCTGATGTTGGAACATAGGCTTGTTCACCACCCAAATCATAATCTTCTCCAGCCACATTTATTGATGTTTGAACATTAGAATCTTTAATCACTCTAGGCTCACTTATTTCCATGTCCACATCTTATCTACCTATCCTCATACTCTGTGTTGGAAAATGATCATCATCATTTCCATCCAACTCCTCATCATCCTAAACCAGAATACCATAAGTAGGCATTCCTCTTATTTACGCATCTCATCAATCTTCATAATTCCTTCAACACCAACTTCCAACATGTCTAACTACGCCTCCATTTTTTTATTTTTCTCCTTTTCTAAATTTTTAGTATGTTTCTAATGTATGTACAAAAAAAAATCACACAAAGCTTGAGAAAATAATAAATACCTCAAATTTGACAAACATATAAGTGTTGAGCTCAAAAGTTACAGAGTCCAACCAGTTCAATGAAGGCTTAAAATTTTCCGATGTTAGAACATAGCCAACTACCACTTCTTTCCTCTCAACCAGTTCTCGAATAAAATGAAGGCTTATATCAATGAGCTTTGTCCGAGAATGCTATATTGGATTCTTTGAGATGTCATTAGCACTTTTTTTGTCACATAACACTATTAGAAGCCCTTCTTCAATTCTATAATCACTCAACATTTTCTTCATCAATAATACTTATCAACAACTTACACCAATAAAGAAACATCCACCTATTGTGCATTTACGATCATCTTCATTACTGTCCAAATCAGAATCACTATAACCAACCAGATGAGAGTCTCGATTCTTAGATTAATAGATTTCATACTTAGAAGTCCAACTAACATATCGAATATCCTTTTCATTGCATTCAAGTGAGATTCCTTAAGATCATCATGAAATCTTACAAATACTCCCACCATACTCATCTTAAATTCAGCTTGCTTCAAAGTCACAAAATCTTGTACCAAGGATGGTGAAGTAGACCCAAAGATCATATAATCAACATAGATTTGAGCAATCAGTATATTTGATGATTCTCAAAAAAACAAGCAAGGTGCGATCTACTCCCCATTGACGATAACATTTCTGAATAGGAAAGGTAGTGAGTCACTCACACCATGCCCTTGGTTCTTGTTTTGATCCATACAAAGCCATCTTAAGTCGATGATATACTTCCTCATTAACCACACCATGTAGGGGAGCACTCTTGAAAACTTTTTGGTACATCGTAAAATGCATAGTGCAAGCCATAGCAAGGAGGATGCAAATAGAATCTAACCTGATAACTGGTGCGAATGTCTCATCAAAATCAACTCCTTCAACCTACGTGTAGTCCTGAGCAACTGACCTTACTTTATTGTCATTGCGTATAGATTTCCCAAGTTCTTCTTGCATTGCCGCAATCCAATACTTTTCAAGTAGAACCTCTTTGTAATTATTGGGTTCAATGAGGGAGAGAAAATATTGTAGACCGGAAAGTTCCCTATAATTAACCCAAGGGATCGATAGAGTCCTTCTTCTACTTGATTCAACCTGCACTGATGTTAGAACATGGGAGAATTTCGGGGAGGACGGTGTTCCAACATCGATGAAGTTATAAGAGTCATCAGTTTTATTTGTAAGATATACCTTATTTGATGTTCTAACATGATTACATGCATGATTTGAGAAATCATCCAATGATGGAAAATGGTCACCTGTAAGATCTTCCTTATCATATTCGACAGTCAAGCAGTTAATTTCTTATTCTTACAAGTAACATTTGTCTGATGACCGAATACCAGTAAGCACTTTGTTGTTGCCATGTTTCACTATGCACTTCTCCTTATGGAATTCCATGGTCATATTATCATCACATAGTTGGCTAATACTTAGGAGATTAGCCTTTAGATCTTTCACCAACAAAACACTAGTGAATACGGGGAATCCTTTTATATGCAGTTCACCTTTTCCAACCACTCGACTCTTCTTTTCATCTCCAAATGCAACAAACCCACCATCATATGGTTGGATATTTTTTAGTAATTCCTAAGTTCCAGTCATGTGGCAAGAGCAACCACTATCGAAGTACAACGAATCTCTAGAATGTGCAATAAGAGACATATGAGCAACAAGGCAAGTACTCGTGCATTTAACAACCCATACCTTTCTGACCATTCTTGATCGCTGGACATCGTCTATGTTGGAACATACTAAGAGTTGTCATCCTATCATGATATCTCTGAGCAATTCCAGGCATTGTTCCTCAGTATGACCTTGATACATACAGTAGCTACAGGTGAGAGGTTTCCTTTGATGGGTCTTGATAAACGTTATTTTTACCTCTTGAATCTTCGACTTGAGACTGACCTTGCTACCTAATGAATTGTCAAACCCGATTGCATGTCGTTCTCCAAATTTTTTTCCCATGGTCATCAAGTTTTTCCTTTCCAATGTTTAACTTGGTAATAACTATCTCTGCTATCTCATCTCTCTTAGTTTTTGAGATTAGATTCAAATATAACTCTTCAATCTCTCTTTCGAGTTCACCAACTAGAGCTCACAACACCTTTTCCTTCTCAGCCAGATGATTTTTCTCTTCCTTCAATGATTTATTCGTGTCAACAACTTTAAGCCACATGTCATACATTTTCTCATATGCAGTGTAAATCTCTTTGTCACTCACAACTTGTTCTTCGTCATCACTGGAAGTATCATCGAAACCTATGTTGGAACATACATCCTCATTTTTCTTTGACATGTTGGAACGTACATCATCATCTGATCCACCGTGAACTTTTGCTCCAAATGCCATATAATTTCTTGTAAGTTCCTCTCCGTCATCTTCTTCATATTCACTCTATGAGGTGTGAATGATTTTCCTTGCTTCTTTCAGGTATTAGCACATTCAGCCTGGATGTGGTTGTATCCTTCACATTATCTACACTGAATTCTTCCAGACTCATTTCCTTCACCACCTTGATTACTAGCGAACTGTTGATTTCCTTGTTCCAGTCGTGTTCCATGAATATTCTCAAGGTCTTGTGGTCGAGGTATATTTCCACCAAATCCTTCTTGTGATTTCTTGTTTACCACCTTCTTAAGCATTCTTGAGAAACTCTTAATGATAAGAGTAAGTTCTTCAATTCTGTCATCACTATCAGATTCATGGATGACTCTTGATGACGAGGTTTTGAAGGCCAACTCATTCTAGACTTTCTTTGCAGGCTGTTGCATTGTCATCTCATAGGTTTGTAGTGATCTCATTAGTTCATCTAAGGTCATGGTGGCTACATCTCTTGCTTCTTCTATTGCTGCTACATTCATAGCAAAAAAATTAGGAAGAGATCTCAAAGTCTTTTTCACCAATTTTTCTTCCTTGTAAAATTTCCCAAGTTGATACGCCATATTGGAGATGTCTCTAAATTTCCCATTGAATATAGTAACAGTGTCATCCTCCTCCATCTTTAGTTCCTCAAACTTTGTAGCCAACATCTGTAGTTTGGATTAACGTACATGACTTGTTCCTTCATGAACAGTTTGCAAGATATCCCAAGCTTTCTTTGCTTGATGACAAGTTGAGATGAGTTTGAAATGTTCTTCATCCACCGCATTGAAAATAGCATTTAATGCCTTTGAATTTTTCAATGATGCCTTCAGTTCATTTGAAGACCAAGTAGACTTGTCTTTGAGTTTCTGCTTCTTCGAACTCGATTCTCCTTCTTTCTCCTTTGAGCTAGTTTTAGCATCTTCAATTAGAGAATTCCATTCAGTTTCAAAAAATCGCCAAGCCAATTCATCCAGTGAATTTATGAACACTCGCATGCAAGCCTTCCAGTAGTTGTAATTCGTTCCTTCCAGCAGTGGTGGCCGAGACACGAAAGCTCCTTCTCTGGTTGCCATTGGTAAAATTGGATCACACTTTCTTTGACACAACCAAGGCATAAATAAGTGACCTTGCTCTGATACAAAATGAAATTTGGTTTCACCTAATTAATTCAATTATCACTACTGTGTTCCAACATAACCTATATAACCAAGTATGTAATAAAATTAAGCATAAAGACACGATACTTGGTTATGCAGTTCAGTGAAATCCACCTACATCTACGGAGTCTGGCCCAGTTCAGAATAAATCCACTAATCAGAAAGATACAGTACAAAGTACACCATAAAATTATACTTATCTTATCTAACTATAATGTGAATCCTACAAGCTCCCCTTAATACCGATCCACCTTGATCAGATTCCCTTTGACCTTGAAACTCGTTGACGCTGTATCTCCTCCTCCTGAGGAATTAAGGTATACAATTCTGAACTTTGAACAACAGGTTACGTATGTTGGAACATAGAATTCTGGCTCTTTCAATACTCTCAAAAGATATAAAATCTGTATCCAAATTTTTTTTCTATTAAGTATGTGAGCTTAATGCAGTTGTGATGTCCTCTTTGGACGATATATACTTATTGGATTTCATCTTCAGTCATTCCTTATATAACTAAAATTCTGTTTTTGATGTTTCAACCCAACAATTTTCAATATTAGGATAACTTTCCACAAATTGCCAACTAGATAAATCTAGACTTTACAATCTCCCCATTTGGCATTTTGTGGGCCAATCACCTTTTGGAATTTCAACACAGAGCTTATGAAAATACGAAGATCAATCTTTGAAAACCACTCTGGATGTTGGAGCATAGAAACATAACATCTCGAGGCAATGAGACAATACCGACTGATTTTAAAGCAGAGATGCAGGCCATGACGAAAAAGATCATGAAGAGAAGTCCCCGACGCAATCCTATACTATGTCACTACTGCTCGTATCAAGGTCATAAAGAGGAAAAATGTCTCAGGCTACTCAGAGATATTATAAATGGATGATAACTGTCAGTATGTTCTAACATGAGTGATATCCAAAGAGGCAGCCAGGTCAGAAAGGTATGGATTCCTAAACGAACTATTGTAGCTCATACGTCTTATTGCACACTGTAGAGATTCTTGATACTTAGATAGTGATTGTTCTAGACATATGACAGGAACTCCGGAATACTTGAACAACATTAAACCTTATGATGGTGGGTTTGTTACCTTTGGTGACGGAAAGAAAAGTTGTGTGGTTGGTAAAGGAGAACTAATGATAGTGGGATTTCCTAGCTTTGCAAGCGTTCTACTGGTAGAAAATTTAAAGGTAAACCTCATGAGTATCAGGCAGTTGTGCAACGACAATATGATAGTTGAGTTCTAAAGAGACAAGTGTATTGTGAAACATGGAGAAAACAAGGTACTATCATGAGTACGATCGTCGGATAATTGCTACTTGTTGGAACAAGAAGTAAAGTGTTTGAGCTCTAAGGAAGATTAAGGTACCTTGTAGCATCGAAAGCTCAAGCTTATAAATTACAAGACCTTGGTAAAGATTGCAAATTCCAAAGCAGTACGAGGTATGCCTACTCTTACTCATCAAAAAGGTATTGTGTGTAGACTATGCCAACAAGGTAAATGGATTCGATCTCCTCACTCTTCTGTTCAACATATTACTACTTCAAGAAATCTTGAATTACTGCACATGGATTTAGTGGGTCTGATTAACACACCTAGTATCATTGGGAAAAAGTATATCTTTGTATGTGTTGATGATTATTCCAGATACATGTGGGTAGCCTTTCTCAAGGAGAAATCGTGTACAGTGGATGTCTTCAGAAGTTTGGTGATCAAAATAAAAACAGAGAAAAGGAGTAAATTGGAAAGATTGTGAGAATTCGTAGTGATCATGGAAAATAATTTGAAAACTCTCAATTTAGTGATATCTATGACGAACTTGGCATACATCATGAATTTTCTACCCCCGTTACTCCTCAGTAAAATGGGATTGTAGAAAGGAAGAACAGAACCCTGTAAGAGATGGCTCGAGTTATGTTAGCAAAAAAGGGTATTCACGAGAAATGGTGGGCATAAGCAATCAACACAGCATGTTACACCATCAATATGGTATATCTATGCCCATTCACGAGCAAGACTTCTTATGAAATCTGGAAGAGGAGAAAGCCAAATGTGGCGTATTTTCATGTGTTTAGAAGCAAGGGCTACATGCTCAGGGATAGAGAGCAACTAGAAAAATTCAACAATCACAGTGATGAGGGAGTTTTTCAAGGGTATTCAGTATACACCCATGCATACATAGTGTTTAATCTTCACACAAACATTCTCAAGGAGTCGATCAATGTGACTATTTATGATTATGATGATAAGCAATCATTATGAAAAGGAGATGATGAACCTATTTTGTCACGTGTTCCAACCCCAGAAACTTTGACCAGTGAGCACATCAATGTTAGAACATTGCAACCTTCTGAGAGTCCCAATGACTCTGATGAGATTAACGTTAGAACATAAACCCCATATGCCCTACCTTATGTTCCAACACAACTTGAACCTGAACCAAGTGCGAAGCGAACTTGAATTCTACCACAAGTTAATTACAAGGAACTTGTGGGATTACAATACTTCAATTCATTGATTGAGCCGGAGAACTATAAGGAAACCCTTCTTGATGAGTATTGGATTGTGGAAATGGAAGAAGAACTTCAACAGTTTGCAAGAAATGATGTGTGGTACCTCACTCCGCGTCCAAAAGGGGTGAACGCTATTGGAACTAAGTGGATATTCAAAAACAATTCGATGCTGATAGCCAAATAACTTGTAATAAAAGGCCAGACTGGTGGCACAAGGGTACACTCAAGTAGAAGGCATTGATTTTGATGAAACATTTGTACCAGTTGCCAGGTTAGAATCCATTCAAATCTTGCTTACTATTTCATGCACTATGAATTTCACATTGTACCAGATGGACGTTAAAAATACTTTTCTAAATGGAGTGGTGAATGAAGATGTCTATGTTGAACGGCCTAAAGGATTTGAGGATCCATACTATCCTCATCTTGTGTATAGACTAAAAAAGGCAATGTATGGGTTGAAACAAGCACCAAGGGTAAAGTATGAACGACTGGCTAACATTCTCATTCAGAAATGTTATCGTTGAGGGGGAGTATATTGCACTTTATTTTTGCTTAAAAGGTAATCAAAAATTTTGATTGCTCAAATTAATGTACATGAAATTGTTTTTGGCTCTACTTCACCATCTATGGTGCGGGATTTTGTGAATCTCGTGCAGTATGAGTTTGAGATGAGCATGGTCGGTGAACTTACCTACTTCCTAGAACTCCAGGTCAAGCAACAAATGAGTGGATTGTTCATAAATCAGAGCAAATATGATATGAATCTAGTGAAACACTTTTGTTTGGGCAATTCTCGATCAGTGAAAACTCCAATGGGTGCTATAGAAAAATTGGTAAAGGATGAGAAAAGTGTTTCAGTTGATCAAAAATTGTGCAGAAGTATGATCGGGAGTCTCTTATACCTTACAGGGAGTCGACACGACATATGTTTCAGTGTTAGAGTTTGTACTAGATTTCAGGCAAATTCAAAGGAATCCCATTTGACTGCAGTAAAACGGATTATTCGATATATTAGTGGAAATATTGAGTATGGTATCTGGTACTCTTAAATTCAAGACTCGGATCTATTTGGCTATAGTGATTCTGATTGAGCTGGTAATGCAGATGATTGAAAAAGTACAACTGGTGGATGCTTCTTTATTGGCACAAATTTGGTTTCTTAGTATAGCAAGAAACAAAATTCTATATCCTTTTCATCTGCTGAAGTCAACTATCTAGTTGTTGGAAGCTGTTGTGCACAGTTGTTATGGATGAAGCAAATGATGAAAGATTATGGGATTCAAGGGACTCTAAAGATTTTATGTGACAACAAGAGTGCTATAGATGTATCCAAGAATCTAGTCCAGCATTCTCGAACCAAGAACATTGATAAAAGGCATCACTTTAATCATGATCTTGTGGAAAGAAAGGAAGTCACTGTTGTTTATGTTCCAACATCAGAACAATTTACGGATATTTTCACAAAACCATTGGATTCCGCCACATTTGAGCTTCTCAGACAACACTTAGATTTTATTTTTCATATTTGAGGTATTTTTGCCTAACTACCTTTTAGTTGTAGATGTTATTTTTGTTTTTTCTTATGTACATAAAAATTGAAAAATCCAAAAAATGAAAAGAAGAAAAATTAGAAATAGTTGATGCATGTTGGAATATGGCTAGTGGAATATGAGGAAAGAGAAATGAGACATTTTGACGGTTGTAAGTAAAGAGAGGTAGTTATTGCCTTGAATAAAAAAGGGTTTGGGTTCTTGAGAAAGGAAAGTAAATTGTTTAAAATTTGAACTTTCCTTCTCTGTTTCGTATTCCCTTTTACCAAAACTTCTTCCCGAAATCCATGTCGTTATTCTGAGAGTGTGACTCTAGCAAAAACTCTACATATTAGAATTCAACATCAGCAAGGATTCTCTAAACACTTTCCAAACATCTCCGGACTCTCAACATAGAGCATAGTCAGACCACCAAAATGGAGAAAGGCAAGAATTTTCAAAGGTTTTTTGGAGAACCAGAGAAGACTGTTGAAGTACCAGAGAGCTATTTGACTGAGGAGTGGAATGGCATTGAAGAACCTACCATTTAAGTGGTCCAGTCACTAGATGTGAAGCCAATTACTGACAAATCTGAGAAAGTGAAAATCAAGGTATTCCGAGAGAAAAAAAATACTTTCAATGGTCAAACTTTTAAATCTCTTGAGGATTGCATGACTCACTACTTGGAGATAGAGAAGAAAGTAGATTTAAGAATATACAAGTTAATGTTTGGATATATAAATGGGGTAAATCCATTTTGGATATTGAAAGGAGACATTGGGGGTATTAGGATAATTGAAAATTGGAAACTTAAGTTGAAAGAGTTGGCGTGCACAGAGTATGATGATAAGAAAGTAATGTGTGTCTATACTATGGCATCAATACCATAACAGGTGAAGTTGAAAGAAGTGAAAAACTGGCCTAAAAGACGTTGGACTCTAAGCTCGGCAAGTTACAAAGCTTTACATGTGTATGATCCAAGTGTTAGAAAGAATCGTGAGAAATTTAGGGGTCTGTCTTCAGATAGTGAGGAGGAAGCTAATGAAGAAGAAGTGAATGCCAGAGAATGTGCTGATGTAGAAGAAGTCCCAACACAAGATGTCCAATACAGAATTTAGGAGATGCAGTAGAAATTGAGGAAGGCATGTATATTGAGGAGTACCAGAAGATTGTTGAAGACTATGGTTTTGGGGGAGAATATATCATTTGGACTCCAGAGAGAGAAACAAGAGAAGAAAAAGGAAGGACTTAGCCTAGGAGTGCTCAGGAAGATGTGCAAAATTTGACTCTTAAGATGGAAATAGGGGGGAGAAGGGAATGAG
This sequence comes from Rubia yunnanensis, assembly GCA_037428765.1. Lineage (NCBI taxonomy): Eukaryota > Viridiplantae > Streptophyta > Magnoliopsida > Gentianales > Rubiaceae > Rubia > Rubia yunnanensis. The sequence goes on along the minus strand of CM075068.1, from coordinate 18,392,665 downwards.
AATAATGCTGGAGATGATGTTCCAACACCAGGACAATCGGCAGCAGTAACTGAAGAACCAGGGCTTGCTAATGTTCCAACATCAGGTCAGGATATGGATGATGTTCCAACACAAGAGGTTAGTATTGAAGACCTAACCTTCTCCGGTGATAAAGTACTAGATGTGTTTGTGCAAACTCAATCAAGAAGGTCAAAAAGAAAGGCTCCACTAGAAGAGATGAACAGCAGAAGAAGAAGAAAAAGACTACCATTGGTCAAAGCTCAAGACCAACTATCTCTGTTAAGGAAGCTTGAAGCTTCAAATTTTTTATGAAGGATGCCTGAAAATCAGCAAGGATATAGGTAAAAAGAGATTAATAGCTGCAAGGCTTGTTGATCTGGTGGCTTACAAAGATTATGGACTCAGTGAATTTTTGGAATATCTGGGAATCACTACAGCAGGCTCGATATACAAGAAATTCAACCAGACTCTAGTACAGGAGTTTTACTCAAATCTGATGGAAGGGAATTCGGACCCTGAATTACCCTGGTACAATAAAGTATATGTCAGAGGGAATGTGGTCAGATTCTCTGGAGAAAGGATCAATAAGTTATTAGGACTACCTACACCTGCATTTGGATCAATGTATTCTGAGGGCTTTAAAGTGTCTTTTGATCAGATTCTGACTGAGATAACTGGCGGATATCAGACTGAGTGGCCTTTTCAGGGTAATGCGGCAGCATCAAGTCTGAGTACCAAGTACTTCTGCCTATTCTAGGTAGTTATTAACTCTTGGTTTCCATCTTCTAACACCACTTCCCTCACCCAAGATATGGCAAAGTTATTGTATTGCATTGGAACTATAGCTCCCATGAATCTTAGTCTTCTCATCCAAGCTAATATAGTGGAGAAAAGGAGAAAAGATAAAAGCACAACAGGGTGATGTTATTATTAAAGCCCAATAATAATACCTTCAAGTTGATAAATGTGGAAGATTTTCATTGGAAGTCATCACAAGATGGATGCTCAGTTCAGAAAGGGAAAGAGGCTAAGAAGATTCTTGTGAAAGATAAAATTGCAGCTTTGCAAGTTCATATTGCTGCACTGGAAGAGGAACTAGAGAGGCTGGATTCCGAAGATGATGTCCAAGATGAGAATGATGCATAAGCTAAGGCCTGATAATTCTATATTAGTTTTGGTTGTTTTTTTTTTATATTTGGCATGTTTTATGGCTCCAAGGGGGAGTATTTCTATATTTTCTGGATTTTTTCTTTTGGATTTATTTTGTTCTTTTGTTGAGCCCAGTTGGAAGCTAAAGGCATGATGATATCTGATGTTTGGATGGGTGACAATGTTGTGATCTTGGATTTCCATTACTTGCATGTTTCTGTTGGTTCTGTGTTTCAACGTGATTTTTTGTCTTGAGTAACTAAGTATTGTTTATGTTTTGATGTTACAAAATGGATGTTGAGGTCTCCATATTCTTTTGACACTGTGAGATTCAGGGGGAGCTAAATATTCTTTTCAGCTCATGTTCCAACATCCATATGTGAATTACTTGAGGTCTATATTTGCAAAGTTGGTGCGCTGAAAGTCCAAAAGATTAGCGGGTCCACAAAATTCCAAGGGGGAGATTGTAAAGTCTAAATGCGTTAGTTGGAAATTTGTGTGAGTATGCAAATATGATAATATTATGTTGTAACATCAAAGAAGGAGTTAATCTGGAAGAAGGATAGCGAGAGGGATGAATCCGAGAAGAATTAATCTCGTCCAATCATGATTGATTTACTGAATATTTCAACTCCTATATTTGTGGGTTTGAATTAAGAATTTTAGAGTTGGAAGTGAGAAGGATTTTTAGTTATGGAATAGATTGGAACGAGATATTCTAATCCCTTACTTTAAGGGATTAGATTTGATAAATTCTGTCTCCAATAAGATCTGATTGATATGAAAATATTTTGTGAAGATAGGATTCTATTCGCACAGGTAACTGAGGTATGCGGATGAGCTATATATGGTGAATATTACTAGCTATGTTACTTACGTAATTATACCGAGAAAATCTACAGTCAGAGTTTTGATTCATCAGAGTTCTGCAGAGCCTTATATTGGTGTTCCAACATGATCAACTGTGCTTGATCTCAAAGTTCATAATGAATGCCTTGATTCCTCGGGAGGAGGATATCCTGCGTCGACGAAGCTCGAGGTCATAGGGAGTCTAATCAAGGTGGATTGGCAACTAAGGGAGCTAGTAGAATTGACGAGTTGAATTAGAAAAGATAAGTATATTGTATGGTGTATCTTGTACTATCTTTCTATTTAGGGGATTAATTCTGAACTGGGTCAGGCCCCGTAGATGTAGGTGGCATTCACCAAACTGCGCAACCAATTTGTGTGTTCTTAATGTTTTTATTTTACTTACAAACTTGGTAAATTAGGCGATGTTGGAACACAGTAATCACAATTTAAATAATTAGGTAAAACCAAATTTCAAGCCTCATTCATGCCCCGTATATAATATTGTTCAACAGATGGGGTAAAAGACTCTTATGGTAGAGGTTTTTGGAGTCTATGTTCAAAAGCCTCTGCTGCACATGCTCTTAGCGTTGTGCCCAGGGACGAAACCAGTAAAGTTTCAAGTAGGTCCCAACATCTGGGAATTCTAGCAAAAGGGCTTCCCCAATAATATTTGCACATCATTTTCAATGGAAGACTACGCTGACCCTTGCTAGTTGCCACTAAATAAATTAATGACAGTTAAATTTAATGCAATACTGTGAATGGAATATTGTAAAATTTCCATTCATTGCAAAAGTTTAGTTATTGTAACATTGTTATGGATAAAGTCAAACCATATTTGATCTATTGTTAGAATAAGATAAGTTGTTGATTAGATTTGATTATATCATAGATAGAGTTGTTGACTAGACTAGAGTCATACTAATACTAGCCTTCTTTTGTACTCTATTTATTCTCATCAGCCATACGATATTCATCACGGGAAATAATTCTTTCATGGTATCAGAGAAAGTTTTGATCCAACCTGAACCTTAAAAAAAATTGGCCACCACCTCTCTCTCCTTTTTCCGACGACCGGATCCTCCCCCTCCTCACCTTTTTTCGTTCAAATTCTAGCAGCCTCCGCCGATTAATCCTTCTCCAAAAAATTCTAGCAGTGACCCACGGTATTCACCTCGTTGAGTAAAGTCTGTCGAGTATTCAACGGTGATCCATGGTATTCAGTTCAGGTGTTCCCTTTTCCAGTGAGTCTAGTCTATCGGTATTCTCCAGCAACGGTTGTAACATCTCACCATCTCCGGCATCGTCCAGTTCCGGCGATGATAAAGGTCTCATCTGTATCTTCACCCGCATCTTCTGATCTACGGCATCCTTTATTTCCAGTGGTGACAAAAGTCTTCCCCGGTGCCTCCCTCTCCTCACATTTTTCCATTGAAATTCTAGAAGCCTCCGGCGATTATTCCTTCTCCGGAAAATTCCAGCGGTGACCCACAGTATTCACCTCGTCGAGTACAGTTTTTCGAGTATTTAGCAGTGATCCACGGTATTCAGTTTGGGTGTTCCCTTTTCCGGTGAGTCTAGTTCATCGGTATTCTCCAGGAATGGTTGTAGCAGCTCACCATCTCCGACATCGTCCAGTTCTGGCGGTGACAAAGGTCTCATCCGTATCTCCGCTGGCGTCTTCTGATCTACGCCATCTTTCATTTCCATTGGCGACAAAATTTTTCCCCATCGCCTTCTAATTTCAGCGACGATGAAAGTCATTATCCATGCCAGATGCATTACTAATGGTAGTGAAAGAGGGTTTTTCTTTTCATCGTGTGTTCTACACATGCCAGTGTTGAAGAAGATGCGTGAACATCACGTGCTCGTTGAATGCAGATCCCTTGTAGGCATGAAACCCATGTGCGCGCTAATTGAGCGCGTGCTCACTTCCTGGCCGCACCGTGCGCGCTCTTCTCTCTAGTATTGCTCGCTGCCCTTAGATTTTTCATATTTTTGGCGAATATTTTTAGAATCTTCGACAATCATTAATCACTACAATTATGGCATTTTTTAATTCACGTGGATTTAAGCATCATGGTTCCAAATGGATTGTAGATTATGGCGCCACATAATACATGGCATCGTCTCCTACTGTTGATCATATGACACCTTATGATGGTTCTTCTCACGTCTATGTTAGTAACGGTTCCTCTCTCCCTATTAGTCATGTCAGTGATTCTCATATTTATAAGTTTCTATCTCTTTATGATATACTTATTGTGTCTGATATCACTAAAAATTTGCTTTCCATTAGCAAATTAACTCGGGATTTAAACTGTGTCATTTTCTTTGATGATCACTCATTTATTATTTTGCATAAAATCACTAAGGAAACCTTGGGTCACGGTCATAGTGAAAATGGGCTTTATGTTTTAGACTATGGTGCATCTGCTTTGTTGTCTACTGTGGAATCAAATAAGTTGCATGCATCTTTTGAAATCTGGCATGCTAGACTTGGTCATGTTCCGCATTGCGTTATTTCTGGTTAGCAAGCTTCTGGATTTTTACCAGTCTCATCGGTTTTTCCTAAACCTACCCTTTGTGATGTGTGTGAAAAGACTAAAGGGAAGCATTTAGCTTTTTATAAAAATGATAAATGTGTTGTTAGGGTACTTGACCTAGTTCATTGTGGTTTATGGGGGCCCTCTCCCATTTTATCTATGAATGGTTTCTCCTACTATGCTATTTTCCTCGATGATCATTCCCAACTCTCGTGGTTTTACCCACTGCACCGTAAATATGATTTTTGGGATGTTTATCGCCAGTTGGAGGCTTTTGTGGAGAACCAGTTCTCTTCCACCATTAAGGTGTTTCAGAGTGATGGGGGGACATAGTTTGTAAATGGTCGCTTACGCTCTCACTTTCAGACAAGAGGAATTCACTATCATATCTCTTGCCTGTATACTCCTGAGCAGAATGGTCAGGCTGAGCGCAAGCACCACCACATTGCTGGGCCTATCTATATTATACCACTCTTCTGTACCTCTCTCTCTCACTGGCCTCATGTCTTTGCTGCAACCGCTTATACTGTAAATTGGTTGTCCACTCCTATTCTTGGCGGACAATCACCATATGAAGTTAGTAATTGTCAGGTTTCCATTTACAAAAACTTCCATGTATTTGGTTATCATGTAGCTCACAAACTCGCTCCTTGCAGTTCGCCCTGTGTCTTTCTTGGATACAGCTCTCAGTACAAGGGATATTGATGTTTGGATCCTACATCTGGAAAGATATATGTCACCAGACATGCTCGATTTGATGACACTTCCTTCCCTTATGCCAGTGGTTCTACTTCAGTATCTCCGTTCTCACTGGATGTCTCTACTTTTTTGGATCTTGTTGCAGCATCAACTAATATTTCTGCTTCTTCCACAGGCCATCTCCTCTTGCCCGGCTTGTCACTTTGGTTTCCAGCCATCCTGGCTCATCGATGGTACTGTCCTCTCCGATAACCCCAACATGTTATGTCTGCTCTAATGATTCAGACCATCTAGTGGTCACTCGGATGCATCATATTCTTCCCATCTTGCCATCGACCAGCACACCTGGTTCACTGACCAGCTCATCCGGTTCACCGGCCCTTTGCCAGCAGCGAATGCTCCACTAGTCTCTCAACCTCGGCCTCGCACTCATCGTATAGCTACTCGATCGACGATTGGGGCTATTCAGCACAAAGATTATTTGGGTGTTGTTACTCACGGTTTTACTGCTACCTTACTTTCTCAGTCGGAGCCCATGGATTATTGCACTATTGTTCATAATCTAGCTTGGGTTTCTTCCATGGATGACAAGATGGCAGCTCTTCGTGGATAGTGCACTTGGGATTTGGCGCCTCACCTATCAGACGTTAACATTGTTAGCTCCAAATGGGTTTATTGACTGAAGTATCGACCAGATGGCACTATTGAGCATCATAAAGCTAGGCTTGTGGCGCAGGTTTTTTTGCAGATTCTGGGGTTTAACGTTGACCATACCTTCAGTCTAGTGGTAAAAGCATCCACAGTTCGTACTGTTCTGGCTATTGCTACAATGCGTTCCTAGCCTATTCATCACCTGGATGTCAAGAATGTCTTTCTTAATGGTGTTCTTGATGCTCCAGGCTATATGGAACAACCCATTGGTTACAAGGATTCGCATCACCCAGAGTATGTTTGTTACTTGTGGAAGACTATTTATGGTCCTAAGCAGGCTATGTGGGCCAAGTTCCAGTGTTTCGGTACTTATCTGTTTCAACTTGGTTTTGTCTGCAGTTCTGCTGATACCCCACTATGTGTTTTGTCTCGGGGATCATCATTGTTGTATCTTTTGGTCAATGTCGATGACATCATCCTTACAGGGAACGACCCAGCTCTGCTCCGGAAGTTCATTGATCGAAAGCATCGGGAGTTTTCTATCAAGAACTTGGGTCATCTTCACTACTTTCTTGGCTTGGAAGTTACACCATCTGCCTTGGGTTTACTTCTTGGCCAAGCTAAGTATGCCAGGGATATTCTTACTCAAGTCGGGATGTTAGATGCTACACTAGTCTCTACTCTATTTGTGCTGGGATCAAAGTTACACAGCTCCAACAGTCCTGCCTTTTGGAATCCAATACTTTATCGCTCTCTTGTGGGGGCTCTGCAGTATCTGACATTCACTCGTCCTAATTTAGCCTTTGTGGTCAACACAATCAGTCAGTATCTTCAGGATCCTTGTGATGATCACTTTGCAGCAGTTACTCGGATTGTTAGATATGTTTAGTGAACTCTTCATTTGACCTTGCATTTCGATCAGCCAGTTCTTCAGAGGTTCTGAGTTACTCTGATGTGACAATAGTAGCACCATCTTCTTGGCTCAAAATCCAGTTGCTCACAAGTAGGCGAAGCACATCAACATCGACTATCACTTTATTCAATAGTTGGTTGCTTCTGGCAAGCTGCGTGTTGCTCATGTTCTTACTGCTCTTTCGGATTATAGACATCTTCACCAAAGGGCTCTCCCATCCGCTATTTGAGTTCTTCGGATCCAAGATTTGTGTCGCTAAGAAAAAGACGCTTCGCTTGAGGGGAAGGGTGTTAGAATAAGTCAAGTTGTTAATTAGATTTGTTTATGTTATAGATAGAGTTGTTGACTAGACTAGAGTCATACTAGTACTAGCCTTCTTTTGTGCTCTATTTATTCTCATCATTCATACGATATTCATCACGGGAAATCATTCTTTCATCTATGATCTTATATGATTGTAATACTTCACCTGTCCGATTTCAAACCGCAATTTAAGTTATTTTCATTTAGTCAAAACTTCCTAACTTTGACCTCAAAATTAAATTGGTATATAAGTATAAGTACTAGTGTCTGATACATGGTTAGATTCGCCAAAATATATATTTTCAAAATATCATCTTTACACAAATTTCAATTATCCTTAATGAAAAATATTAAGAATCAAACATTTTTCAAGTCAACTACTAAAAGTCAAAGTGTGTATAGCTTGAAATGGGATGTGGGGAGTAATTCAAAAGAAGTTATTATATGGCTGTGGAGAAATCATAATTATAATTAGAAATTTATTTTAGAGAATAAGTCATTTCTAGAACTGATAAGTATAGTGCATTATTGCACATTCAATAAACGATACAGTAAAAATGTTTCCACATTATGAGTGTTGATAACTTCTTTTAATTTATTGAACTTTATTCCGTTCATTTTAAATCATATTATTTTAATCATCAACGGAATAAACTGTTGTAAGTACATATTATTCAGATGAGTTTGGTTTAGTTGATTTCATCTTTTGATTCCATGCAAGAAAAGAGACCAAGGATGAAGGAAGCCCATGGTATTCAAAGAGAGACATGTGTTAAAATAAATCAGATTTCTGATTAGATTATAATTTATTGTGATTGCAGTTTTTTCCTTATTTCACCGCTATTGTACTTTCTATATATTCCATCATCAATAATACAATTCTTCACGACAAATCATTCTATCATGGTATCAATGTCGATGTACTTTGCCCGCTTTTGCGCCACCGGATTCTGAGCCAAAAAGATAGCACTGCTACTGTCGCATAACAACAGTGGAGAACCAGAAAGGGGAACCCAAAGATCACGAAGCAAATGAGTGAGCCATACCACTTCTGAAGCAGTGTTAGTGAGAGCACGGTATTCAGACTCAGTGCTAGAGTGAGAAACAGTGGGCTATTTCTTGCCACTCCAAGAAACCAGATTCTCACCAAGATAAACCGCATAACCATAAGTCGATCAACAAGTCTCCAGATAGTATGCCCAGTCAAAATAAGAGTACCCTAACACCTCAGGAGTACTAGCAGAATGAAAGCTAAGACCAAAATGAAGAATGCCACGAACATACAGCAAAATCTGTGTCACTGCAGCAAAATGGTCATCTCTGGGGTCCTGAAGATACTGACTCACCGTGTTGACTGAGAATGCCAAATTCAGACGAGAGATGGTGAGATACTGGAGAGCACCAACAAGAGAACGATAAAGTTTAGGATCCTGGAACGAATGACTGGCAGAGCTGTGAAGCTAAGAACCAGTGACAAATGGAGTAGAAACAGGTGCCGCGTCAGACATACCGGCCTAATTCAAAATATCACGAGCATACTTTGCTTGGCCAAGCAGTAACCCTAAGGAGGTAGGCAAACTTCAAGACCAAGAAAGTAATGAAGAGCACCAAGATCCTTGATCACAAACTCTCTGTGTGTCCAATCGATGAACTGGCAAAGAAGAGTCGAGTCGTTGCCTGTAAGAATGATATCGTCTACATACACAAGTAGGTACAGTAACAACAACCCTCTCGAGAGGACAAATAAAGAAGTATCGGCTGAGCTGCTCTAAAAACCAAGCTGCATCAGATAACTGCTAAAACATTGAAACCAAGTCAGGAGAGCCTGCTTAAGACCATAAATGGCCTTTCGCAAACGATAAACATAGTCTGGATGAGCAGAATCCTGATTACCAATTGGCTGCTTCATGTAGACCATGACATCAAGAACACCATTAAGGAAAGCATTCTTGACATCCAACTGATTAAGTGGCCAGGAACGCATGGTGGCTATGGCGAGGACCATCCGAATAGTGGAGACTTTAACCACAGGACTGAAAGTGTGGTCAAAATCAAAACCCAAAATCTGCGACAAACCCTGCACCACAAGTCTAGCTTTGTGACGCTCAATAGTGCCACTGGTTGATACTTTAGCCTATAGACCCATTTGGAGACAACAATGTTGACATCTGAAGGTCGAGGCACCCAGTCCCAAGTGTGCTGACCACGAAGAGTAGCCAACTCATCATCCATGGCTGAAACCCAGGCTGGATCTTGAAGGAGAGAGCGATAATCAGTGGGTTATTTCTAAGAAAGGAGTGCAATAGTGAGACTGTGAGCCATAATATCTGAATAATCCCAGCGCTGAATGACACCATTAGAAGACCGAGTAGCCATCCGATGGGAACGAGGTTGTGATGGAAAAACTGGAGGAATCGAACCAGTTGACAATGCTTAAGAAAAATAAGCATAGCTGACTGGAGAGTGGCCTTCGAAAGACACCAGAGAAAGGACGGGCGAGACTGGCTGAGCCATGGTGGTCGGCGGCTGAGGTGTGATGGCCAGCAGCTGAGGAGCCGGTTCCGGGTCGGCCGTCCAGATGAAGCATGGTGGTAAAGGTGGGACGGCTGGAATGGGCATAGGCGTAGTGGCCCTAATCAATGAAGTAACAGCTCCATCAAAAAATAACGAAATCCCCAGATCCAAAATAGAACGACTGTCCATGGAAGATGAGACATAAGGGAATAAAGTTTCATAAAAAAGAACGTGGCGAGAGACATAGATGCACCCAGAAGTCATGTTGAGACACTGGAAGCCCTTGTGACGAGGGTTGTAGCCAATAAAAACACATAGAATAGATCGCGGTGCAAACTACTCAGTAGCTGTGGCACACAGACATGAAAATGCACGGCAACCAAATGGGTGAAAGTGGGTATAGTCAGGCACATGACCAAAAAAAACCTCAAAAGGTGATTTTCCACTAAAAACTGAACTAGGCACACAGTTAATGATGTAAACCATGGAGGAGAAAGGTTTCACCCAATAACAGTGTGACACAGAAGAGTGAAAAAACATGGCAAGACCAGCCTCTGTGATGTGACGATGTTTTTGCTTAGCTCGACCATTCTGAGCAAGTGTATAGGGCAAGGAAATCTGATGAATGCCACATGATGAGAAGTGAACCTGAAGTCAGTGATTAGTAAACTTTGTGCCACCATCAGTTTGAAAACCTTTAACCCTAGCAAAAAACTCGATCTCAACGAATTTCTAAAACTGGATAAATGTGTCATAGAAATCCGACTTATGCTGCATTGGGAGAAACCATGTGAATTGCAAAAAATCATCGATGAAAATGCCATAATAATATAAACCACATGTGGATAAACCATGGGACGATTCCCACAAATCACAATGTACCTTATCCAACAAACCAGTAGCGTACTTGTCAATAGTGGAAAAAGGCAAGCAACTACTCTTAGCCATTTGACAAGGAGAGCAACTAAGAGATGCAGGCATAGTGGAAGTGGCAGAAATAAGGCCCCGTCGACTAAAAAACTGAACAGTATCATGAGACACATGACTGAGATGAGAGTGCCACTGCTCAAAAGAGGCATGAAGCTTTCCAGAGCATAATTCACCTAAAAAATGGAATCACCAATCTCAAGAAAATAAAAACCTGAACTATGAAGGCATTTACCAATTATCTTCCATGTATGCTTGTGCTCAATGGAAAATGCATTGGCATTAAATATAACATGGACAGGTAAATCACGAGTATGCTTACTAATAGACCATAAGCTTCTAGTAATTTCAGGAACCACAAGAACATCATTAACAGAGAAACCATAGAAATAACACTGACCGATGTGAGAAATAGATAATGATTCCCCATTTCCAATAAGAATAGCATCAGAACCACCATAATATTGTACCTTATCAAGATGACTAGTACTGGCAGTGATATGAGATGTAGCACTAGAATCAACGATCCACTGGTTCAGTGAGTGATGACAGTTAGAACCATCCAAACTAGCCTGACAAAACTTTGTCTGAAATCCAATTAGTGGAACAATCTTCCCGAGAAAAAGGCACCAAGTAAACCATAATTGTAGTGAATATTGTGGAAATGGTAATGGATTATGATAAATTGATAATAGAGATAAATAGACGTGTCAACCACTGAAAAAGTAATGAGGGCGTGGACTAGAGGTGCACTCAAGGGAATGGGTTGAACTGAAGGCTCGTGGGCATAAATCAAAGATGCGCTGAGAAGGCCTCAAGCGCATGAGTAGACTCACTGACACCTGTATGCGCGTGAGTAGACAAGCAGTAGAGAGATGTTGCTCGTGCGTGGAGACATGCGCGTGGACTTTTGCTGGAGCATGAATCTGACACATTGAAAACTCGCTGGTACTTCCGTGCCTGGAGAAGATGAACTCCATTGGAGATGAATGTGCATATGTGGTGTGTACGGATGAAAACCGCCGCCAATGGAAGTATAGGTCGCCAAGAATAATGGAGGATGCCAGCGAAGATCTCTGTCGCCGCTAAAATTGGATGATGCCGGAGAAAGAAAACCCGAATGCTAGAGAACGAAGATGACACTGGGAATGCCTTGAAATCTAGAAAAACCATCGGAGATGACGTGGGGAACACTGTGGCACCTAAGAAGCTGCTAGATTTTTTTTGCTGGAAAACTGGAACTAAATAATGCCAGAATCCGGTGATGATTTGGTCGGCCGAAAAAGAGAGAGAGGGAGAGAGCCAGAAAAATTTAAGGGTTTAGGAATCAGAACTTTCTCTGATACCATAATGAATTCCACATGATGCCATGGAAAGCTTCATGCCTCTTTTGAGTAGTGGCACTCTCATCCCGGTCATGGGTCTCATGATACTATTTAGTTGTTGAGTCGGCGGGGCCTTATTTCTATCACTTCCACTATGCTTGCATCTGTTAGTTTCTCTCCTTGTCAAATGGCTAAGAGTAGTCATTTGCCTTTTTCCACTAATGACAAACACAATACTAATTTGTTGGAAAAGGTGCATTGTGATTTGTGGGGACCGTCTCCTGTTTTATCCGCATGTGGTTTCTATTATTGTGCCATTTTCATCGATATTTTTTGCGATTGACATGGTTTCTCCCGATGCGGTATAAGTCAGATTTCTATGACACATTTATCCAGTTTTAAAAATTTGTTGAGACCAGTTTTCTGCTAGGGTTAAAAATTTTCAAACCGATGGTGGCACAGAGTTTACTATTCACCGACTTCAGGCTCACTTCACATCATGTGGCATTAATCATCAGATGTCCCAGCTCTATACACCTATTCGGAATGACCAAGCTGAGCAGAAGCATCGTCACATCACATAGACTGGTCTTGCCATATTTTTTCACTCTTATGTGCCGCACTGTTATTGGGTGGAAGCTTTCTCCTCTGCGGTTTACATCATTAACCGTCTGCCTGGCTCAGTTCTTGGTGGAAAATCACCTTTTGAGGTTGTTTTTTGTCATGTGCCTGACTATACCCTCTTTCACACATTTGGTTGTCGTGCGTTTCCATGTTTGCGTGCCACTGCTACTGATAAGTTTGCACCGCAATCTATTTCGTGTATTTTTATTGGCTACAACCCTCGTCCCAAGGGCTTCCAGTGTCTCAACCCGAATTCTGAGTGCATCTATGTCTCTCGCCACATTTGTTTTGATGAAAATTTATTCCCTTATGTCTCACCTTAGGTGGAGAGTCAATCTATTTCGAATCTAGAGATTTCGTCATTTTTTAATGGAGCTATTACTTCATCGATTGGGGCCACCATGCCTGTGCCCATTCCAGCCGCCCCATTTCACAACCATGCTCCATCTGGATGGCCGACCCGTACCCAACTTCTCAGCCGCCGGCCATCACACCTCAACCGTCGGCCACCACTCCTCAGCCTTCGACCACCACACCTCAGCCAGTCTCAGCCGTCCTTTCTCTGACGTCTTCTGAAGGCCACTCTCTGGTCAGATCTACTCAGTTTTCTTCGGCATCATCAGCTGGTTCGATTCCTCTAGCTTCGCCGCCATAGCCTCATACCCATCGGATGGCTACTCGGTTTTCTATTGGTGCCATTCAGCGACAGGATTATTCGGATATTATGGCTCACTGCTGCACTCCTTTCTCAGATAGAGCCCACTGATTATCGCTCTGCTCTTCAGAATCCAGCCTGGGTTTCAGCCATGGATGATGAGATGGCCGCTCTTCATGGTCAGCACACTTGGGACGGGGTGCCTCAACCTTCAGATGTCAACATTGTTGGCTCCAAATGGGTCAATATTCTAAAGTATCGACCATATGGCACTATTGAGCATCACAAAGCTAGACTTGTGGCTCATGGTTTCTCACAGATTTTGGGTTTTGATTTTTACCACACTTTCATTCCTGTGGTTAAAGCCTCCACTGTTCGGACGTTCCTCGCCATAGCCACCATGCGTTCCTGGCCACTTCATCAGTTGGATGTCAAGAACGCTTTCCTTAATGGAGTTCTTGATATCCCGGTCTACATGAAGCAGCCCATTGGTTATCAGGATTCTGCTCATCCAGACTATGTTTGTCGCTTGCAAAAGGCCATTTATGGTCTTAAGCAGGCTCCCCTGGCTTGGTTTCAGTGTTTTAGCAGTTATCTGATGCAACTTGGTTTTCAGAGCAGCTCAGCCGATACTTCTTTATTTGTCCTCTCGAGAGGGTTGTTGTTACTGTACCTATTTGTGGATGTGGACGATATCATTCTTACAGGCAATGACTCGATTCTTCTTTACCAGTTCATCGACCGGACACACAAAGAGTTTGTGATCAAGGATCTTGGTGCTCTTCATTACTTTCTTAGTCCTGAAGTTTCGCCTACCTCCTCAGGGTTACTTCTTGGCCAAGCAAAGTATGCTCGTGATATTTTGAATTGGGCCGGTATGTTTGACGAGGCACCTGTATCTACCCCATTTGTCGCTGGTTCTCAGCTTCATAGCTCTACCAGTCCTTCATTCCGGGATCCTACACTTTATCGTTCTCTTGTTGGTGCTCTCCTGTATCTCACCATCTCTTGCCCAAATTTGGCATTCTCGGTCAACACGGTGAGTCAGTATCTTCAGGATCCCAGAGATTACCATTTTGCTGCAGTGACACGGATTTTACGGTATGTTCGTAGCACTCTTCATTTTGGTCTTAGCTTCCATTATGCTAGTACTCCTGAGGTGTTAGGGTACTCTGATTTTGACTGGGCCCCCTGTATGGAGACTCGTCGGCCCACTTATGGTTATGCGGTTTATCTTGGTGGGAATCTGGTTTCTTGGAGTGCCAAGAAACAACCCATTGTTTCTCGCTCTAGCACTGAGTCTGAATACCGTGCTCTCACTAACACTGCTTTAGAAGTGTTATGGCTCACTCATTTGCTTCGTGATCTTCGAGTTCCGCTTTCTGGTTCTCCACTGCTGTTATGCGACAATAGCAGTGCTATCTTTTTGGTTTAGAATTCGGTGGCTCACAAGCGGGCGAAGCACATCGACATTAACCACCATTTTGTTCGTGAGTTGGTGACATCTGAAAAGCTGCACATTGCTCATGTTCCAACTTCTCTTCAAATTGCAGACATCTTCACCAAGGGGCTCTCTCGTCCGCTGTTCCAGTTTTTCAGATCCAAGTTGTGCATCGGCGAACATCTGATGCTTTGCTTGAGAGGGGGGGGGGTGTTAAAATAAATCAAATTCCTGATTAGATTATGATTTATTGTTATTAGAGTTCTTTCCCTATTTCACCGCTATTGTATTCTCTATATATTCAGTTATCAATAATACAATTTTCCACGACAAATCATTCTATCAACAGGGATAGCATTTGGTTTAGCGTTGGGAGGTTTGGCAATTTCAGTCATCACAGCCTGCCTAACCGCTAACTGATGAATGAACGCACCTAACAAACAACCATTTTCTGCTGCTCCAACCGCAGTTCTTTTCATCTATCATCTTCAAATTAAAGTGGAAGTCTCTCTCAAATTATCAGGTAGAGAGACTAGAAATGCTCTGTGAAACACATGTTACCTTATCTCCTCCCACTTTTTTTAAAGGCCTTTCCTTTTTGCCTTCTTTCTCTAAAAGAAATTCCATTTTAACAACCATTTAGGGAATTTCTCTCTTCGAGAAAAGTCCCTAGAGCCCACTTCAAAACTCAATCATGGAGAATTACTCATTATGGATACACCTTAATATAAAAATTTCAATCATGGAGAAGTATACATCAGGGATAAATAATTACGTAAAAAATAAGGGTAATAATGTGTATGTTTATTTATGACCTTAAGGTACATTAATGAATGAACTCAAAATACCTATACAAGTAATGAATGAACTTCAAAATGACAAAATGACAATTAATTTCAATATGCCTCGTACGTTCGGATTTGCTGCAATGTGAAGAGTTGATTGACTGTCACAAAACAAACGTATAGGATTAATATGCGTAACCCGTAAGTCTTTCAGTAAAGACCCAAACCATAACAACTCACAACAGGTAACAGCCATAGCATTATACTCCGCTTCAGCAGAAGACTGAGAAACTGTATGTTGCTTCTTTGTCTTCCAAGAAATCAGAGAATCACCAATCATCACAAAATAACCAGAAAGAGAACGCCGGGTAATAAGGCAAGCAGCCCAATAAAAATCATAATAAGCAGTCAAATGTAACGCACTACGGGAAGAGAGAAATAAACCTTGACCAGGATGACTCTTCAAGTAGTGCAACACACGAACTGCAGCTTGCCAGTGAGGAACACAAGGGGATTTCATGAATTGAGCCAGTGTGTGAACCGAATAACTAAGCTCATGACGTGTGATGGTAAGGTATATCAGGTGTACAACCAGTCGCTTGTACTGCTCCTGATCATAGTAAAGCGGGCTATCAACACGCACCAGATCATGTTACTGCTCCATCGGAAAGTCAGTCGGTTTAGAGGCAGACAAACGCGTATCAGATAAAATATCCAAGGCATATTTCCTTTGCGAAAGAAACATCCCCTCTGGTCTTCTAGCAATCTCTATGCCCAAGAAATACTTAAGTAAACCAAGATCTTTCATATGGAAACAAGAACTCAAAGTATTTCTTGAACTCAGAGATGAGCGCAGAAGAGCTTCCAGCAATGACCAAATCATCCACATAAATCAGAACATGCAAAGAAACCAATCCGTGGGAAAAGACAAACAAAGAGTAATCTGTCTTACTCTGAACAAAAAAACCAAATGCTCGTAAAGCCTGAGCCAATTTGGCAAACCAATTTCTAGGAGCCTGGCGAATACCGTAAAGATATTTCTGAAGGCGACATACCTGACCATGGGGCGCGACATAGCCTGGTGGGGGTCGCATAAAAACCTCTTCATGCAAATCATCATGCAGGAAAACATTATGAACATGCATCTGATGCAGTTCCCAACCAGGAATGACCGCAACAGATAAGAATAGGTGAACAGAACTTCGACTGAGTATTTTGTACAGAGTGGGTCTCATGACAGGCGGTCTGTCAATAAGCTTATGGACAAATTACTTATTTTCCACCTTATACATTCCTTTTTTTAAAATTACATACTAAATTTAGAAAATTAGTTTTATATTATAACATTCAAATACATATTATTACTTGTTTTTAACTATAAAAATACAATATTTAAATTTTATTAAAAAAACTACAACATTTAAAGTAAAAGTGACCATGGACTGTGTATAAGCTTAAGAAAATGTCGCATTTCCTGAGACAATCTCTTTTGTACATACTAGTGCATTACCACCGCGCATTCCGCGATATCATTAATTAAAATATTGAGATTAAGTTTTATTTAAAATTTTGAAATTTAGTCATCCAAGAAAAATTATATGATTTATAAAGTGAAATAATTAATTTAGTTATAAATCGTTAAATATTAAATACAATAAAAATTGTTTATTTTATAATATTTCATTCAAATTATTTAAAAATTAATTATTTATATGTTGAGATTCATTTTAAAAGGTTGTCATAATTATATGTATCTCATTGCAATAAATAAAAGAAAATATCATATGACCATATTAGTTTCACTAATTATAAAATGTACTCATTTAACAATTTGTCGGTCTAAAACAAGACTTTTTCATATATATAAATAAATTAATAATATGTATGCATATTTCTATCAAATGTATTCTATCATTGTATATAAAAATCCAAACATTTTGTTATTTTAGATTATGTGTTACTTTGGATTTTCATCAGATTGTACAATGAGATATTTATGGTTTAAAATATATATTTAGAAGTTATATATTTTAACAAATTATGATTGATTATATATAGTAAAGAATGAAAATCAGTCACGTATTATAATATTAGTATATTAAGTTATGATTGAATATATATAGTAAAGAATTAAAATCAGTAACATGTTATAATATTAACATGTTATTTTTAGTCAACTTTGACTTAGCTTAGTCAAAATGATACCCCCTGTTGACAAACAGACAGAAAGCAAACAATATCTATTATATGGTGCTTGGGATGAGTATTTCTTTTTATTTTTTTAACAATCACACTTCTATATTCAATATATCAAAGCAAAATTATTCTTTATGTGCAAAGAATGAGCAAAACTAAATAAAATTAGTGCACAATCTTGTCTACCTAGATCACACAGCTTGTGATCGATGCTTTTGAATTATAGTGATGGAGGATTATTTAAACAATGTAATATTTCCTAGGGTACTGGTTTGTATCACCATATTTTTACTTTCATTTAAAAATTTTAATAAATATATGATAGACGTGGGGTGAGCCTCCTAACATTGCACTTGGATAGATTCCAATCTCCAATGAATACTAGTCCGTATTTTAAATTGCTATTAATTTTTTATAAGGGACCCAAAATAATAATTTTACACAGTGCCTCCAAATACATTGGGTCGGCCTTGCTATTATGCTTATAAGAAATAAAATGCACCCACACGATCGACCGACCGGTTAAGTGCTTGGTTACAATCCCCGTGACCAGAGATTCGATTCCTGGCAACCGCAGTGTAAAAATTTCCTCTAGAGGGTTCCTTGTGGGCACCAGAAGATCGTAAACCAGTGTTTAATCCTCAGAACGATGTAATTAACTTACTCATCAACATGTGGTGTCGGGATGACGGACCAAGGCGATAAAATGTATGTTAATGCTCGTGCATGCACTGTGTGTTCGTACGTACAAGAAAATTATATTTCAAAATTTGAATCTTGCTTTAGTTATTTAAAAGTTGTGGATGATGCAATTTAAGCTCTTTGTCTTACGAAGTTATATATAGTTCCGGAATTTTCATTGATATTAAAATAATCTAGTTAGAATTGATGTGAATTATATTTAGAATAAAATCAACATATATATTTATTTTCTCACAAAAAAATGAGATATACTCGTACTCCATATTGATTTATTAAAAAATAAAAATTTTCTTTTAACATTATACAAAAACTTGGGTGAGACGATTTCACTCAATATTATAATGAGACGAGGGTTAAAGTACAATTATTTGAATAAAAGATAACATAGTATACTTTTTATAATTTTTAAAAATTAACTTAATTATTTATCTCACATTAAATTATGGTGGGACAGTCTCCCACAAATTTCTCTTTACTTTATAAGGTCCCGTCATCTACGGTAAAGATGCACAGCCTTTAATGTGAAATCGATTAGTGATTTTGGGAGCAATGTGATCAACTAGAGATGTGACACTGGAATAACTAATTAATTTTACAATGTCTTGTAAATTCATATTAAAATTGTAAAAATAATTAAGCCGTGTTTGGTAAGCCTTATAAATCAATTTTTAGTATATTTTATATTCATTTTAGAAGTAATTGGTAAATTTGAAACATAAGAAGAATCAAATTTCTCTCGATTTTTATAAGTCAACTTTATTTATAAGAACAAATCTATCTAACACCTTCCCTTCACGTATATATGAAATAAAATTGTCGGTATCAAATTCATAGAAAGTGATACTTCCTCAAACAATTTAATCTACCTAAACAAAAGTTTCTCTATACAACTTAATAATTACCCTTAAAAAAACTTAATAATTTCGTGACAGGTTCCAATAACTTACGCGTGTTGGTAGTTAGGATTCAGTTAGTCATACATTCCAATAACTATACATGGTCAGCAAAGTTTTTATACGTATTATGCTTAGGTTACCGACAAAAAAAAAAGAAGAAGAAGAAGAAGAATTGCTTGTATTGAATATTCGTCTAACAAACTACAAAAAACAAAAAGGTGAAGATAATTAAGTTATGCTGCATCCTAGCAAGTGATTTCAACTGTCACCAAAGGCAAAATCTGTAATGTGATTATACAAACTACAAACACAGCTATAGCTAAAGACACGTTTAATTACCGACCTCGCTAAAGACGCGTTATAATAACAAGCCTTTGAATCCCACGGGATCTCTATTTGCGTCGATCATAGTGATCGACACATTCCTTAACACCTCTCCTCAAGTTGGAATATAAGAATCAGAAATGTCCAACTTGCTAAGTAATGAATGAAACTAGTTACGTCTGAGAGCTTTAGTAAACAATTTTGCATGTTGATATGAAGTGCGGATATGATGAGTAACAATAGTACCATACTGCACAAGATCCCAGACAAAATGACGATCACCTTCGATATGTTTTGTACGTTCATGGGGATTTACCACAATATGAAGAGCATATTGACTGTCACAAAATAAATGCATAGGAGTAGTATACGCA
The DNA here is from genome assembly GCA_037428765.1 of Rubia yunnanensis. Classification (NCBI taxonomy): domain Eukaryota; kingdom Viridiplantae; phylum Streptophyta; class Magnoliopsida; order Gentianales; family Rubiaceae; genus Rubia; species Rubia yunnanensis. Next base: position 18,372,789 of record CM075068.1, on the reverse strand, counting down.
GCCCCCAAATCTTTAAGCAAGGACTTAAGCCATAACAATTCACAACAGGTAACAGTCATAGCATGATACTCCGCTTCAGTGGAAGACCGAGAAGCCGTAGGTTGCTTCTTAGTCTTCCAAGAAATTGGAGAATCGCAAACCATCACAAAGTATCCGAAAAGAGAACGCCGGGTAATGGGGCATGCAGCCCAATCAGAATCAAAGTAAGTAGTCAACGTAACGCACTACGAGAGGAGAGAAATAAACCTTGACCAGGATGACTCTTTAAATAGTGCAAGACGCAAACTGCAACTTGCTAGTGAGGAACACAAGTAGACTTCATGAACTGGGTAAGCGTAGGAACTGAATGACTAAGCTCATGATGAATAATGGTGAGGTATATCAGGCGCCCAACTAGATGCTGGTATTGCTCAAGATCATGGTAAAGGGGACCTTCAACATGCACTAGATTGTGTTGTTGCTCAATCGGAAAATCTGTCTGTTTCGAAGCAGATAAACCCATGTCAGATAAAATATCGAGGGCATATTTCCATTGTGAAAGAAACATCACATCTAGTCTTCTAGCAATCTCTATGGCCAAGAAATACTTAAGAAGACCAAGATCTTTCATGTGAAAACAAAAGCTTAAGTATTTCTTGAATTCAGAGATAAGCGATGAAGAACTACCTGCAATAACCAAAACATCCACATAAACAAGGACATGCAAAGATACCGAACCACGGAAGAATGTAAAACGAGAACAATCTACTTTAATCTGAACAAAGCCAAAGGCACGCAAAGCCCGAGCCAATTTAGCAAACCAATTGCGAGGAGGATGGCAAAGACCATAAAGAGATTTCTGAAGGTGACATATCTGTCCAGGGGGCGCAGGATAGCAAAGGGGAGGCCATATGAAGACCTCTTCATGTAGATCACCATGTAGAAAAGCTTTATGCACACACATTTGATGCTGTTTCCAACCACAAATAACTGCAACAGACAGAAACAAGCAAACCGAACTCATATTTGCAACAGGAGCAAACGTCTCAGTATAGTCAATCCCTTCAATCTGGCAATTCCTAAGCACCATGAGGCAAGCTTTATGACATTCAATGGTACCATCAGACTTAAACTTGGTACGGTATACCCATTTCTAACCAATCGCAGGCTTACCCAAAGGTAAAGGAGCCATCGTCCATGTATGATTGTGCTCAAGCACAATAATCTCATCATCCATAGCATCTCTCCAATGAGCTTACTTCGACGCCTCAGAATAAGTGGTGGGATCTGCACTAAAATTTACTGCACCTGAAAATCTAAAATGCGTAGTAGAAAATTTATCACAATTTACATAATGAGGATAGTGATGGCGCATGAGTTATCGGAGCAGTGGGGGGGTTCTTCAGTAATAATAGCACAAACATAATCATCCAATTAAGGAGGAGGGCGGCGATCGCGGACACTCTGTTGGGTAGGAGGCAGCTCAGCGGCAGATGGCAGTGTCAGAGTAACCGATAGAGTGGGCATCAGGTGGCAGAGTTCGGCACTGGTGACACTGCATCAGGCGGCGGGGCAAAAATCTGGTCTGGGCCCGACAATGCGTGAAGAGCGTTGCCGACCAGAGTTGGCAATGTGTGTAGAGCGTGCAGCATCATTAGCTCGGGCTGGACGTCATCAGACCGACCGATCAACAGAGATGGACAGGGATCGAAGTTGGTCGGTGCATCCGGTTGCAAAGGCAGAGCGACGACCGACAACGGGTAAGGCTCCGACGGCGGTGAGGTGGTGGCACCGTCGGGGATTCACTGATAATGCTGAGGTTGGAGGGGCTGCATACGGGAAATAGTCTTAAAAAAATCATCATCGTAACTATTGAAAAAGGTGCGGGACTCCAAGTTATAAAGGCAATAGCCTTTCTTTCCGACAGGGTATCCAAGAAATAAACATTGCCAACTTCTTGGCACAAACTTGTCACAGAATCTGGGAAGGTAAGCAGGAAAACAAAAACATCCAAAAACCTTTAAAGGATTGTACTTTGGAGCTCAGCCATATAGCATCTCAAATGGAGTACGACCATTGAGATGTGTCGTTGGTGTCCGGTTAATCAAATAAGCTTGAAAACGCAAGGTGTGCGCCACATTTAACAAATGACGATGCTTGCATTCAACCCCGTCATTCTGCTGTGATGTATCAACCATATATATCTCCCAAAAAAACAATTGGCATATTAGCTTGAAAATGTAAGGTGCGCGCCACATTTAACAAATGACGATGCTTGCATTCAACCCAGTCATTCTGCTGTGATGTATCAACCATAGATATCTCAAAAATGATCCCGGATTCAGTAAAGTAGTATCTCAAAGGCAGAAACTCAGTACCATTATTAGCTTTTGATCAAATAACAAAACTTCATAAATCTAGAAGCTACATCTGACTTAGCAACTAATAAATAAACCCAAATAATTCAGGATTAATCATCAACTATTGTTAAGAAAATAAAATTAACCATTAGAAGATGGTTTTCTATAGGGACCCAAAATATCACAATGTATAAATTCAAATAATGAACTAGCATGTGAAGAACTCAAAGGAAAACAGTGTCTAGTCTGTTTTGCTCTATAACATACGGAGCAAGGAACAAAAGTATTATTTGTGCTAAAACCAAGAGTAGGAACAGAAGAAAACACCGTAGAGTATGGATGCCCAATACATTAATTCTATAAATCAGATGAAGAAATTGAAGCAATTGTTAGAATAGACAGCATGATATAAGGACGAACATGAGTATCCAGCAGACGAAGCCAATAAACCCCTCCCCCCCTGCTGCTCACCCACGCCAATCACAGTCCTCATATTGATTTTATGTAAAATCCAATAATTTTCAGCAAACAAAGCTAGACATTTTAATGCAGATAACAATAACAATCTAGAGCATGATAATAAATGGCATTACAAAGTAGGTATGTAGAGCACATGAGTAATGGTGACATCACCAAAGGAAATGGAATCATATTGTGCAGCAGATGACACAGATCAATCAGGCAGTATAACATTCACATAGTCGATATCAGTAGTAATATTGGTAAGAGAACCCTTGTCACCGGTCATGTGATATGAGGCTTTCGAATCATAAATACAGGGTAAAGTAGATTTACCTGACACATGGTCAGAAGGGTAATGTAACTGATTAAATAAATAAAGGTCCGTACTCCATTGGTAGTCAGTCAGAGAAGGGCCAAAATCAGATCGGGTAGGGGAGCCGGAGGCCGCAAATGCAAATCCTGGCAGCAAGGTGCTGGTGCCAGTGAATGACGATAGAGACCAGTGGCGGGTAACAGATTTAAATTCAGAGGTAGACATCAAAGCATATCATAATAGAGTAGCAGCGGGAGATCGAATCAAATTGTCGGCAGTAAAATGTTGGCGTGTGAAGAAATTTGGCAGCAGCGCGTGACGTACGAAAATGACACTTGGATTACACGTGTAGGGCGTACGAGGTTAGGTACTGAGATCGGTGACTGCAGCGGCTGGCGGACATCTGGTAGTAAGATAGAAAACTGGCGACAAATCGCAGGAAGATGCGATGACACGTGACTAGACAGCGACAATGCGTGGATTGGACTGTTGATGCGTGGAAAGCACATGCTGACATATATGGGCAGGGATCGGCCGCGGTAACTAAAGAGACGGCAGCGGCGAGGCAACGAATGGTGGAGAAAGCTGGCGGCGACAGCGACGCGTGTTGGAATTGCGCGGTAGGTGATCGGCGGCGGGCAACTCCAATGAATTATAGCATAGGAAAATTTTCTTTAAGGTTTCAAGATTTTAGTCTCTGATACCATGTAAAAAATAAGGGTAATAATGTGTGTTTGCCTTCATATCTCAGGGTACATTATATAGTGGTACAAAATATCTGTACAAGCTTGGAAAAGGAAATAGAATCTAATTACAATTACAAGTAATATTTACATTCCATAACACATTTAAAGATACTAGAAAGACAAAGTCTTGTATAAGACTTTCCACAGTGAGAACAATAATTTAATTGCAAATGGGGTTACTAATTGAATTTTTAGTAGTGTAGGGGCTGGATGTGAAATTTTGTTAATTTACATTTAATTTCAGGTATGAATATCAATATTTTCTCATTATTCTCTCATATTTTTCTGAAACTTTCTCTCACCTCTCATTTCCTCTCTCCAGCTTAAACCTTCTTCTCTGTCTTCTCTATTTCTCTTCCATCTTCCTTCTATTCGAGCTTCCTTTCTTCCAATTAACCACAGATTCTCTCCATTTTTCTTCCTTATTTCTGATGTGCAATGGTTCGTTGAGATTTTTGGAGTTTTCCGGCAAATTTTATGGTATAGCTTTGTTTCTGGCGGCTGAACACAATACGAGTTTCGTTTTGTGTTTATCTTCGAAGGTAATGTCTTTGCTCAGATTTTTATGTATGTGTTTTTGGGTTTTTTTAAATTTTTGTTTACTTTCTTTGGTTCATATGATATTCTAGGGTTTGTGTAGGTTAAACTGAGTAATATTTGGGGATTGCTCTATTTTTTTTGTGTTTTGTGAGTTGTTCTTACATATTTGTGCTAATATTTGTGTTGTTGATGTTGTTTCTTAGATGTCTAAGAAGATTTGCCTCTCTGCTACTGCAATCGAGAAGGAAGAAGGATTTGTAGGTTTTCTTAATTTTCAGCAATGATGTTTTAGGTACATGTATTAATGTTTCTCGTTTTCAGCTTGATGTTTCAGGTTTTAGGCTTAAAGTACTGTTATTTGTGTTAGTGTGATGTTTTAATTTCAGCGCTTGATGCTTGTGGTGTTTTTATGCTTAAGTATGCAATTGATGCAGTTTTGATTGTGTGTGATATCTTAGGGTTTTGTTATGATCTATGCCAATTTTTGTGTTTTTTGTTGATGTTTCTTAGATGTCTAAAAACGCTTGCCTCCTGTTGTTGCAATCGAGAAGGAATGAGGATCTATAAATTTTGTTATCTTTCATATGTGATGTTTTACATACTATTGTTGATGTTTCTGGTTTTTTGTGTGATGTTTCATGTTTAGGTTTTGAATATTTTTATCTGTGTTAGGTTTTAAGTATTGTTATCTGTGTTAGTGTGATGTTTTAATTTTTAGTATTTGATGCTTGTAGTGTTTTAACAGTGTAATTGATGTTCAATTTTGTGGTTTGGATTGTGTGTGTGATATCTTAAGATTTTGTTACGATTTGTGCTAATTTTTGTGTTTTTGTTTCTATTTCTTAGATGTCTAAGAACGCGTGTCCATTGTTGATGCAATCGAGAACGAAGGAGGATCTGTATATTTTATTATTTTCAGATGAGATATTTTACATATTGTTGTTGATGTTTCTGGTTTTCTGTATGATTTTTCATGTTTTAGTTTTTAAGTACTTTTATCTGTGTTGGTGTGTCGTTTTAATTTCAGTATTTGATACTCGTGGTGTTTTAAGTGTGCAATTGATGTTCAGTTTTATTGTTTAGATTGTGTGTGTGATGTCTTAGGGTTTTGTTACTATATTTTGTTGATTTTTGTGTTGTTGTCGCTGTCTATTAGATGTCTAAGAGCACTTGCCCACTGTTGTTGCAATCAAGAATGAAGTATGAACTGTAATTTTTCTCTTTTTTAGCTGTAATGTTTTAGATATTGTTGTTGATGTTTCAGGTTCTATTTTTGATCTTTCATGTTTAAGCTCTAAGTATTGTTATGTGTGTTGGTGTAATGCTATAATTTTAGTGTTTGATGTTTGTGGTGTTTTCATATTTAAGTATGCAACTGATGTTCAGTTTTTTACTTTTGATATTTTAGTGTATACTGTTTAATTTTTAAATTTTGATACTGATGTTTTAAATACTGTATTTTATGTTTCACAATGTAGTTGTCAATCATGTTATGTGTGCTATTGTGATGTTTTAATTTTAAATATTGATGTTTTAATTACTATATGTGATGTTTTAATGTATATTTTACAGGAATATTTTCCAAGGCAGAGCTCTACGATGTTATTGATGAGATATTAAAAAGTGCTATGAGGAATCATGCTACTGAAGGTGTTCCTTTGAATAGAGGATCGGAGTCGACCTTTGATCTTGGTGTTGGTGGAGTAGAAGAGCCATCATCTTCAAAACCAGCAGGAGATGAGGCATGTCCGTGAACAAGCAAGCAACGAAGGGAACTAAGTTGGTGGGAAATAGAATTTGATTGCTTGAGGTGCATTGTTTGAGAATGAAATTTTAAAAATATTGATTTATTTGTTAGAGCTAAGGCACTGGATTGTTGTTGATGTTTAGGTTTATTTGGATTTTTTCAGTTTTTATGTTTGCGGTGTCTTAGGGAATTTGAATCCTTTCGTAATGAATGTCCTTTAATAAGTTATTTCAAATGCAACAATGGAATGTTTAAGTGCAAAAGAGCATATGAATATTTTGTTTAAATCAACATCTTCATCAGTACTTTTATAAAATATTAAAAAAAATTGAACTATCACAACATAACTGTGTAACATCACAGTATGAAAGTAACTAATAATCAAGTGTCAATAAGCTGATTTTAGATGAACTGAGCATTATGTGTATTTTAATTTTGTACTGGATGTTAATTTATTAGTATTTGGAGGTTTAACTAGTTCTATTTGATATTTAACTATTTTTGTTTGATGTGTATTTTAGTTTATAGTTGAAATTAATCTATTTTAATTTATTTTGATGTTTAACTATAATCTAGTGTATTTTTAGTATTTTTATTTGATGTTTAACTATTTTATTATTTGGAGGTGATGTTAAAGAAACTAGGCCCAACACAAGTGCAAAAACAACCAGGCCCAAAGTAATTATGTTGGATCCATCTTTCAAATTGGGTTGACCCGGAATCAACCCACCGCCACCGTGGAATGGGTTGAGCCTGGAAAAAATAACATCCACGGCCCACCGGCACTGCGAGATTTAACGTCGTCTCCAGCCAGAACTGGCGAATTGTTCAACGTCTCCAGCACCATCTTCTCCAGCAAACCTACAATTCGTCTTCTCCTCCTGTTGATGTCTCGTCGGTTTGGATTTTGTGTAGCTTTGGTCGCATTTCACTGCTATTTTATCGTGTTTCGATTTTAGTCACCGTGGATTTAACTTCGTCAATTTGATTTCGCCAGGTAGCTGCAATTCTTCTTCTTCAATCGTTTACATCTTCTTCAATCGTTTACATCTTCTTCATCCGATCGTCTTACCGCTTGCACCATGTCGCCGACAAGGGTTTCGGGAATGGAGTTTACAATGAATTTGGGGGTTAGGGTTCGACGTCGGTGAAAGGAGGGAGCAGAGGCGGTGACATCGAGAGGCTGGGAGTTGATGACGAAGCAAGCAAGAAGAAGGAGAGTCCTTAATTATTTTATGTTATTTGTTGTTTGGTCCCCCATATTTTTTTGCATTTTTCATTAATTACCCTGAGTCCAAATTAGTTCTGTTTTTCACCCGAATTTCGTTTGCTCTTCTCTTATTTTTCCTACAGTCCCTGGTCTCATCATGAGTACTAGAAAATACCCAACGATGTTTATAATAAGTGCAATTGCCATTCAACCTATTTAGCCTCCAGCAATAGTTAACATATTGCAAGAATATCTAGATTACATGTCAACCAGACTGATGATCTGTACAATTGTACTCATACAAATTAAAGATCCAATAAAACTGTAACATCGTCCCTGGGGTTATTAATTCACTCACTGCAAAAATCATGACCACTTGGCAGAGAGGAGTGTATCGCACATTTGTATCACTACGCCAAATAGGGATCTTATACAACCGTAACACCATTTGATTCAACCAGGATCTATGTTGTTCAAACTGTAATCAAACATCTTGAAAAATACATATCTAAGATCCCAATTAACGAAAATTAACCTGAAGATAAAACCACAAACAAAATTACCAACACACAACCTGCACAAACGCATGGACGTGAACGACTAAATCGAGTTATTATCATTAACACTACGATCTAACCGATCAGATCAAAGAATACAACTAATGTGAAGAGATAAATTCTACACTTCTTCAACAAAAAAAAATCAATTAAAATAAAAGATTGTTTCCACATCTCCCCATGGTGGGAAGATGGGTAAAATAAGATTGAAAAAAAGTTTGTTCTTTTCGACATTGAGAGTTTTTTTCCCCATCCTGACTTCATTCGGAAACATGATTTTAGTCAAATTAATTACTTAGTACTTCAAATTATCCAGAAATTTTTTTAAGTTAGGATTTTGTATGTGTGAAGGTGGGCCAAATGAGAATTTGACAAGTATCCTACATGTGAAATTATGACAAGTGTCCACTTCAAATTATTTCTCCCTCTAGGCATAATTTCACATGTATCTTGAATCTCAGTTGAGGAACTATATCCATGCTATGCACTACGATCCTTGATTTTCAAGCATTAAAAACTTGGGTACTCTTGCTCTGAGGTTAGTTGAAACTGATTTTCATAGAATATTTTCATTGGTATATCGGTTGATTCAGTTGGCATTGGTTTTACCGATTGCAAATGCTATTATGCACCGAATGTTTTCTGCTATGAAAATTGTGAAAACTGATTTGCGTAGTTGAATTGATGTATGATAGTATTATTGTGTACATCGAAAAGAGGATTTTTGCACCAATGAACAATGAATCCATTCTACCACATTTACAAAACATGAAAGTTTGGAGAGTGCAATTATTTTGTGAATCGCTATATCATGCCCTGTATTACTTGATTATGCCTTGTATTTATACTTTTTAATATACAATATGTACAGCGGGGGTGGCGTACGGCGGCGGCGGCGATGGTGGCGTACGGTGGCGGTGGTGGCGTACGGCGGTGGTGGTGGCGTACGGCAGTGGTGGTGGCGTACTGCGTCCTCAGATTGTTTTTTTTGTTTTTTTAAAATTAATATTATACATATATATACGTATTATGACATAAACTAGTAAAATACAGAGCGTGATATAGCAACACTCATTATTTTCGCTTCCTCTTGAGCATTGTCATTTCTGTGTTGTACATTTTTACAATAAAAAAATGACTTCTCTTTCTCTTGTTTGATCAATCATTAACAAGGTTGATAAAGATTCCGATGGCAGAATCAGTGAAGAGGAAGAGGTACAATAATGAAAAAGTATTAAAAATTGTGAATAGCTATATCACGCTCTATATTTACTTAATTATGCCCTGTATTTATATTATTTAATATACAATATGTATTTTAATTTAATTTAAATAAGTTAAATATATTTAAATTAATATTAAATAAAAATAACTTATTAATATTAAATAAAAATTACCGCCGCCGAGAACTGTTGCCGCCGCCACTGAGCACCACCGCAGCCGCCGAGCACTACCGCTGCCGCCGAGCACTGCCGCCGCCTTCTGCGCCTCCTCCTCCGACCGTTCTCTTCTCCTCCTTCTCCCTACTTTTCCGGTCTCCTTCTCCAGCGAAACTTCGTCTTCTCCGGTCTCCTTTTCCGATGAAACTTACTCTGCTCCAGTTCTCCTCTCCCTGCTCTCCTTCTCCTCTCCCCGATCTCCTTCTCCCCTCTCCTCTCTCCATTCTCCTTTCCTGCTTTCCTTCTCCGGTCTGGCTTATCCTTTCTCCGGTTCTCACCCCCAGTTCTCGCCCAAATCTTCCTCGCCCGGATCTCGCCCCGGTTCTCGCTGTCCGTCTTTGCCCGGATCTCACCGTCCGTCTTCGCCTGGAACTCCCTGCCCTCGTTCTCACCGGAGAAGATGGCGAAGAAGGCTGAGATTGATGGTAAGGGACGACGGAGAAGGAGGAGAAAACGGACGGCATCATATAGCTGGTGGTGGAGAAGGTGAAGGCTGGCGACGAAGGCTGGTAAGGGATGGCGAAGGCTGGCGGCGGAGAAAACAGCCGGCGAACGAAAAAGGCTGGGGATGGACGGCGGCGGAGAAGGCAGTGTACAGTGGCGGCATTGGCGCCGACGAAATCAGATTTGTATTTTTGTATTTTGTATTTTTGATTTTTTGAAAAATTAAATTTTATATTATACACATATATACGTATTAGAGCGTGATATAGCAATATCCTAAAAATTTGTTAACTAGTACCACCGCAAAAGTATTTTTACTCCGCCCCTGAATGACCACATTGATATACGGATTAAGGAAGCTTCAAAAAGGTTAATTTAAAAAATACACACACGCACGTTATTTCTTTCTCCTCGAAATCCACCGCTTTCTAGTTACTCCCCCGGTCCCAAATTAAGTTGTACATAAATTTTTTTTAATGATTATCAAAAAATATGTTCGATCGATAATACATTTAACTATTTATAATATCGATAAATAAAAAATTATTTTTTTGAACTATTTATTATAATGAATTCAACAATATTACATAATAATATATTATTTATATACCTATTTAAATATATGGTCAAAGTTTAACAGTAAATAACATCAAATGGTAAAGTGTGCAATTTAATCGGATGAATGGAGTACTTGTTCTTAACCGAATATTCCCTCCCATTTTTTCTTCTTTCTTAAGAAACAAAACCTGTAAAACGCACAACAACAGCATGGCCATTCGGGTCCGACTCTGAACAGAAGAGGAGCGTTGAACATGGCGAGCACCGGTAACGATGTCTACGAGGAAATCACGGTGGATGTCTCCGAGGAGAAGAAGTCGGGCATGGCGAGAAATGCTTCGTCCAGATTTAAGCAGCTCTTCCGAAGGTCCTCGTTGAAGAAGTACGACCGGAGGATGTCCACCGGCGTACATGCTCTCACGGGGCTGAAGTTCATCAGTAAAGCTGGTGGCGGCGCTGGGTGGTTTGCCGTGGAGAGGGGGTTTAATGAAATTACCAAAGACACCGACGGGATGCTCCCCCGTTCACTGTTTTGGAAATGCATAGGTAAACATAGTGCTCCCTTCATCCGTATATGATGCTTTTATTTTTGAGTTGTGTTCCTTTTAAATATTTGGCACGGTTTTTACTTTCGACCAGATTTCTTCAATTTCATAAGCGCTGCTTCTATTACTTTTTAAATTCAATTTCATCCACTCATTTCATTTACCTAATTTCAAACATCTGAAGTTATAATGGAGGAGTACTTTCCTTGATTGGATTTATATTTGAATTCAATTACTCCCCTTCACAGTCGAATCTACACACTTTTTGATCAACCTTTTCAAAACACGTTTGAACATGAAATACAATAAGTATATGTATACAGAAATGAGTGATTTGTGATCATCGTGTGAGATATTCATTAGATTCCATGCATTATGAATTTTTTAAATTTAAAATTTTAATACACTATTAATATACGTAAATAATTTATTAATAGTGAAATATTTAAGAAAATTGATAAAAAAAACGTGTACTGAACGAATTGGAACTGTCACCTAACATTGAACATTAATTTGTACGGTAGGTATGAATAAGGAGTCTGAGGGTTTCGCTGGAGTGCTTTTCGATGCTTTGGTAAGACGACGAGAGTTTTATACCGCCGGCAATGTTGATTCGATAAACAAAGAGCAGCTGAAAGATTTTTGGGAGCATATATCAGACCAGAGTTTTGATACTCGACTTCTTTTATTTTTTGACATGTGAGGAACCATTAATTCTTCATCATTGACTTCCCTTTGTCTTGTTTGACCAATCATTGATTGTATTTTGCTTTAACAGGGTTGATAAAGATGCCGATGGCAGAATCATTGAAGAGGAAGTGGAGGAGGTGAGATAATATTTTTTATTGACTATTTAATTTGTATGGTACAGTTGGAAAATACTCTAATACATTTGACCTATATGGTCTTTTAATATTAGTCGCTTAAAACATTGAGTTAAAATTATAAACAAAGAGAGAGTTTCACATAAGGCGGCGGCATGTACATAAATTTATATACAGTTTACTGTATTTTTTAACTTAAATATTGTAGTTTTTTATAAAATTTAAATATTATATTTTAAAAGTAAAAATAAGTGAAAATATAATGTATAATGGAATTTGAAAATATAAAAATAAATAATATAAAAAATAATTTTCAAAATTTTAAATTTAACATGTAATTTAACAAATACAGTGTATAAGTAAAAAAATATAGGGGACTGTCTATAAGTTTATAGACGGACCAACTGTCATGAGACCCACTCAAAAACAAATTCAAGAGTTTTTTTTTCCTAAAACATATACTATTATAGATTGTTGATAATTGTTTTTTTCCCAGATTATTAGCCTTAGTGCTTCAGCCAATAAGCTGTCCAACATTCAGAATCAGGCTGGTGAATATGCAACATTGATCATGGAAGAATTGGACCCCAATAATAGGGGCTACATCCTGGTAAATAAGTTACTCTCCATTTCATTTGAAGCTCCAATTTAATTATTCATTTAGTTAGAATTTCATAATTTTTACCATTAATGTACAAGTATAAATACTACGATGTGATTGTTCATTATAATTTATGGAGCAAAGTGCATTTATGTCTCATTTCTTATTTAGTGCGCATATGCCCTTAAGTTTGTTGAAAGTGCATATATGCCCTCCCATATTTTTTAAGAGTGCACATATAACCCCAATATTTTGCGAAAGTGAACATATACCCCTATAGCCGGATACTGGCCCCGCATTGAAAAACTGAGGGGTATATGTGCATTAAACAAGGACTAGAGGTTTATGTGCAATTTCAAAAAATTGAGAGATATATGTGCATTAAACAAAGAACTATGAGGTATAAATGTACTTTACTCTAAATTATAAAACTAAGCCAGAAATTTGAATTTCAATAGCCGTGATTAATTGAATGTGTTTTAATTATATATGAACAGTTGGAACACTTAAAAATGCTGTTGTTACAAACATCGGATACATCTGAACATGTGAGCGGTGAAAGCGAGGTTTTGTGCAAATTGCTGAGCCAAAAATTGAAGCCAAGATTGGACCATAATGTGGTAAGAAGATGGTCTGAAGAATTAAAGTACTTTTTGGTGGACAATTGGCAAAGAATCTGGGTCTTGGGCCTGTGGATTGGAGTTATGGCTGGGCTATTTGCATACAAATACATAGAGTACAAAAATAGAGCTGCTTATGCTGTCATGGGTGCCTGTGTTTGCCTAGCCAAAGGAGGTGCTGAGACACTGAAACTAAACATGGCTCTCATCTTATTGCCGGTTTGTAGAAACACCATCACCTGGCTTCGAAACAAGACGAGGCTGGGTGCAGCCGTTCCGTTCGGAGACAATGTCAACTTTCACAAAGTAAGGCCGTGTTTTTTTCGACTTAACAGCAATTTAATTTAGTTTAGTTCAGTTCAGGTCAGGTATTTGATGATATATAGTTTAATCAACTTTAATTCTGTTCTTAATACAATTCAGTTCAGTTCAGTTCAGTTCCGTCCAAATCAAAGTATCTCCAATGGTAAGTTACAACATCTTATAGTTTGCACTTCCATGTTAATTTCAAGCAGGTGACTTGGCAAGCTACACACTTCTTGAATGATAAACTACCGTTTTTATATCTTGATAGGTCTCACATATATATATATATATATATATATATATATATATATATATATATATATATATATTTCATTCTTAAATGATTTTAAACATATATAGTTATATCATAGTAATTAATTTAATTCTAGTAAAAAAAGTAATTTTATTTGAATTTGAAGCATTTTGCATTAGTGGCATTCAACATCTAGCGGTATGCATTGTTGAGCAGTACAGATCGACTAGTGTCATACTATGTGGCATCTACAGTAGTGGTATGAGATCCTGCTATAAAATTTTAAATGTTGCAAGCAGGTCCAAAAATAGCACCTTTGGAGATAGGGCGGGAAGTATTAACGTTTTCTTTTCCTTAGGTGATAGCGGTGGCGATTGCATTGGGAGTTGGAACACATGGTATTGCTCATTTGGCTTGTGATTTCCCTAGACTTCTGCATGCAAGCGAGGAGGAATACGAACCAATGATCAAATATTTTGGGGAACAGCCCAAGAGTTACTGGCATTTCGTGAAGAGTGTGGAAGGAGTGACTGGATTGATAATGGTTCTTCTGATGGCCATATCCTTCACCTTTGCCAACTCTTGGTTCAGGCATAACCGCTTCAAGAAAGTGTTGCAGAAAGAGCAATATGAAAACATCCCAAAACCCCTCGAGAAGCTCCTAGGCTTCAATACTTTCTGGTATTCCCACCACCTCTTCGTCATCGTCTACGCTCTCCTCATTGTGCACGGTATCAAGCTCTACTTGACCCGTGAATGGTACAAGAAGACGGTTAGTAATAACTGCATCCTTAATTTATTGTTGTATTTTCAAAATATACCTGATCAGTGGCGGAACTAAAACGATATGCAGACATGGATGTACTTGGCAGCCCCCGTGCTTCTCTATGGTGGGGAGAGATTGACGAGGGCGTTGAGATCAAGCATCAAGCATGTTAAAATAATCAAGGTACATAGTATAATTGATGAATAATTAAGCCATATTATTTAAAAATCTCTATTAATTTGTAAGAGTATTAATTTGTACGTAGGCGTTGAAACATCCTGGAAATGTGTTGTCTCTTCACATGTCAAAGCCAAAGGGATTTGAATACAAAAGTGGGCAATACATATTCGTCCATTGTGCTGCTGTGTCCCCCTTTGAGTGGTACGTAGTTTTTTCCCCCCGGTTCATACTGGAAGTTAAATGTATTAAATCATTAGTTCATTTTATATCTTTTTACTTATTTTGAGTTTAGCAAAGTTTTGGAAAAAATTGTCTTTCCATAATGGCAAGAAGGGGTTTAATTAGTATAATAAAAATGGTAAAAAATTTCAGTTGCAATATTAAAAATTTATTATTCAACTTGAAATAGTTATAAAGTTTATGATCCGATTAATGCAACCCAAAAATATTATCTTCATTTCTTCTAATTTTGCAGTTCAAACATTGACATTTCCATGTCTCTTGAAAAACCGTCTTCAAAAGACTGACTCTTTGTATTTTTATTATGTATCTGTAATTTTTAAAATTATTTTGTAAGACTAAGTCAGGGTTTTATTTTTCGGGTAATTAGGTTAAACTATCATAGAAGTCAGTTGGAAATGGATGTAACTATTATATTGGCTGAATTTGACTTTCATCATAAATAACTAAAATGAGGGAGGGACATTTTTATTGGACCGCTTAAGATTATTACTCCCTATGGCATAGTATATGGAGTATAAGTAGGGGTGTTCAAGTGCGGGTACTCGCACTTTCAGGTACTTGTATGTGTTGGTAGTTGAAAATGTGGCCCGTGACCTGGTCGGGAGAAACATGGTACCCGCAATGCGGGTACCCGGATTGTTTGGGCCGGGTAACAGCGAGACCCGTTTAAAATTGATGTCTTTGAGATAATTGTTATTTCTTTATGTAACGTAAATTTGTATTAGTGCAAGAAAAATGCATTCACAGTGATAGTAATTTAGTTTAACAATTGAATCCTGTGACACTTTTTTTACAAATAATTATCATCTTTTATTATTAAAAAATTCAACATAGATAATTTTCACTTTTTGTACAAACAAGTCCTTAATCATCAACACCATTCCCTAATTTGGATAACATAGCAAAATCTGCTGAAATGACGATAATAAGATTATTGTGTTAGTAAATTTTAATTGGGCAAAACGACTTCAGGGGCCCCTAAAATCCCTCCATCTTACCCTTTTAGCCCCTTATCCTTTTTTTTTAAATACTTTTGACCCCTCAACTAACAAAAGTACTGAATCGTGACCATTCCGTCTGGTCAAAACGTTAATTCTAAAGTTTTCTCCTTTAGTAAAGGGCAAAAATGAATTTTTAGCCCTCTGCATTTTTTATTTACATATAGTCCATATAAATTTAATTACAAACCCAACACTCCCATTTTATAAAAATTACAATCCAACCCCCTGACTGTATTTTTAAAAATAATAAGGCAGCCCCTACATTTAAAAAAATTACAAATGCCACTAGGTCCTTGGAGAAGTTCCAAACCGGAGCTCTGGAAACCATTTACGCCAGATCCTCCGGTGACCGCTCTGGAAACCATTGCCGCTAACTGGAGCTATGGAGATATACACCGTTAGGTCCTCCGGTGACCATCTCCGGCTACTTGAACAAAGGCATCCCCCTCAACTCACACCACAATCTTTACTAGATATACGCCACTAGGTCCTCCGGCAACACACCGCCCGGAACTGGCTGAGTGTTGGCAGAGATTTCCCCGACCACGAATACGTTATACCATCACCAACAATGCTCTGTTTCATTCTCCAAATCTGATCTTCCCCAGGAATCCAAACATCAATAGCCCAATCTGACTCGTTATGAAGAAACGCAAGCTCCCCATTCATCTCCACTAGGTTGGGCATATCCCATCCCCCCGGCAGAAAATGGGTCCTGAACAAATTCCGATCGTCCCCAAATGGGTCCTAAATGAATTTTGGTTTTTACCGGCTCCTAAATGCTACATTCATTAAACCACAGTCCAGTATCACTCTTCATGTCTCTGATTTCATCCTAGCCCACCACCACCTCGAAGAAACCCTAATGGAATCCGGCGGAGGGGAGTATCACAGCGGCGACGCCTGACCCTTAGTGGCTCAAAGAAATTGAATCGACGGGTGAAATATGGAACCAGTCGGTGGATAAAAATGGAGCAGGCGATGCTGCTCAAGAAGGTGAAAAGGAGACAAGAAAAGGAAAGAAAAGGAAAGGAAAGGAAAAAGGAAAGAAAAGGAGAAAAATAGGAGAAAAGAAAAAGGAAATTGTGAAATTACTAATTTGCCATCAAAATTGACGCGTTTGACTGAGTTTAATGTTTTGACTGGACGGAAAGGTTAAGATTCAATACTTTTGTTAGTTGAGGGGCCAAAATTATTCAAAAAGAAAGATACGGGGCTAAAAGGGTAAGAAGGAGGGAGTTTAGGGGCCCCTGAAGTTGTTAATTTAGTGAAGACCTTATGAAAGTTTGATACGAAATTTGTGATGGAAAATCAAATATATTTTTTTATCAACTTGACCTACCGGCTACTGCTAGAATAGGGTTGTGACCTGGGTTATAATTAAAAATTCGAGGCTGAAAGGGAAAGGCAGAAACTTAGAAGGAACGATTGAGAATTCATAGTTGAAAGATAATGCTTGAAAATTTAGCACTTGAATATTATGAAAATTTTGCATTATTTAATAATTAATATTATATAGATATGGACAATTGAGAGTAGATGTGTAGGAAAATATGAGCCTGTCTCTTAAAAGACAGCCTTTCCATAAGCCATGAAAATACCAAGGTTTAAAGTACAAACTGGAAGAAATGAAGATAAAATTTTTGGGTTGCATGAATTGGGTTATAAACTTTATTACTACTACACGTTGCATGATAAACTTTTAATATTGCAACTTAGACCTTTTACCTTTTATTATTCTAATTAAACCTCATTTTCCCATAAGAATATGGAAAGACGGTCTTTCCTAAGACTTTTCCGGAAAATATTATTTTAAATTAAAATTAATTAAATATATTTAATTTTACCTGGTATCCCGGATACCCAGAAACTGCATTTTTGCAGCTCTGGCCCTTACCCGTTAAAATGTAAAATTTTCGGGCCGGGCACCCGACCTAAAAAATGAAAAAAGTACCCAGTTATTTTATACTGGACCGGTGGATGGAGGGGCCGGGTATTGCGGGCCAGGAACACCCCTAAGTATATGTTGCACAGTTATTATTTCACATTTAACACTCTCTAACTTAATTTAATCACATATTTTAATAAATAAATAAATATTATATATAAAATAATATTATCGTATATAATATTGCATGTTGGATTTATAGTAATAAGTAGTTTTTATATATCGACATTTTATTTAACGTTTTTACATATAGTTAAACATATAACGATTAGACATATTTTTTAAAGATCGTGAAAAAATTATGTACAACTTATGTTGGGATGAAGGAAGTATCTGATTTTCCTATATTTTATTTCTTATATATTATTGTTATTGATTGACTGATTCTTTTGGGTATAAAATCATAGGCACCCGTTCTCCATAACTACAGCCCCGATTGATGACTACTTGAGTGTTCATATTCGAACTGAGGGTGACTGGACCACACAATTCAGAAGCCTTTTCATAGATCTGCAGGTAAAATATTTTCCATGCATGCATGCATTCACTTAACACTGTATTCTAATTTAAATGTTGTACTGGTTACTCTTTCTCAACCGAATCTGAACACTTTTTTTATTAACTTTCTTAAAACATGTTTGATTATAAATTTCAACTAGTATATAGACACCAATATTATCATGTGAGATATTATTGGATTCCATGCATGATGTATTTTCTAAATACTCCCTCTGGTCCACTAATTATGGCCCTCTTTCCATAAATGGATGGTTTTTTTTATTTTGTCTCCTTCCCTTTTTAGCAAATTCTAGGTTATTTTCATCCACCCATTTTACTTTTTACACTTTCAATTAAACCTCCACCACTCTTTTCTCTTTTCAAAAAACTAAGTGCCCATTTAAAGAGGCCATATATAGTGGACTAGAGGGAGTATCAAATTTTAACACACCGTTAATGTACATAACTAAAGTTATCGTTAGTCAAACATGACATGAGAAAGTTGACTGCACATTCGGCTGGAACGGAGGGAGTACATTATTAGCTAATAGAAAAATGAATATATCAGAATGGTTTAGTTAGTTTTTGTAAATTTGAAATCTTATATTAATATTTTAGTGAAATAGAAAAAGAAAGTTGTTATTCCAGTTAGTAATTTTTAACATGTTTTGGTTTTTCAGCAACAATCAGATAAAAGAGGGCCCCAGACAATTGAACGGGATTATTTGGAAGCAGGATTAGAGTGTGATGTCAAGTAAGTGATCAGTTCTCTTCAAAGAACCGATATTTCCCATGATAGATGATAATTTAAATGGATGGTAATTTTAACCTGTTTTTTTTAATACTTATCATATAATGCAATTGTAAAATTATTTCACATGACTAACTTATGAAGAGCCATATATATGATAAAAAATGTTGAGTTTATAATAAAGTTTCCTACTGACATTGTCCCTAGGGTTTTGATTGATGGTCCATATGGATCACCTGCACAAGAATATAAGAACTATGATGTTGTACTGTTAGTTGGACTAGGAATAGGAGCAACTCCAATGATCAGTATTGTGAAAGACATCGTGAACAACATAGGAGCCAATGATAAGGAAGAGCAAGCTTTAGAAAATGGTGCCCTAAACAGCAGTCCCTCGACACCGAAGCAGGGAAGAGGAGAAAAATTCAAGGTTAAAAGGGCGTACTTCTATTGGGTTACGCCTTCGTCAGGCTCATTCGAATGGTTCAAAGGTACGAGAATGACTCATATAAAACCGTCTTATCATATTTACGTATGTTACAGAAAGTATGCTAAGCCATCTCACCCAAATTTTTGTGCGTAGGTATAATGAACGAGTCCGTTGAAATGGATAAAAATGGAGTCATAGAGATGCATAACCATTGTACAAGTGTATATGAAGAAGGGGATGCTAGGGCCGCTCTTATCACTATGCTCCAGTCGCTCAATCGTGCTAAAAAAGGTGTGGATGTTGTGTCTGAAACTCGGATCGAGTCTCATTTTGGCAGGCCAGATTGGCGTAAAGTCTACAAACTTATTCATCTCAATCACACTCACCAAAGAGTCGGTAAGTTTACATGTGATATGCTATACTTTTTCCTCTTCTGTACTCCCCTCGACCCATCCAAATGTTTCTACGTTTTATTTTCGTTTGTCCTATCAAAGATTCATATTTTGACTATTTTCTTGTTTAAATTCAAATTCGTGGCTGAAATTTAACCAGCTCATTCCAATTCCCCCACTTTTTCTGTGTCATCAGCATGCATAAATGATCGGTAATAGGAACCTTTAACTGGTATTTAATAATATTTCCATCTTAAAATAATCTCTCATTTCACAAGCACTAGCTATGAAACATCATATTTTGAACGAAAACGCATTGTGCGTGAATAAGGGTGAAATTTGAGCCATGAATTTTTACCGCTGAATTCCTGAACTGAAATAATTTATTTTCAATTATTTGCATGTGAAACCCAAAAAATGATAATTGCATCCAAATACCTCCTTAAATCCTAAACTTTCTTTATATTTTATTAGAACTCCATCCCTATATTAGTTGTAAAATTTCTATTTTAACTTTGATTGCACCATAAAAAGGTTAATATTTTCATATTTTATTAAATGGAGTATCTTATTAGTATCTCGCACTTTTATTTTCTTTTTTGTGATCAAGATCTTCAGTTTTCACTCAATATTATATATATATATATATATATATATATATATATATATATATATATATATATATATATCATGAAACAGAAAAATGATGTAGAAAAGAACACAGCATATATGGTATGGTACTCGATTTTCTATTAAGTTGTTATTGGGTTTTGTAATGAAGATGATTGCTTGCGAATTTGCAATTCCTTAAGTATTTGTGAAACACATGACGTTCTCGGTATATATAATTTTGACGTTAGTTTTTTTTAAAAAAATTCAGGGGTGTTTTATTGTGGGCAGCCGACACTTGCCAAACAATTAAGAGTCCTTGCCTCAGATTTTTCTCACAAGACCTCCACCAAATTTGAGTTCCACAAAGAGATATTTTGAAGGAATTAAATTTAGATGGTGGGAAGAAGTCAATGTGATAATTAGATTTATGTTTATCTTGATAATTAGTATTAAAGAATATAGATATTACTTGTGATTGTAATTAGATTTTTTTTTTTTTCAAGTTTGTACAAGTCTTTTCATTAGTGAAGGAGCCTTTGTTAAAGGCGGTTCCTTTGGAAAATGGAAGTCACTTTGGGGGAACTTCTCCGGACATGATTTCCATTGATGAGGATCAAAGGCGGTTCCTAGAACCACCTTCTAATGAAGCAATGGAAGACGGTTCAAAACCGCCTTCTAACGACATGATGGAACCGCCTTCTAACGACATCATGGAACCGCCTTCTATTAGTTCCGAGATCGGGATGACAAGTATTCTGCCGAATCAGGGATCCTGTTTCAAACTGGTAACTTAAGTCACACCCTAGGATCATCGAGGTTGTTATGGTCTCGGAATGCCATCAAAGCCCACATATGTAGTAATGTGTTCCAGACTCGGAACGTGAGGAAATCTACTGGATCTGTAGAGTTGTTACGGGCTCGGAACTCGCATGACTTCCGAGCTCGGACGTATTTTCTGTTCCCAACCTGTGAGGTTTATGTTTTCATCATTTAATGCTTTATTTTAATTTCCGAACTCAGAACAGATTTCAGAACTTGTCCTTTGAGTTCATAACATCGAATGATAAAAATAAAGAAGGACCAACGCTGGTTCCAAATTCGGAACACCATTCGGAAAGTATGGTCAAATTCCTGCAATTTCATAAAATTTGGCTATACGAAAGCCTCAAATACCAAGTCAAGATACACCAAAAGAAATTGTCATTTCCACACTAGTCATAAAAAATCTATAGACTACGCTAGGGTAGCAACAATCTATAGATAGGAATAGAAATATTAAAAATTCTATTCCAATAACAATGTCTTCATAAATACTAGCTACTTATATCACGGCTATGTTGGGGTTTCCAATGGAATTGGAACGGGCATTGACAATATACCTTGCCAAGCAATTTCTTGTCATGTTGATATCAGTTTGTGAATATGGCTTCTCATCCTCTTTAAAAATCTGTGTTTTGGGGAATGTTATTAATATAGTATTGAATCAATTGAAGAAGATCCAATTCAAATATTACGTCTTTGATTTTTTTTTAAAATCCATATTTATTTGTTGAAAATACTCCGCCGCATATAGCATAACGTAATACCTGCACTCCCAATTCTTTGCTTGTTTCTTGTACTAATGACTACAAAAGAATTAAATAATTATATCAAAACTTGAGAATTGAAGAATCAAATAGAATTTTGAACATGGAAAAAAAATTTCGCCTTGATCTTGACTATCTCCAAACCCTTTTTACTAGATTCGGTGGAAAAAGTGACGGAAGCATCCAAAATCTTAACAACTGACCCGGAAGGTAGATAATGTAAAGGATCCATCCAATAAGCGCAGTTCTTCTCCGGGACAATAAATATTAATCTCCAATGGTCCATACAAGAATGTGATACATAAAAATATTCCAAAATTTTTTTTGAGTAGATTTGATATTTGACCATTACCTCTCAATGTATGGGGCGGCGAATATTTTTTTATTTGTTCCTCCAAGACTTTTGTAGATGTAGTCAACCCATTCTTTTACCGTGTTTCTGATTTCTTGTGTCATCACTGGGCACAAATACCCTATCCACCATTTCTCCCTTTGGTTAGCAAAATAATACATGTACCTTTCAAATCGAATGGGAAAATGTCAATTGTAAAAAAAAGTTGAAGCTAATAAATTATTCCTACCAATAACGAAAGTATTTAGTACTTACAATACGTATAAGGACATTATGGTTTGATTGACTTGGTCACACCTCCACAAGTCTTTGAAGTCACTCCATGTGGTAATTATTTCCCTCTTCTGACCAAATACGCATTCATTGCCCGAAAATGTGTAGGTGGAGTTGACTAGGTGTCCGCCAATCAAATCATGCAAGACTCTAACAAAGTGCGGTGATTCCTTTAAAACTTGTGCCCTTGTGAGTGTGGGCTTAGCTTTTTTTGATGTTTTGTGAATTATTACCGGTGTCGTTTTAGGCATGGCCTTCAAATGACCATCCTTTGTATGGCCCACATAGATTTGGCGACAAGGCCATTGAAGAAAAAGTCCTTCGGCGGTTCCCACATGCTTAAATTGGCCATCTGGAATTGGCAACATGGCGTCGAGGACTAGTGGATTCTTCAGTGAGGCTCTATATATCCCATCTTGAATTGGTACAAAATGATGATGTCGCATTGACTCGTGCAAAATACCATCCGCAACATGGATCGGCCTACCATTCTCCGCTTGATCAATGTACAACTCAAATAAATGTGATGTCTACATCGCAACAAAAGTAAGTCAAACAATTGAAGGTAAATGAAAATGAATATGATTATTACTATAAAATTTTGACCTTTTTTTCGACGGACATGATAGTGAGGTCAAGATTATTGACTTCATCTCCTTGAGAAGGGTGAA
Source organism: Rubia yunnanensis (assembly GCA_037428765.1). NCBI lineage: Eukaryota > Viridiplantae > Streptophyta > Magnoliopsida > Gentianales > Rubiaceae > Rubia > Rubia yunnanensis. The sequence continues at coordinate 18,349,582 of CM075068.1, read as the reverse complement.
TAGGTTTGTGATTAACCCCTACATCTCCTGGTGAGTTGCGCGATCCTCTAGAAGGCGGAGTCCAACCCGATGTTAAATCATCTAAATCTTCGGGTACGGGGAGACCGGTGTGTTCAACTAACTTGTGGATCAAGATATCTTATTGCTCGATCTTTTTGTCTCGTACTAGCTCTTTCCTCTGCAAGATGTGAACTCGGGATGGTTTAGCTTTCTTGTTTGACTGTAGAATTCCAAATGTATCCCTTTGTGATAAGAATGATCCAACACCTCTTGCACACCATGGGTGATCGGGTTTTCTGTAGCCTCACGTAGGATGTCGTGCTTACCCGTGCCAATGAATCATCCTTCCAATTGTGCCTGCTTTAATTTAGCCTACACATGAGTGTTATATAAAACAATTCAGTTTACTATCTAGGATTTCAATTTTAAAATAGCAAATATATTAAAGGTTCTTACCACTCGCTCAAAACTTTCTTGCTCGGGTTCATTATCGTACTCACTTTTACTGTTTTAACGGCTAATCGGGAATAGATCGTAGCGGTCAATTTCTTCCTCATCCATGGGTACTATCGATGATCTTGCATTCTCCTCAGTAATTCCCTTGCTAATTCCTATTTCAACATCCCTCTCAAAATGTTGCTTTATTAATTGTAGAACCGCCAATCCATATCCCTCACAACTCTTACGATGAGGATTTTTTTCCTTTGCAAATCGTCGCTTTTCGCTCCTCGTACCCTACATTTGTGGGTAATAGTGATTATTTCAAAAAAGAAATATAATGTGTTGGAATAAAATAAACGACGTTTATTTGGGCTCACATTTTCATCATTCTCCAAAGCTCGTCTCTTGTGGATCTCCCAACTTTCGGGTTGAATATGTGTATATATCAACCGTGGATGATCCCATTTCTTACTAGAAAAAATAAAATCGTACGATAAGGTATATTTGTGCCCCCTCCAACTCTTCAACATCATGATCGTTGCCCTTTTCTTTAAATCATCCATATCTAGGGCATCGAACTCAAATAGTCTCTAAGTGGGTTGAAATCAAAGTTATTTTCATAGATTCATGTAGGATATAATTTATTTACATTTGTGATTAAATAATTTATATTTAACTGATATAATTGTAGGTACCTTGTTCTGTCCATAGGACATCTTTGTATTGTTTAGGAACCTTGTGCCAACTATCGTACTTGATGTCTACTCTTATTCTACCGATCTTCCCTACCTAACTATTGTAGTTTGTTGGTAAAAACCAACATCATTAGTTCCTTTCTAGCCATCCCCTTTCTAATGTTCTACAATGAGTTCTAGCAAACCCTACCGCATCTGACCCCTCGTCGTCGTCATGAATGCCTAGGTTTTGTGAATTTCCAGCTATTGGATGCACATGTTCATCACGAGTCCTCATCTGGGACATTATACTACCTAAGAACATACATCAAAATCATAAACTAATATACATAATCTTGGGTTTTATTTTTAACAAATGCAAGACTATATATATACATCCACATTGAAGAAATAAACTAACACCATGAATATATCAAGGTATAATAACCCTATGTAAATTTCTTATAGTATAACAAGGGGAGATGGTGAAATTTGTACATTTCATCCAAACAATTGAAAGTAGAACAATCTTGAGACATGAAAACCCTAGCCCATGGATTGCATTTGCTTTTGTACAAACTCTTGGACATTGGATGTGTAGATCACATATGTAGTAGGGTTTAATGTTGTTATATACATAGATGAAGATTGGGTGAAGAAATTTTGATTGAAGGAATGAGGGAAGAAGGGAGGAGGGTTTGTGTGGGAGAAAATGGAGGGAATTTGCAGTTTTATCAAATTTGTAGTAAATGCCCATTTGAAAATCTCCTTTAATGCGTTGTGGTCGATAGTTAGTTCCGAGTTCGGAACTAGGTTTCTCACTTGGAACCTAATCTATCCTACGTTTTGTGGGGAAGGCTGAGTTTCAGACTCAGAACTTAGTCTGTATTTAAAAAAAATACTGCAACGAGCAAATCATTTTGATTTGCCCAAGGAGAAAAATCCTCTTCTTCCAAATGATTCCTAAACCCTAATTCCCTTCACTTTAAAATTTTCATAATAAATCATGCTAAGGTATAGAGGTCGAGGTGCTGGTGGTGGAGTGGGTGATAAGTCATCAAGGAGTCATCAACCACGAAGAGAAATGGGGGAATCAAAGTTGTTCTTCAATACCAAAGCAAAATGTAGGCATGTTGAATTTTAACATTGGAAATGCTGCAATCCAAAGGTAATTGATAATCATGATATTGAGCAGCTATGTTTAGGATATTTGATTGAATATTTGAAACCCTTCCGTTTTGATAAGTTAGTGCAATTGGCAGAGCAAGTCCATTATGATGAGGTGGTTCAACTCTACACTAATTTAGGTAAAAGTAGAAATATACAGACCTCTCAATGGTAAATTGCGTAACGACTCTCATTACAAAATTTATCATAAATGAAGCCCTAGGTTGCGAGTACCCTGCCGATAGTAAACTTACTCTGGTTGATGGGAGTAAGGGTCCAATTAAGATATTTCACCCAAAAAGTTGGCCTACTGTGAACTCACCCCTTTATGCTCGGTTGAAATGGCTCGCAAATATTTTGGTTGTACGAGTGAAGTGCCAGAGCGAGCGAACGAGTATGATGTGGGGGGTTTTGAGTGTCGAACACATGTTAGCTTATGAGTGGATATGTCAGAATATGCTCCCTTCGAGTGGGCATGCGTGTGAGCCAACCATAGGCAACTTGATGTTGTTCTACTACATTGTAGAGGGGGTGAAATTAAATCTGGTGTACACCATTTTGATGTACATGCTTAAGGAGGCTGTGGGGAAGAAGAAAGATCTCCCTTATAGCGGGTTGATAGCCACCATGATTAATAAAAGGAAAGTGATCCCCGTCGATAAGCCACTTTGTTTGACCTACTACGATGAGTCATGGTTTGATCATAAACATTTGGTGCTTGGTGAAGACAAGAAATGGCGAGCTCAAAAAATTCAAGGTAAAGCAGCCAAAGCCACCAAGCGAGCAAGGGAAGCATCCATGGACAAGGATGAGGGATCGTCATGTAAGTACATTGATCATAAAACATTTAGATAAATTTCCTTTACAAATTACATTTAATACATAGTTTTAAAATTTTTTGTTCTATTGTAGGTGAGCAAAGGGTTGGATGGAAACATTTAAAAAATATTTGGTATGTATCAAGGAAGATGTTAGTTCGGCTAACAATGAAGTGCCAGCAACAGAAGCACGTCATTCCAAGTTTGTTGCCTCCAAATCGAGCTCAGCGACGATGACTCTATGCCTAATTTCATAGTATTCTAGCGATGGCAGTGATGGTGAGGAGGAGGACGTGGCGGAGGAGGACCGTGGCGATGCTGATGAGCAATATGGTTCGAAGCTTGGGGGGATGAACTTCGACAACGAAGAAGAAGAAGATTAGTTTGTTGGCCCTCGAATTGACATTAAACATTTGACATGATTTGAACTAGTTTTTAAGTTTTTGGGTATTCATGTCGAACATCGAATTTGTTGTCAATTTTTTTGTGGATATTTGGATGATGCAAATTGTTTTGATATTTAAAAAATTCATTGCTAACTACTTTTGGCCAGCTAGTTGTTTAGGTATGTAATTTCTTCCAGGGAATATGTAGATTACAATGTCAAAGAAAGCCATCACATATTATACCAAACTTTCCGAACATCTTCCGAGTCCGGAACTAGGTCTGGCCAGCAAAACCTTATTTGAAAGAAATAGTTCAGATCTCGAAACAATGTCTTTCAGTAGTGTATGTTTTTAGTGTTAGTTAATCAATCAAATATATACACTTATATACTGCAGAATTAAAAGATTAATTTTTCCAAGATCACATTTAATCGATAGATTAATATTAACATGTTTACACAAATGAAGAATTCATACCCAGTTGCAAATTCAACCATTAGTCACACAGTCTCCAAGTATTAATCACTCATAGCAGCATACATGTCTGGCCTCCAAGGTATCCACACAAACTGCATCAGAAACCTAGAAGAGATGGATTGTTGTTTCTGTATTCTATTTGACGGCTAGGTCAATATGAGAGTTGTGTATTTTTTCTGAATACATGGATAGATATAAATAAGTTGTCCCATATGGGCTTGGCCAAATATGGAAAAACCCTAGATTTCTTGCGTATTTATACTCAGTCCTTGAAGATTACTTTAATCATAAAATAATCTTCACAATATATTTAATCTGATAAACAATCCTATTGTGTGTGACCCTTTGGGTTCCAACTCACGTTGGTAATAAAACTATTTTATAATTCATTATTTATTGGCTTTAAGACATAAAACCAACAAACTCCCACTTGGCCTAAAAACAATTAGGCATGTGATTTATGAATTATAAAATTTGCATTTATAGATCAAGATTGGCCTCTAGCCAGGCATCATAACCACCCAAGTGAATGGAATTGATTGTGATCTCTTCACTTCTCCAAATAACAAGATGTCGTGTAGTTAATATCCTTTTACCATACTATATCCCAACTAGTTCAAGAGTAAGGATACGTGCTAACTCTTAATGAACTAATAATTTATTTTCTTGCTCTCAAAATATGACTTGTGTGAAGTAGAGATTAGAACATTTTCTAAAATCACTTCTAGTTTGCGCAAACATTTTAAAGTCATATTCCAACAAGTGGCCATAGGGGATATGTTCTTCTTACTATTAGAAGCGGTGAATTCTTTATTGTCCATAAACTATCCATCCATGCTTCGTACTACACCCAACTCTAATGAACAATAACCAACTAAGGTTAAAGGACAATAAGAGAAACAAGTATAATATTCCACACTCTAGACACTCTTATGATCTCAATTCTGAGGATCATTTTTCACTTTATGTAGAGATATTAATTCCATTAGCACTTAAATATTTCACCTTATGGAAAATCTTAAAGCGGGTCAATCCAATGAAAATTTTCTCAAACAAGCATCCACACATTTGCTCTTGTGTCTCTACAAAATAGTTGATGAGATCAACTACTTCTTACAATAGGAAGAAACAAAACAAGTGCTAGTCAATCTGTATTAACAATGTCTCATCTTATTAATACTATGACTAGGGATGATTTAAGAATAATATGTAAGTATGTAAAGAATCTCATCATCGTAACACTTTACGATTTCTTTCATACAAATATTATTCAAGGGACTTTATTATTTATCTATTGTAATTTAACATAGAATAAATAATAAATAGCTTCATAACACTAAAAGTTTTGCATAAACTCAAGTTGGATTCTATCTTGTCAACATACTAAACTCCCACTAACTAAACCAATTCCCTCGAATTGCTTTAGTCAACTATTGAACAACTTCATCATCAATGGGATTCTAGCGGACATTACTTTCTACTCTTAATATCTTATCACTAATCAAAATCAATTGATAATCTTGCGCATCAATGAGTCCAATAATATTTGAACACTCTATTGTGCTAGACATGTAACATAAAATAATCAAGAGTAAGATTTCATGAGATCTAAATCTTCAAAATTCTACAGTACTATTATCAGCTCAATTTTTTTTATTGAGAATAGTGTCTAATACGTCTCAACGTATCTAAAATATTCTTTAATTATTTTAAAATGTATCTCCCTCTTGAATACACATAAACAACATCGTCTAATAGACATTGACTGCAAAAAAAGTGTTATGAATTCTAACATTTTAGAATTTTATTCTTGAAGTTTCTGGAATTTATTTTCTACATGTATTTATCGCATATTACACAGTAAGAAAATATTATCGCTCCCACTTTGATTTTTAATTGTGCATGATTTATAACCATTTTATTTTGATAAAATCAACTCACCAATCTTCAAATAAAAATTTAAAATTCGAATAAAATTATTATTTTGGGCAATCTATGATAGTCTTGATACAAAATTCAAAGTTATATCATATAAAACTCATATTGTACCATTTCGTAAACCTTAACTATTTCATGCAACTATTGCAATCATATCATAATATGACATATTTATTCCTCAGTTGATTTTGCTATTTGTGGCTAAAATTTCTCAAAAGTTCTCCCACTTATTTTTTTGGAATGAACACTTTATTTTCGAAAAATAGTTTACTATGAGACAACTTCTCATAGAGAACGTATATCTTATATAATAAACCAAATGAAAATAGGAGATAATACTATGACATAATCTAAAGACTGCATAAATCATATATATATCAAATCTTTTAGATTTAGTTTTATACATCACTATACTATAGTGCGTATAATCATGATAACTATACGATCCAATCGTAATACTAAATTACCCTTATTAGAACATCTTGAATTTCATTTATTTTTTTTTGAACTGATGAAATTTTAAAACTCATACACATTTTTTAAATTTGACTCATACACTTCAATGAGTATTATTTAATCATTTGAATGATTAAAATCAAGTTACGCAAAATTTTCTCTAAGACAAATATATCAATTGTACCAATCAACAATAGGTTTAACTTTTTACTTAAAAGTAATTCTATCAATAAACATGATAATGATAATTACGAGTCACAAGCGATTCGAAATCAAAGTTCCACATATCATCAACCAAACATGTTCTAACATTAAGGGTACGTTATCTTATTTGGATAATATTCAATCCATACATAAAAATCAATTCATAACCGATTTTCATTATATTAAATAATAACTAATTTATTCATCCTAACATGTCAAACATGATAAAGCTTATTTTAGGCATACTAAAAATTATAATGATTTATTATTATTCCAATAGTGAGAAATAATTTCAAAAACGTACATTTACAACTGTTGTTAAGTATTTGAGTTCTTTCAGAATTATATATCTAATTATTTCTAAATATTATGTGTACTTCACAAATACACATGGTATCATACATACGAATAATTTAAACACAAATTAGAACAATAATTATCCTTGCACCTGATGAAGAAGCTACTAAAATTCCTCATTTCAGCAACATCTCTTAGTCTTAATTCAAGAAATAAAATAGTTTACCTCACAATTAATTTAAAAAATTAATCATTGATTATATCAATTACATTATCGTATTTCACTCCTTGTCTTATAAGGACTGACTAATTACTGAATGGTAGATTCCACTTACTCATATTCTATATTACCAAAAAATAGAAAGTTAAATTTATGCAATTTAACAAAACCAAAACATGTGGATATGGAAATAATTAAATTTTGGGTTTTCTCCCACTATTTTATTCAAATTAATAACCCTTAAATACTGATTTGAGAATTATCTTATAATTCCAAGTGAGCTAGGATCCCTGTGAGTTATCTTGACCTTGAGGATTTTCAACAAGTCAAAATAATTTTTACGCTTTATCAGTTACAACACTTTGTAACTCCTAGATTATTAGGTTATACACTATTGGAAAACAGGTACTATGGCACCGGTCGAAAACCTGCAGGCCTCAAGAACCGGTGTTAAAACCCATTTATGGCACCAGTATTGTGACATACTTCTAAAATACCGGTGCTGACAACTATTACCAGCACCGCTTTATTGAAACTGGTGCTTGCAACCGGTGCCATACATAATAGATAGCACCAGTATCTGAATTGTTTATAGCACAACCGTTGTTGTAACTGGTCATCAACTAATAAATAATTAATTGCACGCAAAAAAATAAAGGGAAACTAATAGCACCAGTTTTGAGAAAACTGGTGCTGATGATAGTAACGTTAGCGGTACTGTAGAAGGTTGAAAATAAAGTATGTGTTATGTTCTCTTTTAGCACCAGTTTTAATAAATTCAGCACCTGTCCTTACACCGGTGCTATGTACTTAGAAAAAATATGTGCGATTATCTCTCTGGTTGAGAAGAAGATTTTTAAAAAATCAACAAAAGCAGCATTACGCAGCTGCTTTGTTTATTTTTTATACCAATTTTTGAATTATCAGAACCGATGTTTCTGCCAATGTTGCCCCCTTAGACTTTTTTGGGTTGGGAGAAAATGCCGAGAAAATAATTCATAGCAGCCTGAAGCAACTACTTTTTCTTGTTTTAGCACCGGTTTATATACCTCATACCGGTGCTAGTAAATTTAAGTTCAAAATTTTTAGCAGTTCCACGCGTAGGTGCGCCTCATTTTCTAAACTTTGTAAAGGAAAATTAACCCATCTTCCCCATCGGTTCAAACTCCCAAACTCTGTGAAGGATTTAGGTGAGTTGTCTTTCAAACATTACAATTATATTGTACTAGATTATTGATCATGAACTCACAGTTTTGGAAAAAATTACAACTTTTTTCGATGTTGGTTCACTTTGTTCTCCAACTTTTGTCGGTATTGCAATCATGTACATCGAGTTAATGTGTAACAACATTTTTGTATAGATTGGATTTGATTGGGTCGCATTGTGGGTATGTTGATGTTCAAGAAAGTAAGTATTTTATAGGTTTTTTTGTTTGCATGGAAGGTGTTTGTTGAAATGCCTCATTTGACATTGTAGGATATGGCACCCAAAGTTCCCCACAAGAGGACACACAATGCATCCCCTTCCTCTCCAGAGGCACAATCCAATGTTGAACAACAAGAGAAGAGGTTCATTTTGGAGGCGGCAAAATTAATGGCACAATCCTACAAAAAAAAGCGACATTTTCTGGAGAGAATAATCGAATATGCTCCCCCCTTTGAAGAAACAATCCGGGCACTTAGGTGGAAGAAACTGTGTGACACACCTCCAATGTTCAACCTTAACATAGTGAGTGAGTTCTATGCTAATTTGCGGTGTGCTAGAAGGAGGACTGAGGCGTTCTGTCGTGGGAAAATGGTGAAATTAACTGTAGAATCCATAAATGAGTTGTACGAGTTGCCAAATCCCCCCCCGAGGAGGATAAATTTCTTGCATTCCACTACTATACCGATGAGGTTTGGGATTTTGACGATCCCACATGACGGGAGATTGTGAGGACGGTAACTAGGGAGGGAACCAATGTCGAGTCTATTGTTAAACCAGGTTGGAAAAAGATGCCAAAGAAGCTACTGACTCCCGTGATGAATGGATGGTACCACTTTGTAGCATTCAGAATTGACCCCCGTCACAGTGAACATAGAGGTTCAAAGTATGAGGCTGAGACATCTGTACACCATTTTAAAAAACTTTAATGGAATTTGGGTAAGTAAATAGTGAACAAGTTGAGACATGCTGCAGAGAGAATAGGTTGCTACGGTTTCTATAGCCTAATCTCTGAACTGTGCACAAAAGCCGGTGCCCCCCACTATCTGCATGACATATATGGCCATCCAATGGGTAAGATTACAGCAAACGCTTTCTTCAAGTTCCCTCATGACGGTGTGGGTCCAACTTTGGAATCTAGAGTCATGGCGTTGGAGATAGGTGTACAAAGTGTTCTGACGGAATCACAATATCAAAGGTCTTGGTGCTATCACATGGGAAAGGTTGTTGAATACCAGTTCCTGGACCCCATGAATGCAGTTGGACATTTCCCTACATATCCAAGTACGAGCGTTGGGCAGAGTGATGTTGGGACCAGCTCAGAACAGGCGCAAATATTGGATGACGAGTCGTTTGCTAGATATTATTCATGAATTTGGATCCTCGTTGTTCTTTTATTGAATAATCGTTTTTGTAGTGATTATATTTTGGATTATGGATCGAATAAATTCTATGTTATTTAGCAGATGAAATATCGTTATTACCCACTATTTCGAGGATTTTTATGATTTTACATTATCGTATGGTATTAAAGAAATATGATTTTCTGTTTATATTTATAAACTTTTAAGAAATATGATTGTCTGTTTATATTTATAAACGTTTTTGCACATTTTAGTCTAGGACATGTATTACTGGTTTCAAATTTATACATTAAAAAATTCCATTATTTAGAATTCATATATTTAGGAAGTAAAAACAAGAATCAAATGCTTTGAATCAATGCTGAAGTTGAAACTTAGTTTTGGGCAACACTGCAATTTATGTAAATGTAGCACTTGTTCTCTATGATCAGTTTTGAGGATGTTCCATTCACCCAATCAAGTTGTACTCACGTAGTTATCATCTTACAATACTCAATTGCCATATTGAATTGCCAATTTCATGTTTCGACAATTTCAAGATTCTTGGAGGAACCTAAGTGCAAAAGGTAAAAAATTCACTCGGACATCCAAATTCGATTCTACTCCAATGCAATCCTACATTCTTGGAAAAATATGTGAATTCGTAGAACGAATAAAAAAGTCAATTTTTGGTGTAAATAAATGACACAGAAAACATCCCGTTTGAACTTCTTAATTTCTAAGTCATCTATAGTCAGATACTTTAACACATGTACTAGCGCTTTACCAAATTCTCCTAAAACATGACATTTTTGTATAACATATATTAACCCAAGAATACACAATGTGGTGCTATTTGGCCACTAATAAGGAGTTGTATTTAAGTTTTTGGCTGCAGTGTGATTTTCAAAAAGTTCAGGTCAGAGGGTTTGCAGGTATCCATTGGACACAATTTTGAAACATGAGCCCTATCAAGTGTTGAATTGAATATTTGTTAGTCGATTGGAGATAAAAAAATGGAAAAAAATTTCCTCCCAGATAGGATCTTTAAATGAATATTTAGAATTAGTTGTCTCAAATGTTAGCACCGGTTAGGATTGTTCATTTACCGGTGCTCAAAAAGGTTGGATGAAGTAGACAAAATAAATTGGTCAGTATTTGGGTGGGAAATTAAAATTTTAACAAAGTTAATTTTAGCACCAGTATGACTATGCACATAAAATTGGTTACAAAATACCTTGCTTGGAATCTACAGCGCGTTGGGAATAAGCATTCTCAAGCAGCTGCTTTACGCATATTTTAGCACTGGTATGCCGTTCTAGCATCGGTCGAACACCCGGTGCTCCAGAGTTAGAAAAAAATTCTAAGTCTGCTCTCAGGTTGTAACAAAAATTAATACCATAGCAGCCTCAGGCAGCTGATTTTAACAAATGTTAGCACCGGTTTTCCGTTCTAGCACCGGTCAAACAACCGGTGTTCCAGAGATAGAAATTTTTTTTAAGTATACTCTCAGGTAGTAGCAAAATAAATACCATAGTAGCCCTATGCAGCTACTCTAAACAATTTTAGCACATGTTTTAGTAATTCATAGCACCGGTTTTCGTAAGTAGTGCTGCACACATCTAGATAAAATCCGAAACCCTTGATTTCCCCTATGTTGATTTAATCTCAACCCTTCAAAAATTGTCTATATAAACCAAACATGCAACCGTAAAGCTACTCACTCTTTCATTTGCCTCTCATCCTCCTACTCCAAATCCTCTCCATTTCTGCCGCCGTCACTCCCTAAACTACCAACCACATCCACCTTATTCCTCTCCATTACCGCTGCCACCTCCTAAACATCCAACTGTCACCGCCACCACCTCGCCCCTCCTCCCTACATAACCGCCTTCTTCCTCCTCCCACATCATGTTTTTATGATGTTTTTTTTGGTAGTCTTCATTCTTTTTTCTAGGTCATTTTTATACATCGGTCAATATTTTATTTTCTCTGTTTTGAATTTAGGGCATCAAAGTTTATGCATTTTGTGATCTAAAATTTTAGTTTCATATGATGAATGAAATTATCATTGACTTAATTATGAGATTTTAAACTCTGGTTCAAAATTCCAAGATTATTGGTATTGATTATCTTGTTCTGGAATTCATTGGATTGTATTAATTTATCTAGTCTAGTCACCTGGATTAATTGATATTGTTCATATTTCTGTATTTTATATGTTTTACACACTATTCTGTTGAAGTGAATAAAAATTTGTGACTCCATGAGTGTATGTTTGTGGCGTTTGTCTACTGTGTAAAATTTTTTGCATTCTATATAACTGTAGGTTTGTTTTGTAACTAATGTGATATACTTTATTGTGGGATGCTGATGTGTATATGTTTCAGTTTTAAATGTTGTCGAACAACTACAATGTTTTGAATGAATGACAAGTTAGATTAAGGTTTAATGGTCTTTTTCCGTGTTTTGATAATATGTACTACAATGTTTAAAATGTTGAGATATTGCAGTCTACCAGGGCCACAGAAACTTAGAGTGTTTCACATTGTTTGTTTATACACTCTTTGCTTCTGTGGCCCTACAAAACTGCTTCGTTTCGACATTTTAAATGTCAAAATATGCATTAGTTAAAGGGAACTGCATAGGTTGTCTTCGATTCATGTATTGCCCTCTAACTATGTAATGCTTTTTCCATTACAAAAACTGTTGTAACATTTGTACAACTCCATAATTTAAATTGTGGAAAATTTGTAGGTGTTTTGATGACTTCTAGTTAATGTTTAAACTGCTGAGATATTGCAGTCTTTCGGGGCCACTGAAACTCGTAGTGTTTGACATGGTTTGTTTAAACACTCCTTGTTTCGATGACCCCAAAAAAATTCCACATTTCAACATTTTAAATTCATAAGCATTAGTTAAAGGGCACATCATAGGTTGCCTTCGATTCATGTATTGCCCTCTAACTATGTAATTCTTCTTCCATTACGAAAATGTAACAATTTTCCAACTTTGAAATTTAAATTGTGGAGAGTTTGTAGTGTATGAGCACCGAGAATTTTGGTGTGTTTATCTGTTTGCACAATAGGTATGCACACCAAAAGCCTTGGTACTTAAATGCTGCAACATTTTGACATTTTAAATGATTTTCTATGTTAATTGGTCTTGTAAACAAGCTTAACGGAAGACGAATTAGACAAAATTTAATGGAAATTATCATAACATTTTTTAACTCTAAAATTTATATTGCGGAGATTTTGCAGTATATGGGCGTTGAGGAAACATGGTGTGTTTAACATTAACACATAGTTAGTGTTAAGTACATAGTTAAAACACAGTTATACACACCATGTTTCCTCGATACTTAAACGCTGCATAATTTCGACATTTTAAATAGTTTACTTCGACAAATCATATGTGCACAATGTTCATGAAAGGTGCCGTAACATTTCCAGAAATCTAACATTTAAATTGTGGAAATTTTGCAGTTTATAAGCACCGTTGAAACATAGTGTGTTAGTGTTTAACATGGTGTGTTTAACATTAACACATAGTTAATGTTAAATACATAGTTAAAACATAGTTATACACACCATGTTTCCACGTTGTTTAAACACTGCATAATTTTGACATTTTAAATGGCTTTTTTTGACAAATCGTATTGTGGAGATGTTGCAGTCTATCAGCGCCAAGTAAACATGACGTGTTTCAAAAATTTTGTCTATGCATGTCATGTTTCGTTGGTTTTGTAAAGCTGTTTCATTTTGACATTTTAAATGATTTTCTATGCTAATTGTTATTGTGAACAAGGTCAACGAACGAAGAATTAGTTTAAGGGCACTGCATTGGTTGCTTTCTATTCATGTGGTGCCCTCTAACTAAGTAAAGCTTTTTCCATTAAGAAAATGTGCTATAACATTTGTAGAACTCCACAATTTCAAATGTGGAGATTTTGTAATGTATGAGCACCAAGTGGACATGGTGTGTTCATCTTTAACTGTTTAGCATTGTGTGTTTAACAAGAAACTGTGTTGATGTTAAATACATTGTTAAAACATATGTATACACACCATCTTTCCTTGGTGCTTAAATGGTGCATCATTTCGACTTTTAAAATTATTTTCTTCAACAACAATTAATTATTTTTTGCAGGATAGATATTATCCCCTGCAAAAGGAGCGTGTGAGGCTTGGCCTTTTGTCTTCCTAACAAACCATGACTTCAGTGGATCTATTCTATTTTCAGCATGTATATTATTGGGACAAAGTTTGACCTTTTGTGTTAAGTTATATCTTGTTAATGGATTTCTTTTTCCCGCTATAGTTCTTACATTTTGAGTATGTTCTTGATTACGATGAATTTAATTTTCCCCGGGTTTCAATTCCGAGAGGGCCGGGTATAATTTAACAAGGATATTTCAAATTTTTTAAAATAAGCAGTGATTTTACTAATACAACGACCGGTGCTTAGACCTCCATCCCCATAGAAATAGCACCAGTAAATAAAAACCAAACTGGTGCTGTTATTTTTATCTGTTAGATTAACAACACCGATTTATGTTAGTAACCGGTGCTGTGAAATAACCATTGAACATTAACAAGGACTCAACATTCAGCACCGGTATATCAAAATAGGTGTTGTAATATTAAATTTCTAGCACCAGTTTTAATGACCGATGCTATAGTAACTACGTTTCAGCACCACCCTACTTAGGCATTGGTCGAAAAGAGGGACAAACGACTGGTGCCATAGCCCCCATCGACCGGTTCCATAGGGGGGGTGCTCCTAGTAGTGTTACCAAGTCTTAGTATACACACTATGCATGTCACCTAACTCTTTGCCTCAAAACACATGACCTTGAGGATACCTAACAAATCACATGTCCCGTTAAGTTGAACCCACAATTCAGAGATCACATCTCAAAACACCAAACACATCGTAGATTGAACGACCTTGAGGAATTCCCAACAAATCAATTCGCACGAGGATAGTTGTAATGCTATAATAGTGGAAGGTGCATAACTTAATATTTCACCTCAAATCATAGAATTTTGAGTAAAGTCATCAAATTCTATGTTTGTTAAAAACTCGTTATTCAAAAATTATATCTCATATGACTAGTAGATATTTTCCTCTCGGCAGAATACACCTTGGGGAATCCCAACAAGTGAAATTTGCACGGAAGTTCCATCTGTACTAATAATAGGAAGGCATATAAGGGGTTTTATTTTATTAAAATAATTACACAGTCTAAATTTATCACTAAGTATGATATGTGTAGTCATGAATCTCTAATCAAATTAGAGATGCAATTATTAAAAGATTTGGATTTTTCTCATAAATATTTATTTAATTCATAATCCAAAATTTACCATCTATGAATAATAAACTTTTAAATAGGCTATTATGATGATGAAAATCATACTTGCCGACTTTTGACTTAATTCAAACCGTGACCTTGATCACAGTAATTTGAAACACATTTATATACTAGTGTCCTTTTGTAGTTTTAAATCCAATTTAAAACTTCAATACAAAACGTTACAATATCCAATTTCAAACTATTTGATAATGATTGTATTTAAAGCTTTTATCAAGTTCAAAACTTTAATGTTCAAATTGTCAAATTTCAAATTATTTAAATAAGAAAAATGTATTGATTGTGAATATATTAAATCATATTTAATAGTTATCATATAAAAAATTGATAAACAACTTATTATTAATTGAAATAATATTTAGAAAAATATTCTTTAAGTTATAAATACATTATAACTTAAATATTAATTCATCTATATGAACTTATACTTATAGTTATGGTTCACAATCAAATCAATAATATTTTAATATTTGAAATTTGAAATTATTTTTAAACTTAAAATATTTATGTCACAAATTGAATGTTAATTTGCAATTAATTTCATAATCATTTGACATATAAATCACATAGCCTTTGACTTGTCATTTGCTATTTCGAATGATCGCAAGATTTGACTCCTCTATAAACGAATGTTGAATATGAGACATTTATGATGTTAAAGACTCATAACATTCGTAACCATTCAACGGTTAATCATAATTAATTATATTAATTGCAATCAAACTTAATTCGACACATAAATCACATTTATACATGAATATTGAATGTGGGTCATTTATAATATTAAAAAAACTTGTAATATTCGTAATCGTTCAATAATTAAACGTAATTTATCATAATAATTGTATTTAAAACTTAATTGATCTATAAACCGCATTTATAAACGAATGTTGAATACAAGTTTTTTATGATACTAAAGACTTATAACATTTATAATCATTCAATGGTTAATTGCAATTAATCATATTAATTATTAAAATTGATTAATTTAATTTTATATCAATTGGTAAAAGTTTAAATCTGGATTAAGAACCTTTTACCAATTGTGACAATTAATTTTTTTATAGTGTTATAGTTACAAATATAATTGATTTAACACTTCTAGAATTTCCTCAAAATTCCCAGGAAAGGCTTGTGGAGGGGTCACAAACAGTCCAACTTAAAATCTCCAGCCTCCTTAGATAGAATTTTTCGGTCATTACTAAGAATTTC
The DNA here is from genome assembly GCA_037428765.1 of Rubia yunnanensis. Taxonomy (NCBI): domain Eukaryota; kingdom Viridiplantae; phylum Streptophyta; class Magnoliopsida; order Gentianales; family Rubiaceae; genus Rubia; species Rubia yunnanensis. Next base: position 18,333,365 of record CM075068.1, on the reverse strand, counting down.
TTGGCCAATGATGTAAAACTTCTAAAATTTTCTCAAAATTCCCGGGAAAGGCTTGTGGAGGGGTCACAATGGTGCCACTTAAAATCACCAACCTCCTTAGACAAAAAAAAATTCGGTCATTTACTAAAAGTATTTCTTAAATTATTTGTTAAATGGATTTATAGCTTCTGGAATTTCCACAGAAAATTTAAAGAAAAAACATGTAGAGGGTCACAAAGGTCCCACTTTAATCTCCAGCCCTCTTATAAAAAAAAATTCTTGGTCTACTTGGAAGTCGTCATTTAAATCCTTGATTCAAAATTAAAATAATTTATATATTATGATGGAATTATTAGTAAGAAGTGATTTTAAAATATTTTTTATATTAGCCTTAATCGCATATAATTTTATTAAATCATATTAATAAATTAAATCATTTAATTTTATTAAATCATCTTAATAAATTAAATATTATTAATCACATTTAATATTAATCATATTAAAGCGTATCAATAAAATTTGATTTTATTAAATCATATTAATCAGCTAAATGACATTAATCACATTAATGCATAAAACTCAATTAATAATATTAATTGTCTGAAGTAACAATCCAAAAACAAATTATGTATTTAAATCACATTTTAAATCCAGAAATAAAATTAGTTATAAAGATATTGGGCAAAGTGCCTATATAACCTTACATAATTGATGAAAGTGCATATATAACGCTGCGATAATTGAAATTGCAATTATAACCCTAGATATTTAGGTTATGTGCAAATATAACCTTTTTCAGAAATTTGATTCCGGAATTGGGTGAAAATACAAATTTACCCTGGTCGGTTTATGTTTAAAAAAAATTAAAATTAAAATTCCAAAAAAATTGAAAACTCCAAATTTACCCTTCATTTTCCTTCAAACCCTCGCATGCACTGGAGCCCCTTCAAACCCTCGTCTCCTTCAAACCTTCGTCTACGGCGAGATCACGCCACTCCTTCAAACCTTCATCTTTGGCGCGATCACGGCACCCTTCCGACTTCAAGTTCATTTTCATTCTCCCAATTTGTCTGTTTTCATTCTCCCAATTTGTCTGTTTTCATTCTCCCAATGGGTGTTTCATCTCATCTTATTCTAATCTCTCCATTTTATAACCTCATTACCGGTGATCTACGGGGGGTGGTGGGTCTCAATTTTTCTGCACTTGGCTGATTGGCGCCGGAAATGGTGACCAATGGTGGCAGAGGTGGGTTTAGGTGGCGGGGAAGGGAAGAATCAGCGGAGCTTGAGAGGCATTTGTCATCTCGGTTTCTTCAATCTAGGTGTTCTTAGGTGGCAGGGATGAACAGAGGTGTGGTGGTGGCGGGGCTCGGGTTCTATGGTGGTGGAGATGGGTTTATGTGGCAGAGGAGGGAAGAATGGAAATGGGTTTGGTGGCGGAGGAGGGAAGAATGGTGGCGGAGGTGGGTTCAAGTGGTGGGGTGGGGGGAATGGTGGTGGCAGGGCTTTAGTGGTGAAGCCCAGTTGACCATGTTCCTAAAAAGGACGGTGTTGAGGAAGAATCTGGTGTGGAGCAGTAGTGGCGGGTGGTGGCTCCACCAGGCGGGTGGTAGTAGTGGCCTAGCGGTGGAGGTGGAGTTAGACGGGTGGGGGTGGTGGTGGTTGGTGGAGAGGGCATTATTGTCCATTTTATGTAAGGCTTTCAACATAAGGGTATTTTTAGTTTTTACAAGTGGGTCAATGGTTGGAATTTGTTAGTCAATGCCAGAATCATGGTCTGGGGGTCATATTTGCACTTTCATTCAATAGTCAAGGTTATATTTGCACTAAAAAATAATTGATGGTTATATCTACACTTTCCTCAACATATAGGGTTATATTTGCATATTACCCAAAACTAATAACTAATTAGGTTTTTGGTTTCTCTAAATTAAAATATACTTATTATAATTGACATTAATCATGATCAATCAAATTAATAATATTATTTGAATTAATTACATTTATTGACAATTAACAAATGAAATTATATTAAATGAGATTAATCACATTTAATCAAATCATATTCAATCCTTTTAAAATTTAATTAAATTAAATCAAATCAATCATAACAAATAAATTGATTAAATTTAATCACAATAAATTACATTAATTATGTTAATTACCTTTAATCAAATTAAACAGAAAATTTAAATCTCATTAAAAAAATTTCTGGTTAATTAAAGAATTAACATTAATTTAGAACTGATTTGTAAATTTCAAAAATTTACATTTACTAGTCAAAAAAAATATAATTCAAAATTGCAGGGACTTGATTGCAAATCAGAATTATGTGTGTGTGTGTGTGTGTATATATATATATATATATAGACATATAGGTTTTAGGGATCAAAATTCCAATCTTTGATTCAATATTTGATAGACTGAGCTTTTACTGGTCACTAAAATAATCAAGCAAAATCTCCACATCCATCACTCATATGCTTTCTTCCATAATCTGTTGGAATGTATGGAAAACAAGAAATTCTTTCTTGTTTGAAAAAAGAAAATGTCAACCTCTGAACTTATTAAACCAAGTCAGGGATGATCTCTTCTCTGTCTTCAGTAACAAGCCCATATGTAGCAACAAAACACATGATGCACATTGGTTTATTTCAGGTCTGATACCTAAATTCAGACCTCCACCAAAGCCCAGGATCTCACTAGTTACAAGGTCTAAACCAAGGAATATCAAAATTAATGTTGATGCTTCATGGAGCAGAAACAACACACTTAGCGGAATAAGCCTAATTGCTAGAGATAAAGAGGGATGAGTAATACAAGCTAAAACCCTAAGTGTTAAGGCTACTTCCGCATTGCATGCTGAAATTTTAGCAATATTTGAAGGATTTAACTTGGCCCTTGCTGTGCACTTCAGGGAGTTTACCATCGAAACTGATTGTATGCTTGCTATTAACTCTATCAGAAATCCTCTCACTGCCCCTTGGCTTTGTTTCCATATTGCTTCCTTGTTATGCTCAAGTGTACGAGATATTGAATTGGCACACACTTTTAGACAAGGAAATCTAGCTACAGACAGGTTAGCCATACAGGCTAACACAAGGAGAATTTCCTCTTCTACTTTCTCCTTCCAGGACCTTGATGTAAAGACTAAGGGTTTAGTTTTATTAGACATAGCTGGAACTCCAGCTATTAGGATGAACACAAATGATTTCTGAATGGATGCTACTGATTTTACTCTTATGATTTCTCAGATTATGCTCATTAGGAGATCATGATTGATCACAACACTACAACTGCTGCTATTGATGTTGTTGTCGCGGTATAGCTCTGATTGAGTCAAAAGATTGAGAACGTCCAAGGAAGCCTTTCATCAGTTCAGGCCACCTCTTTGGCCACAGATACAATGCAACTCCAGGAACAAATTTTTTTGAAAATCATATGTTGTACCTCCTCAAATCCAGAAACAATTATGGACTTACTCTCTTTTGTACAAATAGACATGGAAATCCCATGTATATATCCATTCAATTTTTACTAACATGCATAGGAAATAATTGTAGGTCTGACCAATTGTTTCACATCAACATGAGGGGTGGAGGTGTAATGACTGGAATCATCTACAATAATTTCCTATGCAATAGATCTTTTCACATCTTGGCTTTTATTGTACTAATCAAGCCCAAAATTGTTCAATTCACAACTTGAATCATCTCTTGTAATCTGCTCAAACCTTTTAGCTTTACAGGATTGGGGACCCTAATATACATCCCTCCCATTAATATGAGTGTCATATATGTGTGGGATCAGGTGAGAACGCCTCTTAATATGAGAACAGTCATTTATGTGAGAACAAATCCAAACCATTCAACTATCAGATCTGATGGCTATGGCTTTGTTTTGTTTGCTGAAGTATGGGCCGTAGCCCATAAACGCGGCTTCAAATTTATTTGTATCATCAATCTATTTGTTGTAGCCCACCGTCTGCAACCCATTTGTTGTTACCATTATAAAATTCATTACACATCTGTCAGCTATAGTACATTGTTAATTAGTTAGTGAAAGGTTTTTTTCTTCTTTTTAGAATCAGATTAACGTTTCTTTCATTTTATTCTTTGACATCTAATTATATTTCATTCAACGTGTTACAAAAGAAACACCTAAATGTTATATTTGAAGCACTTACAAGCAATAGTGAAGTACCTACGAGTTTGTACTCTAAGAACCAAGTTGTTTTTGTAGCACTCATAAGAATTAAAAGAAGCACCTATGAGTTACATTTGAAGCACTTACAAGCTATTGAAGCACTTTTAATCTATACTCTAAGCACCAAGTGGTTTTTGTAGTGCTCGTAAGAATTAAAAGAAACACCTATAAGTTACATTTAAAGCACTTACAAGCGACGATTGATGCACCTTTAAGTTATACTCTATGCACCAAGTTGTTTTTGTAGCGCTTGTAAGAATTAAAAGAAACACCTATAAGTTACATTTGAACCACTTACAAGCAACGATTGAAGCGCCTTTGAGCTATACTCTAAGCACCAAGTTGTTTTTGTAACACCCGTAAGAATTAAAAGAAGCACGCATATAAGTTACATTTCAAGCACTTACAAGTGACAATTGAAGCATCTTCAAGTTATACTCTAAGCACAAAGTTATTTTTTTAGTGCTCGTAAAAATTAAAAGAAGCACCTACGAGTTACATTTGAAGCACTTTCAAGCTACGATTGAAGCAATTTTAAGTTATACTCTAAGCACTAAGTTGTCTTTGTAGCTATTGTCATAATTAAAAGAAGCGCCTATAAGTTAAATTTGAAGCACTTACAAGCAACGATTGAAGCACATTTGCGCTATACTCTAAGCACCAAGTTGTGTTTGTAGCGTTCGTATGAATTAAAAGAAACACCTATAAGTTAAATTTGAAGCACTTACAAGCTACTATTGAAGAACCTTTAAGTTATACTCCAAGCACCAAGTTATTTTTGTAGTGCTTGTAAGAATTAAAAGAAACACCTATAAGTTACATATGAAGCATTTAAAAGCGACGATTGAAGAACCTTTAAGTTATACTCTATGCACCAACTTTCTTTTTGTAGCGCTCCTAAGAATTAAAAGAATCACCTATAAGTTACATTTGAAGCACTTACAAGCAACGATTTGAAGCACCTTTGATCTATGCTCTAAGCACCAAGTTGTTTTTGTAGCGCCCATAAGAATTAAAAGAAGCACGCATATAAGTTACATTTCAAGAATTTACAAGCGGCGATTGAAGCACCTTTAAGTTATACTCTAAACACCAAGTTTTTTTTGTAGCGCTCGTAAGAATTAAAAGAAGCACCTATGAGTTACATTTGGCGCACTTACAAGCTACAATTGAAGCAATTTTAAGTTATACTCTAAGTACTAAGTTGTCTTTGTAGCGCTTGTAAGAATTAAAAGAAGTACCTATAAGTTAAATTTAAAGCACTTACAAGCAACGATTGAAATACCTTTGAGCTATACTCTAAGCACCAAGCTATTTTTGTAGCGCTCGTATGAATTAAAAGAAGCACCTATAAGTTAAATTTGGAGCACTTAAAACTATTGAAACACCTTTAAGTTATACTCTAAGCACCAAATTGCTTTTGTAGCGCTCGTAAGAATTAAAAGAAGCAGCTATATGTTACATTTAAAATAAATGAGCTTAGGATACAATTTCTCTCATGTTGTGCAACATTTATCAAATGAATGGGAAAAAAAATGAGTTTACATTTGATTCAATACAGATGGTTCTGCAATAGGCAAAACAAATTCAACATATTTTTTGTGATGTTTTAACCGTCTGTGTATCTACAACTACAACAATGTGAGAGATAATAGCTTCGCGTGTAAGAGAACAGTTACATCTTAGTTGCCATTTACTAGAAGACCATCCCTTGTAGTCCCATTCTCAAGGTCAGACATTGTCGAACTCACAAGCGATGTGCACACGAAAGTTAAAAGCATCAGTGTAAAAAAGGTTTCGCACAATATATCTTTTGAGTTATTAGAAACCATCATCAAATACATAGATAAAGAAAACAACTTGCTGCACTACAACTCACATCTTGACATTGTGTTTGTAAACAAGAATACTCTTATTTTTCTAATGTTCATTGGTAAATACTAGTGTAAAAATAGCCTACTCTTTCAAATGGAACAAATTGTTTGCGTGAATTGAAATGCTTTTACAACAAAAATGCATTTTCTAAGGTCTAGCTGCATTTTTATAATCTAAACTTTGTTTCTCACCTGGTCTAATTTGAAAAACAGTAAGAAAAGGTGTTCACTTAATCAACTTAAATAGGAAGAAAGAAGAAGATCAGCAATTTTGTATCTTCAAAGCCCTATTTGGCAGTTGATGGGTGTTATCGGCTTTCTTCAATTTAAATAAGGTTTCAACTTGAAGACTAGCTACAACCAAGTTTCAGAAATGAAAAAATTTGGTGTTCAACATCAAGTACTAAAACACGCAATGCCGAGAAATTAAGGACAAAATATCATCAAGAATTTACCATTATGGAATAAAGAGATTATGAAGCCATTACTGCGTGTCTCATTTGCCCAACCGATCCAAGCTTTGAGTAGCTGCCGCCTCGGTAATGCTCCAGTGACAAGCATAGCTGTCGAATGGCCTGCCTCTCTTTTCTCCTCAGTTCTATCTTTGATCAGGGCTGCCTGCAACTAATATATTGTATACAACATCATCAACCATTGAAGACCTTTCCTTCCACACATCCAAATATTGACAAAATTCTAGTTTTCTATCTGCTGGATTTTGTAGAGTATATGTTTCACACTAGCAAAGCAAATACATGACATAACATTTCATCAAGTACTAACAAAAGATTTACTGTCAGGAGATTATACGACAAAGACACGTTCTCTCTGGAAAATGTTCGCCTTCTTAATATTACTAATATGAAGATTTTAATTTCCCTAAAATACATCATTTGAAAATGTTGCTAAGGTACTATTTTCAAATTATGTAATGAATGTCATCTCAGCCCTTTAAATGGTTAACTAGAGCTTTCTCCTTTGTCATAATAGTAAGTTAAAAAGTATAGTAGAAGGTATAAATATAATGACATTGTGAATGAGAAAAGCAAGCAAGTATTTCTGCAAAATATTTTACCTACTTCAAACTTATCATCCTTATATATATCCCACTCACTGGTTGTGTCTAGAACTACAATTTTACAAACTCCAGACAATTAATGTGCCTACGTGCATAGTACTTGTAACGTGAAAGAAATGCATAGACATGAAAGAAATGCAGACATGAACATACACATTTAACCTTCAAAGACTTTCCAAGCTCACCAAAAATGCTTTGCCTGGAAAAGCATTACCTAGAAAATAATTACAAGTCCAAACCTACTTCAAAGTAGAAGAAGGCTGAAACGTTAACCATCCAAGCCTAGCTACAACCTTTGTCATAAGAATCAATTTCAACTTTTCAGGTTAAACACACTGAAAGTCTGAAAGTAATAGTGAATAACAAATTTCAACATCACAAGTTAAATAATTTTGGCAAAAAAAAATGAAATTCACACACAACAGAAGAAGTTTCAGAACAATATCAGTAGCAGCATCACTAAATTTCCAACCGAAAATAAAACAAATTACAAACACTAGGTTCAAACCGAAATTTATAAGCTTTTGTGATTCCTTCCCCTATGTAGCATTATCAATGTCAAGAAAAAGGATTACTCATCGGATTGCCCTCATTCAAAACACAAGCACATCGATCATTATATAGCGGAGAGCTAGGTAATTTGTAATTTAACCTCGATTATATCACAGTTATAATTTTACCTGGATTCTCAAAGTTGTTAGAGCTGGGAAATTTGTTTCGACTGCTTCATTGATGATGTGATAGATGTACAGGTGGCGGCGGATCAGGACTCAATCTGTAGGCCTTCTCAGTGAAGCTCATAATCCTCAAATTCCTTATAAAAAGCAAATTCGAATAGAATCGGTGAAAAAAACCCTAATTGAGGAACACCGAAAAACAAACTTCAAACCTATAAATTCGAAACAAACCTGATTGAAATCGTGATAAAATTTAGTCGGGATAATCGAATACGTAGTTCGTTTCCATCATGAAAAACGCCATGGCAGAATCTTGGAGAACGATTAGAATCTGGAATAATCTTGAACAACGGGATGGAAAAAGCAACCCAACAGAACGTAAATTTAGAACCCGGATCCGAATGAGCAGCCTTTTGACCCGAAGAGGATCCGCCAATTTCCCATTAATCAGCTTTAAGTTATATTTTCTCCTTAAATCTGAATAGTTGATGCAGTTAAATTGAAATTCCGTTTCACCTGAATTCTAAACCTTTATACCAAGTTGTTTAACAGTTTGGTGTTGGAACACCAAGATTAGTTTGGTGTTAAAAGCAAAACGAAATACGCAGTGCACACACAACTTGGTTACGCAGTTCGGTGCAAATACACCTACGTCTGCGGGGCCTTGCCCAGATCAGAAACCATTCACTAGAAAGCAATCTTTAGTACAAGAAGCTTAACTTAAATACTAATCCATTGCTAACCTACAGAGTGAATGTTGTGAGCTCCCCTCACTGTCGATCCTACGTCGTTGAACCCTCACGATCAACACGTCTCCCTGGATCTCCTCCTCCCGAGGAATGAAGACTTCCTTGTTTCTGATCTTTAGAACTTGGTCGGTTGTTTACGAACCTCCAAAACACTAAGGCAGATCGCTCCAAAGCTCTCACGTAGAGATTGAATCTTGGTCACGTCAAATTGATTGCGTTGTAATCTTCTTCTCTTTATCCCATCGCAATCCTGCCTTGAATCGACTTCTTTCCTTGTCGAACTTCTACCACAAATAGACTTCTAGACTAAGGAAAGATCTAATGCTAATCTGGTATTTAATTGAACAATCCTGTTATCAATAGGACTTGTTCCATAAATAAACTACTTAACCAATTCCTAACTATTACAGGAATATTCGTTTACCAGAATTAGATGACCACGAAATCAATCATTTATCTTCACAATATTCTGATCAGATCGCACAATTATATCCCATAATTCACTCCATAAATCGTGGACATCAGCCATACTGCTGCTGGAATACTGCTGGATAGCAGTGGTGTTAAAACACCATATCACCAGAAGTCACTCAGTGGTGTTAAAACACCAGATTACTAGTATTCACAATATGCCATACATAAGTCCAACTCCGGAGGACTTTACATAAATTAATGATCAAGGTTTGTTCTCACATAAGTGAGTGTTCTCACATTATTTAAACATAAGTACAAATCCAGCGGCGATTGAATTTCGCCACCGGATAGCACAGCAATTGGTGGTCTACTAGAGCTATACCATCTCCGGTTGTCTTCCTCCAGCATTCACGAATCAGATCCGGTGAAGATGTGGTTCACGGGCGAGGCGAAAGGCAGAGCAATGCAATAACAGAATTGGTCCGGCCAGCCCGATAGAATCCAATCCAGTGGTGACCAAATCAATGGTCACCTGATTGCAACCAAATTCGTCTTCTCCGGCGACATTTGCTGGAAAATGCAGATTATCTAAGGTTGCTAGAAAATTCTTTTACAGTACTAGGTAAGGCCTTAAAAGATTACGGAATTAAAAGATGATTATTCTAAAATCACATTTAATCGATAGATTAATACTAACATTTTTATACAAATGAAGAATTCATACCTAGTTGCGAATTTAACCATTAGTCACACAGTATCCAAGTATTGATCACTCGTAGCCGCACACATGTCCGGCCTTCAAGGTATCCACATGAACTGTATCGGAAACCTAGAAGGGATAGATTGTTGTTTCTGTATTCTATTTGATGGCTAGGTCAAGATGAGAGTTGTGTCTTTTTCTGAATACATGGATGGATATAAATAAGTTGTCATATATGGGCTTGGCCCAATATGGAAAAACCCTAGGTTTCTTGCTTATTTATACTCCAGATATGAATTTATGTTTTGATCGAAAGTGCCAATATGATCCTAAGAAGTTAGGAAGTGCTATTATAATTCTATTTTTTGCATCAAAAATGCCGATATAACCTTTTGACTTTATTCTGGCATTGACTTTGTATTTTCCAGCATTGACCAAATACAAAAAGACTAAAATAACCTAAGTCTTAAAACTAAAAAAATTAAAGACAAAAATTCCCTAAGGTTCTTCTTCTTCATCTTCAAAACCACCTTCAACACCACCTCTGCCAGTTTTGCCACCACCGCCGCTGCTTCACCACCACCGCCACCAGATCGTCGTCGCCGCTGCTTCACCAGAATCTAGATTTCTGACCATAGCGCTGCCAATAGAATCTGTGCCATTGAACCCACACCAGCACCTACCACTGCTCACTCTTCTCTCCCCCGCCGCTATAGTTCATTTTTCCTCCAAACACCAAACAATTTACAGCCTCACCACGGCAGCGCTACCCCTATGAGAAACATTCTTGCCCCTCCTGATTCAGGCATTTAAACACTATCGCGCTAACCATGGTGGCAAAATCAAAGCTCCGATGGCGATATTGGATTTGTTCAAGATAAAATATCGCAAACCCTCGCGCTAACCTTCAAACTGGCAGAGAAGAAGCTAACGAAAGCAGATGGTTCTCCTTCCTTAGAAACTCTGACGTTACTCCGCCGCTCGCAGAGGTCTGGCGCCGCAGTGAAGAAGCCTGTAGATATAAAAACCCTATCTCGTAGAAATATAAAAGATCTCTTGCCCTGTGAGATCTAGCACAGCGAAGAAAATGCCGTCGCTATATTATTTTTGAAAGACCACCAGAGAGGCCTAGGGTTTAGACCAATGAAAGAGGATTTGGGAAAATTTTGGGAAAGAGGTTAGAGACTTGGCAGAGAGGCCTAGACTTGGCAGAGAGGTTGACCAGTAAACCTTCCAGAGAGGCTTAGAGGCAGAGCGAGTGTAGCAGTGGGAGCGAGTTTGGCAGTGGGAATCTGGTGAAAGAGCAGCGATAATGAAAGAGACATCACTTTTCCTTAGCAAGCTAAAAGACTAGGGTTTTGTTATTAGAGAAACAAGGGTAATATAGACTTTTCAATTTTTCTAAAATTTTAAATTTTTTAAACAAGGGTATCATAGTCAATTCTCATATTTCCGGCCAAATTCAAGCCTCTAGGGTTATATTAGCACTTTCAATCAAATATTAGGGTTATAATAGCACTTTCAATCAAATATTAGGGTTATAATAGCACTTTCTAACTTTAAAGGGTCACATTGCAACTTTCAACTAAAACATAGGATTATATGGGCACTTAACTCTTAATGTTATATTTTCTCCTTAAATCTGAATTGTTGATGCAATTAAATCAATGATCAAGATTTGTTCTCACATAAGTGAGGGTTCTCACATTAAGAAGGTGTTCTCACCTGACGCAATTATATATATATATAAGTTTAAACCCAATGGCGGCAATTGGATTTTGCCACCGGATAGCACCGCAACTGGTCGTCTTTCTCCAGTCGTCTTTCTCCAGCATTCACAAATCAGATCCGGCGAGAAGGTGGTTCACCGGCAAGGCGCAAGGCGGAGCAATGCAACGACGGAGTTGGTCCGGCCAGCCCGACGAAATCCAATCCAGTGGTGACCAAATCAATGGTCACCTGATTGCAACCAAATTCATCTTCTCCGGCGACGTTTGCCTGAAAATGTAGATTATCTAAGGTTGATAGAAAATTCTTTTTACAGTACTGAGTAAGGCCTTAAAAGATTACGGAATTAAAAGAATTATTTTTCCAAAATCACATTTAATCGATCGATTAATATTAACATGTTTATACAAATGAATTATTCATACCTAGTTGTGAATTAAACCATTAGTCACACAGTATCCAAGTATTGATCACTCGTAGCCGCACACATGTCTAGCCTCCAAGGTATCCACACTAGCTGTATCACAAACCTAGAAGGGATAGATTGTTGTTTATGAATTCTATTTTACGGCTAGGTCAAGATAAGAGTTGTGTCTTTTTCTGAATACATGCATGGATATAAATAAGCTGTCATATATGGGCTTGGCCCAATATGGAAAAATTCTAGGTTTCTTGCTTATTTATACTCCAGTCCTTGAAAATTACTTTAATCATAAAATGATCTTCACAATATATTTAACCTGATAAACAGTCCTATTGTGTGTGTTACCCTTTGGGTTCCAATTCACGTTGATAATAAAACTATTTTAAAATTCATTATTTATTGGCTTTAGGACATAAAACCAACATTCAAAGTGTTTCAGTTTCGAGCTCATAATTGTAGTTCTGAGCTCTGACATCTTCTCTGATCCCAATCTATGATTCTTCACTTATGGTGCCATTTTATTTTTTTAATTAACAGACACAGTTCCAAAACCGGAACTGGGGTTCCAAATTCTTTCACATTTTCTGATCCTAATCTATCTGATTGACTCTTTGACTTCAATTTCTTTTTTTAATTCAAAAACACAGTTCTGAGTCCGGAACTGGGGTTCCGAATTCTTTCATATTTTGGATCCTAATATGTCTGATTGACTCTTTACTTCAATTTCTTTTTTAATTCACAGACACAGTTCCGGGTCTGGAATTGGGGTTCCGAATTCTTTCACATTTTTGGATCCTAATCTATATGATTGACTCTTTGACTTCAATTTCTTTTTTTAATTCACAGACACAGTTCCAAGTCCGAAACTGGGGTCCCAAATTTCTCACATTTTCTAATCCTAATATGTCTGATTGACTCTTTGTCTTCAAATTTTTTAAAGTCACAGACACAGTTCCAGGTCCGGAACTTGGGTTCTAAATTCGGAACCCAAGTTCCGAATTCTTTCACATTTTCTTATTATAATCTGTCTGATTGACTCTTTGACTTCAATTTAATTTTTTAAATTCATAGACACAGTTCTGGGTCCGGAACTTGGGTTCCGAATTCTTTCACATTTTCGGATCAAAACATGTAACTTAATTGACATTTTCCAGACGATGTTCCAAGCTTGGAAGAGTCTCCTCCTCTACATAAAAAATAGTGTTTGGATTTCATAAATTCAAAACATTGCGAACCCTAGATGGTATTCCACATTCGGAACCAAACAATAAACCATGTCAAATTCTTGTTTAGCTGGGGAAAGATGTCCACATCAAATGCGGATGGAGTGGTTCATCGAAGAAGGTCAAAATCAATGAGAGGTAGACGTATAATGCTTTAAGAAGTAGTGGGAAGTTGATGGATTTTTATGTCATAGATTTGAATGTTCACCATACAATAGGCCTAGCCGACCCGTTGCAAAAATTAGAAGGCCAACATGTCCTTAAGCTATTGACGATGAATGAGCCATCTTATTTTGACAAAGTTTGCCAAATTTATAGCAATTTGCATGAGATTGAGGGTGGGGAGCTTATTGGATGAAGGTGAATGGTTTCAACGTAGTGCTTAGCCCTTGGATCATAAATAAAATAATGGATTGTCCCCATATGGGCCTCGAGAATGTATATCCACAAAGAGAGAATGGTCATTTAGATGGTTTTTACCATAGAGGAGAGTGGCCTCTTAATGATGAGTATCCTAGGATAGACCCCGTGGATTGTAGTGTGCGGTATTTTTGCCAAAATGCCCATGATCTAGGTAGGCCCGAATCATTTGCTTTGGATCACCGTGTTTGGAATGATCATATTGTGTGGGACTTTATAGCTAGGTCAATCATTCCCAAGTCTGGCCACATCATCGAACATACATATGCTACACTTATGGTGTTCTACTACGTAATGGAGGGTCATAGAATTGATTCTGGGTCGACTATTTGAAACATATGTTGTCTATTGCTACCTCGAAGATGGTAATCAAGAGTCTCCCATATGGGAACTTGATTAATTCAATTTTGAAGATGGTGGAGGGATTGGAGTTAAGCGGGGAGGAGAAACCTTGTAACTATTTTGACAAACAGTAATTCATGAAGAAAAAGTGAGTACTACTCAACAACAAGTGGCATCATAAGACTCCGGCAGCGGTGGAACCAAGCAAGACGTGAAGAATTGAGGAAGGTAATGTAATTCCATTAGAATGTTAAAATAAACAACTATGTTTTTATTTATTATGTATTCCTAACAAATTACCTTTTTTATAGATGAGTTCGCCGCTGGATTTATGAAGGCCATGAGAACGTTTATAAATGGGTTCGTGATAAAGTGTACCAATTGAGAGAGCGTGTATGGAACCTTGAGCAGAAGTAGAGAGGTTACAAGAGAGCTCTAAAAGAATCCAAGAAACCACCCCTTAAGAGATGTTATTCATTGTAATGTCCAATTTCATCGATTTCATACTCTAGATTATCTGAATTTGGTTGCTAAATTTTATCCTACACTAGATCCTAATTCTAGATGTTGAATTTCTGTAATTTTTAAATTTTCTAATTTTGTTGACATTCTAATGTTCAGATTTGTTTTTAGATTGAATCGGGTTGCAATTTTAATGTATTCTGATTCCTAGAGATTTTGTTATAATCGCAATGTATGAAAACTGTAACTTGGTTAGGAAATTTTGGTAAAAATGGAGATGACCATATCCCCATACGAGCTTCCGAGTTCGGAAGTCTCACTTTGACAATGGTCAATTACAAAATAACTTGCAAAACAATGCTACATGTTTACCTTAGACTTCTTCTTCTTCTTTTTTTTCATCTTGCCTTTTGGTGCCTTCCCGCTTAGTCATCTTTCCTTGCTTGTCGACCTATAGGACTTCGTTGTGGTCCGTGCGACCAACGAACTCATGCAAACTAGCATCATCCCCTTTAAGGAGAAAATATTCTTCATTTGATCCAAGCTCACTGTTTGTACCAAAACCAATCAAATCTTCTTGTTCAAAATCCTCAACAAAATCCTTTTTGCCCTCAACCACAAGCTCCTACCGGGAATCGATGGGATCTTTTACATAGAAAACTTGATTACCTTGTCAGGTCAATATGAAAGGATCTTCTCTCCAACCCAACTGACTCCGATCCACTAGTGTGAATCCCAAATCTTCCATTCGTTGCCCATTGTTAAAATCAACCCATTCACATTTAAAAACTAGCACTATCGTTGTAACATAATCAAGCTCCCATATTTCTGTAATGGTACCAGAGTAGCACATGTAGGCGTAAACTGGATTGTTTTCAACCATACTACGAACGCACAATGCTTCAAAAATAAGTGAAACTCCATTATTCTAAGAGACTCCTTTATCATCCATTGGTTTTGTAGAAAACGTAAAACTGTTGATGTCAGAACTTCCAAAAGATTGAACGGTACCCAATGGTCTCTGAGACAACCATTTAACTGTTTCTAGATGCAAACCAATGACCACGTGAGATCGTAGCCAAGAAGCTAAATTTCTAGCGTGTTAAGAACTCGTGCTTCGTTTAAAAGGGGATTCAACCTTCGAATTTCATCCATGTGAATCTCAATGTATGGGACAACTTCCTCATGATTCCGAAGAACATAAAAATGTACAATGCCTAAATCCTCAGCAGAGCGGCTTAGTAGCTTACCCTGCCAAACCCCTATACCGTCCAACCGCCCGACATGCCTAGAACTGGGAACTCCCACAAATTCAATCTCATTAATATAATTGGTACAAAATTAAATTACTTTCTCTGCACAATACCGTTGCACAATACTTGCATCAGGCCTATAACTATTCTTCACAAAGTGCTTGAAAATTTTCATGAACCGCTCGAAGGGATACATCCATCTTAAAAATACATAACCACATAACTTAGTCTCCCGAACCAAGTGAGTTATCAAATGTAACATAATGTCGAAAAATGAAGGTGGGAAGTACCTTTCCATTTGGTACAATACTTCTACAATCATAGCTTGCAACTGATCAAACTTTGCAACATTTATGGTTTTTCAACATAGAGATTTGAAGAACAAACATATCTTTGTAGTACACAATCGTACATGGGACGGCACCGATGACCGAATCGCAATGGCATTCAATTCCTGCATCAAGTTGCAGCAGTCATGGGATTTCAATCCAACCAACTTTAACTTTGTTAGCAATACACAAGCGCTGCTATTGGAAGAATAAGCACCAGAAACTTTCACACTACTCGGCGTCTCACAGTACGACTTCTTCTCAATTTGAGACATTGATTAACAAGCCGGAGGGAGGTAACAATCATCTCCATCAATAATGGGACCAAGATTTTCCCTAATACCCATGTCAACCAAATCAAGTTGAGAATTCAATCCATCTTTGGTTTTACCAGGAGTATTCAAAAGTGTTCCAATCAAGCATCACACACATTCTTTTCTATGTGCATTACATCAAGACAATGTCTGACAACCAAATCCTTCCGATAACAGAGTTGAAAGAAGATTGAGCATTTCTTCCAACTACCTTAAACACCCAACTTCCGCTTCTCCTTACCAAAACTGTTAGGAAAGCCTCTAACTTTTTCAAATATCTCAGCACTGGTTAAAGGTACAAGCGCACCTCACAACTTTGTGTCGCCATTGAACCACTTCTTGGAAAAATGCCATGGATGACCATCGGGAAGAAAATGTCGATGTCCCTGGTAGATAGTTTTGGAACCAAGCATAGTGGCTTTTCACTGAATATCCCGACAAATTTTAATAAGCGGGAAAATCATTAATGGTGCAAAACAAAAGGGCCTTCATCGTGAAAATATCATCCACAACAGCATTGTAGGTACGAACTCCATGATTGAACAACGTCAACAAATCATCCACTAGGGGCACAAGATATACATAAATGCCATTTCCAGGTTGCTTGGGGTCTGAAATCATCATGGACAAGGGAACGTATTTTCTTTTCATTACCAGACATGACAGTAGATTGTATATCACTAAATTTACGTGCCAAGAACTGTATATGCTGCTCATGTTTCCAAATGGATTCATTTCATCGGTAGACGGTTCTAACCTTAAATGTCGGGAATCCGATCCGAACTCCGGGTATATTTTATCAAGCTTTTTCCATTGTTCACCATATGACGTATGCCTTATCACATCATCTGCTGGATGACCTCTTTCTGCATGCCATCGTAGTAACTTTGCATCTTCTTTGGAAGCAAATAATTTTTGCAACCGTGGAATTATCGGAAGTTACCATGAAAAATCCTTAGCGGGTGTCTTCTTCTTCGAAATGCTCCCCAACTCCGCACACACACACACACCAATTTCACCACACTTTAACTTGTATCGAGATTCACTGCATACCCTGCATGTTCAAGTTTCTCATCCTCCTCCCCCTAAACAGCATGCAATCATTTGGACATGCATGGATTTTTTCTAATTATAAACTCATAAGACAAAGAACTCTTTTCACGGCATAAGATTTCTCAGGCAATCGATTTCCTTCGGGAAGTAATTCCCGAACCAATTCCAGAGTTTCAGTCATCCTTTTTTTAGTCTAACCAAATTTGGTCTTCAAATTCATGAATTTCAACGTCACGCTCAAAATTGAATGTTTCTTGTCACTAAGAAACTCTAAGACCTCGGTTTACCATGGAATTCTCTAGCAACATCATCCACCATCTCATCAAATCGATCATCACAATCTGTTGGTACCTCCCCGTGCCATATCCAACAAGTTCAACTTCTTTGGAAATCCCAAATTATGAGGTGTTCACACAACTTCTTCCTCCCTAAACAAGCATCATTCTTGCAATCCTTGCATGGGCACGGGGCACGTACGACCCCATTTTTTGCGGCATGGTCAAAAGCCACCACAATAAATGAATTTAGGGTAAAATACATATATGACTCTATATTTTTGTCAAAAGTGCCAATATGACCCTGCAAGATCAGAAAGAGCGATTATAACCCTATCTTTTGGGCAATTAACTCATGTTTCTACTAAACAAATGTAATCGATTGATGTCCAGAGATTGCTCTCGATGAGTTCGATCCTATCCATTAACTACATGAGAATTACATCAACACACATTCAATCATATACGCAAAACAATTTCAATCGATGAGAAACATTTCAAATCAAAACCCTGATTCAAAACATTGCAGAAATTAACACAATAATAAAATCATTAGTCCAATTAGGTAAAAATATATGTATGAGTAGAATTACCTTCACCATTTCCTTTCAAAGAGTGGCTTAAATTTTCAACTTATTTGTCCAAATGAAAATGGGATTTTCCGTATGCATTTATTGCTAGTTTTTATGAGTTCTGAGCTCGGAACATAAATCAGACCTTAATAATTTATGTACAATTCTAGTCCAATTTTGTGCCGTATACGGAACACCAAATCGATAAACCTTACGAGTTTGGGAGGAAAATCGTTCTTTCAATTACGACTCAAACCTACCAATTTCGGACCAAGAACACTAATCGGATCCTAGTTCCAAACTTGGAACATGTCACGTTCAAAGTCACTTTGACAGAACCACCTTCCACCTCCCACAATCAAAGGTGGTTCTAATAAAACCGCCTTTGTACAGACAATAACCACCTTTAAAAATAAAGAGGGTCTGATTTAGAGAGGTTCAAATATTGAAACCTCTTCCAGAAGGCAATTTTAGCAATATCAGGCGGTACCGCCTTCTAATACTACCTTTAATGAGCCATCATATACAAGTGTTTGTACCACTATATAATGTACCTTGAGATCATGAATACAATCACACATTATTACCCTTATTTTCTACATAGTATCAAAGCCTAAAATTATGAAACCCTAAAGAAAATTTTCCGTTGCCATATTTTGTCGGAGCCAACCGCCACCGATCAACTACCGTGTGTTTCAACCATGCACTACCGCCACTAGTTCCCTCCACCAATCCATCACCCTTCACCTCGCCGCTGCCATTTCTCTGGTTTTTGCAATCAACTAATGCCCATATCTGTCCACATGTGCTCTTCATGCGCTGACAGTCCGATCCACGAGCCACCGCACTGCTAGTCCATTGATCTGATCCACCACCGCCAGTCTCGGTTTGCCATTGACATTGATCTTGTGTCACATCTACTTTTGGAATCAATCCTAATGCTACTAAACGGGCTCGCATCTATGCTAAAGCTGAGGTCAATAAGCTACAGAATATGAATGTCTTTGAGGTTATTGCAGCTTTACTGAAGCAGTTGTAGTTACGATCTGACACTAAGTCATATGTACCTCTTAGCTACCAACTGTATGATCATTACTACCATGGTCCTTCAAACGGTCCCGGTTTAGTCATCTGTCCAGTCGTGCTAAAGGGAGGAGAGAATTACCTTGAATGCACTACTGGAATTCGTAGTGACAAAATAGGAAAGCATAAGCTCGGTTTCATTAATGAATCTATTACCAAACCCCTAGAAGATCATCCTGATGTTGTTGATTGGCCTGAAGTTAATGCTACCCTTGTCTGTTGGATCTTACAGACTGTAGATCTGGCATTGCGATCTTCTACAAGCTACTTTGCCACAATTAAGGAATTGTGGGGTGATTTAAAGGCATGATTTACTCTTGTTGGTGGCATGAAAATTATCCAGATGCGTGATGAAATCCAGAACTATTGGCAGAATGATTAGATCATTGCATTTATTTTGGCAAACTGAAGAAGCTGTTTGATGATTATAACTCTCTGCGGCCTCCTTTAGTTTACACATGTGAAGCTTGCAAACTGTTGTGCACGTGTAACCATGCCACTACTGCCCTCTGCCAGCGAGAAAAATATTTAATCTATCAGTTTCTCCTTGGTCTTGATGAAGGCTATCACACCTTGTGATCCCATGTCATGAGTCTTGATCCACTACCACCAGCATGCACGTGTATGGCTTGTTGCTTAGGAGGAGAATAAAAAAGTCTTCATTTGGTCTCACGAGCCTTTTTTTACTCCATGTAATATGCAGAACTACGCCCACCACCTTCAGGTTCTTCAAAGTTGTCCTCACTTCAACTGATCGAAAGAATCTCGTCTGTACACACTATCATCGTAAGGGCCACGACAAAGCTTCTCGTTTCCAGCTCACAGGCTATCTAGAATGGTACACAAAGATGACGGAGAGAGCCAATGTTGTCAAGAAGATGGCGTCAGCTGCTTGGCCAATCGCCACTGTGAGTCCAGGAGTTCTGTCCGTCAGCACTCGTCCACTTCCTCCACCATACACCGGCGATGTCGTGTCACTGCTAGGGTTTGCAATGGTGGCCTCCTACGGTGGTGTATCTACCCATTCTGATTTTAGCCATACTCTATCAGATGACCAATTAAATACGACCATGCATTTATTTAATCAGTATAATTCTCTATCTGACCATGGGTCCGATTAGTCTACTTCGCCTTGGATTCTTGATTTGGGATCCCCATATCACATGACCGGTGACAAGGGTTCTCTTACTGATATTACTACTGTTATCGATTCTATGAATGTTATACTGCCTAATGGATATGTATCGCCTACTACACAATATGGTTCTATTTGCTTTGATGATGTCACCCTTACTTATGTGCTCTACATACATACTTTACGATGCAACTTATTATCATGCTCTAGATTGTTATCTTCCTTGAAATGTCTTTCTTTGTTTACTGAAAAGTATTGCATTTTACAGAAAAATAATAGGAGGACTGTGATTAGCGTGGGTGAACAGCAAGGAAGGTGTTTATTGGCTTTGTTTGTTGGATACTCGTGTTTGTCCTCATATCTTGCAGTCTATTCCGACAGTTGCTTCTATTTCTTCTTTTGATTTATGGCATCAGCGTCTTGGACATCCTTCATCTATGGTGTTGTCTTTTGTTTCTTCTATTAATTTTAGCACAAATAAGACTTTGGTTCCTTGCTCTGTGTGTTATAGAGAAAAATAGACTAGACATAGTTTTCCTTTGAGTTCTTCAAATGCTAATTCATTGTTTGAATTAATACATTGTGATGTTTGGGGTTCTTATAGAATACCATATTCTAGAGGTGCGTTTTATTTTTTACAATATTTAATTATTAATCCTGAGTTGTTTAGGTTTAATTATTAGTTGTTAAGTCAGATGTAGCTTATGGATTTATTGAGTTTTGTGCTTTGATCAAAAACCAATTTGGCTGCTCTGTTTTGTGCGTCCAGGTTGTTAATGGTAATGAATTTCTACCTTTAAGATTATCTTAGCTGAATCTGGGGTCATTTTAGAGACATCTATGGTTGATACACCACAACAGAATGGTCGTGTTGAGCGCAAGCATTATCATTCGTTAAATGTGGTGGGTGCTTTGCATTTTCAAGCTAATTCACCAGTTGATTTTTTGGGAGAATGTATTTTTACTGCTGCTTATTTGATTAACTAGACACCGACAAAACAACTCAATGGTCGCACTCCATTAGAGTTGCTCTATGATCGAGCTCCAAACAACAAACCTTTGTGGGTTTTTGGATGCTTGTGCTTTGCTACTTACATTCCCAGATTTCGTGCCAAGTTTGCGCTAAGAAGTCATCGATCGAAAAAATATATTTGTTTTTATATTTTTAAATGTTTGTTAGATAGTTGTAATTGCAGGTGTTGTGTGAATTGAGAGAGATAAAGCACGACTTGGTGTCCCTTTCAATGGAACGGGAGGGGTGCAGTGTGTCCGAAATTGCTGAACCCAGTTTATTTGCGTTATTATGTTATAGTGTGCTTGCATGTTTTGATTGTTTGGAGATTTTTTTATAGATAAATGTTATTCTTTTTGCACTTTTTTTTTGGGGACAAACAAGAGTGTGAGTATGGGGGGAGTAATTGTGTGGATGATTTTTCTAAACTTTCCTTGATGATGAAATTTGTGAAATTTTCAAAAAAAAAAATCAAGGGAAAATGGTTTTGATTTGGCGAATAAAATGTTCTTATGGATTGAATCGAGCTGATTTCACTGTGGAACATGGTTCTATGGTAAGATGGTGAATTCAAGAATGTATGCACAAGTTAATGTCTTTAAATGATTCTTTGGATGACGAAAAAGGGAAAACTTTCATATTATCCAAGTAAAGTGAGATTTTGAGCTAGAGTGGAGCAGTCTCCACACCCCCTTCTTTGTTGAGTGTATGACTTATAGCATTTTATGTGGATTATATTTGAAATTATGTACAAGGATGAAGGAGGTACTAGGTTTAACCCCTTTTTAGCCTTCGTAAATATTTCCTACCTACATTATGACCCCTAGTGAGCCAATTTAAGCTTTGATCCTTCTTTGAATTTGGGCTCCAGATATATTTAGCCAAAGCCTTTTGAGCCATTTCATTTCATTTACCACATGTGTATGCAATTCTATATATGACAATGGTGGGTTATGCATTGTACTTTAATTCTTATGCTATGGTATGCATGGATGGAAAGTATGGTTTTATGAAGAATTTGGTTGAGAATAATTCTTTAAGCTTGATTGCAAAGAAGTACTATTTTAATTGGTTATTGGAAGATTGAACAGTGATTCTGGAGTTGGTTTACTTATTTTGATGGTCCCATTTTGCGGAATGGGAGAGGTCCTGAAATAATTTATTTTTCCCGAAAAAAAAAAGAAGAAGTGAGTATCAGTATCAGAAATAAAAAATAAAGTGATGATGGGTACTATCCGAAAAAAATGAAAGAAAGAAAGAAAGAGAGTGAAAGTTTCATATGATCTGGTAAAGGATTTTGGTGGACGGTTGTGATGTGTAGCTTGATGGAAGGATTATCTTTATTGGAGTTCATGATTTGTATGCACATGATTTTTGTTATATTTTTGAAACTTAGGATCTGTTAGATCACTCATTGATTTTTTGTGCTAAAGCCACGTTACAACCTTTTGAGAAGTCCATCATGACTTGTGCAAAATTTTGAAGTATATTTCACTTATTAATAGCATGCTATATACTTGTGTTTTTATTGTGGTTTTTCCTATGGAGTAGATTAGGGAGAGTGTGTGAACGCATCTCGTGCGAAATAAAATGATTGTTTGCACAATTTTGACAAAGATGGAAGGACATTGCTTGTGTTGAATTCTTGGATTTAGCTTGGGGTAAGATGGTTGGTTCCATAGTGAATGTAGCTTGATTTGATTTTGTGAGAATATTTTGTTTTGCTAATGATTTTTGTGTAATTACATGCTTGAGGGCAAGCACGATTTAAATGTGGGGATATTTGATTGGGTGTGTTTTATATACATATTTTATGTACTTTTATGAGCTTCTTTTTCCATTTGATGTGCACGTAGGTGTGTTTTTATGCAAGAAAATCATTAGATTGTGTGTTGAAGATGTGTAGCGTTACACTATACTCTTTTTCCCTTAACCGTGATTTTTTTCCCACAGGAATGAGATAGTGTGCTCCAATGAAAAATGTTCTTATTTTACCTTGTGAGGGATATGAGAAATTATTCCAAAATGAAAGCTCCGGGCCAATTGGATCGTGCTACAAAGAATTTGGGCTCATTTGGGTTCATATAAAGAATGTTTAATTAAATAATAGAAGGGTCAATATGAAAACCAAATTAATTAGCCCAATAGTAAAAAAAAATTCTTAGTTGAATTTGTAATTAGGGTTATTGTAAAAGATTAAATTATTTTTTTGGTCCCCTACAAAGTATCTTTTACCATATTTTGGTCCCCATTTGCAAAACAACCCTCAGACGGTACCTGACAAATTCAAAAGAATTTGTTTTGTCCCCAAAGGTGGTTTTCAGGAAAGTCAATGGTAAAATTGGTCAAAATAGGTAAAATGACCATCATACCCCTAAGTTTAAAAAATAAAAAAGAAATAGAAAACATTTGTTAGGAAGCTCGAGGCAAGAGGTTTGAGGGCTTGAGGCTCGAGGCTTGAGAGCTGAGGGCTTGAGGCAGGAGGTTCGAGGGATCGAGGCAGGAGGCTCGAGGCTTGAGGCAGGAGGTTCGAGGGCTTGAGGCAGGAGGTTCGAGGGCTCAGGATGAAGTCAAAAATTTCAAAATTAATTTTTTTAATTGTAAATATTTTTAATTAGTATAATTACCATTATACCCTTTACTATACCAAAAATCCATTTAGTTTTACCTGAAAATCACCTCTGGGGACCAAACCAATTGTTTTGAATTTATTGGGTCCGTCTGAGGGTTATTTTGCAAATGGGGACCAAAAGATGGTAAAAAATACTGTGTATGTGACCAAAAAAACAATTTAGTCATTGTAAAATAACTACTCCCTCTGTCCCACCTCAATTTCCAGAAAGAGAAATTGAGGTGGGAAATATGTACAGTAAATACAGTACTGAAAAAGTACTGAAAAAGCTGAAAAATCATTAAAAAAACACTGTTGACAAGAATGTTTAGATTGAAATTCGAAATTGGTAATCAGTTACTTACATTTCATTTCCAAACTAACCTTTCCCTCCAGAATTTAAGATTTGGCTCCAAAAAACCATATTTGGCTCCAGAATTAAAATTCTGGAGCCAAAAAAAATGGGTGCCCAAAAATAAAGGGAAATTACAAATTCCAATGACAATTTCATTCTCTGCATTTCCTGGAAGTATTCTTTATAAAAGCTTTCAATCACTGCATTCAATTCTACCTTTCCAAAATCCCAACATTCCTTTTCCGCTTATTCCAACACTTTTTTTCAGATTCCACTTTTTCCAACATTAAAAGTCCTCAGATTCATTAAACACATTCTGGTCCCTCAAAGATTCTCATTGGGCTCTTAATGTTGGTGGGGCTGTGATGGTGGGAAGGAATCTCACAGATGAGGAAAGGCAGCAGATAGCACACTTTTTGTTGCAGCATATCAGCAACAGAAAAATTAAACATGACCATCGAGTTCAGGCAGCAAATCAGTGGGGGTGTTCTGTCCGAACCATCAGCACCATATGGGCAAGAGTAAAGCAACAGATAGCTGGTGGGGGATCAATATCCGCAAGATCGTTGCGACATGGAGGACCATGCCCAACTAAAAAGCCAATCAACACAGCAACATTGATGGCTATACCTCTCCCAAAGCGAAGAACCTGCCAGTCAACCGCTGCTGCTCTACATATTAGCAAGAGTAATGTTCACTGGGCTATGACAAACAAGGAAATCAGGAGCCATACCAATGCAGTTCATCCATTCTTATCAACAACAGCAAAGTTAAGGAGAATGGAATGGTGTTTATCGAGGATAGAATGCAACATGCAATTCAAGGGCATGCATAACATCATTCACATTGATGAGAAGTGGTTCTACCTCACTGAATCAACCACAAGGTACTTACTAGCCCCTGAAGAACCTGAACCATATAGAACACAACATAACAAGCATTACATACCCAAGTTGATGTTCTTATGTGCAGTATGTAGGCCAATATTTGACCATGAGGGAAATTGTGTCTTTGATGGTAAAGTAGGTTTCTTTCCCTACACTGAATATGTTGCTGCCAAAAAACAGTATCAATAGGCCTCGGGGAACCCTTGTTTTAACACCAATTAAGAAGGTTAATAGGGAATGCATTAGGAAGAAACTTATTTATGATGTCATCCCTGCAATTAAAGCTAAGTGGCCAGCTTGGTTAAGCAAACAAATCTCAATACAACAAGATAATGCCCCATCCCATATACTGTCCAATGACCCTGAGTTCATAGCAGCTGCAAATTCAGATGGTTTTAAAATTAAAATGGTGTGCCAACCAGCTAGGTCACCAGATTTAAAGATTCTAGACCTGGGGTTTTTTGCCTCCATTCAAAGCTTACATCATGAAACCCCTAGCACAGACTTAGAGGAACTTCTACAGGTTGTATGCAATGCTTTTGAAAAAGAGGATCCCAAAAAAATTGAACAGATTTTCTTATCTTTGCAAAATGTGATGATTGAAATTATGAAGGATAAGGGGGGAAATAACTTTAAAATGCCACATATGGGTAAGCAAAGACTGATTAGGTTGGGGATTTTGCCAAAAAATTTGATTGTGGATCCTGAAATTGTGAGGAAATTTTTGGAAGACCTGATTGCTGTTGGAATGACTGCACAAGTTGAAGATCTCATGCTGAGCATGGAAATGGGTTGAAAAACTTTGGCATGGAAAATATTTTGTAGGGTTGCACTTGAAAATTTGTAAAAACATGCATTTTGGTTTTCATAGTCATGTTTAAGGTGAAACCTTGTAAAATAGGGTTTGTATTTCCCCTGTTTGATTTTGGATGTAAAACTAGTTAGTATGAATGAATGAATGCATTACCTATTTCAAAAACACCAAGTCTAAGATTGAAACAATCACAGGACTGAAGCCACAAATACTGATTGGCACACTACATTAAAATTCAAATTAGAAAACCACATCATTACACCATCCAAAGGGATTTGAATCAACAAAACCAGGTTGCATTCAGTGATATTTTACAATAATTTGTCATCATTATTAACAGGCTGCCAGAATTCAAAGTCATTAGAACAGTACATCTCAGGCTGTTTTCAAATCATATGAATGCCCCACCAAGATCAAATCAGTTTCTTAACTGATAGGCATGGCTGCATAAGATAACAATCATACATCACAACTTCATCATCGATTATGACCTGCTATATTTACTGTGACTCAATTAATATAATTGCAACCCGATCACACTGCCCCGCCAAGAACAGCCAAGTCTTTAGACCCAACCGCATGGCTGAAATGTGTCGGTCACAACCTTACCATCTCACAACCTTACCATATCCAACGCTCCATGTTAGGCACTTGCCGAAAGGAATGAAACACATAAAACAAAGCATGTAGTAAGATAGAAATGCAGAAAACTATTAGTCCAGACAGTCACACACGACTGCATCACAGGTAAAAAATATTAGTCCAGACAGTCCCACACGACTGTATAACAAATCAAACAACAGCAGTCCACATAACAACATTCCACAAAATATATTACCAGTCCAGGAACAAAAAATCAGATGAGAATGTCACGTAACACATAAAATGCAGTGCATAACTTAAAAAAAAGTCACGAATCGAACAATTAGTATTAATATAAGCCATCATAAGTATTTAACCAAATGCCCGCAAAGGTTAATCATTGGATTTGCTAGTTTCGTCATCCACCACCTGCACAGAACATGTAATTATTACAAATGAATGCAAGTCAACAGTGCTATATTAACAAGAAAAAACTATAGGTAAAAGGCAAGATGCAACCTTAAGCAGTGCCTTCAAGCTGATTTTGGGAGGGTTTCCCTTTCTCAGCTCAGATGGCACATATCCTTCAGGTTTTGGCATATTCTCCCAATAGGCTATATCATTAAGAACATTTTGGGGCAAATTACGCAAGGACCACTTCTTCTTGCCTTCAGTCATTCTTTTTTTAGGCCAATTCCCGTGAAAATAGCATGAACCATATTCATAGAATCCTGGTTCACCAAACTTGATGCTGCAATAATTAGTAACACCTTCAAGTTTTGGAAACCAATCTGTATTTTTCCAACTCTCCTTATCAAGTACAAAACCATCATCAGGGGCGTCGACAGATTCCGGAGGATACTCAACCTCAGAACAATCAACAAGGGTCTCCGACGACCATGGAGTCCACTTAGCAAAGTTGATTGGACTGAAATGAGTGGCTATCGAAACATATGAATCAGACATAGATCCCGATAATAAATGTGAATCATCACCCTTTTCAGTGTCCATCGGCACCTTAGAGCTTGAAGCTCCGGCACATGAGAGGGACAAGTGACCGGGCTCATCAATAGGTGTACTCATTAAAAAGAGTAGTGGCTGTGATGGTAGACAAGACATCATCCAAAAAAGAGGTGTACACAGTAGTTAATACCCAGAGAAATGAAACGCATGAAACTCAGATAAGCATAGGGCCACTACATACAAACGGAATCAAAGTCATCAGATTACAAGACCAGCATACAAATCGAATAAACAGGGTCATCAAACACACGAGTCAGTCAATAATAATAACCAAGGGACTACACTTCAGTTAATACCCAAACAAATGAAACACATGAAACTCAGATAAGCATAGGGCCATAACTTGCAAACTGAAACGAAGTCATCAGAGTACAAGACCAGCATACAAATTGAATAAACAGGGTCATCAAACACACGAGTCAGTCACTAATAATAAACATGGGACTACACTTCAGTTAATACCCAAAGAAATGAAACACATGAAACTCAGATAAGCATAGGGCCACATCATGCAAACTGAAATGAAGTCATCAGATTACAAGACCAACATACAAATCGAATAAACAGGTCATCAAACACACGAGTCAGTCAATAATAATAAACATGGGACTACACTTCAGTTAATACCCAAAAAAATGAAACACATGAAACTCAGATAAGCATAGGGCTACAGCATGCAAACTGAAATGAAATCATCAGAGTACAAGACCAGCATACAAATCGAATAAACAGGGTCATTAAACACACGAGTCAGTCAATAATAATAAACAAGGGACTACACTTCAGTTAATACCCAAAGAAATGAAACACATGAAACTCAGATAAGCATAGAGCCATAGCATGCAAACTGAAACGAAGTCATCAGATTACAAGACCAGCATGCAAATTAAATAAACAGGGTCATCAAACACACGAGTCAGTCAATAATAATAAACAGGGGACTACACTTCAGTTAATACCCAAAGAAATGAAACACATGAAACTCAGATAAGTATAGGGCTACAACATGCAAACTGAAACGAAGTCATAAGATTACAAAACCAGCATACAAATCGAATAAATAGGGTCATCAAACACACGAGTCAGTCAATAATAATAAACAGGGGACTACACTTCACTTAATAACCAAAGAAATGAAACACATAAAACTCAGATAAGCATAGAGCCACAGCATGCAAACTGAAACGAAGTCATCAGATTACAAGACCAGCATACAAATTGTATAAACAGGGTCATCAAACACACGAGTGAATCAAGAATAATAAGAATTATTTGTTGGAAAACTATTTCAGTGTATAGATCTACGGAAACCCTAACCCAAAAATGAAGAAAAATGGAAAATAAATAATGGAAACAACCAAAAAGGCATGATGTAGACCAAATCAAACCCAGGCTAGCACAATCGATGCTCAGCAGGGGTATACAAACCCAAGGGTTTGAAAACCCGTCTACGAACACATTAAAAACACAAATGGGTAAAAATAAAACCATTTTCTTTGTTCGCAAAAACTTTAAACTTCTAGATCTATGCAAACCCTAATCGGAAAATGAGGAAACTTGTAAAACTTTGAACAAAAAGTTTAAAAAAATCATAACCAAGGTTATGAAACCCGAAATGACACAATCCGAGCGCTCATGGCGCATCGGGAAACCAAGGGTTTCACAAACCCGGTTTCAAAATCGAACAAATTTGGAAAAATGTGAGCACGAGAAGCTGGATATGAGGAAAGAATTAGAATACGTGCTAAAATAGGGTGAGATTTCGGACCTGTGATGGGGAAGTTGAGAGAACTCAGAGAATTTTTGAGTTTCAGAGCTCAGAGGATCTCATTTCAGAATCGAGAGGATTTTTGAGAGAACTCAGAGGAAAGAATATGGGATTTCTGAGGAACCAAGGGGAGATGATAAGGTTGGTGTCTTGGATGCTGAGAGTGCCTCGGGTTTCTAAGAGTGCCTTGAATGCTGTGATGATAAGGTTGGTGCTTTTGAGACATGGAGAAAAGAGAACGACGCATGCGTAATTCTCTCTCCCATTAACCAACGCATCCAGCATTCAAATTTCTGAAGCCTTTGTCCATTTCTTAAGCCCATGTCCATTATCACCTAAATCAAGCCTTATTAAGCCCATGTCCATTATCACTTAAATCAAGCCTTATTAAGCCCATATCCATTAGTTATTTCAGGTTAAAATGGGCAATTTGGTAAATTTGGCTCAAGTCAAAATGACCATTTTTGACAAATTCAAAAATTGTAAAAAAATGTGCAGTTTGAGTTGGGACGGAAGGAGTATAAACATCCGAACCGTAGCCTGAGAATAGAAGACACACGGCAGTAGTTTGTATTTTGGGGTTCCGCGGATTTATTTTGGGAGCCGCCGCAGTGCATATGCTTTATGCATAATTCTAGTCTATTTGCAGTTTTCATTACATAATCATTGTTTGTTTTATTTCTTGTTTTTCTTTTGTTTAATGTTTACTCTATGTTATCATAATTATTGGTCTATTTATTTTTTCACATTCTTTAATAATTATGTTTGACCATTAATATCTTTAGCTACGTATAATATTTTCGCATTTAAAATTTATATTTAGAAGATAGATGTTAAGATGAATATAACAATATTTCACATGATAATTTTATTATGCATATATTAATTTATATTTAAAGTCAAAGTTTACCAAGTTTGACTTTGAAAAAGTAAAGAGGCCAATAATCTTGGGACGGAGGGAGTATAATTTAATTAATATATTAATTATTATTAATATGTTTAGTAGCTAAATCTCGTTTCCGGCTTAGGGCAATAAAGCATTAACCATGATTTATATATGAGGCCTAATTGTTCGTGATAATTAATTTGTATTGATTCTTAATTGTTCTCTGTGTATATTTTATTTCTGAATTATTTGAGATATGATCAACCTTGAGTTATTTGGAATAGTGACAATTAAATTCCTATATTCATTTTTATCAAGTGGGTAGATTTAATTAGTGGTAAAACTAACAGCAGATAGTG
This sequence comes from Rubia yunnanensis, assembly GCA_037428765.1. Lineage (NCBI taxonomy): Eukaryota > Viridiplantae > Streptophyta > Magnoliopsida > Gentianales > Rubiaceae > Rubia > Rubia yunnanensis. The sequence continues at coordinate 18,302,778 of CM075068.1, read as the reverse complement.
GGAACAATGGATGGATAATTTGTGATAGCTGATCTGATTATGAATTATTTGAATTGGGTTTCTTTGGTTTTTAATGTTGCTAAGATATTATCTCTAGTTTATACCTGATTCTTGCTAGATTATATCTTAATTAGAGAAGTAGTCAGTTTATAGATGATTCTTGCTGGTCATCGATAAAGTAAGAAGAAATTGGACTGTGTCTTGTAACTGATTCTCGGCAACAATAACTGGTTGGTTTATGCGAATTGGTTTATTATTGCGCATGTGATCATATAAATTATTAGTTAATGTGGATTTACCTTTTGCCGGAATTTATTCTCATATTGATATTTGTGTTTATTTGCGTTCACAGTTTGGTTTTATTGTTTTCTTAGTTAATAGATTATATTCTCATCAAATTAAGGCGTGGTAGCTAACCAACAATTGAATTTTTAGAAGTAAGAATTTGTTTACACTGTTCTCTGTAGGATTGACCTTGCTTACTCTATACCTGAATTTAAATATGATAAGTTAGCAGGTTTATTTGGTATAAAAATGACATATCACTCCTCTGTGTCGACTTTGGATGTTTCAGCTTTTCTTGATCCTAATGTCAAGTCTGCTCCTCCTTTGCCTGTCCTAGTTGTGCCTTCTCCAGCTCCTTGCACTATTTGCGCCACCGATCCAGAGCCTGTTTTTGCGATGCTGACACCTGTCTCACTACCACCGACCTCGGCTATCCAGTCTCCACTCAGCTCGGGTCCTTCTTCTCCGCTTGCATCGGTAGATTCCACTCCACATGTCTCTCTTCCTCGCTCTCGTACTTATCGAATGGCTACTAGGTTGGCTACTGGGGCCATACAATTCAAGGATTATTTAGATAATGTCGCTCATGGTCTTACTGCTTCCTTACTTTCTCAGTTTGAGCCCATGCATTATCTCACTTCCCTTCAGGATCCGACTTGGATTTTTGCTATGGATGACGAGATGGCAGATCTTGATTTTCAGTGCACCTGGAATTTGGTGCCTCGCCCTTCGGACGCTAACATTGTTGGCTCAAAATGGGTTTATGGACTGAAGTATCGACCAGATGGCACTATTGAGCGCAATAAAGCTAGACTTGTGGCGTTCTCGCAGATTTTGGGTTTTAATTTTGACCACACTTTGAGTCCTGTGGTCAAAGATTCCACTATTCGGACAGCTCTCGCCATTGCCACAATACGCTCTGGCCGCTTCATCAACTGGATACCAAGAATGCCTTTCAATGGCTTCCTCGATGCTCTAGTTTATATGAAGCAACTCGTTGGATATAAGGACCAGGTTCATCCAGATTATGTCTGTCGCTTGCGAAAGGCCATTTATGGACTTAAGCAAGATCCTCATGCGTGGTTTTAGCGCTTCAGCACTTATTTGACTTAACTTGGTTTTCAGTGCAGCTTAGCCAACACCTCTCTCTTTGTTTTTTTCACGAGGATCATCGTTACTGTATCTCCTGGTGTATGTCGATGATATCATTCTTACATGGAATGATTCGACTCTTTTTCGGCAATTCAGTGATCAGGCACATTGGGAGTTTGCGATTAAGGACCTTGCGCTCTTCATTACTTTCTTAGCTTGGAAGTTTCAACTACTTCATCAAGTTTACTTCTTGGTCAAGCAAAGTATGCTCGGGACATTGTCACTCATGTAGGGATGTCTGATGCTGCACCAGTCTCTACACTATTTGTGCCAGGTTCTCAATTGCACAGTTCAACTAGTCTACCATTTTGGAATCCGGCTTTGTATCATTCTCTAGATGGGGCTCTTTAGTACTTGACCATCACTCGTCCTGATTTGGCTTTTTCGGTCAATACTGTCAGCCAGTATCTTCAGAATCCCAGGGATGATCATTTTGCAGCTGTTACTTGGATACTGCAGTATGTTTGGAGCACTTTGCATTTTGGTGTTACTTTTTGTTCTGCTAGTTCTCCAAAGGTCTTGGGGTACTCTTATGCTGATTGGACTCAATGTTTGGAGACTCGTCGACCCACTTATGGATATGTTGTTTTTCTTAATGGGAACCATTGTTTCCTGGAGTGCCAAGAAATAGCCCACCGTTTTTTGTTCCAAAAATGATTCTGGATAACGTGCTCTTGCCAACACTTCCTTGAAAGTTAATTGGTTTACTCATTTGCTCCGAGATCTTTGAGTTCCCTTGTTTAGTTCTCTGGTGCTGTTATGTGACAACAACAGTGCTATCTTCTTGGTTTAGAATCTAGTTGCTCGCAAGTGGGGAAAGCATATCGACATTGACTATCACTTTGTTCTAGAGTTGGTTACTTCTGGAAAGCAGCGAGTTGCTCATGTTCCTACTTCTCTTCAGATTGCAGACATCTTCACCAAATGGCTCTCTCACCCGTTGTTCGAGTTCTTCATATCTAAGTTTTGGGTCAGCGAGCATCTGATGTTTCGCTTAAGGAGGGGTGTTAGAATAAGTCAATGTGATGATTAGATTAGATTAGATTAGATTAATGTTTATCTTGATGACTAGGCTAGAGTTATACTAGTCCTAGTCTATCTCATGCATTCTATTTATTCCATTCAATAATACCATAATCATTACGGGAAATATTTTCTAGACTACTATTTGTTTCAAAGAATAGGCTAATATTAATAATTTAAAGACCAGAGTGTTTGGAATTGATTAAATCTAATTTAACGAAAAATAAATTGTCTAATCCCGGATATCATGCATGTAATTAATTCGAATCTATCTAAGAGTTTAGAATACCTTTGAAGCATACTTTACCATTGGATTCAATCAACCATGGAGACGAGAATCCAGATGTGATTCCTCTATACGTATCAACACAGCACGATTCGATCGCCTACACCATTTTTAGCTTAGAACAGATTAGTAAGCAAAGGCGATCGCGTCTTCCTCCTTCTGTTTTACAGTGAGGTTGGTTTTATGAGAATGATAGGATTATTTGGTTTCTACTATCTGAAATGGCCAGGGCTTTGATATTGTCTTTCTGAACATTTATGTAAAATACATATATATATATATATATATATATATATATATATATATTTATACAAACTAGTCATTAATCCAAGAAATCCTAATCCAAGTCAATCTGGGCCTAGCCCAATTAGAATTAATGCGTTCTAGACTTATGTCTCATGTAATTACTATCTAGTAGCCCAATAGTCATTTCTTTTATCCAATTTCATGCCTTGTGTGTGACCCTATAGGTTCAGTCATAATAAGATGTAAGCCCAATATAATTGATGCTAGTTGATCGAAAGCGGTTTCCAACTAAACATTCTGATCACTCAAAATAACTGAATTAATTATCTCTGTAATTAATCCTCCAACTATATATATGGAAAATGCACATTGACTGAAGGACACTATTCCAACAATCTCCCACTTGTCCTTTAGAACAAGTGTGCATTCGTATTCCTTTGTCACTTAATGTCTTCATCTTAACGTAAGGTAAGATAACGTGTCATCCTTATCAAGTTCTAATGCATTTCTCGAATTCCCGAGTCAAACTATTAAGACAGATGATTAATCCTTAATTCATCTGAGCACGACCATGCATTTTATAGTCCCAACTCTCCGAGAGGCCTATAAGACAACAATCTCATGTAAATGAGAGGACAATCTCACTCTTGTACATTAAATTTTTCTTCACTTGATTCATGGCAACTCAAGAATTGCCTTTATAGTTTCCTTTTATGGTGCGACGTTTGACAGCCTCAAGGTACACCAATCCACATGTGAGCAAACACTGAATTACTCAAGTATGAGGAATACAATCCTTAGTCAATGAGACATACTTATGACATTATGAATATCTTAAAGTATTCTCATGGCGGGTCTTTCCAATACAAGTTCCCAACTCGCATCCATGCACTCGATTCATGACATCTCACATCCTTTAGCCCATGAAACAGTGCTGTGAATCAACTTGAAAACTAGTTTTCTTCAGTCATGAGTGTCCACTCTTAATGACCTAAACTAGGGATATGATTAATCTTGCACTCCAATTCACTAAATAGGGTTTCATTATCCAAGACATATTCTTGACAACCTATTTGGAAATGTAAATTGATTTTGGACTTTTATTCAACACCAAACCAAGTTAAATGAATATGAAATGATAATTTCATAATATGTTAAACGGTTCAATCTTTAATGTCTAAAATCACAAAATTATGATAACTAGAACATCACAGAAATCACAGCCACTATCCAAAGTGCTAGATTCCTATCACAAATGTGTAAGCTCTAGGCTCCATCTGTGGAAGAGGTTTAGATTCCGGATCGACAATTTGTCATCCTTTCCCACTTACATATAACAACTTCACCATTCTCGATATATTCTCAAAGAATGCAAAATTTCTGAGGATAAATTTGAACTCATTGGGTTCCCTTGGCTCATTTTTCCTAACCAATTACTCTACCATTTGCTCAATAGAGAGTCACTGAGTCAGCTAAGATAGGACCACGTCAAGTTCAGTGGTGAATATCCTAATTCAAACATCTTCCTATACAGCTTCCAAAGCAGCAATGTACTCAGGTTCAATTGTAAGATCAAACAGCAGTGATTTACTTGTCATTTTTCACAATGAACTCATTTTCACTATAGACTCAAGAATATATCTTTAGTCCATTTTAGGCACTAAAAAATTTATTGGCCACACACCAATGCGCTTCACCTTAGTCTATTTTATATCTCGCAGTCGTGCTCTAAGAATACGAGATATAACAATGAACACATATCTTAACATACATGATAGACCCTATTGCATATGCATAAGCGATCATACTCATTCTCTTTTGCTCATCAGATTTTGATAAATGCCAACTCTTGCTAAGATTTATGCCATGATTCATGGGTAGAAAATCTTTTACAATCTTTAATATTGAACCTATCAAACACCTTACCCAGTAAGTGTTATGTCTAAGGTCAATCATCTTCTTTGATCTACCTATGTAGATCTTGATGCCCAAGATGTACTTTACCTCTCCTAAGTCATTCATCGCAAAACACTTTCTGAACTAAGTCTTCATAGACTCCATCTTCGGTTAGTCATTTCCAATGTCATCGACAGGGATTCAATATTTCTCCCACTAACCTTCTTGCATACATAAGATTCCTTAACATTTCATTGAATTCCAATCTCTTAATTTCTTCATTGAAATGTACATTCCAATCCTTGATACTTGCTTCAATCCATAAATGGACCTCTGAAGCTTGCATATTTTCCCAGCTATTTTGGCCTATAAAACCCTTAGATTGTGTTTCATACACATCTTCTTCCAAAATCCAATTAAGAAAGACGGTAATGACCTCTATTTTCCAGATCTCAAAATCATAATGAGCTACAAACGCTAGGAAAATTCAAATAGACTAAAGCATTCCAACTGGAGAAAAGGTCCCATCACAATCCATCCCACAAACTTGTTTATACCCTTTCTAGCCTTGAAAACATAAATGTCTGGTTTCATTTTGAAGACCATCATTTTAGTCTTAACCTTTTAGTAATTCAAGCAAATTCCGAACATTGCTTTCATACATCGAATCTATTCCAAATTTCATGGACTTAAGCCACTTTGTAGTGTTAGGGCTTGTCAAAACTTAACTTTACGTCATAGGTTCCTCCCTTTCTAAAATTATGATTTCATAGTTTTCAATCGCAAGGACATAAATGTACCATCGTCTGAATCCTATACCCTTCTGACCAACTAGGGCATAAGCATTTTCAGAAGTCTCTAAGAATTTTCCCGTCATTATCTTCCCCACTTCACATGAAGGGATCTATGTTTCCAGAACTGATTGTTTCTCACCTTAAAACTTATTGAAGTTTAAATTCCTCCTACTTGTCATTTTGGGAAGATACTTCTCCAAAAGGACACATTCTCAAGCAACAAAACACAGTTCTCATAATGTTTGAAGAAGTAATACCCCATTATCTCTTTTGGATATCCCACAAAGAGACATTCATCAGACTTGGTGCAAGCTCAATGGGAAACCTTGTTTCACATATGCTTTGTAAATCCAAATATTTAAGAGAAAATACTTTCAAGGAACTTTCCTTTCATATCCCATATATTTTCTTTCCTATCGCTTTAGACAGTGCCTGGTTCAGTGTGAACGCTACCTTTTTAAAAGAGCATGTCCATTATAAGAAAACTGGACGATTGGCTTGACCCATAATTAAACTAACCATATCCAATAAGGTATCATTTATCCTTACGGATGCACCATTCATTAAGGTGTTCGTACAGGATTCAAGAATGTCACACTCTCTGATGGTCAACAAATTCGTGACTCAAATATTCACCACATCAATCCAATTGAAGTGTTTCAATTTTCTTTCCAAGTATCAGACTTGGCTCACATCAAGCATACAACTATATCCACTCAGATCGCCAGTGAAGCTGATGAAATCATGAATCCACCTCTTGCAGTTGAACACATTTGGTCTACAACACACTGTGTTAATAAAACCTAATAGTTCACTTGATCCATCATCCATCACTATGAAGGGTGATTTTGTCATTTTTCCATCACAATATTTACAAGTCTAAATTGACTCCTAGTCAAATGATTCCACAATCTCCTCCCACTGGAGTCACTGCATGCAATTTATGTTCATGCGGAAAAATTGACAATTCCAGAGGTACCCCATACTCGAATAATTTGTTTTTAGCCCTTTTGATATTTACGTCATAAACTTGTTTATCCATATCACTTGTCTAATTTTGCAAAACTACAACACATCCATTTAGAATGGAACAACGATTGCTTCTATTACAATGAAAATATCCCGTGTCCAACACAGAAATGATAAATGTGTTGTAGTAACACTTAGATCAAAATAACTATTATATGACCCAGTGTAAGCCCATAAAGCATAGATAAACTATAAGTTCCTACGGTCAATGGAGCAACCCTTTCTTCGTTTCCCTCATGTAGGTTGACCTTTCATCAATATTAACTCCTATTTGTTCTCTCCAAAATTTTGAAATTATGAGAAACACATAAGGTATTAAATACCCATTAGTACAGTTATTAATGACAAAGACTGTGCATGACGTATATAACTGCAATGACACCTACTCGCCCAATATTTGTCCTCTAAGAACTAAGGACAGTATCCTTTCTAATGACATGTGCTATTGTAGTAGAAGTATTGGGACATATCAGACTTTACACCTTTTTGCTTCCTAGCAGTATGTTGTGTCTTAGGCGTATGGGTACTCAGTTTACCCTTGCCCTATTTTGCTTCTTCATTCTTCCATTTATGATTCAGATCTTTTTAGCTTCTGCACCAATAGAACCTTGTTCTTGGTCTCAATGTTGACACTTGACTCAACTTATTTTAAGCATTCCATGCATCTTAGTCAAAAATATTTTCTTTTCCACCTAAATGGTACCAAACCATTATAGAGTGAATAATGAAAGATGTCAAGTCCAAATCTCAGCCATAGGCAAAACAAAGTATCTTCATGTTATCAAATAATCCAATCATTTTCAAAACATGAGATCCCGTTAGTTTTCCTTTCTTGATGTTACATTCAAGAATTTTTTTAAAGGTCTCAAACCTCTCGACCCTGGCTTGCTCTTAAATCATATCTAAGAGCTCCAGGTTGATGTTGTAAGTATCTGAGTTCAAAGCCTGCCTTGGAATTCTAGACTCATACTATTCAACATAAGACACTTGGCATCGGGGATTTGAATATCAATGACTTACTCATTCTTTTCTTGCATTAGCACTACAATCAAGTTTCTTTTCCAAGTAACTTTCATTCAATTCATCCTTCCAAACGATCGAACGCAGATTAGATGAGTTGTTTGTTGTTATACATGATTACTATAGTATAATAACTGCTATAAAAAACTGTTTAAACTAAATAACTTGAACAAAGGTACGAGCCTTATTACAAGTTATTCAACATTTTATTCTATCCAAGTTGGTCCCATGAATAAAATGATTCCAAGACCCTCAAATTTACAAGGTCTTAAGCATGCTTTGGCTTGTCTCAATTCCTTTGATTTTAGGTAAGCAATCTCATTACTAATAGCATCCAATACTACTCTTGGTCGATAGGGTACATCCATTGTACTGCCTATCTCCTTTTGCCTCAACCTCTGAAAACCCCTCACTGATATTGACGAGCAAGCCAAAAATAACATGTAGACCCTTGTCACTAGGTCTACACGCATTTGTCCCAAGATTAGAAGTGCCACTATCACTTTGGCGAAATCTATCACTAGTGATCGAGGACTTAATGGGTGTTCTTGTTTCAGAAAGGCAATTTTTTTGCGCATTATTGCTTTTGAGACCTTGGTTCGTTATGTTGGTTTGATCATTAGTGAACTAACTTCATAATCATCCTACACACATAAATCAATCGCATGCATATATATATATATAATATAAAAGTAATAAATAAATGCATCTAAAGTGATCATAGTATGCCCACCTAATCTTGACAAAATCACCATCTTGTCTGTTGGATCTCATCTTTCGATCTTCTCATCGAACTAACTATTTATTTCAATTTAAATAATAAAACTAAAAATAAATTTACAACAAAACAATAAATGGTACGCATACCGTATTTAATTACAATATTCAATAAATGGCACACAGACCATATTTAAATATCTAGTTGAGTCATACTAGTCACTGATAACCCTGCACTTAATCCAATTCATAAATGCATCCATTCATTTCTAAAATGAACGACCCAATAACATATAAAATCAAATTGGAATAAAATCACATAGTAAATTATGCAATTAACCATACCAAAATAATTAAGTTAACTAATATCTAAAATTATTAACCTTAATTATTTTCTTTTGTCATATTTAATAATTCTAAATTACTAAATAAACTAATCATATTAGGCAATCCATATACCAATAATAATTAAGTTAGCTAATTTCTAAAATTATTAACCTTAATTATTATTACATAATATTTATTATTTTCAAATAATAAAATAATTAAATTTAATAATCAAGCACATCCAATGCCTTAATAAATAAAACTTATGTTCATATTTAATTTTAATTTCTAAAATTAAAACTAATCCCACTCAGAAATTAAATTTAAAACAAACTGGCCAACTAGGCCTAGCCCAGCCTAGTTTAGATTTTTTTTTCAAAAAAATATTTTTAATTTAATTTATTAAAAAAATACATTTGGACTAACTCGGCCCTGTTCAACCAAAACCAAATAAAAAAACTCGACCTGGTCAGAACTGGCTAGGCTAGAATCAAGCTGGGCCTCAAATGGCCCAGAGCGCCCAGTAGTAACTAACAAAAAATTTAGCCCAATAACCTCATCCAAATAATTCAGCCAAGTTATAATTATGGCCCAGCCAATTTAAACTTGAGCTAAGGTTCACTGCTGGGGCAGCAACCACCAGCGCCGCCGCTGCCTTGCCGCTGCCTTGCCACTGCCGACCTGACGACGGCACTACATTATTCGCAAGTGAACAGTAATTCCGGCGGGTAACATGTTTTTAAAAATTAAAAAAAATAAAAACTTTTGAGTGGGTTTTAAATCAAATTAAATCATCTAATAATTAATTTGGTTAAAACATGAACACGAATCTAAACACCATATTGTCTAGATCAAACTAAAACATGCAAGAGGCTCTGATACCACTGTCGGAAATTGATTAAATCTAATTTAGCGGAAAATCAATTATCTAATCTTGGATCTCATGCATATAATTAATTTGAATCTATCTAAGAGTTTAGATTACCTTTGAAGCATGTTTTATTAGCTTAGAACATATTAGCAAGCAAAGACGGTCGCGTCTTCCTCCTTCTATTTTACGGCGAGGTTAGTTTTATGAGAATGATAGAATTATTTGGTGTCTACCGCCTGAAATGGTCAGGGTTTTGATATTGTCTTTCTGAACATTTCTGTAAAATATCTACTTATACAGACTAGTGGAGTACCATCATACTTTACAAGATATAATTAATTAAAATACTGAAATTAAATTTAATATACATTTTGTGTCTTGCATTTAATTAAAAAGAAAATATTTATTTAAATTTTTAATGTTTAATCATCTAAGGAAAACAGTATGAATTATGAAGTAAAACAATTAATTTAATTAGAAATCGTTAAATATTGAGTTTTTTTAAAAGTAAAATATTGAATATACCTGGCATAATAATTAAGATATATATTTAATATTTTTTATGAGTTTCTTTAAATTTTCTTCAGTGATATATATAGATATTGTAAAATAAGATATTTATGGTTTTGAATATATCTTTAGAAATTATAGTATATTTTATATAGTAAATAATTAAAATTAGTAACAAATTATAATATTAGTATGTTAACAAGTTATGATTGATTATATATAGTAAAGAATTAAAATTAGTAACATATATAATATTAATATGTTATTTTTAGACAACTTGGGTTTAGGTTAATCAAAAATGACTTCAATATCCCGGTTGAAGAACCATCCAAAGCAAACAATTTTCATTATATGGTGTTTGGGATAAAATATTGAATATACCTGAATAATAATTAAGATATATATTTAATCATTTTTATATGTTTCTTTGAATTTTCTTCAGTGATACATAGATATTTTACAATAAGATATTTATGGTTTTGAATATATCTTTAGAAATTATATATTTTATATAGTAAATCATTAAAAGTGTAACAAATTATATTCGTATGCTAACAAGTTATGACTGATTATATATAGTAAAGAATTAAAATCAGCAACATATTATAATATTAGTATGTTAGTTTTAAACAACTTGGGTTTAGGTTAGTCAAAATGACTTCAATATCCCTGGTTGAAGAACCATCCAAAGCAAAAAAATTCTGTTATATGGTGTTTGGGATGAAGTAAAATCTTGAATATCCCTGGCATATGATTAAGATATATATTTAATCATTTTTTATGGAGTCTATCTCTTGAAAGACGACTTTTCCATAAGACATTGAAATATCAAGGTTTAAAGTGCAAATTAGAAGAAATGAAGATAAAATTTTCGCGTTGTATGAATCGGGCTATAAAATTTATAGCTACTACATGTCTATAATAAAATTTTAATATTGCAACTAAGACCTTTTTACCTTTTATTATTCTAATTAAATCCCGTCTTTTTATAAGCCTATTGAAAGATGGCATTTCCCAAGATTTTTTCCATTTTTATGCGCTTCTTTGAATTTTCTTCAATGATATATATATGGCAAAGTCTTGGGAAAGACCGTCTTTCCATAGGCTTACGGAAAGATGAGGTTTAATTAGAATAATTAAAGGTAAAGGTCTAAGTTGCAGTATTAAAAATTTATTATGCAGCATGTAGTACTTATAAAGTTTATAACCCAATTCATGCAAGCCGAAAAGTTTATCTTCATTTCTTTCCATTTGCACTTTAAACTCTGATCTTTCCATAACTTATGGAAAGATCGTCTTTCAATAAATGTACTCTATGTATAGATTTGGTACAATAAGATATTTATGATTTTTAATATAACTTTAGAAATCATATATTTTATATAGTAAATAATTAAAATCATTAACAAATTATAAATTTTAATATATTAACAAGCTATGATTGATTATATATAGTAAAGAATTAAAATCAGTAACATATTATAATATTAGTATGTTATTTTAAGTCAATTTGGGTTTAGGTTAGTCAAAATTACTTCAATATCCTCGGTTGAAGAACCATCCAAAGCAAATAATTTCTATTACATGGTGATTGAGAATAGTCATAATCCAAGAAACCCTAATCCAAGTCAATCTGGGCCTAGCCTAATTAAACTTAATGAGTTCTAAACTCATTTCTCATATAATTACTATCTAGGATACTAGCCCAGTAGTAATTTCTTTTATCCAATTTCATGTCTTGTGTGTAACCATATAGGTTTAGTCATAATAAGATACAAGCCCAATATAATTGATGCTAGCTGATCGAAAACGGTTTCCAGCTAAACATTCTGATCACTCAAAATAATTGAATTAATAATCTCTGTATTGAATCCTCCAACTATATATGTAAAATGCACATTGAATGAAAGACACATTCCAACACAGAGGTCGCTGAGTTTGTTTATGGGATCCGATCGATGCATTTAAATTTTGATTCTGATTAAAGGCAATTCAGAGTCTTAGCACATTTTTAGAGAAAGCAATTCAGTGGCAAATGCAATTGCCAAACATTATTCTACCCATAATCAGAGTCTTAGCCTTTCTAATGTTCCAATACATATCAAAGGCCTAATTTCTTTAGATAAGGAGCATACTCCCTATATTAGAGTGCATAAAAATGGCTCTTCATAGGATTGATACTACTGAAATAGTTTTCTTTTCATCCTGCAGGTTCATTGGAAGCCCTTGACCACTGGTGCCCTCGAGTACCCGAGCCCACCGCTCGAGCACTCGAGCAATCGGACACTCGAAGAGTCAATTCATCAAGCTCTCGACCACCCTCTCGACCCTCGAGCACGGGAGCCCTCGAGCAATGGAGTCCTCAAACACTCGAGCCCTTGAGAAATTGAGCACTCGAGCCTTTGAAACCATCAAGCCGGGAAACCTCGAACACTGGAACTATTGAGCTCCCCCGCACTACCGCCCTCAGACCCTCGAGCATTGGAACACTCCAACACTGAAGCCCTCGAGCACTGCCACCCTTGAGCATTTGAGACATCAAGCTCTTAGGCACTCGAGCGTTTGACACATCGAGCCTGATACCTCGAGCACTCAACCTATCCAGCTCTTGAGCATTGACGCCCTCGAGCCATCAGACACTCATGTGAGCCTACAGCAACACTGGATATCTTGGAGCTCTCCAGCACTGACCCCTCGTGGTCTCGAGCCATCAACCACTCAAGAAATCGAGCCATTAGACACTAGATACCTCGAGCCATCAGCCACTCGAGCACTGGTGCCCTTGAGTACTCGAGCACACCACTCAAGCACTCGAGCCCTCGGACACTCGATCACTCAATCTATTGAACTCTCGAGCACCCACTGACCCTCGAGCTCTGGAGCCCTCGAGGAATGGAGTCCTTGAACACTCGAGCCTTAAGCAACTTCGAGCCTTCAACTTTGAAGCACTCGAGCCCTTAAGCCCTTGAGCACTCGAGGCATCAAGCACTCAGCGAACTCGCAAGCCCTCGAACACTTGATACCTTCAGACCCTAGCCCCTCAAGCACTCAACCGATCGAGCTCTCCAGCACTGCTGCACTCGAGCCATCAGACACTCGGACCTGCGAGCCCAGAGGATTACTGCATACCGAGCCATCGACCTGGATCCCTCGAGTCCTAAACCTCTCGAGCCTTACAGCCCTCGAGCCAGCTGGAACTCTAACCTATCGAGCACTCTAGCATTGGTGCCCTCGACCACTGACCCCGACCCCTTGAGAACTAAAGCCAGCAAGAATTACTTCCTCTCCATCTAAATCACTAGTCCACTACCGTTCTTTTGAAGGCAACGATGTTTCTTTATTGATGTAATATTACAATTCATCTTAGTATATTTTTTGGTGTCTTAATAGGTTCGGGGAGCCTTAATAAAATATCCCCCACCTCATAGTGCATACAAAAAAAAGATTAAAGGCTATTTTTTGGTCTGGCTGAAAGGCCAAAGGTTCGTGAAATTGTTTTGTTTGTTCAGTTAGAGCCTCGGACTTATCGTTCAACTGTCCTAATTTTGTTTTCAAACAAACAAAACACTAAAAAAATATAACCATAGTATTGAGAAAAATTGTCTCTTCATTGACTTATGAAAAGATGAAATTTAATTAAAATAATTTAAAGGTAAAATATTTTAATTTTATTATTAAAAATTTATTATGCTATGTGTAGTAGGTATAAATTTATGACCAGATTAATGTAACGCGAAAGTTTTATCTTCATTTCTTCTAATTTTTAATTTAAATAGTTCCCCAATGTATTGATCCGATTGAATTGAGTAAAAGTGTTCAAAGAATCCCTTCGAATTGAATGTGTGAAAGGAAAGAAAATAGTTTACAAAAGGAAAAATCTGAGAGTTAATCCTAATATAATAGTCTGATTGAACTGAGAGAGTCTCAGTTTGCTTTCCTCTCTGAATAGTGAACAGTACCAATTTCTCTCTTCTCTCACCTCACAATCTCTGAATCCAACGTCCTTTCACGTCGTAAATGGCTCTCTTTCGCAGCTAACGGCTCTTCCCTGTCAACAAGCAACAGTGCTGACCACGCCTCCATCGCGGCCGGCCACTATGGCAGAGAACGGTAATCCTATAACCATACAAAAAACTTTCCTCTCTGCACTCCAAGCAAAATCCCCCCCTCTCCGCCAATCTCTTCCTGACAATCCTGAATTGATCCCAAAATCGAAACATTTGGGTGAGCCAGCATATCTATACACTGAGGAAGAGATCTCAACACTTTCCGCCCACTACGCCAATGCCCTGGTAGGCAAATTTACTAAAGGCATGCTCTCAATGGAGCAACTGGAATCATCCTTCAAAACGGTGGGGTTTGCTGGAAAATACCAATTGGGGTCACTGGATTTCAAGCACGTCCTCATCAGATTTGACCAGATTAATGATTATCAGAGATGCTAGATCAAAGGAAGCTGGGTTTTCAATGGAGTCCAGATGAAAATCCTCAAATGGTCTTCGGATTTTTCAACACACAAGGAATCCCCAATTGTTCCGGTATGGTGCATAATCAGGGAAGTTCTCATGTACTATTATAATGCTTCTTCTATTGAATCTATTGGAAATAGCATAGGTAATTTCATCAAGAAGGACTTAGCCACTGAAATGTTAACCAGGTCGTCTGCCATTAAGTTGTGTGTTGAGATAGATCTTCAGAAACCTCTTAACACCTCCATCAGATTAGGATCAACAAATAACAATCGAAAATATAATATTGAGTATGAGGATATCTCCCTGTATTGTGATCACTGTGCTAAACTGGGACATTCACTCGGTCAGTGTAAAACTGTCTCCCATAATAATGTTGAACCAATGCCTAAATGGTATGCTACTGGGCAAAAATTTGCAAAAGCCCCTGCTATGTTTACTAACAATCAGCCTTCCTCAGATAAGCCCAACTCTGAAAGCATATCTCATCAGCTAGCTAATACTAACCCTGCCTCTGATCCTTTGGCATATGGCCCCGAGACAACAGGAGCAATCACTCAGATTACCACACCTCAGTTACCTCAACCACCTCCCCCAAACCACCCATCAGTAACAAAAGCCTTGGATAAATCCCATACAGTCCTTAGGAAACTAATAAACCTAACAGAGGTTACTATCCCAATAAGAAAACCTAAAATATATGCTAAGGATGACATAGGGACTGGCTCTCACAACTTGACTCGTTTCCAGTGCTCCCCCGTTAACCCTCCAAATAGATTTGTAGTTTTGCAGGATATGGAGGATCTGTCGAACTCTGATGAAGGTCTAATTCAGGACCCTCTGGAATCCTTTGACGATGTTTGTGAAGTTGCTTCAGATGCTCACTCTCAGGCCACCCCTGTGGTAGTTTCAAGTAATCTATCAGGTAAGAATGATGGCCTAGGTAAGATTAAGACCAAAAAGAATTACCTTGTCCAATTGAATAAGATGATGCTAAGATCTGCCACCAAAAGCCATAAATCAGTTGACCAATGATGCACCCTGTCAAACTTAACTTTTTGGTTTAGAATGTGAGGGGAATTGAAACTTCTATGCTCAGATTGAAACATTTGATTTTGAAAAAGAAAATTCAACTATTATGTATTATAGAACCTATGCATGATAACTCTCAATGCCAATCCTACATGCAGAAACTGAATTTTTCTAATAACCTTCCTCTTCATAATGGTAAGATCTGGCTAATGTGGAATGACTCACTGAATGTTAATCTCATATGTCACCATGAGCAATTCCTAAATGTTAAAATCATCCACTCTGGCTCTAACTCTCAGATGGAAATAGTTTTTATTTATGCCCTTAGGAATAGAGAAGGTAGGAAGTTACTATGGCATGCCCTAGGTCTTCTCCCACTAAACGAAAATGTTTTTATAGGTGATTTCAACACAATTGTCACACATGATGAATATAGAGGCCCTAGCTCTCCTAATCTAGGCAGTATTAGGGATTTCCATAATTGGATCAACACCAAAGGAATACAGGAGATTAATACTGTAGGGAATATTTTCACATGGACCAATGGTAGACTGAGAAACCCTACTTCTAAAAGATTGGATAGAGGTCTGTGTACACTCCAATGGAGCAATAAATTCCCAGCTTCCTCCATACAGATCCTCAATAGGCAATCCTCGGATCATTCACCCCTCTTGTTCCAAATTGCTACTCAGACTCCCTCATACCCAAAACCTTTTAGATTTCTCAACTGTTGGTTCAATAGGCCTGATTTCTTGGATTTAATCAGAAAAAACTGGGTTTCTCCTATTCACCAAACAGGTATGATGGGGCTATATCTTAAGCTAATTAGAGTTAAGAAAGTAATTAAAATATGGAACAAAGAGAGCTTTGGTAATATTGACTCTAATGTAATGATGGCTGAGGATAATCTCAGAAAACAGGAAGTAATCTATGATTTATCCCATTCAGAAACTGAACTTATCATTCTTAATGAAAAAAGGGCACTTCTTCTCAGAGCTTTAAAAGAGAAAGAAAAATTCTGGAAACATAAGTCAAGATTGAATTGGTTTAAGTGTGGGGATAATAATACCCAATTTTTCCATAAATCTGTTCAGGAGAAGAACTGTAGATTGAATATATCAATATAATCACCATGCAGTAAATCAACAAAGCCCAAAGTTATATCTCTTTCGCCTTCAAGTTTACCTACTACAGTACCGGAGTGAATATTTGGCATTTACGTTAGGCTTGCGGTGAAAGCCTTGGCGTAGGAGCGTACGTGAGTGAGTCTCGTTTGGTCAATGGCTGGACAATTTTACAGACATTCAGAATGAAGCTGTCAAATACTTCTCAGACCTGCTAACTGAATCTAGGAACCCTGTGGATTCCATCTACTATCCACACTTCCTTAGCCAGATTCCTTCCATCATCACTGAGCAAGATAACGCTGGTTTATCTAGGCATGTATCAGAAACTGAACTCAAATCTGTGGTCATGGGGTTGAATAGGAATAGTAGCCCAGGGCCTGATGGCTTCTCTAGTAAATTTTACATCAAATGCGGGGATTTCATAAAAGATGACCTCTTATCTGCAGTAAATGATTTTCTTCTGGGATCTAACATACCAAGAGGTATCTCTAGCACTTGGATAACTCTTATTCCTAAAAAAACTACCCCATCATCTTTTGATGATTTCAGACCTATTAGCCTTTCTAATGTTGCTAATAAAATTTGCTCTAAGGTTCTCATGGAAAGACTGAAACCATATATGGACAAACTAATTTCTCAAAACCAAACCGCTTTTATGAAGAATAGAGATATCTCAGACAATATCCTATATCTCCAAGAGATGGTTAGATTCCTTGACAAAAAAATAGGGTACCAAATTGTATGCTCAAACTGGACCTAAAAAAGGTTTTTGATAAGGTTAGATGGGGTTTTTTACAGAGTATTTTGCATAAATTTGGTTTCTCAGGTAAATTTCTTAAGGCGGTCATGAACAACCTTTCCCGGGCTTACTTCTCTGTGCTCATCAATGGTGATCCTATTGGTTTTTTTAAATCAACTAGAGGAATCAAACAAGGTGATCCCCTTTCTCCTTTACTGTTCAATATCTTTACTGAATCCTTCTCCAGGAGCCTTTCATTCATCTTTCAAAATAACAGTTTGCAATATTTTTCTCTTCCCTCTACTATTTTACCAGTCACCCACTTAAGCTATGCTGATGACACCATAATTTTTATGCAAGCTTCAAAATCGGGGCTAATTAGGATTAAAGCATTCCTGCACATATTTGAGTTAACATCAGGACAGGAAATCAGCTATGAAAAATCAGAGTTTTACATTAGCAAGAGAGCTACAGTCACTAAGAAACATCAGATTAGTTCTATCCTAGGAATGAAGAGAGGTATTTTCCCATTTAAGTACCTAGGCTGCCCTATTTTCAAAGGAAGAACCCTATCAAGATATTTCCATCCCTTTCTCAAAACTATGGATAAGAGATTCAAAAACTGGAAGAATAGATGGTTAAGTGCAGGAGGGAAAATGACACTGATCTAATCATGTATATACTCTCTCCCTCATCATATTTGGACTGTTTATAAACCTTCGACATCTATTGTAAAATCCATGGAAAAAAGAATGGCCAGTTTCTTTTGGGGGGAAACTGAGGAAAGAAAAAAATAAGGTATGGAAAAAGTGGACTGACATTGCTATCCCTAAATCTCATTATGGATTGGGTTTTAGATCTATCAAGTCAATTATTGAAGCTTGCTCACTTAAATTATGGTGGAAAAGCCAATTAGGGAACACCATGTGGGCCAAATTACTGTGGTCCTTTCCACAGTCCCACAAGAAGTCCAAAACATGGAAGAGAATCTGTGAGGTAAACCCTATTGCAGAAAAACAAATTCACTGATTATTCATGGGCAAGGTAAATGTGATTTCTGGGCTGCTAACTGGTGCCCAAATGGCCCGTTGATAAATTGTATCCCATCCCACATCACTTATATGTTTTCCCCCTGTTTAGTAGCTGATTTTATAAATAACAAAGTATCAATTTTACCTAAGATCGTTCCTTTTCTGGAAAATGATACTTTTCTTTTTTTGCAGGGTACAGAAATTGTACATGACAGAGAGGACAAGATGATTTGGAAACCTGAAGAGACAGGTAGATTCTCTTTCAAGTCAGTTTACAAAACTCTTACATATATACCAGGTAATTTCCCAGTAACTAAGCTCATATGGAACTCTAGGTTACCTAAGAAGATCTCCATCTTCACATGGAAATTGCTCAACTTATTCTTACATTTTGATGATATCCTCATTAAATGTGGTTTTAGCTTGGCTTCAAAATGTCCTATGTGCAATCAATCTGACTCTCTGGAACATTTCTTCATTAACTGCCATCTTGCTAAATCTGTTTGGATTCAGAGTGCTCATTTAGTTAATTTCAACCTGCAAAATGTCCATAGTGTTGTGGATACTTTCTTCATCTTTTGGAATTGTAGTGACCTTTCTGGGTATCAAAAAATAATATGTCGATTGTTGCCTCCATTGATCTGTTGGGCTTTATGGAAGGCTAGAAATGCCTACTTTCTTGAGGACAAACCCTTTTCTTTTACCCATATAAGCAAGGAAGTTATAGATACTCTTAATATTTCCATTTCAGCCTCTCCATGCCTCCCCAATATACACCATAACTCATGCAACCAATCCCATTCTCTGATATCCCTCCCCAGACCACCACCAAAGCTAATCATCTCCACTGTATACTGGGAATTTTCAGGTCCCAATGTCATCAAGGTTAATGTGGATGCCTCATGGTCTGCTACATCTGTTTCTATTGGCTTAATTGCTCGTGATAACCAGAGTTTCCCACTCCAAATCAAGTCAGAGTCCATATCAGCCATTTCACCACTGGAAGCTGAATAAAGGCAGTCCTTCTGGCATGTCAAAACTGTATTCCTAGATATCCAAACTTCATTGTCGAATCTGACTCTTTACAGGCAGTTCATATGATCAATGATCCATCATGCTCCAAATGGACTTTATACCCATTGGTTTTCCAAGTTCACACACTTCTATCCCAGGTTTCTCTTAAGCACATATACAGAGAATGTAATTCAGTGGCTGATGTTATTGTTAAACACCACTCAACCTCCCGGATGGATTTTTCACTTAATTTGAATAACATTCTGGCGCATATTAAAGGGATAATTTATATGGATAGCATTCATGCACCTTATATTAGAATCCATAGGCAAGCCTCTAAAGACGATTGATACTGCTGATCTTTCCTTCCTTTTTGCCGCAGGTTAAGGACCTCATCATGGCTTTGGAACCCTATGCTACCCCCCGATGGTTATGATGTTTCACTTTCCAGAGGGGAGCTCACAGCCACTTTTAATATCCACATTCGTGTGTTCGAGGAAACATTCGTGTGCTAGAGGGGACATTCGTGTGCCCCAGGGGACATCTGTGTGCTTCAGGGGACATCTGTGTGCTCCAGGGGACTTCCGACTGCTCGAGGAGACTTTTGTGTGCTCGAGGGGACTTCCAACTGGTTGAGAAAACATCTGTGTGCTAGACGGGAGATTCGTGTGCTCAAAGGGACATCTGTGTGCTCGAGGGGACATTCGTGTGCTCGAGGGGACAGTCGTGTGCTCGAGGGGACATTCTTGTGCTCGAGGGGACATCCGTGTGTTCGAGGGGATATTCGTGTGTTCGAGGGGACTTTGAACTGCTCAAGGGGACATTCGTGTGCTCGAGGGGACATCTGTGTGCTTGAGGGGACACCAGTGTGCTTGAGGGGACTCCAGTGTGCTCGAGAGGACATCCGTGTACTCGAGGAAATAGTCGTGTGCTCGAGGGGACAATTGTGTGCTCAATGGAACTTTGGAGTACTCGAGGGAACATTCGTGTGCTCGAGAGAACTTCCGTGTGCTCAACGGAACTTTTGACTGCTCGAGGGGACTTTCGACTGCTCGACGGGACATTCGTGTGCTCGAAGGGACTTCCGACTGCTCGACGGACTTTAGACTGCTCGACGGAAGTTTCGACTGCTCGAGGATACTTTCGACTGCTCGATGGGACATTCGTGTGCTCGAGGGGACATTCATGTGCTCGAGAGGACATCCGTGTGCTCGACGGAACTTTAGAGTGCTCGACGGATCTTTCAACTGCTCGAGGGGACTTCCGACTGCTCGACGGGACATTCGTGTGCTCGAGAGGACATTTATGTGCTCGAAGGGACATTCGTGTGCTTGAGGGGACATTCGTGTGCTCAAGGGGACATTCGTGACCTCGAGGGGACATCTGTCGAGGGAACTTACGGCTACTCTAAGAGACACTCGTGTGCTCGATGGGACATTCGTGTGCTCGAGGGGACATCCGTGTGCTCGAGGGGACATCCGTGTGCTCTAGGGGACATCCGTGTGCTCTAGGGGACATCCGTTTGCTCGAGAGGACATCCGTGTGCTCTAGGGAACATCCGTGTGCTCCAAGGGACATCATTGTGCTCGAGGGGACTGTTACAGGAGACATTCGTGTGCCCGAGGGGACATTCGTGTTCTCGACTGGGCCACTCGTGTGTTCTAGGGGACTTCTGTGCGCACGAGGGAACATTCGTGTGTTCGAGCTACATTCGTGTGCTCAAGATGATTACGCTTGGCTTTTCCCGGTTAGACATATGCCACTCAACAATATACTCCTCCGGCTATTTCACCATGGTCTGCAAGTTTCTCCTGATTACAAGCTCGAAATACCAACAACGGCAGGCTTACTACCCTAATTTCTCCATCGGTTTTACTTACGGTTATGACTGACTGGTTGTTGCCTGGCCAAAGTAATGAATTAACACTGGGTGTGAACATTCGCTACTTTGGAATTGCAACTACCTTTCTCTTCTAGATCTTGCACATATATAGACTTATAGTTATTAGTATCTGATCATTCTTTTGGAGGCAATGATGTTGCCTTTTTGTATAAAACTACTATGATGTCACTGGCTCGTAAATTATGTGGCTTGGGGTACCAATATATCAACCCCCACCCTCGGGTGTTTTCAGTTAAAAAAAGATTGAATTGAGTAAAAGTGACCAAAGAATCCCTTTCGAATTGAATGTGTGAAGGAAAGAAAAGAGTTTTTTTTTCAAACGAGGGGTACTTGTCATTGATTACTAAGAAGGTTATTACATGTTACATTCACATGAGCTAGATTATGGGCCTCGGCGACTGCTAATCTATCCGCTTTTATTATTGTTAATTGGTGGAACACCAACCCTAGAATTATAATTTCCTTAACTAAGTGTCTTATATCTGGCAGAACATCTGGGTAATTGGTGATATAAAGCAGTGCATTGTCACAGTCTGTTTTGATGAGTATATGCTAATTCCTTCTGTAGGTAGCCTGCTTCATAACATGGTAAATAGCTAATAGCTCTGCTTGGACTGCCAAGGAAGCATGGATGGTATCTCATCCTGTCCACCTTGCCTGTGTGGGTAGCTTTGCACACCAAGCTGCCACTCCTTCTCCATTGCCAATACAGAAAGCCGCATCGGTAGTGATGATTGTGCAATTATGAAAAAGATGGTCTATGCAGCCATCCTTCTTTAACCACATAAGGTCGATGTCTCCCATTTTCCTTATTTCTTTGAATGGCTTGGCGTCTGTAACATATTGGATTCCTACATCTGAGAACTCCGAATCTGGGTCTGACCTGTGCATTGACCGAATCACATCCCTTATCCTAGCTCTGTTGGTCAATCCATCTATTCCATCCATTATATGAGGAAAATAAATAGGTACTTGTTCTACCATAATGGCACATCTCGCACACCAAATACCCCATATGATAAAACAAGCAAGCTCCCGATCTTCCTTCTGTGGGGGCAATGTTAAACCAATTTTGTACCCATAGCTTAAAAGAACTCGGGGTAGCTGTGCTGAAGTCTAATCCCAATCTACTATGTCTCCACAACTTACTGGCTATATAACATTTGAAAATCATATGATCTATTGTTTCGTCAGCCGTCGAGCACATTTGGCATTTTGTGGACAGTAACATACCTCTTTTCAGAAGATTAGGAGATATTGGGAAAACACCATTGATCATTCTCCAAATAAGAAATTTTATATTCTCTGGGATATTCACATTCCAAAGAGTCTTCCACATTTTTTATTCTGATTGGTCTTGTAATGCTGACGACATTGAGGATGATGGTTTGTCCCGAGTCTTAGCTTCCTTTGCTGTGTGGTAACTTGTCTTGACAGAGTATTTCCCTAGAACGTCCTTGTCATATGCCAAGTAGTCTACATCCCCAAAACTATGAGTTGGAATATGGATTTTTTGTATTTCCCTAACTGTGTGTGGTGGGAAAAGTGTTCTGAGTAGCAGCATTCTCCAGGATTTGTTTGCGTCAATAAGGCCAGAGACTTTAAAACGTAGCAATGGAAGGGTGGTTGCTTTGTATTTATTGGATTAGTCTGGTTTGGTATCCAGTTCTGTTAAATATCCACTGTTTCCACTGTCACAATCTTCCACTTCATATGAGGTTTGATAAGTTCCAAGCCCCGTAGTATTCCCATCCATCCGTAAGAATCACCTTGTTTCTGTGTCGTCTATAGAAAGTCCTACTTCCTGCAATATTTTGCAAGAAAGAACTTAGAAAAGAAGGTATCTTTATTTGTTAATAGCATCCACGCTTGCTTTCCTAACATGGCTTGATTCATTTCTGACGTTGATCGCATCCCTAATCCACCATTCCATTTTGAATCGCACAGCTTATCCCATGACTTCTAATGTATCCGCCTTCCTTTTGGGTCTCTTGCCCAAATAAACCTTGCCATCTGTTTATCAATCTCCTTTGTGATTATTTTTGGAATCCTGAATGTCCACATGGTATACTGAGGTAAAGAACAAAATACATGCTTACACAATGTGATTCGGCCCATTACTGATAGGTCGGTCTTTCTCCACGCTGACGTCTTTGAAATAATCTTCCTCTATAACCCTTTAAATAATGCTACTTTTGAACCCTTGAAATTGATATCCTGGCCTAAATATTTTCCTTGCAGAAGATCTGACTTTATGTTGAATCTCAATTGAATCAGGTTCGTGGTGAAGTCATTTACATTTGGACTTATCAAAAAAGAAGAATTCTCTCAAAATTCAATCTCTGTCCCGAATAGGCTGCGAATAAATTCAGTGAGGCCGCTAGTTGCTTCATAGCTTGTTCTGTGACCTCAAAGAACAGAATACAGTCATCCGCAAACATCAGGATTGAGACTTGTGGTACACCCCTACCACATTGAATTCCTCTACACACCTGTTGAAACGGTGCTGATGCAATTATGGAAGATAATGCTTCCTGGCATAAGATGAACAGGAAAGGTGACAGTGGACAACCTTGTCGTAATCCTTGTTTGGGCTTGAACGTTTCTGATAATTCTCCGTTGAATTTTATAGAGTTGGTGACAGTGGTAATTCACTCCATAATCTACTGAATCCACTTAATTGGAAAACCCATCCACCCCATGACATTCCTAAGAAAATCCCAAGACACTCGGTCATAAGCTTTGCTCATATCAATCTTTAAAGCTGCAAGGGCTAATTTCCCTGTCTTATGCTTTCAGACTTTCTCAATCAACTCATGTGCTACTAAAGAATTCTCAACTATCAATCTACCTTTTACAAAGGCAGCTTGATTTCCAGAATCCAGATACCCCATCATGCACTTTAACCTGTTTGCTAGAACCTTAGCAATTATTTTGTACTTAACATTGCACAAGCTAATAGGTCTTAAATGAGCTGGTTTCATGGGTACCTTATTCTTAGGAATGAATGTGATATTGGTAGCATTTCATTCATTGAGCATTATCCCAGTTATAAAAACTTCTTGTACCGCTTTGATTAGATCGTCCCTGACTTGACTCCAATATTTTTTATAAAACCCCACTGGTATTCCATCTGGTCCCGGTGCCTTCCAATTTTCCATTTGGAATACTACCATTTTTACTTCCTCTTCTGTCACCTGTTTAGCTAGATTTCATTGTTGTGCCGAACTCACTGTTGGGTCTATATGTTGTAGGATGTCCTTGATCGTTGTATCCACATATGCATCGCGTGGCGTGTTAGATTCAGTCACAAAGACCATGCTGACATGTTCCAGCACCATCATCCGCAACTGGATTGGGTCATATACCCACCTTCCTTGGTTTTCCATCATCTGAGTGATTCGATTCCTTTCTTCTTTCTTCTTGGCCCATTGGTGAAAAAAACTTGTATTCCTATTACCTTCTGCATCCCACTTAATCTTGGCTCTTTGCTTCCAATAATCATTTTTTTGGGTGAGGAGATCGTCTAATTCTTCTGCTCTATTTCTCGCTACTTCAAAGTTTTAGTTGAACTGAAGGCTTTCAATTTCTTTTTCCTTCCTTCGAATCATGTTGTCCAATACACCCACATTGTCCCTACTCTAATTACTAAGCTTGTTCACTGTGGAGTTTAGCTTCATCTCTAACATGGACATATAGCATTGTGGTGTTGCGGACAAGACTCTTACTCCAGCTTGAACTGGTTCTTATTCCATTCATTCTTCCAAATCTCCATAATGATTCCGTTAACCTTTTCCCTACGGGTCCAGAATGACTCAAATTTAAGCCTTTCTCGTTTCCTCCTACCAGGAGCATAATGATATGTGTTCAATACCAATGACCCATGGTCAGATCTTGACATTGGCAAATTCCTGAGCATGTAATTAGGGAATAAGTTAACCCATTTTCGGTTGGCAAAACCTCTGTCTAGCCTTTCTACTATTAGCTGGTCCCCCTGACGTCCATTTGACCATGTAAACCACTGCCCTTGGTTCTGTAGCTCCTGTAGTTTATGTGTTGTTATAACAATATTCAGCGCAGCTGTGTGTTGTTCAGTGACTATCTTACCTCCTCTCTTATCTTCATTCCCAGTTACTTGATTGTAGTCCCCTATAATAAGTGTCGGTAATGAGGTTGATATCAGGTCAATATTCAACTTGTCCCAAACTTGTTGCCTCTCCCTTTTTTTCCGGATGACCATATAGTAATACAAGCTTCCATTCATCCCCAGCTAAAGAGGTTATATTACAAGATACAAAATTGTGGGAGCTTTTTGCTACCCCGAGGTTGATATCCCGTGTCCAAGTAACACAGAGACCACCTTTAGTTCCCCTTGGACCTACGATTTCCCAGCTATTAAAATATGACCTATGTAGCCATTTACTAATCTTACTACTATTACATTTCATCTCCATAAGAAAAATAATATTAGGTTTATACTGTAAAAGGAGTTTGTTTAGGGTACTTACTGCCAGAGGGTGCGTCAGCCCTCTGCAGTTCCAGCAAAGTAGATTCATACTGATGTTGGTGGTTGTTCTAGGCCAACCACCGAAATACCATCATCAACTTGTTCGAAGGATTGCTAAACTACTAAGACTATGTCCTCATAGGTTCGGGCACCGACAATGACCATTTGCCCCTGCTCCACTCCCTGATTGTAGTCAATCTCATGAAATTTCTCGACCACTCGTAAAAGCTATGGTTTGTCCTCCACATTCATGCGTGACCTCTTATGAAAAGCAATCACACCCAAGTCCGATTGTAGGTTCCTCTTTCTCTTTTCTCCAAGCTTTGCTGCCACCAGCATAAAATCATTCATAGCCCAAGTCATAGTGCCGGCTTGATATGTAGTGAAAACTATTTCAGTGGACACTTCTGCGCGTTCCATTTGTATTTGTAGATGATTTTCAACAAGACATAGCTGGACTGGGACCATATTTGGAAATAGGAAAACTGGTACAATTTGTCGTTGCATATTCCTCTCAATCAGTAATCTTGAGGAAATATTTGATTTAGAAGGGGATAATATTGCCCTTGTTCCCCATCTAGCTCCTCCACTATATCCCTGCAATTTACTTGTGCTTGGAAGAGTGTCAACTTTCTTTGCTGTGGGACCGGTTGGGCCTAGAACCAAATGGCAAACGGCATTCGAATCCATCTCAGATTCCAGATGGGCTGGCCCATTGACTGATTCCACATTGTCTTTGTGGCTAACCCACATTAACAATTCCATCTTCCCCTCTATCTGCTTATACCCATTCCCCAAAAGAATCACTTCCTTCTCCCGATCCTGTTGTAAATTAAGGATGGAAAAAGCTTCTGGCAATGCTTTAACCACTACAGCTCTATCCCCTCGCCTTTCTCCCTCGCATATTGCTTCCTCTCGCATGCCTAGATCCTCCTTTGTCATATCCATTCTTATCGCCTGACCGGAAAATTGTATTCCGTCAGATCTACCATTATCGTTGGTGAGAAAAGGCTCCAGTCACTTGGAAATTCCGTCGCAAGGTGTAGAATTCACACCGCTGTTGGAATGGATGAAAAACTCGTCGGCAGTGATCTGTAGATGAACGTATGCTTCATCATTTTTTGTTCCGACCTCCATCTCCACCTCCACAACTAAGGTGTGTTCTTCATTGTTCATAGCTCCTGTAACAGATGGTTGCTGCAGTTCCTTAATTTTTGTTTTTAGTTGAAGATCTGTGCACTTGTGATGCGAATTCATGTGTGGATCATAATGATTTTGGACTGTTGAAATAATATTTGTAATTAGGCTTGCTATATTACCCAGGTCCTATTTTTGACCCGTGGTATGGTTTTGGGGATTGTGTCACAAAGGACCATACTGTTATTATTTGGGTTTGGTAAGTTAGGTTGGCCCATATTGGATTATGATGGGCTTAGAAGGAGTAATTGAAGACTACAATGGTTGGGGTCATGATAGTTTATTTTGTGGGAAGAAATATGTGTTCTGCCATTATTGACTGGTAGTAAAAGAGATAGAGCAAAAGTACCTACTGCATTTGTCTCCCCCATTAAGTTATCTTTATCTTCATTCTGTGAACCGCCAAATTGTGGCTGCTCCCCATCATTTCTTGCAGAGCATTATCCTACACCATTTACTCCATCTACTATACATCTTTTATTACTCCAGTACATCTATTTATTTATCTTCCTGACAAATACTTATTCCTCACACTGCCGTTTACCTTTCCCTTAATGTCCTTGGAAAGAATGTCTTCCAACAGTGAATTATCCTTTAAATGATCCATATCCCCCCCACTTACCATTTCTGCTTCCTGTGATGTAGGCTCCTCCTCCGGATCTGAGTTATCGCTTATCGGCATTTGCTTCGACTGTTCCTCGTGCCTTGCCTCTACCAGTTGTCTACCTTGATCGATGTCCAATGTTTGAGTTGATTCAGTAAGATTCCCCTGTAGCTGCCCCCGCCTGTCTTCGATGAACTGAGTTGGAATTCTGTCAGGATGGTGGATGAGATCGTTGATTGTTTCCAATATGAGGGAGTTAGGATCTTTATCCCTTGCGTCATCGTCAGCTGGAGTCCAATCAGCCACCACTATTAGCACCCCATTGTCTGTAGTCCACCAAATAACCCAATAACGAGTGTGCAAGCATGTGCCTACCCTCGTTATAGTCCTCCACATCCCCGACAAGGACTGGTCCCCTTCGAACCGGCATATGCATGCCTCGGTTGAAAGCATCTCCAAGTGGAACATCCCTGTACTCTTCCAAGAAATCGGACCCTTGTCGCGAGTCATCCGACCAGTGGTCCTCCAGTATCCTACGCGTCATATGATTGTTTACTCATGTGCTTCCTCTACCTTTGATACAGTAGTTCCTATTTATAGGGTTAAAGCTAATTTTTCCCTCTGATTTTGGTAGGTTTATGTGTTGGCTCATTGCTAAAAACAAAAAAAAACTTGTACAGGGTATTGCTTGGTTTTGGTTTTGGTTACAAGGTTGAAGGATTTTGAGTTTCTGAGAAATTTTGATTAATGGTAACCTGTTGTTGGTGCTAGAGCTCTCAAGTGTGCAGAGAGAGAATTCGTTCTAACTGATATTTTTTTTAAAACCATCCGAGGATGGGGGGAATAAATTTGGCTCCCCTGACCAAAGAGAATGAGCCTTAATAGGCGCTAAAAGTCATGATACATCGTAGTTTACAAGAAGATCATCCAATTGATGATCCCAGAGCTAAATTAAGCTCCTGAAGCAAAAACTTGCTTCCAAAAGCGGTATTTCCACCCTAACAGACAAGAACAAAAACATCTGGCTAATAATGAAAAAACTAGCTAAATCACCAAGTAAGTCGCCATCTCGCTGGTACATTGCGAACAGGTCGGAGAAACGAGAATTCGAGACTCCTATTTATCAACGATGTGCCAGCCGAGAGGACCAGAGTGTTTGAATTCCCGAGTAGCAGCTTCAAGTATCAGTTGAGGAGTTAGGGGCCAGTAAACCTCCTTTGCTTGAGATGTGGACTCCTTTGCAATAGGTTGCTCAGAAAATCTTCTCCTTTGGTTGATTAGGCATTTCGGCTATAGAATCTGGACCAAGTTTGTGCATTCCACCTGTGCTCTCAGCTGAGATGTGTTGAGTTGTGGCTGAAAAAATTTTCTCCCTCTCCTTTGTGCTTGCATCCGAATCTGAAATAAAGAGGAAGGGAACCAGCAGTACTTGGAATATTTATAGAGTAACTACTTATTCACAGCCAGAAGTAAATCGTTTGAGCTAAACAAGTAGAGAGTTTTCTAACTAAAGAGAACTTGGATCCCTACTTGATTCAATACGAAATGTCGAAAAACTCATGCAATCAAGTGCTAGTAAACCTTTGAGAAATAGAGGGATAGAACAGAGGTCTAAATCCCCCTGTAGGAGGTTTTCCCTTGCATATTTTGCCAAAAAATCAGTGGCCAAATTTGCTTCTCTAGGTATGTGTTGAATCCTTATAGAACCCTGTATTATATTTAAAGCACTGCACATGGAAAAGACTCTCCAAGGGCAGGAGAGAGGGTTCTGGATGCCCCTAACCGCATATAAACTATCTGATTCAATTAAAACATTCTCTAATTCAAGTTCTAAACAGATGTTATATCCACTTTGTATAGCAATCACTTCAGCATGTAAGGGTGATGGACAGTGGAAAGTACTGACTTTCATTTTAACCACATTTCCATGCCTATCTCTCACAATTGCAGCAGCAGATGAAAAGCCTCCAGGAATCCATGAGGCATCTGTGTTGATTTTATAACCTTGTATAGGTTTCTCCCAGTGGACCTTAGAGATAACATTTTTCTGTTTTTGTAATATATGAGGTACAATGTTATCCTGAATCCAATGCCTATGCTTATACTTATTTCCTATTAGGTTATGTGCTGTAAATATTTGATATATCGAATCTTTAATTTCAGAAACACAGGCATCGTGTGAGAAAGGTCTATTTTCAAAGAGAAGTTTGTTCCTATGGGTCCATAATGTCCAAATTGTAACCAATAGAGCTGCAATGATAATGTTTCCGTGTATTCTAGAATCAGCTCTAAAGGATAAGTAAAAGTGCACCCTACTTTTTAAATCCCTAAATTCTGTGCATGGTAGCCTCAGTAAGGTATGTACACTATGCCAGACAGCAGTTGAGGAATTGCAAGAATTGAAAAAATGATCCACACTATCACAACTGTTCTTGCAAATAGGACATATAGAAACAACAGAAAAACCCATTCTTCTTAAGATGTTATCAAATGGAAGTATATTGTTTAGGGCTCTCCAAAGTAAAATAGACATCTTTCTAAGTAAGAAAGGAGACCAAACCCTTTTGAAGTGTTGAATTAGAGGGCCTCTCTGTCTTAGAGCATTATAAGCCGAGCTTATAGTGAATTTTCCATCAATTGTGGGGGTCCAAACCAGTTTGTCTTCGTGACTGAATTCCAGCTTTGTTTCCTGCAAAATAAGAATGATGTTGGTAGCCGGATGTGGCTCCAGAATTGGTATGAGAGCTGTTTTGTTATTTAAAAAATCCCTGAGAGAGATAGACTGAAAACGAATGTCAATATCCTCTGGCCAGATATAAAATAGTGCACCATTGCCACTCCAATTAGCACTCCAAAATGAGCAGTCACCCCTGCCAAAAATCACTCTGGACATACTGTTTGCCACAGCTGTTATTTTTGTGATCCTACCCCATATGTGAGATTTTTTGTAAGAAACTGGCAGAGTCCATAAAAGGTTTGACCATTGAGTGTTATTAATTTGTAGCTTCCACCATAATTTACTAGAAAAAGTTTCTACCATAGCATTTAAATCCCTGAATCCCAGACCATTTTCTTCCACTGGAAAACTCATTCTTTTCCAAGACCTCCACCTTTTCCTTTCAGAGAGATCAGTTTTACCCCAGAATAGATCCGATGCCAATTTTCCCATTGTTTTTAAAACTGTCCTTGGAGGTTTTAATACTCCAAAAATGTGTGTTGGGATAGAATGCAAAACATGATTAATCAAAACTATTTTACCAGCTGAACTCAACCACCTGTTTTTCCAATTGTTTATCTGTTTCTCCATTCTTTCAATTACTGGTAAATAATGCACCTTTAAATTACGACCTATAAAAATAGGAACACCAAGGTATTTGAATGGAAAAGAACCTTTCACCATCCCTAGTATTCTCCTAACAGGCTAAGAGTACTGTGGAGGTGCCTTATGAGAGACAAAAAATTCAGATTTTGAAAAGTTTACTTGTTGACCCGAAGTCTCCTCATAGGCATTTAGAAATAGTTTGAAATGCTTTAAATTTTGGGTAATATGCAAATATAACCCTATATGTTGGAGAAAGTGCAAATATAACCTTAAGTTGTTTTTTAGTGCAAATATAACCCTAACTATTATACATATGTGCAAATATAACCCTAACTATTATACATATGTGCAAATATAACCCTAAAGCCATTATTTCCAGCATTGATTGACCAGGGTTATATTTGCACTTTCAATTATCGCAGGGTTATATCTGCACTTTCACTATTGTAGGGTTATATCTGCACTTTCATCAATTACATAGGGTTATATATGCACTTTTCTCTTAAATTTTTTGTCTCCGTATTCAAGAAAACAGCAGTGTCATCAGCGTACATGAGGTGAGTAAGGGGTGTACAAACATTTGGGAGGCTAAAATATGTTAAGTATCACGTGGTGAACAATTTCTTTAGACCCCTAGAAAAAGCCTCTGATAATATGTTATACAGGAAAGGAGATAAAGGATCTCCTTGCTTGATCCCCCTAGAAGAGCTAAAGAAACCTGTTGTTACCCCCATTAATTGACACAGAGAAATTGACAGCAGCAATATTATGCATAATAAGTCTCACAAATTTCCCATGAAAACCAAACCGAAGGAGAATAGAGTTTAGAAAAGACCAAGAAACTCTGTCAAAAGTCTTTTGCATATCGAGTTTAACTATGAGGTTTGGAATCTTAGTTTTTCTTGACAGTTTCTGGTCATTTGCTGCATTAGAATCACATTATCCGAAATATCCCTCCCTTTCATGAATGCACTTTGTTCAGGTGAAATCAAGAACTGCATTAAAGGTTTGATCATTTCCATTAAAAGTTTTGAGAAAACTTTGTTAACGAAGTTGGATAAACTTATTGGCCGAAAATCAGCAAATGTATTCGGAATAGGTTTCTTTGGGATTAAAGTGAGCCAGGTACTAGAAATGGCTTTTGGGATTGTTCCATTATGTAAAAAATCATTTGCAACTTCTAATAAATCTTCCTTAATGGATTCCCAGAAAGAGGTTAAAAAACACCTGAGTAACCATCAGGGCCTGGTGCACTTGATTTTTTAAGATCAAAAACAGCATATTTCAATTCCTGAGAGCTGAAAGGAGTAAGCAAAAGGCTGTTCTGTTGTTCATTTAAAACTGTTGGGATTTCTGCCAAAAATTTATTAAAGTGAGTTCCCTTTTTTTGTGAGACATCCTCTGTAAGTAGTTCCTGATAAAATCTTACACCCTCCTCTTTAATTAGGTTTGGATCAGATATCCATATTCCTTTTCCATCTTTTATTTTTCCTATTCTGGCTCTGGCTTTTTTTTCTCTGATTGTGTGATGGAAATACTTAGTGTTTGCATCTCCGTGTTTTAACCAATTTAACCTAGCCCTTTGCTTCAGGAAAATGTTATGTTCCTTTTGAACTCTGAGAAGAGTGTCTTTAGATTTCATGAGTTCCATTAGAACTGATTCATCATGTGTCTGCTGAAACATTATATTCAGTTCATTTACTTTTGATTCAGATTGAACTAGATTTTTATTAACATTGCCAAATGTGTTTTTGTTCCATTCCTTAATTACAATCTTCAGTCTCTTTAGTTTATGAACAAACCTTAGCATACCAGTTACGGGGGAGAATAGATTCCAGTTAGATTCCACTAAATCTTTAAAATCTGTCCTATTTGTCCACATTTCCTGGTATCTAAAAGGTCTTGGAGCCATTTCAACTGCTGATTGGATAGATAGTAATAGTGGAGAATGGTCAGAAGTCATCCTGTTAAGAACTTGTATGGAACTGTTTGGGAATATATCTAGCCATTCTAAATTACTAACACCTCTGTCTAATCTTTGAAATTGAAGATCCTTACATTTGTCCCTAAATCTGTTATTACTCCAAGTGAAAGAATTACCTACAGTTGGGATTTCATGCAAGTCCATAGTGGTTAGAAAGTCATTAAATTGATTCATACTTTTTCTAGGTGTTGACTTTCTACCTTTATATTTAGAGACCGAAGTTACTGTATTGAAATCTCCTATGTATATAGATGGATCAGATGTTGATGCTTTTAAATCAGACCATAAAAATTCCCTCAACTGTCTATGTACACTAGCATAAATAAAGAAAATATTCCAGTTTACAGAGGAGGCAGTGTCTGTAACTTTAGCCTGTATATACTGATCAGATTCTTTTAAAATGTCTAGACTGAAAACATGATTCCATAGAATCCAAATTTTAGCATGTTGGGCATATAGAGCATTACTATAACCAAGTTGATGCTTCAAAGTACTTAAATTTTGTTTGTCATGCCATGGTTCAATTAAGCATAGTATGTCTATCCTATGTTTCAATTTTAGAGCCTTTATCCTATCCAGAGAAGAACCATAACCCCTAACATTCCACACTAAAATATTTCCTATTTTTGTGTAATGTATCATTTAAAACTAGGGGGGTTGCTTTTTGTGATGATCTTAGTTTCCTTTGTTTTGGCACTGTGACATTACTATTTTTGCCTTTTTTATCTTCACTTTTCCTCGACTTATCTGTTGAAAAGTTACTTACCTTCTATTGAATTGCCTGCACTGCATCCTCGGAGGGAATTTGATCTTGGCTAATAAGACTTGGTACTGGAACTTCAAGAGCACTCTTTGCTGCCTCAGTTGTTTGGTCATCTGAATCTTGCTGAGCTGCCTCAAGAGTGGATAAGCTTGTCACCATGATTTCTATTTTTTCTGCATCATTCTGGGATGCCACTGCCTCTTGTGATTCCACAGACTCATGGAAGATGTCCACAGCTTCATCCTCTTGGACAGCTGAGTCCTCATCCTGTAGATCAATTAAGGTATGGAAAGCATTTGATATGGTAACCATATTATTTTTTGTTATCTCTTCCTGGATGGGCGGGAGTTCAGTTTGTTGAGATTTCTTCCTCCAAAAAAGATTTGTGATAGGTTTAGAGATATCATCTAGAGAGTAAAAAGGCTTTCTTTTAAACTGACTAGGTCTGAGTGAGTTAGTATTATTATGCGGAAGAGAAACAGATTTCAAATTCTGAATTTGGAACTCAGTTTCTTTTTGTGAGACAGATAGATTAGATTGATCTTCCATATCCACTGATACTTTAGGATCACTAACTCTGTTTTTCTGATTGTCAACAGTTTGAATATCTTCAAGTACTTCAGATTGTCTACCCTTGTTTGCCTTGATATTATCTTGATTTTTACTACTTTTCCTCAGTTCAGGGTGCAAAAAATTACAATTTGACTGACTGTGACCTATAATTCTACAGTGAGTGCAGTACAATGGCAACTGATCATATTCTATTGGATAGTCCGCAACCTTATTGCCAATGCCTACCACTATTGAATTAGGGAGCTGAGATAAAAGGTCTACTTCTACACAGACTTTAATTGCCGAAGGCCTTGTTAGAGTTTTTGTTGCAGCATCCATTTTGAGAAATTTTCCTATTTGGCTGCTAATGCCTATAATTGCCGAAGTATTATAAAAATGTAAAGGCAGTTGATGGAAGGTTACCCATGCTTGAACCACAGATGATTCAGCAGTAGGTGAGAAATCTGGAGTCCACTTCTGGACCTTCATTGCTGCTCCATGAAGAATCCATTGACCTTTCATCCAGCACCGTTGGTAATCTTCATTATCCTGAAAACGAAAAAGAACATGTCTGTAATCAATAGATCCCAATTGAAAATTTGCTTTAAACCCTATTGATTTAAAAGTTGACAACAGTTTCTCCATTGGGGGTTTTCCTCTGTTGAATTTTCCGACTAAAGCGTTCTGATAGTGTAAGGCCAAAAGCACGCCTTCCTTGGGAGGAAGGATGAAAGCTAATTTGCCTTTATATTAAGTGATTGGGTGCAGATTGGGCGTGTCTGGGAGGGAGGATAAGAGTGGTGCTGGTTTTGAATTCAAAGCTTGTAAGAAGCTCTTTTGTGTGGACGGATGAGGTTCAATGGTTTGGTTAGGCGTCGGAGATGCCATGGCCGAGATTCTAACTGATTAGAAATTACCTGTTGAAAGAAAAGAGTTGACAAAAGGAAGAATATGAGAGTTGATCTCGTTTCTCCAATCAGCCAAGATGATGAATGTAACTAAATAACTTCTCTTTATACTTTCCAAAACTCACAGCTAACTGATTTGTGTAAAATGAAAGTCATTCTATTGAACTAACTAAATAATAACCATATGAGTTGTTATCAGCTCTTTTGGGTTCTTTGGCTCTTGTTAAATTCCATATTTACCATTCTCTTCTTGACACCTAACCTTCAATTCGATTCTAGCGGGTTTCTATTGTTTAAATCCTCCAAAATTCCAATTTACAAACAACCAAAAATGGATGTTTTCATTCCCATTCCAAATGTATTTGCCAATGAATGATTTTTAGCTATTGAAAACTTGACACAACTTGCTAAGAAAATGGTTTAAATAGGCAGAGATTCAGTTTTCTCATTGACACATTGTTTGATTAATTTAGCATTGGTGCTACCTGTTGCAACTGTTTCTGTTGAAAAAGCTCTTTCTGCAATGAAAAATATCAAAACTGATTTACGCAATAAAATGGGAGATGAATGGTTGAATGATAGCATGGTTATGTACATCGAGAAAGAGATGTTTGTCGGAATTGAGAATAAGAAGATGTTGCATAATTAACAAAATACGCAAATGTTGGTGTGTCGTTTTAAACCAAAACTAATTCGAGCTCTAAGTCAAAAAAATTTCAGTTCAGGATTCTGCGGTTGGTATGGGCATACCGACCAGTATAGCTACGAGCAAGTTCGTTTCCCAAGAGATTGGCAAGACTTTTACCTTAATCTTTAATCTGCAAATTTGTGATCAAAACAACCAGATGAGGGTAGTGAATAAGAAAAACTAAAATTTGAGTAAAAATGAGAATGGAAAATTGTTACAGATTGCAAAAAGATTCAACTATGATGAGAAAATTTTGGTTCCGATCAATTTCGTACTGGCTTTCTATCTCGATCCTTGATGCAATGATGACTTTAAATGCATGCACACAAATTGGTTATAGTTGCAAGAAACAAATCTTTCCTTACATTGTCGATAATCAATAGGAAGTCTCACTAACTATTTCTCTAACTAACATATAACCTAAGAGACGCTCTATAGATTCAATATTCTAACATCATTAAGAATGAGAAAGACAAAATTCACAACCAACAAACTCTGATGCACGATTGTTAAATTAAGAATATTATCCCCTACCACTGATTGACCTTAAATCACAATCACGGATGATTGGTTCAATTGGAATTAAATTAACTAACATGCTATCAAATATTGTGCACTACTCAATAACATGAAATCAATCATAAGCATTATAATCAAAAATAACATATGCTAGCATGCAATCAAAGGATAAAAAATAATTAGATCTCAGGAGAATCGATGCTAGTACTTCCTTGATCTTTACCAGAAAAGGTAAATTTAGCTAGAATATACAGTTGAATTGATAATTAAAAACATAAAAAGAAATAATGAAAATTGTCTGAATAGAATACTGTAAAACTCAAAACGTAAATAATGTTTCTGTGCAGAAAGGCTGTCTGCATTCATATGTGTCTATTGACGAATGAAAAAATGAAGTATGAAAAAATTACTACAACCAAAAGATAGATAAGGAAAAAAATATGTCTTTCCTTATTTATTTAAAATTCAAAGAGATACTAGAATATCTTCTCCTGAAATTCCGGGGTCTTTAAATCAATTCAGATTCTTTCCAACTGTATTTTGACTTGGCATAATTCGGAAAAATAGTACATCGTTTCTTCCAACATCTCTATATTTTTCTCCCATTTCATCTCCAAGTACAAATGGCTACTTCTCTCGTGTTTTTGGAATACTGGTAGGTATGGGCATACTGACCACAAACTACAGCAACTTGACAATTCAACTTCCAAATCTCTAAAATGCAATAAGATTCCAAATAACATAAATTTTCAGGGATTTATTCAACATTTTAGCTCAATAACAACCCAAAACACATGGTAAAATCAACCCAATCAAATGAATAGTTTAATTTCAACTCTCTCCATAGGATCTTGCGTCTGGTTCTAGTGTTCAGAAGTAGTTACTTTAAGAACTTATTTTGTATTTAGACTATACTATTAGTAAGTATTAATTTTGTAATATGACTCTTAAAACTAATTATGTTTGTCCTAATTTAGGTACATTGATAATGATTACTGGTTGTTTCCTAGCACTGGTTGATGAACATAAATCAGTGCCTGAAATTGCACAAATTACATATACCAACATCGATATGTTAATGATTTTTCGGTGCTCTGGCTTTGGAGGATTGATGTTTATAGAACTGGTGCTAATATTTGTAGCACCGGTGCTTGTATTTTTAAAACTGGTACTTGAATTTTTTTCAATTTTCAATTTCCTCTTTTAATTTATCCAGGTGAGAAGACGTCAAATGCATGTATTTTCCAAAGAATTTAACATCTCTTTTGTCATCTTTTTGTTGGAATATTGCTAGTGTTAGGTAGGTTTATATCATAAGGGATTTATATGACCGTTTTTGGTTTTCATATCTAAATCCTTCATTTTGTAACTTATTTATAGTCTAATGGATTTTTTGTCCTCATGAGCATCTAGATTCCTTTTTGTAAGATTAATTTTTAGATTACTCGTAAGCACTTAGAATTGGTTTAGTGAAAACCATTCACAAGGATGGTAGAAGATTGAAGGCCATGAGTCAAAACGTTGTAGAAGATAGAAGGGTCGAAGAAGGAAGATAGAGAAGCGGATGAATTGTGACCCTGAAGTTTGGACCAAGTTCTTATAATGATCCGAGAAGAACCAGATTCTAAGGGTGGTACCATTGGATTTTTCTTCTCGAGCACTATGAAATCGACTACAAGAACTCCCAAAATGGATCAGCGGTTCACATGTATCGATGGAAATAAGAAGAGAGCAACAGCACCATTGCGGCTCGTAGCCTACATTATGGCCATCAGCAGAGTAAAAAAGCCATAGGAGCGGGTTAGAGAATGTCTTGCAGGCTGCAACCCACGTTGCGGCCCACATCAGCGAGTTGTGGCCTGCTTTAAAAGTTAATTTTCAGCCCAAAAACTCTTTCTCTCTCTCTCTCTCTTCATTCATTTTTAATTCCTACTCTAAACTACTTTCCCAAAACCCTAGTTTGCATTTAATTTTCATCTTTAAATCTATGTTTACCATGGATTCTTGCTATTTTGTTATGGGTTTTCATAATCTAGGCTAAATATACTCTTTGGAGCTATTGGTAAGCATTTCTAGTATGAATTTGTGAGATTTGGTTTATCCTATTTTGTGCTTTGATTATCAAGTATGTTTTGTGCTTTCTTGTGTGGTTTATGCATGATTTAGACTATGATGATCAACTAGTTGATGATTGTGGGTTGATTCTTTGCTAGGTTTTTGGTCAAACCCGGAAGACTTTGACTTTTTTCAATGTGATTATTGTTGGCCAATGCTAGGTTATAATTAGGAGTGACAACTAATTATGATTGTTAATTGATGAATTTGAATGTGTTTGATTAATTATCAACGTGGTTCACTAATAACGATTAGCATGAAGGCCGATCCTCGTAGTCATTATTAGTAAATATACTTGTGTTATCTATGTGATTCTTGCTTGTAGGAAATTGTGGTAGTTTTGTTGGGTCTCCATGTGTATTGCTTTCCTCGGAGAAGTCTATGGCACCGATCTTCTAGAGTAACCCGAGGATAAGGGTTATTGTGTGGTGCTGATCGCCCACTCTAACTATAATCAAGGAGAGGTGAGAAATATCAACACTCGAAAGGTGTTGATAAGTTCTCTACAATATGTGGTTAATGCATAAAAATAGGATAATTAATCGATGATCAAAGGATTACTAGAAATGTAAACAAATTGCGCCTAAGACTCGTTATTATCTTAGTTAAGTTATTTGTGCTAATGTGATCGTAGTTGAATTATTTTCTCTAATTGTTGGTTAATTTAGTTATTAAAGTAGTCATAGTGTTTTCCAAAAGAACCCCCCCCCCCCCCAACTTTGTTACCGCACACATAGAGTGACATCTTTGTGTGCTTTTCAACTATATTTAACACTCGATAAAACCTCCTTTTCCTCATGGATGACCATGTCTTGACACTAGCTACTATTTAGTAGTTAGCCGTAATTTGGGCATGTAAATACTATCTTTGAGGGGCACGGCAACGGCTCCTACCAGACCCACCCCGAATCAAAACCCGAGGAAAAATCATATAAGAAACTTAGAAGAGCCAAGAACACAGAATATAAAAATTAAATTGATGCTAAGAAAGAAAATTTGAAAAGGTAAAAATCTAAACAAGTGAAATAAAGGAATCCATCCATATGATAATTTAAGAAAAAAAGTAAATATGTTTGAAATCAATTACACGTTGAAATACACTAAGTCCACTGAAGTCTTGAATTGTTTGGAAGACACGTTCACCCAAGCTTCACACGATGTGTCTGCGACGTTTGTTATCTCCTTGCCATTGTATACTCTTCTTGCCGGGAGAAATATCTATTGTGCAAAAAATAACTCAATAATTAATTACGTGAAAGTAATCAGTAAGTAAGAATAAGAAATGTTTAATTTTTAATGTGTCAACTAACCTCCAGAATATCTATAGAGGTACTGTTTAACACTAGTTCTTCCATTAAGTTTTGCACAGTACGATTTGTCGCAGAAAATGATTTAAAATTTCAAAATTTTGCAGTGTTTAAGCACTAAGGAAACATGGTGTGTATAACTATGTATTTAACATTAACTATGTTTTAATGTTAAACACTTAATGTTAAACACACCATGTCAACTTGGTGCCCATACACTGTAAAATCTCCAAATGTTACTGTGGAGTTCTGCAAATATTACTGCACTTTTCATAATGTAAGAAGCATTAATTAGTTAGAGGACACTACATGAATAGAGAGCAACTAATACACCAGAGAAAAATCAAAACTCATCCCAAACTAGGCATAAACATCAACTTCAAATCATCAAAACAAGCAAAAGTTTTGCATGCAGTGCCCTATAACTAATGCTTCTTCAATTAAGTTTGTGCACAGTACGATTTGTCAAAGAAAATGATTTAAAATGTCAAAATGATGCAGTGTTTAAACACCAAGAAAATATGGTGTGTATAAATATATATTTAACATTACCTATGTTTTAATGTTAAACACACCTTGTTTACTTGGTGCTCATACACTGCAACATCGCCACATTTTAAACATCAACTTGATATCATCAAAACAAGCAAAAGAGACATGTAATCTGTAATCTAGTACATCCTAGAATATAAGCTCCGAAGAGCCATCGATTACAGTAGGCACCGCCTCAATCCACAACAATAGAAATTAATAATAAACCATTTCACCCCAAAAACTTGTATACCCAATATATATAAAATATGATAGAATCCATTACCACGAAACACATACACTATCAACAACGATGACATTGTAGTTGTTTGAGGCAATTCAAACTATATCATAAACACTTCAACATCCAACAATCAACTATAACTCTGTTTGGCAGAGCTTATAAGCTGCTTTGCTTATAAGCAAAACACTTTTTAGTGTTTGTTAAATTTCTAAAAACAACTTATTTTGAAAGCAGAATTTATTTTTAGGGGAAAAGCAGAAGCTAGCCGTCCCCCCTGCTTTCAAAAAAAGCCAACTTTCCTTATAGGGTAATATGCAAATATAACCCTACGTGTTGGAGAAAGTGCAAATATAACCCTGAGTTGTTTTTTAGTGCAAATATAACCCTAACTATTATACATATATGCAAAGATAACCCTAAATATTATACATATGTGCAAATATAACCCTAAATCCATTATTCCGGCATTGACTAATCAGGGTTATATTTGCACTTTCAATTATCGCAGGGTTATATCTGCACTTCATTATCGCAGGGTTATATCTGCACTTCATTATCGCAGGGTTATATCTGCACTTTCATCAATTATATAGGGTTATATATGCACTTTTCTCTTCCTTATAAGCACAACTCGTCCAAACACACCCTATATCTCATTCATTTTAGAAAAAAAAACTTCACCATCATACATGTTATATCTCACACATTCTATGACAAACACTACAAAATCATACAATCAACTATATCAAACTTCAACATAAGACAATCAACAATATGTCATACATTTTATAATATGATATACATTTTATGCAAACACCTAAACATCACTCAATCATCTATATCACATTTCAACATAACACAATCAAAAAAATCTCACCCATTTTAGGACAAACACCAAAACATCAAACTATACTCCATTATACAATATCACACACATTTTAGGACAAACACCTAAACATGAAATCATACCCCACTATATGTTAAACATTTTAGGATGAACACATCAGCATCACACAATGAACTATATCACTATATCTAATACACTTTGGATTGAATCACAAAATGGGAAAAAATCCCACACACCCCAAAAATCACAAAATGAACAAAACACGGAGAGGATGGTGCGCATTGGGTATGGTGTGCCGTGGGGAGGGTGGAGAGGGATTTGGCAGCATTGAAGCCTTCAGGGTGGGGTTAGGCGGTGGCACCAGAGATGGAGAGGTGGTGGAGGAGGAGGGAGAGGATGGAGAGGAGGTAGAGGGAGGATAATAGGAGGGCAATGCGGGTGGGTTAGATTTAGGGTTTCAGATTTAGTTTATATAGACAAAGTTTAAATGGTTGAGATTCAATCAACAAAAGAAATCAATGGTTCAGATGAAACCAGTTGTGCCATTTTTAAAAAAAGTATTTCCGGTGCTATTTCACCTAAAAATCGGTGCTGAATGTGTATAAAGCAGCTGCTTGAGGCTGCCTTGGTTTTATTTTTTGCAACCCGAGAGCAAACTTAAGAAATTTTTTCACCTGTAGATAAACAGGTGTTGGTTGAGGGAAACCGGTGCCATGAAAACACTAAAGCAGCTACTTGGAGCTGCTTAATCCAGACTGGGATTATTATCCCAATACCGATTTATTATACCGAAGCTTACAGTTGAAAATCGGTGCCTATATAATTAAAATTGGTATGAAATTTTTTGAACCCAGTCTGTATCGGGCGAGAAATAAAATTTAGTATTAGCACCGATGTGAAAATCGGTGCCAAAATGGAATTGACGAAAAATTAAATTTTTTGCCCAGGAATAGACCAAAATTTTCTGATCGCAGGGTTTTCGGGTATCCATCGGACACAATTTAAAAAAAAGAGCTCTATTGAATGTTGAATTCAATATTTTTGAGTCCAATTGCATATACCCGGTGGATACCCAAAAACCCTGCGATTCGGTGGATACCCAAAAACCCTGCGATCCGATGGATACCCAAAAACCCTGCAACCCTGCAAAAACCCACCCGCCATCCACTCAGCCACCTTCTCTGACACGCTATCCGGTGCCACCACCCTCTCAACCACTCTCCCCCACCATCTCCACCACCATCCCTGCCATCTCCACCACCACCCTCCCAGCCACCTTCTTCTGGTGTGAACGATACGACCCAACTCTTTCTTCTCGCCACCACCAACGCCCACCACAACCCACCATTCTTCTCGCGACTGCTACCAACCCCACCATCCCTACCATCTCTCCTAACCAGCTCCTTCTCGCCCAACCCCGTAAACCAGCCCTACAAAACCACCCCCAATCTCGTCTGAGATGAAGAAGTGCCCAGTAGCGGGTTAGGGTTGTGCTCGGTGGTGAGATTGGGTTTGTACTGTGTTAATCCCCTGATCACATCTTCTTACACACCACGGTTTGGGTTTGCTGAGAGACAACGACTCGACCTGTTTGTTAAATTCTAGGGCAGCAGCGAACAAGTTCAATTAAGAACGAAAATCCGGTTGTGCCCACCAGGAGAACGAAGAATAACGAAGTTCAATTAAGAATATCACATTCAAAACCTTCTAGTAGTAAATATTAAACACCACATTCGAAGCCCACCGGGTAGTAAAGTAAACCTTGATTTTCACCTTCCTCGCCGACTCTAACGGCTCAATAGGGCTCGATTTATATGGATTCTGGAAATTCAAAATTCCCAGCTGAATTGCCGCTCAATTTTGACCAAATTCTAGAACCCAGATAGGGGCCTCTACCGGAGAGGGATGAGTCCACGGGGAAGTCGACGAAGATAGGGAAGAAAAAATGGTGCTTGATTTTTTATTTTTCCTTTTTTTAAACAGGGATAAAATTGTCATTTCATTATAATTCATCCAATTCTGGCATTGACAATTGGAGCGAATGGCTCAGTGGGTTATATTGGCACATGCATTATAAAGTTAGTTATTTTGGCACTTTCTCATTTTACAGGGTTATATTGTCATTCTCAGCATAAAGTCATGGTTATTTTGGCACTTTACTTTTTTTTTAATAACACTATTGCCCAAAACTA
Source organism: Rubia yunnanensis (assembly GCA_037428765.1). Classification (NCBI taxonomy): domain Eukaryota; kingdom Viridiplantae; phylum Streptophyta; class Magnoliopsida; order Gentianales; family Rubiaceae; genus Rubia; species Rubia yunnanensis. The sequence goes on along the minus strand of CM075068.1, from coordinate 18,259,027 downwards.
AACTACACCTTTTTTTTTGTAGCCAAATAACCCCATATTGTGTATTCTTGGATTAATATATGTTTTAAAATAGAATTTCATGTTTTAACATAATTTGGTAAAGCGCTAGTACATGTCCTAGGCTATCTTACTCCAGATAACTTAGAAAATAGGAAGTCCAAACGTGAAGTTTTCTTTGTGAGTTATTTCCACCAAATATGCAACATTTTTTTATTTGTTCTAGGAATTGACATTTGGGTCCCATAATGTAGGATTGAATATGAGCGGAATTGAATTTGGACCTCCGAGTGAATTTTTGCCTTTTGCACATAGGTCCCTCCAAGAATCTTGGAATTGGCAAAACTCAAAATTGACAATTCAATAGTGCAATTGAGTATTGTATGATCATAACTATGCAATTATGACTTGATTGGGTACATGGAACATCCTCAAAACTGATCATAGAAAACAAGTGCAACATTTTCAGAAATTGCAGTGTTGCCAAAAACTAAGTTTCACCTTAAGCATTGATTTGAAGCACATGATTCTTGTTTTTATATCCTAAATAAATGAATTCTAAATAATGGATTCTTTTATTGTATAAATTTCAAAGCAGTAGTACATTTCCTAGACTAAATCGTGAAAATGGTTTGGAAGTATTAACGGAAAATCATATTTCTTTGCCACCATAAATTTAATTTAAAAGCATGATAATCCTCGAAGTAGTAGATAATAATTACATTCCGACTGAAAAACAACATAAAATTGTTCCAAACCACCACAAACAAAATAATTTGTTAAAAAACCATAGTATTAGACAATGAGGATTAAAATCAATTAATAATATCTAGCCAACGGTTCTTCATCCAATATATGTGCATCTTCTGAGCTAGTCCCGATGTCGCTCTGCCCCAACGCCTGGGCCTAGATATGTAGGAAATGGTCTAACTGATTTCATGGTGTCCGGGAACAGGTATTGAAAAACCTTACCCATGTGATCGCACTAGGACTTTTTATATTGTGATTCCGTCAGCAGACTTTGTACACTCACCTTCAACACCACAACTCTAGATTCCAAAGAAGGACCCACATTGTCCTGAGGAATTTTGAAGAAAGATTCTGCTGTAATCTTACCCATTGGTTACCCGTATATGTCGTGTGGACAGTGGGGGACACTGACTTTGTGCACAGTCCAGAGATTAGGCTGCAGAAACCGTAACCTGATCTCTCTGCACCATGTCTCAACTTACTCCCTATTTGCCTACCTACATTCCATTGCAGTTTTTTTAATGGCATACAAATGTGTCAGCCTCATACTGTGAACCTCAGTGTTCATTGTGACGGGTTCAATTTTGGATGCTAGGAAGTGGTACCATCCATTCATCTCGAGCGTGAGGTGCTTCTTTGGAATCTTTGTCCAACATGGTTTCACAAGATATTCGACATCGGTTCCCGCCCTAGTTACCGTCCTCACAATCTCTTGTTCTGTGAGATCGTCAAAATCCTAACCCTTATCGGTCTTGTAGTGGAATGCAAAAAATTCATCCTCCTCAAGAGGAGGGGGGCAATTGGCAACCCGTACAAATCGTTTATGGATTCATCAGTCAATTTCACCATTTTCCCACGACAGAATGCCTCATCCCACCTCTGACCACAACGACAACGAATTAGCATAGAACTAGGGCAGGAACTCACTCATTATACTGAGGTTGAACATTGGAGGCATGTCACACAATTTCTCCCACCCAAGTGCCTGGATAGATACTCCAAAGGGGCGAGTTACTTCGATTCCTCTCTTCGGAAAATGTCGCCTTGTTATGTACGTTTGTTCAATTAACTTCTCCTGCTCCGAAATGAACCACTTCTCCTATTGTTGAACATTGGATTGCATCTTCAGAGAGGAAGGGGATGCATTGCGTGACCTCTTGTGGGAAGTTTTTGGTGTCATATCCTATAATTTCCACTCAAGCATTTCAACAAATACCTTCCATACAACAAAAAAACCTATAGAATACTAGTTTTGATGAGCATCAACAAACGCTCAATGGGAGTCAATAAAATTCAAGATATAGATATATGTAGTTATTACACATTAACGTTATGTACATGATTGCAACATCAAACAAAGTTGTTATTGGAGAGCAAAGTGAACCAACATCGAACAAAGTTGTTATTTTTCCAAAACCATTGGATTCATGATAAATAATCTTGTAGAATTAAGAGCAATGTTTGAAAGAGAACTCACCTTATTCCTTTACAGAGCTTGGGAGTATGAATCGATGGGGAAGATAAGTTAGTTTTCCTCTCCAAGAATTAGAAATGGAAGAAGAAGGCCTCATCGATCTGTATGAGTGCTAGAACTAGAATAACCAGCTGCCCGAGACTGCTTTGATTTAATTTTTCGACCATTTCTCCCAACCCGAGAGCAAACTTGCGAAATAAATTCTAAGTAGCTGGCACCGGCAATGCAACCGGCGTTGAATTGTAAACAATAGGTGCCTGAAAATGGAAAAGCAGCTGCTTATGGCTGTCTTGAATGATTTTTTGAAATCCATTTCCCAACCCGAGAGCTAATTCAAATAATTTATTCTAAGCACACAACAACGTCTAAAATTCGGTGTTGTGTAAACAAAAACCAATGCTCTACATGCAGCAGATCACATACTCTATTTTTCTACACCGAAAAAATACTCGCTAACATGACTATTTTTAGCACCGGTTTAGTATTTTACCTAAACTGGTGCTGAAGACACAAAATAATTATCCTCCTCCCATCTAGGCCCCATTTTTCAGGCACCGGTTTCAAGCATTCCAGTGTTGAAATTGAACATAGGCACCAACACACTGCTTCGTATCAGTGCTATTAGTTTCGCTCCATTTTTTTTAGGAGCCAAAGACTCTATTGCGCAGCTGGAACCCTGTTCCAGCACCGGTCCACTGTACACCCTTTGTTGGTACCGGCGCTAGCTCTTATGTATGGAACTGGGTTTGGGTACTGGTTGTAAAATTCTGGTGCTGATAATAAAAAACACTGATTTTGTACAATTTCATCATAATGCTGGTGCCTTACATGATTTCAACACCGATTTTAGTGCCCCCGAAAAAATACCAATGCATAAATACCTATTTTTCAACAGTGACGTTACACCAGATTTGTTTGAGTAGTCCTTGGCGTTTTTGGCTCCGAGAGACCTATTTTCCAAGAGTGACGTTACACCAGATTTGTTTGAATAGTCCTTGGCGCTTTTGGCTCCGAGAGAGTAAGCGATCCTAACTGTGAATTGACTTGTGGCGCGTTCGCTTCAAGTCTTCAACCAGACACTATAGTGAGACTCTCTTCCTCCTCTCAAAGTCTGGAATGTGATCATTTTTTTTTAATTTAAAACCATCCTTAGATGGGGGTATATATTGGCTCCCCATACCAATAAATCAGACCAATAAATCAGCCTGTAATTCGTAAAGTGCAACAAAAATTTACAAAAGGTCATCCTGTAAGATGAATCCGGAGCTAAGTATAGCCCCCGAAGCAAGACAGATTGCTTCCAAAAGCAAGTGATCAACCAGCCAGAGTTTCTAATCTATCTTAACCAAGAGCATCTAACCGAACGCATCGCGAACAGGGCGAAGAAACGTAAATACGAGACTCCTATTTGTCAACGATGTGTCCGTTGATATGTTAGTTATCTCCCATATGTGGAGTATCTACCAAGTGTTAGCTTCGAACCAAAGAGACCGTGTGTAGCCGTAGTATTCTGCAATTCCCACAGATCCCAGAAAGCAAGCCTGAAGGGATTCCTCAGTCTGATCTAGAATCAGTTATCCTATGTTGGTGAGATGCACCTTACCTGCATGATATATAAAGAAAACCAGCAGTATCCATAGCAAATGATAAAAAACAAGAAATAGCAGTAAATGGTAGCATCCATAAGAGATCAGGAAACTACACGAATTCCTTGCATTCCAATTTTATCCAACACAATGAGGCCTTTGAAAAATGGTGGAGCCATATCCATGTTTATATCGCCATTCAAATTATTTTCATTAGCATATTTTGCCAAAAAGTCGGCTGCTGTATTAGTCTCCCTTGGGATGTATGTGATTGGATTAACTTTATGCAACTCATGCAAGGAACTACAGATTGAAAAAACTGTCCAAGGACTAACCATAGGTGCCTGGATTCCTTTCACAGCTGAAAGGCAATCAGATTCAATCACACAGCCTTGTAAATTAAGTTCAGTACATAACTGATATGCCTTTTGAATACCTACCAGTTCTGCATGTAGTGGGGATTCTGAGTGAAAAACATGAACTCTTAGTTTAATCACCTCACCATTCCTATCCCTCACTATCACTGCAGAGGAAGACAAACCTCCAGTTTTCCATGTGGCATCAGTGTTAAGTTTAGCACCAGAAACCGACTTTTCCCATCCAACAGCTAGAATTACTCTTTTCTGTTTTTGTAGTATATCAGACAAAAGGCCTGCTTAGATTAAGTCTTTGTGTTTTTCTTTATTGCCTCTCAATGGGTTTGCAGTAAAAATTAGCTTGATCAGGTCCTTAGTATTATGGAAGCATGAATCTACCGAAAAGGCCTGATTCTCAAATATACTCTTATTCCTATGGGTCCAGAGGGACCATGATGTGACTAAGAGGACTGCAGTGATCATAATAGAGGATATCTTGGATTCTGCTCTTATGGATAAATAAAATTCTACCCTGTTTCTAAAGCTTCCTAAGGCTGGATGGTGAAGATGAATGAGTGTGTTAATTCTGTTCCAGATTTCAAGTGAAAAGGGGCATGAGTTAAAAAAGTGATCTAAAGTATCCGAATGATTCCTACACAAAGGACATTTGGAGGCTAAGGAATAACCATATTTGCATAATATGTTATCAAATGGTAGGATTCCATTAAGCGCTCTCCAAAGAAGAACTGACATTTTGGAAGGAATAAAAGGGGACCAGATTTTATGAAGATGTCTGATTTGTGTACCTTTTTGTCTGAGATTCTTGTAAGCTGAGCTAGTGGAGAAATTGCCATCCAGTGTAGGAGTCCAGATCAGTCTATCAGCATGTGTGTTTGTGATTACCACCTCCTGCAAAATTAGGTTAGTAGTGATAGCCAATTGAGGCTCCAATATTGGAAGATAATGATTTTTGTTAGCAACAAAGGAGCTCAAAGTTATATCAGGAAATGGAATTTCCATCCCTTCAGGCCATTCGTAAAACAGAGCTCCACTACCTTTCCAGTTGGCATTCCAAAAGGAACAAGAACCAATTCCATAAATAACTCTTGTTAAACTATTTGCAAATTCTGTTACCTTACAAATTCTTTGCCATGTGTGAGAATTCTTGTAGGATTCTGGGAGAGACCACAGATGTTGAGTCCATTGAGACTTATTGAGTTGCAGTTTCCACCAGAGTTTGCAAGAGAAGGCATCCACTGTTGCCTGAATATCTCTAAATCCTATACCATTCTCTTGAACGGGGAAACTCATTTTTTTCCATGAGATGGGATGACTTTGCTTTGGTATAGTTATAATTATAAAGCATGATTTTTTCGACCACGGATGCAAATAGTGGCCAGGATGAAATTGTAAGATAGTGTTAAGCAATTTAAATATTATTTGTAATTATAATTATATTATATTTTTTTTCTATCTTGGATAGGTATTTAGTACTACTATATAATGTATTCTAAGGTGATGAATAAAGATACATTATTACCATTATTTTTTACAAATGTTATTGCATTATTTGAGTTAGTATATTGTGATATTTGGGGTCCTTATAGATTTTCATCTTCTAGTGGTGCATTTTATTTTCTTACAATAGTTGATGATTATTCCCGAGCTGTTTGGATTTTTTATTAGTGGTTAAGTCAGAAGTAGCTTCTAGATTTTTAGAATTCTATGCTCTGATACTATGTAGAAAATAATGGTAATGGTGTATCTTTATTCATGACCTCAGGGTACTAGTAGTACAAAATACCTATAAAAGATAGGAAAAAGAAATATAATTTAATTATAATTACAAGTAATATATATATATATATATATATATATATATATATATATATAGACACACACCTTACCCGATAGCCATCTCATAATTTAATATTTTGTGATTTACATGGATGCCTTGAAATATATATATATATATATATATATATATATATATATATATATATATATATATAGACACACACCTTACCCGATAGCCATCTCATAATTTAATATTTTGTGATTTACATGGATGCCTTGAACTGCTTCTTTTTAGAATGAAATTCGTTTCCACTCAAATCCTTTTTTTTATCATTGTGAAAGCAATGATCTTTCATTTACGTGATGCTAAAAAAATCAGTTTCAGTGATTTGCTTTTCAGACGGAGAGGGAACCAAATGTTAGCCTAAATCAGACTCCTGATTAGATTATGATTTATTCTGCGTAGAGTTCTTTTCTTATTATACCTCTATTGTATTCTCTATATATACAGTTATCAATAATACAATTAATTACGGCAAATCATTCTATCATGGTATCAGAGCAAGGTTCTGATCCTAGCCTCTAAATTTTAATTCAGCGCCTCCCTCGTTCTCTCTTTTCCGGTGAAGCTCCGGTCAAATCTCGTCCTCCTCCGGCGAAGTCCAGCGGCGAAATTCGACTCCGGCGAAGTCCGATCGCGAAGTCCTTCTTCTCCGGCGAAGTCCGTCTCCGGCGAAGTCCAGCGGCGGCCTCCTTCTCCGGTCCGATCGCGAAGTCCAGCGAAGTCCGATCGCGAAGTCCTTCTTCTCCGGCGAAGTCCGATCGCGAAGCCATCGGGAGAAGAACGGCCGATCGCGAAGCCATCGGGAGAAGAACGGCCGATCGCGTCAAGGAGAAGAAGGAAATCTCGCCCGCGCGTGAAGCCACGCGCGAGTCATCTCGCGCGCCAGAAGGAAGGTCCGCGCGTGAAGCCACGCGCGAGTCATCTCGCGCGCCAGAAGGAAGGTCCGCGCGTGAAGCCACGCGCGAGTCATCTCGCGCCAGAAGGAAGTTCTCGCGAGTTGATTCAAATTCTCGCGATATAATCAATTAATCGTGAGCTGAATTAAATTCTCGCGAGTTGAAGCTGTTTCTCGCGAGTTGCTCACATTCCGACGAGTTTCTCAAATTCTCATCAGTATCCAGTCAATTTCTGTGCCATTTTTGGTCTTCCGCTATGGTTAATTTGGGCCCTATATCTCGGGAAGATTGCTCCACTAATTGGATTGCGGACAAGGTGTTGTTTCAGGCCAGTTTGAATGGTCCCAATTGTTATTCTTCGTCAAAACAGTGGATTGTTGATTCAGGTGCTACATCTCATATCACTGCTCACACCAGTCATCTTGATCAGGTACAACGTTATCGTGGTTCTGATTCTATTCTTGTTGGAAATGGTGAATCATTATCTATTTCTCACATCGGCCAATGCCATTTATCTGGTTTCTCTGTTAATGATGTCCTTGTGGTCCCTAAGATTACTAGAAGTTTATTGTCCATTAGTAAGCTTACTCGTGATCTACCTGTTCGTGTTATATTTGATGCCGATGCATTTTCCATTGAGCACAAGCTTACAGGGGCGATGATTGGTAAAGGTCGTCATAGGTCTGGTCTCTATTTTCTTGAGACTGGTGATTCCAGTTTTTTAGGCGAACTACGCTCTACAAAGCTTCATGCTTCTTTTGAGCAGTGGCACTCTCGCCTCGGTCATGTGTCTCATGATACTATTCAGTTATTGAATCGACGGGGCCTTATTTCTGTCACTTCTGCTATGCCTGCATCTGTCAGTTGCTCTCCTTGTCAGATGGCCAAGAGTAGCCGCTTGCCCTTTTCCACTAGTGACAAGCGTGCTACTGGTTTATTGGATAAAGTACATTGTGATTTATGGGGACCAGCTCCTGTTTTATCTATCGGTGGTTTCTCTTATTATGCCGTTTTCATTGATGATTTCTCACGATTCACATGGTTTCTTCCAATGCGGCATAAGTCGGATTTCTATGACACTTTTATCCAGTTTCAGAAATTCGTTGAGAATCAGTTTTCCGCTAGGGTTAAAATTTTTCAGACCGATGGTGGCACCGAGTTTACTAATCACCGACTTCAGGCTCATCTCATATCATGTGGCATTCATCATCAGATGTCCTCGCCTTATACACCTGCTCAGAATGGTCGGGCTGAGCGGAAGCATCGTCACATCACAGAGACTGGTCTTGCCATGCTTTTTCACTCTTCTGTGCCGCACGGTTATTGGGTGGAAGCTTTCTCCTCTGCGGTTTACATTATTAACCGTCTGCCTAGTTCAGTTATGAGTGGCAAATCACCTTTTGAGGTTGTTTTTGGTCATGTGCCTGACTATACCCTCTTTCACCCGTTCGGTTGCCGTGCATTTCCATGTCTGCGTGCCACTGCTACTGATAAGTTTGCACCCCGATCCATTCCCTGTGTTTTTATTGGTTATAGCCCTCGTCACAAGGGCTTTCAGTGTCTTGACCAGACGTCTGGACGCATCTATATCTCTCGGCATGTTCGTTTTGATGAATCTTTCTTCCCTTATGTCTCATCTCCCACGGACAGCCGTTCGATTTCAGATCTGGAGATTTCATCATTTTTTGATGGAACTGTTACTTCATCGATTGGGGCCACCACGCCTGTGTCTGTTCCAGCTGCCCCTCCTTCACCACCATCCTCCCTCTGGACGGCCGACATGGACCCGGCTCCTCGCCAAACGCCCACCATTTCTCAGCCGCTGGCCAGCACTCCTCCGCCACCGTCTCGGCCACCGGGCACCCCGTCTCAGCCTGTATCGGCTATTCTTTCTCCGGTGACTTCCGACGGCCACTCTCCGGTCAGCACAGCTCGATCTTCCTCCGTATCATCAGCTGGTTCGACTCCTCCAGATTCGCCGCCCCAGCTTCGTACTCATCGGATGGCCACTCGGTCTTCTACTGGTGCCATTCAGCGGCGAGATTATTCGGATATTATTGCTCATGGTCTCACTGCTGCACTCCTCTCTCAGACAGAGCCCACTGATTATCGCTCTGCCCTTCAGGATCCAGCCTGGGTTTCCGCCATGGATGATGAGATGGATGCTCTTCGTGGTCAGCACACTTGGGATTTGGTGCCTCGACCTTCGAATGTCAATATTGTTGGCTCCAAATGGGTCTATAGGCTCAAGTACCGACCAGATGGCACTATTGAGCGTCACAAAGCTAGACTTGTGGCGCAGGGTTTCTCGCAGATTCCGGGTTTTGATTTTGACCACACTTTCAGCCCTGTGGTCAAAGCCTCCACTGTTAGGACGGTTCTCGCTATAGCCACTATGCGTTCCTGGCCACTTCATCAGTTGGATGTCAAGAATGCTTTTCTTAATGGTGTTCTTGATGTTCCAGTCTATATGAAGCAGCCCGTTGGTTATCAGGATTCTGTTCATCCAGACTATGTTTGTCGTTTGCGAAAGGCCATTTATGGTCTTAAGCAGGCTCCCCGGGCTTGGTTCCAGCGTTTCAGCAGTTATCTGACCCAGCTTGGTTTTCGGTGCAGCTCAGCTGATACTTCTTTGTTTGTCCTTTCGAGAGGGTCGTCGTTACTGTACCTACTTGTGTATGTGGACGATATCATTCTTACAGGCAATGACTCGACTCTTCTTCGTCAGTTCATTGACCGGACACACAGAGAGTTTGCGATCAAGGATCTCGGTGCTCTTCATTATTTTCTTGGTCTTGAAGTTTCGCCTACCTCCTCGGGATTACTGCTTGGCCAAGCAAAGTATGCTCGGGATATTTTGAATCGGGCTGGTATGTCTGACGCGGTACCTGTTTCTACTCCATTTGTTGCTGGTTCTCAGCTTCATAGCTCTACCAGTCCTCCATTTCGGGATCCTACACTTTATCGTTCTCTTGTTGGTGCTCTCCAGTATCTCACCATCTCTCGCCCGGATTTGGCATTCTCGGTCAACACGGTGAGTCAGTATCTTCAGGATCCCAGAGATGACCATTTTGCTGCCGTGACTCGGATTTTGCGGTATGTTCGTGGCACACTTCATTTTGGTCTCCGATTTTGTTCTGCTAGTACTCCTGATGTGCTAGGATACTCTGATGCTGATTGGGCTCGCTGTCTGGAGACTCGTCGGTCCACTTATGGTTATGCAGTTTTTCTTGGTGGGAATCTGGTTTCTTGGAGTGCCAAGAAACAACCCACTGTTTCCCGCTCTAGCACTGAGTCTGAATACCGTGCTCTCGCCAACACTGCCTCAGAAGTGGTTTGGCTCACTCATTTGCTTCGTGATCTTCGGGTTCCACTTTCTGGTTCTCCCCTGTTGTTATGCGACAACAGTAGTGCTATCTTCTTGGCTCAGAATCCAGTGGCGCACAAGCGGGCGAAGCACATTGACATCGACTATCATTTTGTTCGTGAGTTGGTGACATCCGGAAAGCTGCGCGTTGCTCATGTTCCGACTTCTCTTCAGATTGCGGACATTTTCACCAAGGGGCTCTCTCGTCCGCTGTTCGAGTTCTTCAGATCCAAGCTGTGCGTCGGCGAGCATCCGACGCTTCGCTTGAGGGGGGGTGTTAGCCTAAATCAGACTCCTGATTAGATTATGATTTATTCTGCGTAGAGTTCTTTTCTTATTATACCTCTATTGTATTCTCTATATATACAGTTATCAATAATACAATTAATTACGGCAAATCATTCTATCACCAAACATGCAGTAGATTACATATCAAACTAGGTGTGTATTTATAATTAGCTCGCAATCAATAATTAGTATTTACTCTCCAATTTTAAACTTCACACTTTAACTTTCATCAGTTGATTCAAAAAAATATTTAATCCTTAATAAAAATTATTAAGGACAAGTAAAACTTGTGAAAAGTAAATTTACTAATAAACCTACTTGTGAAAAGTGAATTTACTTTATTAATTTGACTTTCAGCACGGAACAAAATCGTATTGACGACGAGAAATGTTAAAGAAAAACAGACTTCAAGAAATAAAGAAAAACAAAAATGGCAAATCCAAGCAACAAACCTATACTGAATAACCATAACATAAATGTGACATCCAGAAACTCTATAGGTTAAGTTTTCTTCCGACCTTCCAAAAGAAACAAAAACAGAACTTGTAGTAAAGCATACAACCACCATTACCCAAATACCTGTTTTAAAATAGAGAGGAAGAAATGGTCACCTTAACAAAATTTCCAAAATCTTCGTGCACTGCTTCAATATCTCTGATTAAACTTTCCAAAATGGAAGAACATTGATTGACTTCAATCTCTTCGAGTGTTGGAATAGTCTCCAAGCAAGTCGAAGGAATTTCTTCCAACGCTGTACAATACTCCAACATCAACTTCTGCAAAGAGGGTAGTTGTTCTTCGGAAGCTGTCCAATTCGATAAACCCGCATGCAAGTCTAACAACTTGAGGATTTTAAGTTTTGAGAAATCTCCCTCTTCCATTTCCAATGTACCCTCTGAGAAGGATATATTGAGCAGCTTGAGGACCTCCAAGTTGGGCAATTTCCCAATTACCGAAGTTTCTTCTCTTGACAGCTCAACATCGCACAATGTCACTTTTCTAAGATTTAGTGTAGAACCGAATTCACATTGAAGTTTGCCTTCTCCATAAACAGTAAGAGATCGCAGTTGATTTAAGAAGTCTGGAAGGACAATCCTACTCACTGTACTCTCATCAGGTAGAATTCTACACTTCAACGTGTGGATGTTTGGAAACTTCTTCAATTGTTTTCCAATGCTGCCATCAGACTCGAATAGAACACCCGAAAGAATTTCTAATTCTAACATATCAGAAGAGCTTTCAAGATTTTCAATGGGTAAACTAAAACCATCGTAGACATTGATATGGAGATATTTCAAATTTTGGAGATTCCAAAGAGTGTCTGGAAATGAAATGGCCTCAAATGACCTAGGAAAGTCTACCATAAAAGTTTCCAAATTGGAAAGGTTGCCTATGGAAGATGGAATGATAGCCCAACGACTTCGAACTGACAAGTATGTCATCCGAGTAAGAAATTCTATTTCAATGGGAATCTCAGCAACCAAACCACACTGCATTACATCCAACACTTTAAGAAGTTTAAAGATTTGAATGATGAATGACATATCAAAAAAGTAATGGTCATTCCTTACTGATTGAGAGGACAGGAACAACAGGGAATATGCACGAGGACAAAATAACCCGGAGGTCTTAAAATGGATTGACCTAGAGTGAATGAACAACCTTTGCAGGTTACATTGCTCATTAAAATCTGAAAGCTCATCATGCCTGTGTAAGAGGTGGAAACAATTTTCTTGTCTTGCTTTTGTCAAGCAAAAATCACGAAGTATGTCGTGAATCCGAAAACTTTTGACACCGCCTATGGATCTGCATTCAGCAACCATAACTAAACTTCTCTGTATCAAGTTTTCCAAATACTCTCGGCCAGTATATTCTGAAGTCTTCGAGACGCTCTTTGTTACAAATCCTTCAGCCATCCATAATCGAATCAACCTTTTCACAGAAACTACTTCATCTTCTGGAAATGCACCAATATATAAGAAGCAGAGCTTTAAATCATCCGGTAAATGTTTGAAACTCAACTCCAAAGCACTGTTGCATTGTTCTTCACGAGAAACACCAACTGAGCTCAAATAATCTAGAATTCCCTGCCAACTTTGATGCTTCATGGTGGCCAGGAGTCCCGCCACAATGACAACCATAAGAGGTAGTCCCTTACACAATTTTGCAATATCCATCCCAATAGCAGAATTCCATCCCTTTTCACGAGATAATTTCATCTGCAGTATCTCTAAACACTCATGATCTTCCCTTAGGCGAAGTGAATGAGGCTCTCCATGAGGAGCAATATCACTATGCCGACTTGTAAAAATAATTCTACTCTGAGTAGAATCATCCGGGAATGATGTTTTCAGACTGTTCCATACTTCCAAGGTCCACACATCATCTAACAAGATTAAATATCGCTTTCCTTTCAAGCTCCGACGAAGTTTGTCCGCTAAATCATATTCAGTCATCTCTGAATAGTTACCAGATTCAATGATTTGATTCAAGAGTTGAGCCAACAGTTTCTTCTTGTCCAACACTTGAGAGACGGTGCACCATGCTCGAGCCTGAAAATGGTACATGATGGAACGATGATTGTATAGTTTGAGGGAGAAAGTAGTCTTCCCAATACCCGCCATTCCAGAAATTGGAACTATACGCAACTGGTTTGATCCCCTAGTCAGCCGGTCCAAAATGGATTCCACCTCGTCATCTGCAAAACCAACAACTTGAGAAGTAGTAGTAATCTCTGGAGGTTGATGGCTCGACATTTGAGCGTCTTCGTATGCTTCGAGCTCATTTTCATTGTCATGGCCAATGTCGATGTCCGTAGAATGATCACCAAAAACCAGTACATTGGATTCTGAAGTTTGTGAAGGCATTTCTTGGATTTCCTCTTCAATAACATCAAATCTTTGTAGCAAATCTGAAATTGGGCCAAGATCTTTTTCTACATCATTCTGGTGAAGGGAGCAAATCAACAATCCAGCATCATGTATCAAACCTCCAATTTGATCCTTGATCTTCCCATCAAAGCTCATATATTTCTGCTTTAGAATGGCTCTGCAGAATCTTAGTCTTGCATATAACACCGTGAGCTGATCCTGCCTCGAATCAGAATAGCGCAGCATATTCCAAAGGAGTGATATGAGAGAGTCGAGGAAATCAATCAACACACTGCTGCAAATTCCTGTAAGTACAAATATCGATTTTCATTCACCCCATTACTATTTTAAGTAGCCTACTTTTCCAACACACACCATCATCCATACCTGAATACTGCGATCCTCTGGTTGAGGTGCTTAGAGCTCGAGCGTAGGTGGGATAGATTTGTGATCCAGTAGCCATGGCATTCACTGCTGAACACCTCGATAGTACTTGTTCAATCCATTCTTCGTCGATCATGGCATCTTCACCTCTGAGAAACACACGGGCTGCATCTATGGCAATAGGTTGAACCAGAATCAACAAATCATGGAGCTGAAGATCAGTGTCCTTGGCAAAGACTAGGAAATTTCTTAGGAACTGCATCTGGACTTCAAATCCATCTATCACTTTCACTTCAATCCTGCATCGTGCATAAGATGGCCTCGACAGAAAATCAAAGCAGTTGGGGACAACGGAATCAGCTATGGCGACAACATCATCCGCCTTCAGAAGCCCGGGTTCACCAGTGGTAGCATCTACTTCTTTCCCTAGACGGTGGACCTCTGCATTCCGCTTGAAAGCACCGCCGATCGGAGTTTCCAGTAGGCACATGGCATTTTCAATCCTTGAGAAAAGGGATGGGAGAGTTGAAGAAGAATTCATGAAATCCGCATCTCCAAACTTCCTGGAACAAAGTATAAGAAGGGCATTCAGATTCCTAAGCCCGACCTTCAGCTCAAACGCCGAATAATCGTGATCTGTGTCCAACTTGTGCAGGGCGGAATTGATGGAAGAAATAAGGGAGGACGCCATGCTCATAGATGCTGCAGAGGAAGAAGCTCTGTTTTGCAGCAATTGGATGACTTTAGCCTTTCATATCTTATCCCTCAAATCTTAGTGGGACATGCTTAATCATGGCTTAAGCAAAAGCACTTCGCTTACTTTGTTAATCACCTCCAAATTCATCTCCCAATTAACTATCGATGGTCTCGACCGTATTTTCATAAGTTATGAAAATACCAAAGTGTAAAGTGAAAATTAGAAAAATTGTATATAAAATTTTTAAATTGCATAAATCGAATTATAAATTTATTACTATTATATATTGCATAATAAAATTTTAATGTTATAATTATAATATTTTAATTTTTATTATTCTAATCAAATATCATCTTTTCATAAACCTAAGAGAAGATGATCTTTCCCAATACGATATTTAACTAAAAAGACAATGTTTATTATGACATCCCTTCTCATAGTTAGATGCGCGGCAAAATATGCTTTTCGAAAGTATTATTATAAAGTGATGTGGTTTCAAATAAAGTTAATACTCCCCCATCCCACGCTAAGTTTCTTGGAATAACTTTCATAGTTTTTGAAAAAATACGTTTAACCGTTAATATATTTAATTGTGTATTATAATGATAATATAAAAAGTTGATATTTATAAACTACTTATTATAATGAATCTAATAATATTATTACATACGATAATTGTATTGTTTATCCGAAGTATATTTAGAGCATTTACAATGGTAAGCTACAAGAGGTTGTAGCTTGACTTGCCATGTCAACTTTTAAATTAATGATGAGGCAAGATAGACACTCCCACAATGGTAATGTAGCTGGATAGGTCCCACATATTTTTAATATAATTTATTTATATGAGTAAAAATATTAAAAATTACTTTCTTATCAAAATTATATTATAATAATTTAAATTTCATATAAAATAACAACCATGCAAGTATTACATATATATGGTGTGCTTTTCCAATGTGCAACGATTAGTAAGAAAATGAATACGTTATAACTTTTGAATTTTCCATGCATAATATTTCATGGATCAATGAAAAAACGTCTATTTTACTATTGAATGCATGCTATTATTTGAAATTGGAATGCACCTAGAATATATCTATAAATAACTCTTTTATGAGTTGGATTGGTATCGAGCTATAATATAAAATTAGAAATGTCAAATTATGTTCATAATATTAAATTAGAAATGGCAAATTTTGATGAACAATTTCGTCAAGATCTTGCATTTTCGTCAATATTCTAATGAAAATTATACTATACTATCCAACCAAATTATATGTAAAATACATTTTCTACCTGTGAAACATTAAATGCAACAGACATCAAGCAATATGATTCCACAAGTTACAGTTGCTTGTAAGCTGATGATGTGTATTTTGCAACAATGGTAAGCAGACTTGTTACAATTTGTGGAATTTTGCAGATTGGGGATGCTCTTATATTATATGTGATCAAAGTTTGATAGGGTTAAATGTCAAATAACTAGTGTGCAAATTTGGGGTATAAGGAGGAATTTGAGTGAAATACTATTTTTGGGATGCTGGACGTGATTAATTGAAAAATAAATATTTTGGATTAGCGGGTCAAAAATCCGATAGAAAAAATTTGCAAGTAAATTTTTCTATCCATTTTCAAGAAAGAGGGCACAACATGGTTACCGGTGGCAACAAATCTGATTATACTATGGCTAGCTACCACTAGTGAGGGTTCGCATTGGAGAAGATGGATCTGGACTTTTTTTTTTTTTATTAAAATATTACATGTATTTTGAATTTTAAAGCATAAATAAATTAAATATTTAATAATATGCAAAGTCTTGGGAAAGACAGTCTCTCCATAATGTCTTCCCATAGACTTATGGAAAGATAGGGTTTAATTAAAATAATAAAGGTAAAAGTTTTTGTTGCAATATTAAAATTTACTATGTGACATGTAGTAGTTATAAAGTTTATAACTCAATTCATGCAACCCGGAAATTTTATCTTCATTTCTTCTACTTTGCACTTTAAACCTTGGTCTTTCCATGGTTTATGGAAAGAACGTCTTTCTAGAGATTGACTCTTAATAATCATTAAATTTATTTTTAAACTTGATTTAACTTTTCAGGTGGTGGTGGCATTTTTGTTCGCTGGCGGTGGTCTCCGTCGGTCTCCAGCGGCAGTGGTGTTTGCCGTTCTCCACCGAAGTCGAAGACCCTCCGATTTCCAAGTCTCAGTGGCGTTATCCCTTCAAGCTAGTCTTCCCGACGTCCTCCCATCTTCTCCAGCGTCGTCCATAGCGCTTTCCCCGGCCAGCACAACGACGTTTATGAGCTGGTTCTCGTAGACCCACCCCGGCCTCGCTCTCATTTCTCGCGCAGCGGCGTCATTGGTCTGGTTCTCGTCACTGATGCGCTTCAATTTACCATTACCGCCGCGACGGCATGGGTGATTGGAATCTGCAAAGACAAAACCCCCAGAGGTTTCCGGGAGAGAAAAGGCTTCGACGGCCAAGTCAGCAAACAAGCTACCAAAGTGTTAAGAATGAATAGTTGAGTTGTGTAGGGTTACCTTTGACCTTTATATAGGTTAGCAGGTAGGACAACTGTTTTATTTGCTTCTGGAGCACATACTCTCACCTTGGGCCAGCCCAAAAGGCTTTACCCAAAGGGCAAAGCTATGGACCGTAGTAGGACGCATGACTATTTTAGGCCTATACGGTTTTACACATTATGAAGAATCCCCTGGAAAGCTGATGGTTCGGCCTTCTGATTCATCCCGGGACCGTGGGCTCAAATTTGAGCTTGAGTCCACGGGTTCGTCCCTACTCCCTTTTGACAGTGATACTTCGAACTGACGTCTGTGCGGGGGTTTGCCCTCTGAAATCCTTTAACACTTCAAAGGGTACGATGTTGGTGCCCCTGGCAATGCGTTGAAGGCTCGTCCCATGTAAGGCTCCGAACTTGCCGTTCGAGCTGATTAATGTGTCAGGAGTTTGACCCTTGGCTTTCTAGTCTGTGTTAGAGCCCAAGGGCCTACATCCTGCCTCTTTTATTTCCCCAAGGGCCTTCAGGCCCCTGATAATACTTTTCGAGGGATCCGATCTTTGGGTCTTCTAATATGTGTTACAGACCAATGAACCTTCGAGCCCCGTGGACAGAAACACGAAGTTAGGTTTTCTACCTTCTAATATGAGTTAGAAGACATGAGTCTTTCGAATCATGTCGTACATAAGAAAAGATAAGACGCCTCAAAATCCAGAGCTTCTAATCTGCACTAGATCTCGAGATCATGTAAGTCTTAATTTTTTACCCATAGGGGGTACGACCTTCGGGTTTCTAATTCCATGTTAGAGTCCCTGGTCATCAGAATTACTGGAGTCCAGGATAGATTCGAACGTCGACCTTCCAATCTGCACTAGAAGTTTGGTATGTCCGAATCTGAGCCTCTGGTCGTATAGGGTTCCAATTCACACCTTCTGAACTGTGCCAAAATCCAAGGAATCCACATCCTTGGTATAGTGCATTTGTCCTTCGAGCCTCTGGTCTATGCTAGAGTTCGAGGGGTTTGCATTTACGCATCTAAGCGCAACGGCTTCGGGCTCCCAGGGTTCTAGTGTGTGCTAGCATCCCTGGAGCTCGAATTCGTGTGTTTAAGCATAGAGGCTCTGGGCTTTCATGGTTCTAATATGTGCTAGCGACCTTGGTGCTCGAATTTACTTATAAAAAGGATGAGGGGTTCGACCTTCGGGCTCCTAATCTACGTCGGAACTTGAAGGGATCGAATTTAGAGGGGGAAGCAGGAAATTCACGTGGGATTACCTTAATTTCCACAGTTCAATTCAAGGCGGGAAGTGGGAGAGTCGCGAGCATGATGTTAACTCTCTAATTTTGGGGTGCATGAAACCCCTGTTGGATTTCACGCACGCCGTTTTCCCCATAAATGCCTTGGGTTTGCCTCCCCCACGTGGCCTATTTACCCATGCAGTTACTTTTTGCGTGGCAGCTCAAGGTGATGAATACCTTTTAATGTCCTCTATATGTAACGGGGATTTCCACTATTCTCATTTCACTCTTTTTCCCAAATTGCTCCCAAGTCTGAGAACCTTTTTTCTATCCACGTAATTTTCCGGCGATCTTTCTTTAAATAGCTCAAGTCCGTTTTCCGGCCACTCTTCCAATAAGTTCCCTTTCCCTTAACCTCTCATTTCCAATTTATAATTTCGCAAACACTGTCATCTGGGAAGAATTCCATTCCGGCCTAATTCCCGACCGTTTCTACCGCCGGTGGCATATAAAGTTCTCACTGTCAGGATTCGATGATGTTCCTTCATCGGTGGTTAGTTCCCTTCCGACGGGTTTAGAGGTTGGGGGAAGTTCTACCAGTAGCTTATAGCCACCTCAAGGTTATCGCCGAAAGTGGGTTTCTTCGAGGTCCCGGGCTTTGAGTTAGGCAAGAGTTCAGGAGGACAAGGAAGGTCATCCCTATTTCTTTGAAAATATCCTAACTCCCATCCTCGAAAGCCCTCCACACCCTATAGATCCGGAAGTCGTTGAACTGTTGAAAATGCTTCCTCTGTGGGTTCAGCTCATAAAGGATTACGGTTGGAGGTGCTTTGAGAAGATGAAAATCCGAGGGATACAAGGCCCGATCGGTGCACAGTCTATGACCATCACTTTCAGTTTGGTCAATGTTTCCCTTTGCCCCCCGTCCTATCATCTTCTAGCGGAGCACCGGATAAGTCTGGCCCAAGTGCATTCGAACGCCATTCTCCTCGTCGTGGCCTTCCTAACTCAATGTAATAGCTTGGGCATCGAGCCCCACTATGAGGTCTTTGGATATCTATACTATCTTTCCGGAAGTAAGGGTTGGTGCATTTGGCCTAGGGTCAAGACACAAAGCTTGGAGGGATCGTAACCCTGTGTAACAGATTCTCGAACCATCCTGTAAAAATATCTTCTAACTATAAAGGGTGGCACCTATCCCCCATTTACACGTTCGAGAAAGAAGCTGAGGAGTACTATGTATCCGATTGGAATATGAAGCTCAAGTTTGAGAACCCTTCCGTCTATGTTGCTCTGGAGAATGTGATAGCTAATAGAGATTGGATGCTGAGTGACCCCCTCGTTATTTCAAGGAATTTTGACTTCGTCTGGACGGAGGGGGCGTATGATTGGATCTATTGCCAAAAGCATGTCCTGATAGAACCCCTTCCTCTGGCGGAGACTGTGAAGCCCCCTTCCGGCAAGGGAAAGAAAAAGAAAAGTTCGAAGGATAAGAAAGGGGAAGTCCATCTAAGATGGGGGGATTAAAATCCCTTGCTTGACCATTTGAAGGCTTCCAGCAAGTACTTCTCGGCGGAGGAA
This sequence comes from Rubia yunnanensis, assembly GCA_037428765.1. Lineage (NCBI taxonomy): Eukaryota > Viridiplantae > Streptophyta > Magnoliopsida > Gentianales > Rubiaceae > Rubia > Rubia yunnanensis. The sequence continues at coordinate 18,239,154 of CM075068.1, read as the reverse complement.
ATCTGCAACCTAGAGGTGGACGAAGACACCGAGTGGAAGGAGCCGGATCCCCTTATCACTCTGAGGTCTTGTCGCAGGCCTTCCCCCTCGAGTTCTTCCCAGGGGACCCCTAGCATAGGAAAAACTGTATGAAATTTTTCCTTTTGGGGCTCCTGATGTACATTTTTTTTACTTATTAATGAGGGCTTTTTCTTTCTTGTACTTATCTATTTCTCTTTTTGTCTTTCGTAGGCTTTAGACTTGGTACCTCCCCCCCCATCTCCCCATCTGCAAAGGGGTACTTCCTTTGACTTATTCTTTCAAGTCATGAAGGAGTGGTATCACCGGATCGAGGAATGGGATTGGGAGAATCAATTCGAGGCATCTCGATTATGGTACAAGTTCGTCCGGCTCGAAGAGGAGGATTAAGAAACGTATGAGGAACTGGGCTTATGGCGCAGTTGACTCCATAAAAGGTAGCAGGAACTCCTCGATGCGTTGAGTCATTCGAGAGAGGAAAGAGATTCATTAGCTACTGCGAAGGAAGAAATTTTGGGAGATTTCTGTTCTCTCAAAGCCCGGTATAATAACGTTCTCGAAGAGATAACTACAAAAGTCGGGTTGACCTCAATGCATGAATGCCTTACGGCTGCTAAAACCTATAAATCCACTGGAAAGGCATCATCTTCTCAACCCAACGAGTCTATCGAAAGTTACTGTCGTGCGGATCAAGTGGCTCAAGAAAACATAGAGGTGGCTCGAGCGGCCCTAACAACTACTACCAAAAAAACTTTAGCAGTAGAAAGAAGAACTCAGGAAATATCAGCAAGACCAGGTTCCTTCCTTGTAGCGAATTATTAGGGAGAATCAAGCCTTCATTGTTGTTGTGTGTAAGGACAACGAGAAGGTTGATAAAGATCATGCCGAACTGTACACAACATACAAGGCAACAACCAATAGCCTTTGAGCATATGGGCTCCAACTCGGGACAGTTGAAGCTCTACTAATTGAATATTTTGAAGACTTTCTTCGAGAGACTATCAATATCATGGAGCTGAAGCACATTACTCAAAATCCCAAGTATTACGAAGCGTATAAGGAGGCACAGGGGTGGCTGGACAGGGTGCAAAAAATGTAAATGGGGCTTTGAGTTCTCGTATTGCCCATATGAGAGGTGAGACTTCAGGATCTTGTAAAGCCTTCCTCCCATGGCTTTGACTCGGAGAACTAACACGGGAGGCAACTTGATTGGCACCACTGGCTGAGGGAGAGGTTCTTCGTCCAGTAGAGGAGACAACACTGCTGGTCGAAGCCGACCACGGTCCCTCGACAACGAAGAATAACCTTTAGTCAGGAGACCCCGGTGCTAGGTCTTAGGGTCCTTGTATTTTCCACCAGGAGGCCAGTAGTATAGGTCCCCTTGAAGTTTTCCTACTTTGTAAAATAGTTGTAATTTATTTATGTGTACTAGTAAGCTGTGGTGGCCTAGTATTGTAAAAATAATACTTTTTTCTCTTTGTCATTGTCAGAGCATTTTTATTTTTAGGTAGGGAAATTTCCCCCAAGCTAAATTTCTTTAACTTGTTTCTTTTTCCACTAGTCCTCCATCAAACTGTGCTGACTTTTTCTAGCGACTTACAAGGTTTAAGCCTTGTGTGTTTGTTGCGCATTCGAGAAGACTTTGTTGGTAATTAGAATCTTGTACAAGGTTTGTGCCTTGGGCGCTTGTTGCGCATTAGATAGGGATTTGTTAGCCCTCCAAATATTTTACAAGGTCCGTACCTTGGGTGCTTGTTGCGTGTTTGATAGGGATATTTTGGCCCTTCGAATATTTTACAAGGTCTGTGCCTTGGGCGCTTGTTGCGCGTTCAATGGGGATTTTTTGGCCCTTCGAATATTTTACAAGGTCTGTTCCTTGGGCGCTTGTTGCGTGTTCGGTGGGGGCTTTATTGGCCCTTCAAATATTTTACAAGGTCTGTGCCTTAGGCACTTGTTGCGCGTTCGATGGGGCTTTGTTGGCTCTTCAAATATTTTACAAGGTCTGTGTCTTGGGTGCCTGTTGAGAATTCAATGGGGCTTTGCTAGCCCTTCAAATATTAGTTACTTAGGAGAGTGGGAATCAAAAAAATTTTTGAAAGTAACGCGTTCTGATACAAAATTGCCAAAAGCAGAGGAGTTCTCTCAGCTTACAATGCTATCAAACCGAGGGTTTCCTCCGACCCAAATGTACCTCTAATCGGGCCATTTTTTACCCTCCCGATCTATTGGTATTTTGGAGAATAATACCTCCAAAGGTAGGAAACATTCCATCTGCATGGAATTGCTTCACCTTGGAGGGTTTCTAACTTATAACTGCCTCCCCGCCAGCTTCAACAACTCGGTAGGGTCCTTCCCAGTTTGCTGACAGCTTTCCCTCCGGCTCTCTACAACTCTTCTCGTTTCTCCTCATCATGAGGTCTCCTTTGGAAAACTGGATTTTTTGAACCCTTCGGTCGTGATACCACTTAACCCTTTCTTTGACCCTGGCTTCATGGAGGTTTACCTTCTCTCTCTTTTTTTTGAGAAGGTCTAGGTCCAAGCGGCACTGCTTGTGATTATCTTCTTGTCGTCCATTGCTTATGGAAAACCTTCGAAAGGAAGGCAGCCTTATCTCCACTGGAATAACCACCTTGGAACCGTAAACAAGACAATGTGGGAGTTTTCCCATAGCAGAAGATTCCGTTGTTCTGAACGACCAAAGTACGTTAGGTAACTCATTAATCCAGTTCCCGCCTGCCCCTTCGAGTGTCAATCGAATGCCGCTGACAATGGTTCGATTGGTGACCTCTACTTGCCCATTGGCTTGGGGTCGTAAACGTTGGTGACCCTTTGGAGGATTTTGTATTCCTTGCACCAGCTTTTGAATGGGTCATTTATGAACTAAGCGTCTTTGTTGCTTATGATCTTTTGAGGGATCCCAAATCTGCATATGATATTCTTCCAGGAAAACCCAATCACTACCTTTCCCTTTATTTTGGTCAGGGCTTCGGCCTCGACCCAATTCGTAAAGTAGTCCATGGCCACGAACAAGTATCGAAAGTGGCCAGGGGTTTTCGAAAAAGGTCTAACCAAGTCGATCCTACATTTGTCAAATAGCTAGGAGCTGTTAATATTTATCATTTCTTCCTGGGGGACGTGGGTGATTGGTGCATGCTCTTGGCATTGGTGGCAAGCCTGGATGTGCATGTTTACCTCTTCAAACATCTTTGGCCAATAATATCCAGCCAGTAGAAGTTTCTTTGCTACCGATCGAGACCCCTAGTTGCTTCCAAAAACCCATTCGTGGGTTTTGCAGATCAAGTAATCAGCTTCATGGGGGGCTATGCATCGGAGGAGTGGTTGGAGATAGCCTCGGTGGTACAGGATGTCTTCATGGATCACGTATCTAGGCACTTTTATCCTAACCTTTCTTGCTTCGAAGGGGTCCTCTGGGACAGTCCCATCTCAAAGGTAGCTCATGATAGGCATCATCCAAGACTTTTGGTCCTCGACCATTATTATTGTTGTCTTCTCTTTGAAGCTACGCTTATTCAGCGTCTCCACCATCAGATGCCCCTGAGATTGCAAGTCTAGGTCCGACGAGGCCAATTTTCTTAAGGCATCAGCCTTGTGATTCTTTTCTCGAGGGACTTGATTGAAGGTATAATGATGGAAATGTTTGAGAAGGGGTTTTACCACTTCCAAATAGCGTTGCAAACTTCTCTCCCTAGCCACATACTCCCCCATGAATTGAAGGACCACTATTTGGGAATCACTAAAGATGTTGAGTTTTCAAACTCCCAAATCTTTGGCGATTTGAAGGACTGTGATTAGCGCTTCGTATTCTACCTCATTATTTGTGGCCTTAAAGTCAAAGTGTAAGGCATAGGAGTAATTTTTCCGATCGAGACCCGTGAGCAAAACTCCAGCCCCACTGCCTCCAGAGTGAGAGGACCCATCAACATACAACTGCCATGTCTCGTTTGGTTCATTGTCCTCTTTAATTTCTATCGGTTCGGTGGTTTCAACAATAAAGTCTGCTAATGCTTGGCCCTTGATAGCTATTCTTGGGTGGAACTGGATGTCGTGTTCACCCAGTTCGATTACCTATTTCATCATTCTTCCCGAGGCCTCCGACTTTAGAAGCACCCGCCTGATTGGATGACTGGTGAGCAGGATATCATGTGGCTTTGGAAGTATGGCCGGAGGCATCTTGCAGTGTGAAAAAGAGCCAAGATCAGTTTCTCGAGAGCAATGTAGCAGGTTTCCGGGCCATGCAGTGCCCTGCTTACTAAGTATATTGGGAATTGGGATTTCTGGTTTCCGGGCCATGCAGTGCCCTGCTTACTAAGTATATTGGGAATTGGGATTTTTCCATCTCTTTTACCAGGACAGCGCTTATCGCCAAGGGGGATGCAGAGATGTACCAATATAGATCTTCCCCATTTTCTGGTTTCATGAGGGTGGCAAGCTTCAAAAGTTCTCTTTAAGCTCCTGGAAGGATTTATCACAGTCATTTGTCCATTCAAATTTCTTTGCTTTTCGAAGCACGTCAAAGAATAACAAGTGTTTTTCAGCCCCCTTTGAGAGGAATTGACTGAGTGCCACCAACGATCCCGTGAGCCTCTTGACGTCTTTGACTATTTTGGGGGGCTTAATGTTGACCAATGCTTTGACTTTCTCGAGATTGACATCGATCCCTTCTCTCTGAGACCATAATCTTAGGAATTTACGTGCTCCGACTCCGATTACGCACTTAGCGGGTTTAGCTTCAAATTAGCTTCTCGAGCTTTTGGAAGGTCTCTTCAAGGTCTACAAGAAATTGGTTAAAGCCCCTACTTTTAACAACCATGTCATCAACATATATCTCAGTGTTTTTTTCCAATTAGCTTTTCGAAGAGTTTATCAACCAGCTTTTGATAAGTGGCCCTTGCATTCTTCAACCCAAATGGCATTTTTTTGTAGTAGAATGTTCCCCGTCAGTTATGAAGGACATTTTTTTGCTTGTCCTCTTTTTCCATGAGTGACTGGCGATAGCCCTTATGGGCATCAAAAAAAATCCAGGACCTCATATCCTGTTATGGCTTCGATAAATACGTCAATGGAAGGAAAGGAGTAGCTTTCCTTGGGGAAAAACTTGCTGAGATCCGTAAAATCTATTCACATCCTCCAAGCACCATCGTGCTTAAGGACCATCACAAGATTTGCTATCCACCTAGGGTAGAATACCTCTTCAATAACTTCAGCTTTCTGCAATTTTTGGACTTCTTCCTTTATGGCCTCGGCCCTTTCGAGGGAAAAAGATCTGCGCTTCTGTTTGATTGGCTTTAGAGAGGGGTCCACATTCAGCCTTTGGACCATTAATTGCATAGGTGCCCCTGTGAGGTCGAAGGTATCCCACGAAAACACATCGATAAAATTATCTAAGAGGTTCTTGAGCTATTGCGGGTGGAATAATTTTTCCTATAGGCACCGTTCCTTTGTCTTGAATGGCCATTGGCTCTGTGTCTGTAGGCTTAATCTCTCCCTCAATCGAAGTCACCCTATCCTCTTTTCTAGCCTCTTTGAGGGCTAGAGCCAAACGGCTTCTGGCCACCGGCTGATCCCCTCTAATAACTGATATCCCTCTTTTTGTGGGGAACTTCATGGTTAAATGATAGGGGGACCATACCGCTCATCCCTGGCACATCCAAGGCCTTCTGAGGATCACATTGTATGGAGACACAATGTCAACTACTGCGGAGCTACAATCGATTGTGATTTCCTTGTCTGCCTCAGCTACTTTAACTGGGAGGGTAACCATCTTTAGGGGTAGCTCAATTTTCCCGTTGAAGCTGAATGAGAGAGAGGTTATTTTCTTCAGGATTTCACGTCTGAGCCCTAACTGGTCGAAATAATTGGCAAACATTACTTCAACCTCGTTGTCGTCATCCACGAACACCCTTTTGACATAACAATCTCCTGTGGTTGCATGGATCACCAACAAATCTGTGTGAGGGGTTCGGTTAGGCACCAGGTCAGCCTCCAAGAAGGTAATTGCTTCTTTGGGTAGGAAACATTTTTGACAGGGTTCTCCGGGGGAAAATATCTGGATTGGGCTTTAACGATTGTATTCAAAGCTTGATTGCCTATAACTCCGTTGATGATGTTGATTACCAGGTTCACCCCATCCCTTCAGTTTCTGTTTGACCAAGCTTCGGCTTCGGCCTGGACCCCTTCTTGGTTTCCAGCTTGGTTTTCGTCACTCGCTTGCTGTTCTCTGCCATTTTGGTTGGCTCTCTTTTTGCCTTTCCAACGGCATTTCGCTTGGCCCCTCGAAGAGGATTCTCTTTTCGGACCCTTGACACAGTCGAGTAGTAAACCTTCCCTTGCACATTTTCCACTTCTTGTCTCAAATGGTGCACTCATTTGTGTCATGGCTCCGTTCTTTGTGGTGATCACAAAATTTAAGGGAGTCTTCTTCCCATGGTAGTGTTTTCCAGGAGGGGACTTTAAAAAATCCCTGTATAGATTGAGTGTCTCTCTATCAGGGACATGGTTAAGGGAATAAAGCTTTCAAACCATTTTTTGGGTGGTTATGCCTTTTTTACCTAGGCTCGGAATGTTTAGGTCCTTTTTTGGGCCATCTATTCCCCTTCAGTTTTCTCTTTGTGGCCTCTTTGATTTTTGAATACTTCTCTACGATTTCCTGCAACTGCAGTAGGGTCTCCAATTTCTTTCAGACCAGTTTTTTGTACAGGTCATGGTTTGACATCCCATTCATATATCCAAGAATTATCCCCTCCTCGATCTGATTGATTATGCTAAGACTCTCATCCACATATCATTAGTAGAATGCCTCTGTTGACTCACCTGGCCTCTGTTTGCTTTGGTACAACTCTATTAAGGTTTTTGTGAACCTTTTCTTTTGGAAAACCTGACTCAGAAGGGACTTTCCAAAATCTTTGTACGACTCAGAAGGTTTTTGTACGAGTGTAGCATCCCTCTGCCCAGCTTGGTTAACCATTCTTGGGCTTTCCCTCAAAGATAACTTCCGACCAACTTGCATGTTAGCTGTTCATTGAAGTCTCTCGAGTTCATCAAACTAAGAAACGTCTGTAAGAACTTGCGAGGGGTCCATTGTATGTGGGGAGCCCTTCGGGTGGTTTCATTTTGCTGGGCCATTGAGTGGCCACTATTACGGGACTGAAAGGAGATGTTGCGACTTGGCCCCAGAAGACCCGATCAGCATGTCAAGATCTCTTATCAAGGAGTCGCTCGATCCCCCTCCCATCCACGAATCTCTGTATTAACTGGGCAAAACTAGGACATCAGAGCTTAGGGGTGTAGGGGGTCTCTGGTCGGAGTCCGGAATACATTTGGCTTTTGAAACCTGGGAAAATTCCCATTGGCCCTACTATCAAATGTGGAACAGTCTATCTCATCACCAAGGGTATCGAGATAGGCATTAAGATTGGCACAAAGTATGCCATCGTTTGCGGCATGCTTGGGAATGTTGGCTGGGGCCATGTAAGGGCACTAACATCGGCTTGATAAGACACTTCTAGGGGGGTGTACGACGGGAATCTTGGCTGCACCACCAGGGGCAGCGAAGGTTGAGGCTCCATCCGCTAGTGAATCACCCTATGGTAGAGCATTGGAGGCTCAACCTGATAGCCAACACATTTGAGAAACTGAGCCCACGACCCTAGATCTTGCTGCAACGGGAGGCGTGCTTTGTTCAAACCCCTTGATGCTCGAGCAGCCCCTCTCAAGATCTCTGTTTGCGAATCCACCATAGCCTCTGTAAACTGCGATTTGTTCGCCCTTTGTCGACTTCAGCTCCACCTACCCAGGGTTTGACACTGACCTCCATAGTTCGTGGGGGTGCATCATCTTCTGCGTGAGGAGCTTCCAGACCCCTCACTTCTAGGACCTGGTCCTGGCCAGCTTCCGGAGGCTCAATACTAGCACTAGATGGAGTGGGACCCGGAAGCATATTGGATATACGCCCTCTCTTTTTCCGGTACTGGGATCGTACTTCTTCTCTGGTGCCTAAAGCTTTTCCTTTTAATCGTTCACTCCTACGGAAGGCACTTGTCGTAGATGTGGACATAAATAGCCACCTAGAATGCAGATCTGACTGACAGTCCCACTAGGCGTGCCACTTAATGCGCCCTAATTTATCGCTGCCGCCGCATTGACGTGAGTGATCAAAATCTGCAAAGAAAAATCCCCCGGAGATTTCCGGGAGGAGAGGCTCCGACGGCCAAGTCAACAAAGTAGCTACCAAAGTGTGATTAGGAATGAATAGTTGAGTTGTGTAAGGTTATCGTTGGCATTTATATATGTAGGCAGGTAGGACAACTGTTTTGTTTGCTTGTGAAACAAGTACTCTCACCTTGGGCCAGCCCAAAAGGCTTTACACAAAAGGCAGAGCTATGAACCGTTAGTAGAACACATGGTTATTTTTGGCCCATACGGTTTTACACATTTTCAGTCACCCTATCTCTCGTTTCCCGATTCTCATTTTCCTCACCGCTCATGTCCTCGTTTCCCCCACCGCGCTGATTCTCATTTCCTGGTCCTTGTTCCCCACCGCCCCGATTCTCATTTCTAGCTAGGTCCTCGTTTACCCCCACAACCCCGGTTCTCGTGTCCTTCCCAGCCTTGGTTCTTCGTCAGAGGGGTTCTTTGCCAGAGAAATTAGGTGGAAGAAGAACGGTTAGTGTGAGAGCAGCTGGGTTGTGGCCGGCGGTGATTGATCTGGGTTTACAAGCTGGGAGGTGGATATGGGTTTTCATGCGCCAGTGGTGGCGCTGGCGGAGGTGCACTAAAGTTAGGGTTTATAGCGTCGATGGTGCCATGGAAAATTGGGGGTTTGTTTAAAATTAACATTATATGCGTGTATATATATATATATATTGGTATTCAACATTGTAATATTACTTTGATACAGCTTAGATATGAGATGTAACGAACAAAAAAGCCCTTTTTAACTTACATTTTTGCGAAAGTTCCACCAAAATTAATCCACACAGGGGGCAACATGAAACAGCATTCACACACTGAATTTTCAACTAACTATATTTTCACACAGAGTACAAATGCAAACGGTACTCACTCCTTTGATTGATCATACATATAGAATCTTATGAAGAGGATTTACCAGAGCGAGGTTTGAACAGCTTAGACTGTTCACAGGTGAGAAATTCATGAGCTCCTGCCTTCTCCCCGACCAGCACCCAAAAGGTCACAGAATTTGAGATAATGGGAGATAATCTTGTTCATCCCTTCGGCATCACCTGACCGCATACAAGTTCACCATAGGGGAGGTTCATGGTAGAGCCAAGGCCGGGAAGTCTGTATTCCAAAGTATCGTTCTTGGTTGGCTTAAAGTCGCCGACAAAAGCTTTATGAGGCGAAGGCATGCCCTTCTCAACTGGAAACATCCACATATGCATTGCAGTCATCCAAGCGATGGTTGCATTTTGTTCAAGATACTCCGGATGGTTCAACAAATCTATGCCTATGCCTTCTCCAATCCTCCCATATTGGGAGTTCCAGTAAAGGGGAATCGTTCCTCGACCGTAGTAAGCAGCTCCAGGAGCACATGGATAGGCCCGTCAAATGGGTCGGGTGACCCGTTGGATAACCGTTATCCATATACTATTTTCACTTATTGGATAAGACTTATTTGATAATGACCCATTGGTTTAATGGATATAATTGGGTTGTAGTTATTGGGTTGTAGTTATTGGGTTTAGTTGGGTTGGATAATGGATTATCCGTTGGATAATTTTGGGTGGGTGGAGTTGGGTTGGGTAACGGGTGACCCGTGGACAATTTTATATCATAAGATAACAAAATTTTCACAAGTTTGATTACGAATGATTTAATTTTTCCCTAACACATATAATCATTTTAGAAACGATCAAATTATCGATTCATCATATTTATCGATTTCGGTTCATGTCTTAATCAATTTCAATTTGAACCAATTAAAAATTGATAAAAGATCTCGACGAAAGAAGTAGAAGTAGTATTTAAGAAACTTTTACTAAATTTGAAAAATCTCCTCCATGAAATATGAAGATTTTTAAAAATATTTTCTTTTATTGAACATAAGAAAATAATAAATGAAATCCCCACATTTAGCCACTCGAATAAATATTTCCTCTTTTGTAGTTATGTGCACAATTCAGCCTATATCAAAAAATGATTAGAATTAATCGTAATTTTTCACTCCAAGTAAAATGTTACGTGACTTATCAATTTAAAGTTTAAATGGTTGAAGACACTCATTATCCATTAAGTATATACTGAATTATCCATTGGGTATATACATTATCCATTGGGTTTATACTAATTATCCATTGGGTCTATACTAATTATCCATTGGATCGATATAAATGACCCATTGGGTATAGGTCATTTATTTGGGTGAAACGTGAAATACCCATCAAGTCTGTGTTCTTTCTCAGTTCTCACTTCTCACTTCTCACTTCCCAGTCTGTGTTTTGTTCATCAATCGGTCTGCGATTTGTTCATCAATCGGTCTGCGCTTTGTTCATCAATCGGTCTGCGCTTTGTTCATATTTGATTCCATAATATTATATTATGTAATATAATATTATGTAATATAATATTATGTAATATAATATTATGTACATTATATTATATTATATTTAATAATAAAAAAATATATAATATGTTGGCTTTGTAAACTCGATGAAACTAACGAACAATATTATTTAGGATCGAGCTCGAGTTCAAATATTGTACGAACTCGCATATTATACGAAATTGAATATTGTACGAGATTGAGCCGAATAATGTACAAACTCAAATACTGTACGATTGAACTCGAATATTGTACGAACTCGAATACTGTACGAGATTGAACTCAAATACTGTACGAGATTGAACTCGAATTCTGTACGAACTTGAATACTGTACGAGATTGAGCTCGAATATTATACGAACTTGAATACTGTACGAGATTGAACTTGAATATGGTACGAACTCGAATACTGTACAAGATTGAGCTCGAATACTGTACGAACTCGAATACTGTACGAACTCGAATACTGTACGAGATTGAACTCAAATACTGTACGAGAGCTCGAATATTGTACGAACTCGAATGTTGTACGAGATTGAGCTCAAATATTGTACGAACTCGAATATTGTATGAGATTGAGCTCGAATATTGTACGAACTCGAATATTGTACGAGATTGAACTCGAATATTGTATGAACTCGATGACTGTACGAGATTGAGCTCGAATACTGTACGAGATTGAGCTCGAATACTGTACAAGATTGAACTCGAATATCAATACGAACTCAAATGATGTACGAGATGGAGTGCGAATTTTGTACGAACTCGAATACTGTACGAGATTGAATTCGAATACTGTACGAGTTCGAATGCTGTACGAACTCGAATATTGTACGAGATTGAACTCGAATAATTTGTGAATTATAATTTGTATAATTTGTGAATTATAGTGAATATTTGTGTTAAATATTACACATGCATTTAATTGGGTAATTTTTTATATTTATTGGGTATTTGTTATGTTCCCATTGAGTTAACATAATATGGGACCCATTGAGATCAAAATTTCCCATTAATATAATTATTCTCATCCCAAATCCTAAAAAATAATGAGCATTTAATACCTGATCTCATTAGATAATGACAACTTGTAACCCAAATCGATAGAAAATGTTTAATGATAACTTATTGGGCTAATTATATAATAATTTATTGGATAATGACTTATTGGATAATATATTTTAACCCATTGGGTCATATGAATATCTCATGGGTTAACCAATAGGTTATCCATTTAATGACCCAACTCATTTATGACTCAACTCATTATGACCCATTTAATAAACGGGTTAATTGGATAATGACTCATTGGATAATGATCCATTGGATTTAGATAATGGATTTATCCAATTAACCCATTTGACGGACCTACACATGGATACACCAACTTGTCTTCCTCATTACAGTAGATATCGCTCGGACTCATTTCATGACTGTAACACAGACCCCATGCCAAAGGTCCACCGTCATCCACCGCAACACCACAGGAGGTTTTGGCGGCAACGTGGCCGAGAAAGGCGCAGAGTTCAAGCATCTGCAGAGTCCTATTATTGCCGGTGGTCGCAAACCCCAAATTCTGGAAAAGAGTAGAAGCCACAATAAAGGACTGGTAGTCCCAGAAATAGTTCGCATGCGCCAATTTATCGTCCTTCTTTGGAAACAGTAGCTCGAACTGGTAGGGCTGGAAGAGGTCGGTGACCGTCAGATTGCAGCAGTAGGGAGACGCCTTGGGGCACTCCCACCCCTTGGTGCAGTACTTCTTCCCCTTCACTGTCTTCACCACCTTCGCCAGATCTGTCTTCACAAGCTGCTGCGCCTCCGCCGCAGCCAGAAGCAGCACCGCCGCCACCGCCAGGATCTTCATTTTCATCGCCATTGTTGGTATGATTATATGCATATACATGTGTTAGGGTGTAAACTAGTAAAATACATGGCGTGATGAATTCCTGAAATTTATACTCCCTCTGTCCCTCTATAAATTATTTATTTACTTTTGCACGGTCTTCAATGAGCATGTATGACCGTAAATATCTTTAGATACCTACAATAATGACGCATAAATAATTGATATTTAGGAAATACTAGATGTTAACACAAATTTAATAATATCTAACATTATATTTTAATTATTTATATATTAATTTATATTTAGGGTCAAAGTCTCCCAAGTTTGTCTTTTAAAGAGTAAACTAGATAACACCCGTAATTTGCACGAACGTGAATTTGAATATTATCATGTAAATAAATAAATATTTTTATATAATTTAATCAGTTGATAAAAATATTAATAAATACCACTTTAGTAAAAATAACATTATCATTATCAACATTGCATGCATACAGATTCTATAGAATATAAAAATTGATCAAAGTTCTGAAGATTTGATTGTAATATTGTGTCATGCACAGTTTAGATAAAAAAAATACTATGTTTATTATTATCATACAATTTTTTAACAAAAAATTTAAAATAATTAAATTAGATGATAGTTTTTACTAATTAAACGTTGTGCAATTGAGTTACATATGTCCATTTTCTTCTTCTTTCAATAAAGATTTTTAATATATTGTGATTAATTGATAATATTGGGCTATTTTTAGACCAAAAAAGACATTCTAGAGAATGTCATTTTTTTTATCAAACATTCTAGGGAAGACAGGAAAAAAAAACTTTCGTGCTCAACAAATATTGCACTCTGTAAAAGGTTGAACATTTTTGGCAGCACCAGTGAATGAACCATGCATGGTCAAATATAATGAGGAGCTCATTAATAATGATAAAAAAAACTATGTATGTTAGATCTAAAATTTTTAAATTAGGGATATTGCCAGAAATTTATGATTAATTGATTGAATTAGAAATATATAAAATATAAGTTTTAAATTTGGATCCAAAAAAGTATAATTTCATCATCTTAGATTTAAAAATATATAGTCTTAAACTGTCAATATTTCATAATTATTAATTATACAAATTAAAGAAAGTTAAAAATTGTGATAGTTTAAATTTAACATTAAAATATAATATAATATTCCTTAATACATTAAATTTTTTATGAAAAAATCTTGAGAAAGACCGTCTTTCCATAGGCATATATGGAAATACAGAGTTGAAATAGAATTATAGAAAGGTAAAATATTTTAGTTCCAATATTAAAATTTTATTATGCAACATGCATTATTAATAAGTTTATGACCTGATTAATGCAATCCAAAAATTTTATCTTGATTTCTTCTAATTTGCAATTTAAACCTTAATCTTTCCGTAACTTATGGAAAGACGATCTTTCAAGAAATGAACTTTATTTTTAATACTATTACCAATCACATATTGATATGTACTAGAATATGCCATTTCTAAAAAAAAGTCGTATAAATAGATAAAGTCTTGGGAAAGACTACATTTCCACAGGCATATGGAAAGACGGGGTTGAATTAGAATTTTATAGAGGTAAAAAGTTTAAGCTGCAATGTTAAAAAAAAATTTATGCAACGTGCAGTAGTTATAAGTTTATGACTCGATTAATGCAATCCAAAAAAATTATCTTGATTTCTTCTAATTTGTAATTTAAACCTTGGTCTTTCCATAACTTATGAAAATACAGTCTTTTAAAAGACGTACTCATTTTTTAAATACTAATACCAATCACATATTGATATGTTCTAAAATATGTCATTTCTAAATAGTAGTTAACAAAAATAAAATAAAGTCGTATAAATAGACAAAGTCTTGGGAAAGACCGTCTTTCCATAGGCACATGGAAAGACGGGGTTGAATTAAAATTATGGAAGAGTAAAAGGTTTTAGTTACAATATTAAAAAATTATTATGCAACGTGCAATAGTTATAAGTTTATGACTCGATTAATGCAATCCAAAAAATTTATCTTGATTTCTTCTAATTTGCAATTTAAACTTTAGTCTTTACATAACTTACGAAAAGACAGTTTTCAAGTGGCGGATCCTAAGAAAAATTGCAAATAAAATTTACAAATTGTTGAATAAACCACTGAAAGTATTTACAAATAAAATCTTTCAGTACTATATTTAATATTTATATAAAGCATTTTATACTGACTTTTGTCTCAAAATTTAAATTTATTAGAAAAAGTTATATATAAATAAAAGTTACTCCATCTATTATTCTATATGTTTAACATAATAATTTTATATATTTTTGTAGGAAAATTAAATTACGTGGAAAGAATTGATTGCAGTGAGTCACAAAAAGAAAAGAAAAGAATAAGTAGATGAAAATGATTCACTTATTATTATTATCATGAAAAGAAGTTTGATAATATTAAAAAGATAAACCAAAATGGAAAGTGTATCAAATTAAAAAACATAAATTGTAAAAAAATACGTATGAAAGAATTTTCCTAACAAATGGAGATTGAGAATACAAAAAGAATGTGCATCCTCAAAAATAGGATATGATTAGTTACTCATTAATCGAAAAATATTGAAGTATAGGAAAAACTAAAAATGGGGGCGAGATTTGTATTGTAAATTGAGGGTTGACTTTATGAAATATTTCATTTTCAATTAATTTTAGAAAGTGACGTGGAAATTTGTGTGAGTGACATGTGGCAAGAACTATGTGCGAGGGACATGTGGCAACAATGGACTCCTTTATGGGAATTGAATGTTAGCCTAGTGGTTGAAGTCTAGTACTACTACCATGAGGTCATGGGTTCAATTCTCACCAGGGCAAAGGGAGGGAAGGGATTTTATTGGGGGCTCATTTGAGTTATTACCCAATTTTATTTTCAAAAAAAATAATAATAATGGACTCCTTTAATATATACTATAGATACGCAATTTATAATTGGATAGAGGGAGTAATTGCTATTCCTAATTATGTCATTTATTTATCCACGAGACCATCTCAACTAATAAATACAAATGCAGACAGAAATTAGAAGTAATTAAAAAGAAATTGGAGTAACTTTACATCATGAATTTAAGACTGATGCGTCTGGAAACTGGTCAAGCCGCTCCGCTAAATCCTTTGGTTGAGATCTGCAAGACAACAAGCCCCGGAAGATCCCAGAGAAAAACCCCCTGATGCTTAAATCAGAAAAATACTCGAGTAATTATAAAAAAATGTGTTTCAACAATAATGAATACGTACATGGTTTTTATACGGTATTACTAAGTAGTATTTGTCTTTAATTATATCTCTTAATTCCCCTTAAATATGGTAACTAAAAATCCTTCCTTGGAATATCCATCTTGGGCCAAAACAGGCCCAAGATACTTTCTGGGCTTTAACCAGGCCAGTCCATCATCAAGAGCTCCCAGAAAACTCAATGGGGCCTCGAGGCTACTAATCTTCGAGGTGTCTTGTTCTTATCCTCGAACTTCTTATCTTTGAAGGGCCTCTGGGGTTATGGAATCTTAGACTTGCCATACCCTTGAATAATCTTCTCCAGCTTTGAGGTGGCATTTAGTTTTCTTCTTTTTTTTTAATTTCTAACAGAATTTAAAAGGCACGTGTGTCAGCTGGCAATGAAAAAAGGCCTGTGAACAGAGGTAGTTTCTAAAAAGGTATGACAACTTTTTCACGCCGTTTCGAATTTCTAGCTTCTCCAAGAAAAACATTATTTTGGCCGCAGTTTTAGGCTCATTAACTCCTCACTTCTCCCACGTCTCTTCACTTTATCTGCAGGTACTTTCAGAAGATTTTCTCAGTATTCTCCTCTTCATCTACTCCTTGTCTTTACCCTTACATTCTCTTCTTTCACAAGTATGTTTTTCTAATCTTTATCCTTTCTTTATCCTTGATTCATCTTTATTATGGTTGTCTCTGGTGAGAAATCTGATGAGAGGGGGGCACTTTAGGTCTGAGAGATTTGAGACTGGGTCACCTGAAAAGAAGGATTCGGATGCCACACCTAGAAGTTCTAAGCATTCTCCCCAGGATTTCGGCCCAAATGCCGATGAAATTGGCATACTAACTATATACCTATCATTGATATGTTTTTAGGAGAGCTTCCTCATGTTTGGCCCCCAGGCCTAGGAAAATGATATATTCAAAGGTCGTCTCGTGTTGGGGATATCAAATTTAGTTCCTCTCTTCAAGAGGAAGGGGATTCTTTGAGAGCACTAGAAGAGGTTAAAGGGAGTATTCATAAGATAATATCTCCCACTCTCGAGACTCAAGGAGAGAACATTCGAGAGCCCCCAGCAGAATAAAAAAATCAAGAGCCCTAAGCCCACGACATGTCTTGCTCAATATCGAAAATTCTGTAATCGCTACCTCCTGGTCAGAGGATTCCCCTTGATGTCGAACTGCAGTGGCTGGGAATAATGATATCTCCTGAGAGTCCTCCCGAGGGGAGATCGATTATATACTTGAAACATATTCGTTCAGGGCAGTGTTTTCCCTTTCCTCCAATATTCCCGAGACTGCTCTAGGATTTTCAAGTGAGCTCTGCTCAAGTCCACCCTAATGAGATAATAACCATTATGTTATTCCTGACACAGTGTCATAGACTCGGTATCGAGCCCGAGTATAAGTTGTTCCGTTCTTTGTTTATCGTATCTTCCAACGGTAATTCTTCTGATAATATCATCAGGCTCTCCACCAGACAGAGGAAGCGAAAGGTTTTTACCATCCCTAGTAATGTTGGAAAGTGGTGAGATGCTAAGAGGGGGCTTACTTTCAACTGCCTCAGATATGAGGTTCCCCAATGGAATCCTGACATCAAAGTCGAGGCCCAGTTGTCAAAAAAGTTTGTTTATCCCGCCACCTTGAGGATGTTTGGGACCGCCTATTAGCCTCACCCCTCTCTTATGCTGACTACTCCAACCCAGATAACTCGATTGGGGGGCAAGCTTGGCCGATTAAGGTTTGTCAAAAATACATCTACGAGCTAGCCATGAAGAGGAAATTGTCGAGGATACAACACTTGGCTTTCAAAGATGAGCCTAAGCTAAGCAAGAATCGGAGAAGGCTTGTTAAAGAAGGAGATAAGTCTCATTCTTCTCTCGACCTATCATTCGAGAGCCCCATCTTGAAGAGTGCGTTGATTATTCTGATTTTGAAGGTGTTTTAATGTTTCATTACCCATTCTTGCACCGATATGCCCTTTTGTTTCTTCTAAATTTCCTTTCACCTTTTTCAGTGGATATGAGTTTAGGTACTGCTATAATCAAGAAGGGGGAAAAATAACTCTGCAAAGATTATTACCCCTACCCCTCATGAGGCTGCTACTTCCGAGAAGTCACCGAAAAACCAAAAGTCCGAGGGTGGCTCCTTCCCAAGGGAGTCTCCTCAAAAGACTTCTTAAGATAAGGCTTTTAAGAGCCTCATACTCAATGCCTTGAAACTGGGGCCAGCATCGTTACACCCCCCCCCTTGAGCCTTTCGGTCGTGGGGGCTGATGTCCTCGGCCCATTTTCTAAAAACTCCAGGTTGGTTTTCCACAGGGAAGATAATCTATTTTCTCTTTTTTTTGTTAAGTTTTCCTAATCCTTCTACCATCTTTCAGGTGGTTAAGGATCTTGACCTAGTGTCCTCCTCTCTCTCTCCTCCCTTCTTTGGAGTCTGGGTTCCCACCACATCTTCTCTCTTTCCTCTGTTTAAGAGGAAAAGGACAAAAATATTGCCTTGTTGTCAAAGAAGAAAGTCACCAACCTTATGGCTATGAATGAGCCCCTCGTCCTCGAGAAGAATGTTGTGGTGGAGGATGTTAAGAAAGCTCAAGATGCAGAGTCTCAAGTGGTCCCGCTGGAGGCTTTCAAGGATAAGGTTCTCCAGACTCGAGAGCTCTTTGATCTCTTCGTCAATCTTCTCGACATGGCCAAGGGACTTGGGCGAAACCTCCTCGTTCAAGAAGTCATCCTACCCAAAATGTCTTCGTCTCTGTATGAAGACGATGTTAAGCTATTAAAGGAGGAGACCAAATCCGAGGGTGTGGAGGCGAGCAACCAAAAGTGGGATGATGTTGTGTACAAGGGGGGGTTTGAGCTTGTCCCTGATGAACCTTCCAAAGGCCTCGAGTAAATACCACTCCATTGAGGAGATTCTTGCCATTCCTAATCTCGATGAAGAGTCCAAGGGGCCCAAGACTGAAGCTGGGTCCAGCAGCGTGGCTTAAGTAGGGGATAAGCCTCCCAATGTACGGAATATTGCATAACCTAGCCCCTTGGGCTTTTCCTGTAACTGTCCTTTTTTCTATAAACATTCTCTTTCCCTTGTTAATTTTATGTCCATTTTTTTGTCATAGTTTAACGCATTGCGAAAGGAACTTAAATCCATTTGCGAATATTCTGCCAAGACCAAAGTAGAGCTTGAAATTTCTGGGGTGGTGTTAATGAGGACCATATTGGTTGTAAGGTAGTGCTCCGAATAGTTAGAATCTTGGCGCAATGGGACTCATCCTTATATGTCCAACTTGACTGCAGCTTCAGATTTGCACCTCTAAGCATATCAAAGGTTTCCTTTAAATCTAAAAAGAACTCCTCGTAACCCTTGCTTCTTACCACAATGTCATCCTATTATATCTTTATATTCTTACCAATTTGCTCCCTGAACAGCTTATCCACCAGCCTTTGGTACGTGTTCCCTGTATTCTTCAAGCCAAATGGCCTTTTCTTATAACAATATGTGCCTACATCTGTTATAAACAAAGTTTTCTCCTTATCTTCTTCTGCCATCAATATCGAATGGTAGTCCTTGTGAGAGTTAAAGAAAGCCGGCACCTGGTACCCTGTAATAGCTTCTACCAACTTGTCGATTAGGGGTGAAGGGTAACTATGCTTGGGGCAACACTTGTTCAAATCTGTAAAGTCTATGCACATTTTCCAAGTTCCATCATGCTTCGAAACCAAACTCGATAAGCTAGCCATTTTGGATAGAACACCTCCTTAATTACTTCTTCCTTTATCAATTTATCCATTTCCGCCTTGATGGCCCTACCCTGCTGGGTGCAAATATCATTCTCTTCTGCTTAATAGGTTTAACGAAAGGATCAATCAATTTATGTACTGTTAATCTCGATGGTACTCATGTGAGATATGAGGTACTCCATGAAAATACATCCTCATATTCTCCCATCAAACTTCCTAATTCCCCTTTTATGTTTTTTGGAATGAACTTTCCTACAACCACTGTCCCTTTATCTCGAATGGGCACTTGCTCAGTTTCCGTGAGGTTTACTCCACCGTGTACTGAGGCTACATCCCTCATCTTTCTTACCTCCCTTACTACCGTGAGATTACAACTTTTGGCTAATGCCTGATCTCCTCGAATTGAAGCTATTCCCATTCTTATTGGAAATTTCATCATCAAGTGATACAGAGACCATATTGCTCGGGCTTGACACATATATGGCATCAAAAGAATCACATTCTAAGGGGAGTATGCATCAACGACCACAAAGTTACAGTCTATTGTCACCCCTCGATCTCCTTTGGATATCCAGACTAATAGGGTAATCTCTCCTATGGGGTATATAGGGTTTCCAGTAAATCCCAAGAGGGGTGTGGTTGATTTTTTTCAAGTTGTTCCTCCCTATTTCCAGTTGATTAAAACATTCCAGAAACATTCCAAAAACATTATTTTGACTCCGCTTCCATCAACAATAAATACCCTCTTCACTAGAGAAGTCCCAATTACTACCGAGACCACCATAGGATTTGTATGCGGGGTCTGATTCAAAACCGCATCGACTTTTAAGAAAGTTATGGTCTCATCTTGTCAAAATCTCTTATGCCTTGACTCTTCTACATGTATCTTGCAAGAATCCACCTTCATAACTGAATTTGACGACCTTTTGCCCACAATTCCACTTATCATGTTGATCACCCTACAGATTGGAGGATTTTCACCATTTCTATTCTCTTGATTTCCAGCTGGTTGTTCTCGTTGGCCTCCATTCCTTCTTCCTTGCTCTCTATCTCGAGGCTCTCGAGGATCTTAATCCTGAGGACTCCTATCCCCGCTGCCTCTATTATTTTGGTAATTCCTCTTGTATGGTGGTCGATCATTTCTTGGCCTAGGTGGCTCACTTCGATTTCCTCGCCTGGGTCCAAGACCTTGATGGCATCCTTCCCCCTCCCACCTCTCAATCTCTATCTTCAAATGAGTACAATCATTCGTATCATGGCCATAATCCCCATGAAAATCATAAAACAAGTTCATGGCTCTCCTCCCAGTCACTGCTGCAGGTGTGTTCTGCATTGGCTGTGGATGCCAGAGTATCCCTTGATAAATACTCAAGATTTGTGCTTGTGACATGTTCATGGGTGTATACCTCTCGAAGTTAGGTCTTGCTACTTCCATTGGTTTCTTTCCCTGAAAATTGTTACTTTTTCCTGGTCTATCAGTCATACTTTCCCTCTTTCTTCTTGTGGCTTATTCAACTTTTGAATACTGCTCGACAACTTCTTGAAGTTTCGGTAGTGTTCGAGGGACTTCGGTACTCAGCTTCTTATACAGCTCTACATCCCGCATCCCCAACAGGTATCCTTGAATTACTTCATTCTTTGTGGTCTCGACCACTTCCAAACTCTCATCCATTTGACGATGATAAAAAGCCTATGTCATCTCCCCTTGATTCTTTTTGTTTGATACAATTCCAACAAAGTTTTATTAAATTTCTTCTTTTGGGCATACTAGCTTAATAACGCCACACTAAAGTCCCTGTAGGAATGCAAAGACCCTATTGGCAACTTATTATACCACTCCTGAGTTTTCCCTCGAAGATAGCTCCCCATTTAATTGCATGTCAACTTTTCATTGAAGTCCCTCAAGTTCTTTGGACTTCGGAACGTTTGAATGAACTTTCAAGGATCTGATTCTCCACTGTAGATGGGAAGCCCCTCTGGGGGTTTGGTATCTACTGGACATCGCTCTCCTGTTATCAATGGAGTAAAAGGTGGCCAAGTGGCCCAATCAGCCCACCCAACTCCTTTTTCAGTGCGTCTCTCATATCTCCTGTTGGTCCTCACTGCTCTCCAGGTAAATTAAATTCTCTATTAGTATCCCCATATGGCATTTGATACATGGGCTGCTGGCCCATATACCCAGGATTCATCCAAAATTGCATGGCCCCTGAACTTACATGAGGCAATCCATACGGGTCATATAATCCTTTACTAGCAGGATAATTTGGTATCCCCGTGCCACCATATCCTTGAAGTCCATGTCCCATCTCTGTTCTGGGAAGTGCAACCATGGAGGCTATCTGCATCGAAGGGGGGACGGAATATACTACCCCTGGCAGACATTCTGGGAAAAAAAGGCTAGGGTTGTGCGTGGTTCCCCTCTTGAGCATATCCAAAATAAGGGAACGCTAACATGGGTTGAGAAACATTACCCACAGGCATATCCATGACCGTTGACCGTCGAGGGTACCACATCTCTCGATATACCCATAGGTACCGAGAGAGGTGTGATATGATGTCCAGTAGCTTCTAACATCTGAGCTGCTCGAGCTAGATGTGGTTGTGAACCAACCACTCTCATAGCTTGATTCGCTTGCACAGCCCGCTCGTAGGCCTCAATATGGGAGTCACCGGAAGCTTCCGTAAAATGTCTATCTCTTTCATCATACGACCTAGCTAGTATATCTTGTGCAGGATTTGTGATCCCTACATCTCGCCCCACATTATCCTCCATATGCCTCGAGGGTCCAGCTACATCTCGAGGGGCCTCGATTATTGGTAGACTAGGCTCAATAGGGCCTGACCTTGCTTCCAGCCCACCAATCAAGACCTACAACACTCTCGGCTCACCTGTCGATGCCTGCACCACTTCTCTCTCAACATTCTGGGACACGGAAGGGTTAACCATCCTTCTTCTTCTTCCTTGACACGAGGATTGTATCTTGTCAGTAGCACCTGTCCCCTTCAACTTTAGCCTCTCACTCCATCGAGTATTCGTAGAAGTGGACATAAACCAAAGGACCTGAATTTGACTGAATTAGTCCCACCAGGCATGCCAATTAATAGATCTGGAAACCGATCAAGCCGCTCCGCTGAATCCTTTGGTTGAGATCTGCAAGACAACAAGCTCTGGGAGGTCCCATGGGAAAACTCTCTGATACTTAAGTTAGAAGAATACTCAAATAAGTATAAAAGGTGTGTATGAACAATAATGAATATGTGCCCGGTATTTATACTGTATCACTAAGTAGTATTTATCTTTTTTATAACTCTTAATTCTCATTAAATACTGTAACTGAACATTCTTTCTTTCAACACCCATCTTTGACTAAAACATGCCCAAGGTACTTTTTGGGCTTTCACTAGTTCAGTCCATCATCAAAGACCGTGTGATGCAGCCCAACTAGGTTGTGTAAATAAAAGAAGGGAACAATGAAAAAGGAATTTTGGTGGGTGACTTTTTTTTTTCCTTAATAAAGTGGATGACTTTAGTTCCAAAATCTGGAAGAAATAAACAAACTTTGTATTGCGTGCACGGTGTGTGTGATTAAAAGAAATAGTTATCCTTTATAGTGATCATTTATACAGTATTCGACAAGATCTAAAGTTCAGCTTTAAAACAAGAAGAATTTTTTGTCTTCAATCCGTACAACCTTGAAAAAGAAATTATCTTGTTTACTAAAAAACAGGAAGTTTTTTTTAAAAAAGAAGAGCGACGTGAATAACTCTACATAATTTACAAAAGTACCAACTTAACCCTGTAATAATTAAAAGTGTAAATATAATCCTACACAGTTAGTTTATGTGCAAATATAATCTTTTAGGACGGAATCGGTGAAAAGATCATTTTACCCTTCTACAAAAAAATAAATACAAAAGGTATTGAAATTACCTTCATACCCTCTGAATCTCGCCTCTATTACTTCACTTTATACCCATCCCCAACTCCACTTTATCATCACCGCTTTGTGTGTAGTGTATCAAAAACATTTTTTAAAAAAAATAAGATTTTGCTTTTTCTCCTAGTTTCTTTCATTTTCTCCTTCTCAAACTCTCGTCTTCGTCCCTCTCGGCTGTACACAACCCCATAGCACAGGGTTTTGCGAAGCTCTCAATTTGGTGCAATGTGTAGGCCACGTGCCGCAGCAATCGAGTGGCCGGAGATCAAACCGGTGAGATTCTGTGGGATGGATGGTGGTTGGTTCCAAAAATGGGTCGCCATACAAAACTTGGCTTGGATTAGGTTTTGTGAGGATAGGGGTTGACGATGATTGGTTGAGAAAGTCTGGGTTAATCTAAGATAATAGGGAGCAAATCTTTTAATTTTTTGGCGCTTGGCTGATCGACGCTGGAGTCTGAGCAGGCGTGGGGCTGAGCGGCGGCAGGGGGAAATGTGGGGCGCTCGACGGCGGTGAGAGGGTGGAGTGTTCAATCAGTTATAGGAGGGTGGGGTGTTCAATCGGCATGGGACAGATCCGTGGCTAAGGTTTTCGTTGGTGGCGGAGGCTAAGGAAATAGGAGGGCAGTGGTGAGGGGGAGGGGATAGCACTACTAGAACCCCTTCCCCCCCCCCCCCTCCCTCCTTTAGCAACTTTTTTTGGCCCATAGTAGCTATTTTCGATTTGCCAACTTGGGTACCTAAGTGGGCACTGCTACGTTAATTTAACGTAGCAGCAATTAAGTAATAGCTTCTACACGAAGCAGCTATTTTTTGCAACGGTATATTTAACCACTGCTTTGTGTATCATCTATTTTCCCATGTAGTAGCTATTTTTCTATTTGGCAACTTGGGTGCCTAGTGGTCGTTGAAACATTAATTAACATAGCAACTATTGTATTAACAACTTATACACATAACGTACAAACTATTTTTAAAATAGATGCTAAATATTGCAGTTGTTTAAAAAAATAGCTGCCACATATTGCAGCTGTTTAAAAAAATAGCTGCTACATATTGCAGCTGTTTAAAAAAATATTATATGGCTTTGAAATAGCATACACCATCTCCACAGATCCACCTCCAAGATTAATGGTTCCAACCGTTACCAGATATGGTTTGAGTGTATTTCCCAGCAAATAATTGGTCGTAACCTGCAAATATAATGACAGTATTTATTTGTAAAAAGGCCTAAACAGATTAACTTAGGAGGAAAACTCACCCAAAAATAGAAACTTTTTTAAAACCTTCAAGCACACAATTTGGGGTGGTTTTCACTGTTGTTGAGATAGGGCTCCTAAGTGCGGTAAGAATGGAAACATTAGCATGCATTTTCAAAGACATATGATCATTTTACTTTTCCCCGAAAACCATGAATATGTTCATATTAGCAACAAACTATTCTCTTTTAAATACATCACAAAAATGAAAACTATAGGCCTTCACAAATTAGAAACAAAATGAACATAGAAAGAGAGAAACAACTGAAGTTGGTTTAAAAAAATGCGTAGGATGTCTAGAGAAGCGGCTAAAGGTTGTTCAAAAGAATGTGCTTTGTCAAAAGAGGATCGAAAAACATTAGCATCTTGTTCGTAAACCGTCTTTAAATTATCTTCTGGTAATAGATTATTATGACATCACATTGTAAGTAATACACACCATCAATACAGAGCACAAAAAATGCCATTTATAGAGATAGAGGAGCACCACCACATCACATTGTAGTATCCTCACCAATACAAGGCTCAGAAATCACTACTAACAAATGCTTAATAGTTGATGCTAAACATGATGCAATGAAATCTAACACTAGAAGATGCATAAACAAAGAAACCAATGAACATGCTCAAATTTGTGACAAGACTTAGACTCTCCTTTCAATACATCGAAACACAACATAACTACAACAAAATAGCAAAATAGATAACTACAACAAAATAACAAAAATTCCATCGTACAGAAAGAAAATCAAGGCAACTTATGGATGCCAAGAACGTACCCCTGAGTACTTCAAGTAAGATATGAGCCAATTTACAGAAGGAAAATGCTTTCTTTGCGCTAACATCTTGTCAACACCCCAGAAAACATGTCCAATAGCAAGCAAGTATGAGTTATCTAGCATAGTAAAATAGATAGAGTCTTTAACGGATGGAATTGGTGAAAGAACTGATAGCTTTTTTACCTGCATGATACTGAGGGTAGCAGACGTAACAGGATTCGAAGAGTCTCCTCCTAGAGGATAAACAAGACCAACAATGGTCACACTTCCAATTATTTCAGGGCCACCAAGACATTTAACTTTCCCAGCACTCTCATAGAAGGATGCAAAACGAGCAGCCAAATAGGCAGGGTATCCACTATCAGCAGGCATTTCAACTTAAAATTGAGACAAGGGATTCAAATTGTATAAGTTTGATTTGAACAGCACTCATAGACATTTCAACAATTGAAAGAAGAAAAACTGCAGAAGATACTTAGAAATCATAAACTAATAGATAAAGGAAACCAAGTCAATAGAAGACCATAGCTGAAAGCCTTACCAGACGACCCGATATCTCACGCAAAGATTCTGCCAACCGGGATGTCGAATCAGCCATCATACTCACATTATAACCCTATCTCTGAACTACTCGGCAATTGTAATCCATGTAAATTTGCATTGCATCAGCCCAATGACATTCATGGAGAAGATAGTACAGTAAATATTCTAGACAACAGAAATACAATTGTATCAAGTACAGACAATGAGGAAGCAAATGTGTCTACAGGAGAATGTTCACTGCCCGACTTACCTGTATAAATTGATGCCTCAAGAGTAGTACGTTTCATCACAGATTCCTAACGGCCATCGGGTAGAGTCATCGTGAGTTGAGAGAAATAAATAAGCACCTGGTTAATACATATGAGTATGTATATTAGATTGATAAACCCACCCAAACAATACCAATGTGGAAATAAAACCCATACCTCAGCCATTTCATTTCCTTTTTCCCCACGTCCAACATAAACCACGGTGTCGGAGTTGGAGTACTGCATCAATAAATCATTATAATTTAGATTCATAAAATAAGGTCAAATCTTAACAGTGCTCAATAACAAGTTAATAGCTCATAATTTCACCTTAGACAAAACCTAACTAATGACTGTCTTTCAACAACCAAATGAGGTATAGCAATGGGATGAGCTCGGGCAGGGATGGAGGAATGGATCCGGTGAGCTGATTGAACGACAGTTCCAAGAATATTAAATTCTTGAGCTGGCTGAGGAACGAAGGAACCGGGCTGAAGAGATTAGTCCAGCTTAGGCGAAGCCTGGTGAGATGAGTGAGTTTGGCAATAAAGGGTGGGATCTGACCAGTGCGATTGGTGAGGTGTCCGAACACCAATACTTGAAGATACGGAAGGTCGCCGACGACGGGAGGGAAAGCTTCATGACGCGAAGCATCTTTCCATTATCGCCCTGATTCTGTAACATCTTTATTTTCTCGAACTCCCTGATGTAGATCTTTGGGAAAGGGATTCTTCGCCGGGGTTGTTCATCACATGTAGCTCGAAAGCCACCATCGCTGCGCAGATGATGACGAACTCCACCTCCGGGCTGGTTGAAGTCGTAGATGACCAAATTGGGACGAAGGGATTCTAGGATGGCGAAAAACTGAGGGGCCGAGGATTCGAAGGCGGCTTTGAGAGGCGGCATGAGGTGTGGCGGCTAGGCTTGACAGAAAATGGCAAGTGAGATTGAATCTACTGTTAGATGGATTAGAGTTTTGGTTATAAATAGGACAATATTTCGAGGGTTAAGATTCAATCTATCAAAGCAATCAACGGTTCATATTTATTTAAATTAACCAATTTAAATTTAATTATTTTCTTTCAAATTAACTAATATCATTATTGATGAAATATTATAATTTACATTTTATCTTGGCAAAATCTTGGGAATGAATGTCTTTCCATAAGCTTATGGAAAGACGGGTTTAATTTGAATAATAAAAGGTAAAAGGTCTTAGTTGCAACATTAAAAATTTAGTATGCAACATGTAGTAGTTATAAAATTTATAACCCGGTTCATGCAACCCAAAAATTTTATCTTAATTTCTTCTAATTTACACTTTAAACCTTGGTATTTCCATGACTTATGGAAAGACCGTCTTTCAAGAGACGCACTCTTTTATCTTTGGTTAATTCTTGGGAAAGATCGTCTTTCCGTAGGCTTATGAAAAAATGAGTTTAATTATAATTCTAAAAAGGCAAAGTCTTAGGAAAGACGGTCTTTCCATAGGCTTATGGAAAGACAGGGTTTAATTAGAATAATAAAAGGTAAAATGTCTAAGTTGCAATATTAAATTTTATTATGCAATGTGTAGTAGTAATAAAGTTTATAACCCGATTCATGCAACCGAAAATCTTTTCTTCATTCCTTCTAATTTACACTTTAAACATTGGTCTTTCCATGACTTATGGAAAGACCGTCTTTCAAGAGACGGACTCTAATAAAAAAGTAAAATATTTTAATTTTAATATTAAAAATTTATTGAAAGACCGTCTTTTAAGAGACATACTCTTATTTAAATGTTAATTCCTTTTTAAAATATGATGAATAAGTATTTTAAAAGTCAAATATTTTCATTCATATTTATATATACGAAGTCAAGTAAGGGTTGACCGCTTGAACGTGATGCTACCCTATGCACCCCCATTTTATTTTCTAAGTTCGTAACAAAATATTTATCAGCAATCGCGCTCAAAAACATGTCTGTAATCCTTTCTGATTTCCCTTTCCTTACCTCTAAGTAATCAGCTCTAAGTTACTCTAGAACATGTACTAGCGCTTTTCAACATATCACACAAAAAATATTTATTTTCTATTTCTATATTTATGCAAGAATAACGAAAATCATGTATTTCAGAGGCCCTTTCGTTCATAGTGTAATTTTCTAAGATTATATAGAAGTAATCAATGTTGAATTAAGAGGCTCTTTCGTTCATCCATGCATTCCTAAATCGCAAATTCGCAAATGTACAATATTGAATTACATTTTGGTGTCGCCGATTTTGTGATTCGACACCACCAAGTTTCTTGGAGGGAGCTAAGTGCAAAAAGTAAAAACTTTACTCGTTACTCAAAAGTCAAATCTGCTCGAACGTGATGCTACCCTATACACCCCCATTGTATTTTTCAAGTTCGTAACAGAATATTTATCAACATGGTTGAAAAACATATCTGTAATCCTTTCCAATTTCCCTTTCTTTACCTTCAAGTAATCAACTCTATGTTACTCTAAAACATGTACTTGCACTTTCCAACATATCACACAAAAAAATTATTTATTTTCTATTTATATATTTATGCAAGAATAACAAAAATTATTTATTTATTTAGAGAAGGATAACGCCATAATAATATTTTGGACCATAGCATATTTTTTATTAAATATTGTTAGAGGCGCTTCCGTTCACCCATTGTAGCCCAAATTTTAAACACGCAATCATCTGTAATTTAATTTTTTTCTACATTCTTCACTCAATTCAAGACTAATTCATAAAATCAACCGGTATCTGTATCATAATTTATGGAATTAAAAATAATTAATTACTGAAAAATAAATAAATTGTAACTATATATTTCAAATTTTGGATAAGTTTAACGAAATTTATATCTCCCTCATTGAAGATAAATTTCATAATATCTCACATGATAATTTTTTTTATTATTTTCATATATATAATGATTATATTTATTTATCAATTATTTATTACAAATTGATTGAATTTGCTTCAAGGCAGAAATGCCCATATGCAAAAAAACGTGGGCATATCAACCCAAGTTTTAAATACCCACCTTATAAACTAATGTGACTAATTCAAAAGGTTGTGACCTATTACTACTTAAATTCTTTTTTATGTATGGCCGAGACCAATATCTTTTTGAAACATGTAAGGTTTTCTAACACCGAAGTAGCTGTTTACGTCTACACAAAAATAGCTGATATAATGTTCAAAAGGTTGTGACCTATCACTACTTAAATTATTTTTTATTTGTTAGTAAAGCATGGCCAAGACCATTCACCTTTTGAAACATGTTAGATTTTCTAACACCGTATCACCTATTTAAATTTACACAAAATAGCTGCTACAATGTTAAAAAAGGTTGTGACCTATCACTACTCAAAATATTTTTCATTTGTTAGTAAAGCATGGCCGAGACCATTCACCTTTTGAAACATGTTAGATTTTTTCTAACACCATAGCAGCTATTTAAAATTACACAAAATAGCTGCTACAATGTTAAAATGGTTGTGACCTATCACTACTTAAATTATTTTTCATTTGTTAGTAAAGCTTGGACGAGACCATTCACCGTTTGAAACATGTTAGATTTTCTAACACCGTAGCAGCTATTTAAATTTACACAAAATAGCCGCTGCAATGTCAAAAGGTTGTGACCTATCACTATTTAAACTCTATTTTTCCAATTCACATACATGCCTAAATAGACTAATGATTTAATAGGTATGATATTTCATAACACCGTCATAACCACAAAATAACCACACTCGAATGACTAGTAAAATTTCAAGATTCATTACAAAACGAAGACGGCTCAATCCCAAAAGCACACATGTCGATGAAGAAAGTGGGCGTTCATCTAGACATGCCTAGGCCTTTTGGTGGACTTCTCGATGTCTTTGAAGATGCAACCATTGTCGTCAATCCAAATTCCATCATTGTGGTCCCTACGTGCAACAAACTCCCTTCCACCATCACGCTAGTGCACGAAGTAGCTATTTTAAAATAATAGCTGCTATGATATCCCGTCTAACTTAATATAGTAGCAATTTTTAGGAAATAGTTGCGATGATTTCCAGCCAATACTAACATACCTCACTCTAGAAGCGGTTTTTAAATAATTAGCTGCTTTAAAAATATACGCAGTAGCTATTTTAAAAAAAATAGCTGCTATGATTTCCCATCTAACTTAATATAGTAGCGGTTTTTAGGAAATAGCTGTGATGATTTCCCGCCAATACTAGCATACCTCACTCTAGAAGCGGTTCTTCAATAGTTAGCTGCTTAACAATTTGAAATAGAAGCACTTATTAAATAATAGCTGCTACAAATAAATAATAGCTGCTACAAATAAATAATAGCTGCTAATCAGTTACATAGAAACTATTTTTTGAAAATAACTGCTACAAACGACTGCTGGGGGGTGTTTCCAGTAGTGTAGGGTACAACGGTGGCGGAGGAGAAAGGAAAATGGGGGTGTGGTTTTAGGGAGGGGATGACAACGTTCAGGAGGGGTGGTAGCAGGAGAAAAGAGATTGGGAGTGGTGGCAGATCGGCATTTTCCAGCATCAGTGGCATTTTTTGGCGGAAAGGTGCTAGTTGGGTGATGACTTTAATTTGTTTTCCGGCATGGCGGCAGTGGTGGTTTCCCGACTCGGAGTGGTGATGTTGCGACGACTGTGGTGGAACAGTGGTTGTAGTGGCAGAACAGCGGTTGGGCAAGGGGCCATTTTATCTTTTAAATTTTAGTATTAGGCTGGGAGGACATTTTGATAATTTCCTGTCAGACAATGGCCGAAAATGGCCAGTCAATGACGGAATATAGTCTTTAGGGTTATATTTGCACTTATGTAAAGTAGTTCGGGTTGTTTTTGCACTAAAAATTATCCCAAGGTTATATCTGCACTTTCTCAAATATATGGGGTTATATTTGTATATTTCCCAAAAAGAACACAATATTTGTTTTTTTTCTTCAAGAAGTTTAAAGACACAATATTTTTCTTCAAGCACTAGGAATTGCGACTTTTCTGCAGAGTGGAAATCTGTTCTTAATTTCCAACCATTATATTGCTTGATGCAATCCACATGATGGTCATAATCTAGCTTCACAATAAATTAATTCCAGAGCCCCGAACTGATCCAAGCATATTGGATTTTCTATTTTCCATTTTTAATTGCATTTGTGCAATGCCTGCGAAGTATCCAAGCCTCCATAGTCCATGCATAGCTTTTGCAGTCTGCATGTTACTTGCAACTTTCCCTTTTATCTTAAAAATCGTTTTTCCTTTTAAATTTAAATATTTTATTTTAGACAAAGTCTTGGGAAAGACGGTCTTTCCATATACTTATGGAAAGACGGAGTTTAATTCGAATAATTAAAGGTAAAAGGTCTTAGTTGCAATATTAAAAATTTAGTATGCAACCTGTAGTAGTTATAAAATTTATAACCCGGTTCATGCAACCCGAAAATTTTATCTTAATTTCTTCTAATTTACACTTTAAACCTTGGTCTTTCCATGGCTTATGAAAAGACCGTCTTTCAAGAGACGCACTCTTTATTTTATAAGTTAAAAATATGTAATAAGGCGTATTTAAAATATAAACATATATTTTTAAAAAATCATATAAACAGTATAATATTTAACTTACAAATACTCTCTTTAAACATAATATTTTAGTATTTAATTTAATAAATGCAGTGTATAAATGCATACTTATATATGCCAAATGTTAAAAGGCCTCTTTTTTTGAAGGAAAAAAAAACTAATTAGACCATCATGTGGGGGATTTTAATTTATTGAAACCCCAAACGTTTAAAACAACACCATCAAGTTACACCATTGCATGACTTTACACACAATTTGCAAGAAGCACCGATGAAAAAGGGCCTAATAAAGGCGGTTTTATTGGACCAGAGAAGACATTTCTTAAGTAACTTCTCTAGTCGTGTATGTAATCGTGTTCGAAATGAGTTCCGAACTCGGAACCTAAATCTAGAGTCCCAAAGGCCGTTGGAAACCTAGGTTTTCGGTGACAAAAGAAATAAATCTGACAACACCGGACAATCAAAGAAGCAATAAAAATCACACAAATCAGTTTAAACATAGATAAATAAACATTTAAACAAATTCGTAAACATGGCAGTGTCCAGTGGCGGGCGGAGATGACGCGTTAGTGGCGAAGGTAGAATTGACGTGGCCCGACAGAGAGAGGTGTGCGGCCTAACGGAGGGAGGAAAGGGCACCAGTAGAGGGAGAGAGGATACCGGTAGAGGGAGAGAGTCGAACCCTGGCGGCAGAAGCAAGGTGGCCCGACACCAGAGGGAGGAGTCGAAGTCCTGCGCCGGAGGGAGGATCTAAAGCCCAACAAAGGAGGCAAGGTGGCCCGGCGGTGGAGGGAGAGGCAGTGAGGCAAAGGGAAGAGAAATTGGATTCAGATCTCAAAACGTGATAACGGAGAAGAGGGAGAGTGATTTAGATCTCAAACCTTAGAAAATGAGGATTGCAAATGGGTGGAGGTAGATAGATCTAGGGAAAAACTAAGGAGTTTGCTTTAGAAAACCCTAGTTGGCTATTTATATTGGATTCAATAAAGGCACCTCATTAACTTCAATAGAACCGCCTTTAATTGATGCAATCAAAGGTGAAATTGCCTTTGATCAATTTTGAATCGCTTTAATCGGATTCGAAATGAGTTCTGAGTTTGGAACCTCCTTCGGATCTCAATCAAAGGCGATTCTTGAAAAATTTTCTTGGAACTACCTTCTTATGGTGCCTTTAATAGAGACTTTTCTACTAGTGAAGAGAGCTCCATCAAGCTACATAAAAAGCTCTAAGTTTGCATGGAGAGATGCATTATTAATATTTATATTAGGAGATAAATGTATTTATAGAATTTTAGTACAACATAACTGATATTTGCAAGAATAAACCATTATCAGGGTTAATTATCTCAAGGTTTGCAGTTGCTGGGAAAAAACTCTCTGTTCATTTGTCGGTCGTCATGAAGACGTTATATGTGTTCGATCGTCCTCTCTGTCAAAGCTTTGCATACACTATTTAAATCTAATGTCCCCTCACCATTTCGTCTAAACTCTAAACCCATCCCATTTCCGAACCCATGTTAATTGCATATGTCAGAATCCAACTGTCACACTGTTGTCTCAACCCGAGATTCTTCTTCCGCTCCTCTGCCACCGTTTCCATGTATATTCCATCCTTACGTGGAGCGAATTTGCTGGCCACGAATCACGTCGCCCTAAGAAGTTTGGGTCAACATCGAACCTTATTCAGATATTAAATGAATGTAAATTAATTTTTGATGTATGTATTTGGACTTTTCTGAAGTTATTTCTAGTTATAAATAATTAATTTTAAAATTAACTTTGCGTGCCTGAATCGTGCATGCACAATAATATAGTGGATTGCTATATCACGCCCTGTATTTTACTAGTTACGCCCTAACACGTATATATATGTATAATACTAATATTAAGATTTTAAAATAAAATAAAAATCAACAACAAAAATTTAAAATCAAAACAAAAATCAAAAATCAAAAAAAAAAAAACCACAGCCACCACCGAGCCGCCGTGCGCCACCGTGCACCACCGTGCGCCGCCGAGAGCCACCGCGCGCCGCCGTGCCCTGCGAAGCCACCGCGCGCGCGCGCCACGCCGCCGCGCGCCAACGCGCGCCGCCGCCGATCTCCGCCGCTACGTGCTCCAGCGCCACCTATTTCTCTTCTTCATCTTCTCCGGCGGTTTCGTCTTCTTCTCCGCCACCGCCACCGAGCAAAGCCCTAACCCCTCCGTCTCTCCTTCTTCGTCGCCGTCGATCGAAGCCCGCCGTCGATCGAAGCTCTCCGTCGTCGATCGGTTCGCGCCCAGTCCGTGGCGAACGGAAGGCGCCCGGTTCGCGCCCGGTCCGTGGCGAACGGAACGGCGCCCGGTCGCGCCCAGGCCGTGGCGAACAGGACACCGTCTGGTTCGCGCCCGGTCCGTGGCGAACGGAACGGTGCCCGGTCGCGCCCAGGCCGTGGCGAACGGGACACCGTCTGGTTCGCGCCCGGTCCGTGGCGAACGGAAGGCGACCGGTTCGCGCCCAAACCGTGGAGAACGGAACACG
The DNA here is from genome assembly GCA_037428765.1 of Rubia yunnanensis. NCBI lineage: Eukaryota > Viridiplantae > Streptophyta > Magnoliopsida > Gentianales > Rubiaceae > Rubia > Rubia yunnanensis. The sequence goes on along the minus strand of CM075068.1, from coordinate 18,204,808 downwards.
GCGAACGGAGAACGGAGAACGGAGCCACGGCGTCGCCGGAGAGGGAAGAGGAACGGCAGAGGAGAAGGAGGAGAAGGAGGAGAAGGAGAAGGAGAGCGGCGGCGGCCGGAGGAGAAGGAGAGCGGCACGGCGGCGGTGGCGCTATGCGCGGCGGCGGCGCGGCGGCGGAGCAGCGGCGGCGGCAGAACAATTAAATAAATAAATAAATAATTTAATTAATTTAAATTATTTAAATTAAAAATACATATTGTATATAAAATAGTATAAATACAGGGCGTAACTAGTAAAATACAGGGCGTGATATAGCAATACCCATAATATATGTGCGAAATTCAACGTGAAGCAACAACAATTTTGTATTATTTCATAATATTAAAACTAAGGGTAAAATATAAAACTAACCCTATTTTTTTTTTAAAGTGTTAATCTAATCCTATAAAATTCAAAAGTGTTAATCTTAAGTTTTTCAGTAAATGTGCCGATCAATATAACATTTTCGCACTATTCTAGCGTTGACTTGGCATTTTTCGGTATTGATCAAATCTAAAAAGACTAAAATATTCCTGGTCCTAAAACTAAAAAATGTAATGACAAAAATATCTTCTTCTGCTCCACTGCTCTGCCACCACTGCCACCGCCACTGTCACTGCCGTTGCTCCACCGCCGAAATCTGGAGTTTTGCTGGACGGAAAATTCTTGAAGAAATTCCACGCACGTGCTTCTCATCATCGTAATCATCTTCAAGAAAAGACCCAGATTTCAGCGGTTAAAACTTATCCTTGGCTTGGAATATGGCCACCGAGAGCCTTCCCGGAGCTAAATCCCTTCCCACATTCTTTGCAGACGTGGGAGAATTCTTCAGGCTTCTTGATTTCATCAGATAATTTGGGGATTCTGAGCTTGTTCTTTGTAGCAGAAGATCCAGCCCCCGCCATCTTTCCGCCTTGTTCCTGTTCTTCTCAGAACTCGGTGACTCCGTCGTGCTAAAAGGCAGAGTTTTTGCGCAACCGCTGAACCCCATCCTACCCAGCCCAACCCGGCTGAAGCTCGACGTCGTATTCTTCTCCTCCTCCTCCTCTGGCGGCTCTGCTTATTGTCTCCAACGGTGGTGGTCAGAGCGTCGCCTTTTCCATTTTTTCCAATAAGTTCTACGCCTTTTCTTATTTCACCGTCTTTTCTTATTTTTAGAATTTTTTAAAAACTGGAACATAATAGTCAATTCACATAATTCCGGCCAAATTCAGATCTCCAATGTTAGATTGACACTTTCAACTAAATATAGGATTACAATTTCACTTTCAGATTTATAGAGTTAGATTGACACTTCGATCAAAACATAGGATTATTTTATCACTCAACTCTAAAATTAATGCAAAAGTAACAATGTAATTAATTTGAAGAGAGAAAAAATAATTTAAAAAGTAGGTGAATTCATTTTAAATAAATAAATGAAAAATGAATTTCAAATTTTTTTCAAATTTTTTCAATTGTGTTTGTTCAGTGCATGGGAAAATTCAAAGCCTCCATGCAGAGCTTTTGTAGCATGCATGCATATTACTTGCAATTTCACCTTTTTGTTTAAAAAAAAAGTTACACGTACAACTTTGCACACAATTTGCACGAAGAGCTCCACCCAAGCTACATATGAAAAGCTCTAAGATTGCACGCAGAGATGCATTATTATTTTTTTATTCGGAGGTAAATGTATTTTAGAAGAGTAGTATTTTGTGTCTCAATTCTATCCGCATTCTTACTTTTTTTTATACTATTTTTAATTAAAATTTGAGCACATATTTGAATAGATATATGAACAACAGTATTATCGTATATGATATTATTTCAATTTGCCGTAATAAGTAATTTATAAGTTTTTATTTTTTATTTACCATTATTATTTGTATGAAAAATATATTAATGGTCAACCATATTTTTTGAACAGCGTAATAGTAATTACTGTGCAAATAGTTGGGATGGAGGAAGAGTACATCATATTTATGATATTTACAAGAATAAACCAATATCAGGGTTATTTCCGTTATAATAAGTTAATGTGATGATTAGATTTGGTTTGATTTGTGTTTATCTTGTTGGCTAGGCTAGAGTTATTTTAATCATAGTCTATCTCTTGTACTCTATTTATTATTTTAATCATAGTCTATCTCTTCTACTCTATTTATTTCATTCAGTAATATCTGAATCATTACGGGAAATCATGCTTTGAGGATATCATAGCAAGTTCTGTTCCTAAACCCTTAAATCTATTTATTTATTTATTTATTTTTCTCTTATCCCTCCCTGTTAGAATAAATCAGACTTCTGATTAGATTATGATTTATTATGATTAGAGTTATTTCCTTATTACACCTCTATTGTACTCTCTATATATTCATATATCAATAATACAATTTATTACGACAAATTATTCTATCATGTTATTAGATCAAGTTCTGATCCTATATCCTAAATCCTAATTTTTTTTCGGTGGAATTGCAGTGATCTCTGGCAGTCAGCCTCTCTTCTCCAGCAAATCACCGGCGTCTCTTTTCCTCTCCGGTAGCAAATCAGACCTCCGGCGAATTCTCAGATTCTTCGGCTATTGCTTCCAAGTTCTCTGGCGTCCAGATTCTTCTTCCTCGGCGTCTTCGATCAGCAAGCAGGTGCCAGCGTCTTCTTCCTCGGTGTCTTCGATCAGTGGGCAGGTGCCGGCATCTTCTTCCTCAGCGTCTTCGATCAGCGAGCAGGTGCCGGCATCTTCTGAGCGTCTCGTCCGGCGAACAGGTACCGCGCGTGAGATCCACGTGCTTGAGGCAGTACCAGAGTCCAGACACGCACGCGTGAGGTACACGCGCGTCAGTCACCCTCGCATCCTTTAACTTCTCGCTGCACGTGGTGGTGGCTCTGTTTCTTGCATCCTTCAACTTCTCGCAAGTCGAACCAATTTCAAGCGAGTCGATCACTTTCTCGCGAGTCGAACCAATTTCTCAAGAATTGCTCAAATTCTCGCGAGTTGAGGAGCTTTCTCACGAGTTGCTCAAATTATCGTCAGCACCCAGTCAATTTCTGTGCAATTCGATCTTTTGCTACGGCTTATTTTGGCCCTATATCTCGGGAAGATTGCTCTACTAATTGGATTGCGGACAAGGTGTTGTTTCAGGCCAGTTTGAATGGTCTCAACCGTCATCCTTCGTCGAATCAGTGGATCGTTGATTCAGGTGCTACATCTCATATCACTGCTCGCACCAATCATCTTGATAAGGTACAATGTTATCATGGTTCTGATTCTATTCTTGTTGGAAATGGTGAATCATTATCTATTTCTCACATCAGCCAATATCATTTATCTGGTTTCTCTGTTAATGATGTCCTTGTGGTCCCTAAGATTACTAGAAGTTTATTATCCATTAGTAAGCTTACTCGTGATTTACATGTCCGTGTTAGATTTGATGCCAACGCTTTTTTCCATTGAGCACAAGCATACAGGGAAGTTTAATTGGTAAAGGCAGTCATAGTTGATGTCTTTATTTTCTTGAGACTGTGATTCCATCTTTCTAGGCGAATTACGCTCGGGAAAGCTCCAGGCTTCTTTTGAGCAGTGGCACTCTCGCCTTGGTCATGTGCCTCATGATACTGTTCAGTTGTTAAGTCGACGTGGCCATATTACTGTCACTTCCGATATGCCGGCATCTATTAGTTGCTCTCCTTGTCAGATGGCCGAGAGTAGCCGTTTACCTTTTTCCACTAGTGACAGGCGCACTACTGGGTTGTTGGACAAGGCGCATTGTGATTTGTGGGGACCAACCCCTGTCTTATCGGTGGGTGGTTTTTCTTATTATGCCATTTTCATCGATGATTTTTCGTGATTCACATGGTTTCTCCCGATGCGGTATAAGTCGGACTTCTATGACACATTTATTCAGTTTCAGAAATTCGTTGAGACCCAGTTTTCTACTAGGGTTAAAAAATTTCAGACCGATGGTGGCACAGAGTTTACTAATCATCGACTTCAGGCTCACTTCATATCATGTGGCATTCATCATCAGATGTCATCGCCCTATACACCTGCTCAGAATGGCCGAGCTGAGCGGAAGCATCGTCACATCACAGAGACTGGTCTTGCCATGCTTTTTCACTCTTCCGTGCCACATTGTTATTGGGTAGAAGCTTTCTCCTCCGTGGTTTACATCATTAACCGTCTGCCCAGTTCAGTTCTTGGTGGAAAATCACCTTTTTGAGGTTTTTTTTGGTCTTGTGCCTGACTATACCCTCTTTCACCCATTTGGCTGCCGTGCTTTTCCATGTCTGCGTGCCACTGCTACTGATAAGTTTGCACCGCGATCCATTCCGTGTGTTTTTATTGGCTACAGCCCTTGTTACAAGGGCTTTTAGTGTCTCAATCCCACTTCTAGGCGAATCTATGTTTCTCTCCACGTTCACTTTGATGAAACCTTATTCCCTTTTTTCTCATCTTCTGCGAACAGTCGCTCTATTTCAGATCTGGAGATTTCATTATTTTTTGATAGAGTTATTCCTTCATCGATTGGGGCCACCACTCCTGTGCCAGCCGCCCCTCCTTCACCACCATCTTCATCTGGCTGGCCGACCGGATCCAGCTCCTCTGCCAACGCTCACCACATCTCAGCCGCTGACTATCACTCCTCAGCCACCGTCTCAGCCATAGGCCACCACATCTCAGCCAGTATCGACTATTCTTTCTCCGGTGACTTCCGACGGCCACTCTCCGGTCAGCGCAACTCGATCTTCCTCGGCGTCGTCAGCTGGTTCGACTCCTCCAGCTTCGCCGCCCTAGCTTCGTACTCATCGGATGGCCACTCGGTCTTCTACTGGTGCTATTCACCGTCGGGATTATTCGGACATTATTGCTCATGGTCTCACTGCCGCACTTCTCTCTCAGACAGAGCCCACTGATTATCGCTTTTCCCTTCAGGATCCAGCCTGGGTTTCAGCCATAGATGATGAGATGGCCGCTCTTCGTGGTCAGCACACTTGGGATTTGGTGCCTCGACCTTCAAATGTCAACATTGTAGGCTCCAAATGGGTCTATAGGCTCAAGTATCGACCAGATGGCACTATTGAGCATCACAAAGCTAGACTTGTGGCACGAGGTTTCTCTCAGATTCTGGGTTTTGATTTTGACCACACTTTCAGTCCTGTGGTCAAAGCCTCCATTGTTAGGACGGTTCTCGCCATAGCCACCATGCGTTCCTAGCCACTTCATCAGTTGGATGTCAAGAACGCTTTCCTTAATGGTGTTCTTGATGTTCCAGTCTACATGAAGCAGGCCGTTGGTTATCAGGATTCTGTCCATCCAGACTATGTTTGTCACTTGCAAAAGGCCATTTACAGTCTTCAGCAGGCTCCTCGGGTTTGGTTCTAGCATTTTAGCAGTTATCTAACACAGCTTGGTTTTCGGTGCAGCTCAGCTAATACTTTTTTATTTGTCCTTTCGAGAGGGTCATCGTTACTATATCTACTTGTGTATGTGGACGATATCATTCTTACAGGCAATGATTTGACTCTTCTTCGCCAGTTCATTGATCGGACACACAGAGAGTTTGCGATCAAGGATCTTGGTGCTCTTCATTACTTTCTTGGTCTTGAAGTTTTGCCTACCTCCTCAGGGTTACTACTTGGCCAAGCAAAGTACGCTCGTGATATTTTGAATTGGGTCGGTAAGTCTGACGCAGCACCTGTTTCTACTCAATTTGTCGCTGGTTCTCAGCTTCAAAGCACTACCAGTCCTTCATTCCGAGATCCTACACTTTATCGTTCTCTTGTTGGTGCTCTTCAGTATCTCACCATCTCTCGCCTAGATTTGGCATTCTCGGTCAACACGGTGAGTCAGTATCTTCAGGATCCCAGAGATGACCATTTTACTGTTGTGACTTGGATTTTGCGGTATGTTCGTGGCACTCTTCATTTTGGTCTCAGGTTTTGTTCTGCTAGTACTCCTGATGTGTTAGGGTACTCTGATGCTGGTTGGGCTCACTATTTGGAGACTCGTCGGTCCACTTATGGTTATGCAGTTTTTCTTGGTGGGAATCTGGTCTCTTGGAGTGCCAAGAAACAGCCCACTATTTCTCGCTCTAGCACTGAGTCAGAATACCGTGCTCTCGCCAACACTGCCTCAGAAGTGGTATGACTCACTCATTTGCTTCGTGATCTTCGGGTTCCGCTTTCTAGTTCTCAATTGTTGTTATGCGACAATAGTAGTGGAATCTTCTTGGCTCAGAATCCGGTGGTGCACAAGCGGGCGAAGTACATCGACTACCATTTTGTTCGTGAGTTGATGACATCCGGAAAGTTGCGCGTTGCTCATGTTCCGACTTCTCTTCAGATTGCAGACATTTTCACCAAGGGACTCTCTCGTCCGCTGTTCAAGTTCTTTTGATCCAAGCTGTGCGACGGCGAGCATCCGATGCTTCGCTTGAGGGGGGGTGTTAGAATAAATCAGACTCCTGATTAGATTATGATTTATTATGATTAGATTTCTTTCCTTATTACACCTCTATTGTACTCTCTATATATTCATATATCAAGAATACAATTTACTACGGCAAATTCTTCTATCACTCCCCCCTCTCTCTTCCATCTTCTTTTCCATTACAAACACTTCGGCAAACTTTTCTGCATATTTTCGGACAAACGTCCGGTCAACTTCTGACAGTCATTTCATTCGGCATTTACAAATCTTCAATTTTTGTCGGTGTTCTCGGAATCTCCAATTCTTCGGTATTTTCCAGCAGCGTTCGACGTCAGATTGAGGATTCTTCTCCAGCGTCTGATTCGACACCTAAGGTCTTCTTCTCCGGTACCTGATTCATCTTCTCCGGTCGCTTTCTTCCGCCATCTCTCCCCGCAATGTCTTTCTCTGGCAGCAGCGTCTTTCTATGGCAGCGGCGGCCTCGTCTCCAATCCTTCGATGTTAGTCGCATCCCCTCGGATGTCTTCTCTCAGCAGCTCTCGGAGGCTTCTTCCCCAGCATCGTCTTCACTCAGCAGTTTTTTGAGCATCATATTCGTCCAGCAAGGAGGTACCATGCGTGACTCACGCGCACCAGGCTTATCCGCGCGTCCTGACATGCGCGCGTGCGGTGCAAGCGTGCCCACTTCTCTCTGCGCGTGATTTACACGCGCCTGCGGCTCAGCTCCTTCCTGGGCATTTTTTTTCAGGAGCTAGACGACATTTGGGTAGATTTTTGTCCCATTTTTTATCTTTTATTTGCCCTCAGCAATATGGCACATTTTGGTTATCGATAATGTGATTTTTCAAACTATATTGGCCCTCCTCTTTATTGAAAACATGATGGCTCAAAATGGATACTAGAATCTGGCGCCACAAAATACATGGCATCGTCCTCTACTGTTGTTGATCATGTGACACCTTATGATGGTTCTTCTCGCATTAATGTTGGTAACAGCTCTTCACTCCATATTACTCATGTTAGTGATTATCAGATTTCAAAATCTCCATCTCTTTATGATGTGTTTATTGTGCCTGATATCACTAAAAATTTGCTTTCCATTAGGATTTAAACCGTGTCGTTTGCTTTGCTAGCCGTTCATTTATTATTCGGCATAAAATCACTAGGGAAACATTGGGACATGGTCATATTGAGGATAAACTTTATGTTTTAGACTATGGTGCATCTACTTTATTGTCCATTGTGGAGTCCAATAAGTTGTGTGCGTCTTTTGAAACTTGGCATGCTAGACTTGGTCATGTTCCACATTCCGTTATTTCTGGTTTTCGTGCTTCTAGATGCTTATCTGTCACATTGATTTTGCCTAAACCCACAATTTGTGATGCGTGTGAAAAGGTTAAAGGGAAGCGTTTATCATTTCATACAAGTGATAAATGTTCTGCCAGGGTACTTGATTTGATTCATTGTGATTTGTGGGGTCCCCCTCCTATTTTATCTGCTGATGATTTCCCTACTATACAATTTTTCCTTGATGATCATTCCTGAATCTCATGGTTTTATCGCTAGTTTGAGTCTTTTATGGAGAATCAGTTCTTTTCCACCATTAAGGTGTTTCAGAGTGATGGGGGACTGAGTTTGTAAATGGTCGCTTACGCTCTCACTTTCAGACGAAGAGCATTCACCATCAGATTTCTAGCCCGTATACTCATTAGTAGAACGGTTGGACTGAGTGCAAGTACCACCACATTGCTGAGATGGGTTTGTCTATGCTGTATCACCCTCATGTTCCTCTCTCCCACTGGTCTGACGCCTTTGTTGCAGCCACTTATACCATAAACTGGTTGTTTACTCGTGATCTTGGCGGACGATCACCATATGAAGTTATTAATGGCCGGGCTCCTATATACACCAATTTTGAAGCTTTTGGTTGTCGGGTCATCCATTTTCCGACCACAAGTTGTCCCCACGCAGTGTTCCGTATGTATTTATTTGCTACAGCTCGCAGTATAAAGGTTTTTGGTGTCTTGATCGCACAACAGGAACAGTCTATGTCACTCGACATGTTCGCTTTGACGAGACGTGCTTTCCATTTTCCATATCTATTCCTTTGGCGACTGGTTCTCCACCTTTGGTGTTGGATGTTTCTGCATTTCTTAATCCTGATTCTGACTCAACACTTCCTCTGCCTACAGTTTCTCCTATGCTGACTCCATCTCCTTTGGTCCCTTGCTCCATTTGTGCTACAGATCTGGCTCCAGTTCATCAGCCAGCACCATCTGCATCTCTGGCGGCCAGTCCGGCCGCCCAATCTTCACCCAGTTCGGCCGCCCCTTCACCAGTTACCTTAGCCAACTCCACTTCTCCAGCTTCTTCTCCAGCTTCTCCTCCTCGACCTTGTACACATCAGATGGCTACTAGGTCAGCTATGGGGCCATACAGTGCAGGAATTATTCTGATATTGTCGCCCATGGTTTTACTATTGCTTTACTTACTCAATCTAAGCCCACAAATTATCGCCCTGCCCTTCAGGATCTGGAAGGGTTTCTGCTGTGGATGACGAGAAGACAGGTCTTTGTAGTTACCGCACCTGGGATTTGGTGCCTTGCCCTTCAGAGGCTAACATTGTTAGCTCCAAATGGGTTTATCAACGGAAGTATCGACCAGATGGCACTATTGAGTTTCACAAGGCTAGACTTGAGGTGTAGGGTTTCTCACAGATTCCGAGTTTTGACTTTAACCACACTTTCAGTCCTGTGGTCAAAGCCTCCAATGTTCTAACACTTCTCGTTATTGCCACGATGAGCTCCTGGCCGCTTCATCAACTGGATAACATCTTTCTTTATGGCGTCTTTGGTGCTCCAGTTTATATGAAGCAACCTGTTGGATACAAGGACCATGTTCATCCAGATTATGTTTGTCACTTGCAGAAGGCCATTTATAGACCTAAGCAAGCTCCTCGGGCGTGGTTTCAGCGCTTCAGCACGTATTTGACTCAAATTGGTTTTCAGTGCAACTTGGCTGACACATCTCTATTTGTTTTTTCACGAGGATCATCGTTACTAGATCTCGTGGTGTATGTCTGATGGGGTTGAGTTTACCATGTATTTTAGGTTGTTGTTGGGCTGAATTGTTGATTAAATCATTGGATATTTATGTTATTTGTAATGTTATGGAAGTTTAGAATTTAGAGGTTGAATTATCAAGTTGCTGCAGTATTCCGGAAACATGGAGGAAGTCACCATTTGTGCTTAGAGATGAAGAGGAGAAAAATATGGAGATGTTGGAATTAAAGGATATTTTTGGTGCTGAATTATGCCAAGTCAAAATATAATTGGAAAAGAATCCATATTGATTCAAAGACTCCTAAATGTTAGGAGAGAATATTGTGTTTATCTCTTTAAATTCTAAATAGATAAAGAAAGACATATTTTATTCCTTTTCTACCTTTTAGTTACAGTAATATTTTTTTGGAGACTTAATTTTCATTCGTATGTACTCACAAGATAGCAAAAATGCACGCATCGGTCTTTGCCTGTGCAGAATAGTATTCACGTTTTGGGTTTTTCATCATTCTATTCAGACAATTTTCATAATATATTTTTATGCTTTTGATTGCTAATTCAACCATGTATTCTAGCTATATTCTTCCTTTCCGGTAAAGATCAAGGAAGTATTGGCGCCGATTCTCGTGAGATCTAATTAGCTTTTAATACTTTGATTGCATGTTTGCATATGTTGTTCTTGATTATAATATTTATGATTTCTTTCATGTTATTGAGTAGTGCACAATATTTGTTATCATGTTAGTTAATTTAATACCAATCGAACCAATCATCCGTGATTGTGATTCCAGTTCAATCGGTGGCAGGGAATAACCGTCTTAATTTAACAATTCGGCATCCGAGTTTGTTGGTTATGAATTGGGTCTTTCTCATTATTAATGATGCTAGTATATTAAATCTATAGATCGTCTCTTAGGTTATATGTTAGAGAAATAGTTGTTGAGGCGTCCTCCTGGTTATCGACAAGGCAAGGAAAGGTTGGTTGCTTGCAACTATAACCAAATTGCGTGTATGTATTTAAAGTCATATTTTCATCAAGGATCGAGATAGAAAGCCAGTACGAAATTGATCGAAATCAGAATCTTCTCATCATAGTTTAATCTTTTTACAATCTGTAACAATTTCTCGTTCTCGTTTTTACTCATTTTTTAGTTTTTCTTATTCAGTACCCCCATCTGGTTCTTTTGGTCACAAATTTACAGATTAAAAATTAAGGAAAAAGTCTCGTCAATCTCTTGCGATACGAACTTGTTCACAGCTATACTGTTTGGTATGCCCATACCGACCGCAGAATCTTGAATTAAAAATTCAGCTTGGAACTTGATTTATTTTTTGTGTAAAATGACACACGTAATTTTGGCGCCGTTGCCGAGGATTGGTTTTAAGCAGCATTTTTTCCTTTTATTTCTTTAATTTTTTTACACTTTTTCTTGGTTTATGCCTCATTCTTCTCGTACGAGAGAATTAATCTTCACTCCAGAGGTTGAGAAACTTGCACGAAGTCTAACAAAGCAGAGAAAAGCATTGAAAAGACCTTTCTCATCTGAGTCAACTTCAGACGAAACTCATTTCAACGTGGCTGATGAACATCCACGTGAGGAGGAACCACCAGTTCGGCGTATAAGAGACATGGGACATTGCAGACACAATCGCTCTTTGTGCATTGTCCTTCCCAACATCAACTGCAACTCCAAAACTAAACCAGGTTTCATACAAGTATTACCTAATTTTGGTGATATGCCAGGTGAGAGTGCTCATAACCATCTTGATGAATTTGACTCCGTTTGTGCAACTCTTTGACCACATGGTGTTTTGGAGGATCATATTAAACTACTCACCTTTACACACATTGCAGGGAAAAGCCCGTGAAGGGATTTTTGAACTCCCACCCAGTTCAATTTGAGCTTGCGAAGATTTGGAGGAGATTTTTTTACAAAAGTTTTTTCTTGAGTCTAGAGCATTTGATATATGCAATAATTGGTGTTAGACAAAAGAAGGGAGAGAGTCTTATGAGTTATTAGGATAGATCTAATCAATTGTGTTGCAAGTGTCCTAACCATGGTTTTACTGAGTATCAACTCATCATTAGTTACTTTTATGGTGGTATGTGTTCTATTGACATGAAGCTTTTTATGCATCTCGTGGAGGAAATGTGTTGAACAAAACCATGGATGAAGCAAAAGATATCATCCTTGATATTTTCACTCATGAATATGATAAAGAGGATGATAGGTCTAGACCAGTCAAGGAAGCCATTACCTCATATTAGTATGAGAACCTAGATGCCCTTACTTCAATTGTAAAAGATCTAGCCATGAAGAGTGTCCGAGGAGTGAAATGCGAAATTTGCTCACACATGGGACACTACATTGATGTTTTCCCTACTTTTCAAGATCCTCAGACCGAACAAGTATTCTTTGGATTTGCCACAGGGGACAAGAAGGAACAACCCATTTTTGAATACATACAATCCGGGATGGAGGAATCATCTTAACTGCAGATGGAATCAGAAGGCCCCTGGAATGTATGCTCTGAAACAAGAACAATTTTATCGTGATGTAAATCCAGCACCAGATGATTAGAGAGTCACTATGAATAAAGTCCTTAAGATAATGGCCCAAAGCAGTGAAGTGGTGCATAATTTAGCCACAAGCACAAATACTTTTCAGCAAGAGACAAGGGCTGCTATAGGGAATATTGAGCAACAAATGATTCAACTAGCTGCGGAGGTAAACAAGTTGAAATTCAACACTGGAAGGTTACCCTCCCAAAGTGAACCAAATCCTAAAGAGAATGAAAGTGCAGTAACCTTAAGGAGTGGGAAAGAGTTGGTGGATTGTGACCCTAAAGAAGCATGCATGGAGAAGAGCCAAGATGAAGAAGCCAAGGAGAAAGAAAAGGAATCCTCTAAGGTAAACACTCAACCCATGACCAATATTTTTTAACTCAAAATTTTCTCCGTCGTTCCCATCCAGATTAGCTCAAAACAAGAAGGAAGAGAATGAGAATGAGATCTTGGAGGTTTTCAAGAAGATAGAAATAAATTTGCCCTTAATTGAAGCTATAAAGCAGGTTCTTATGTATGGAAAAATTCTTAAGGAACTTTGTTCGAAGAAGATAAAACATGGGAAACATGCAAAAATTAGGGTAGGAGAAATTTGTTCTGCTGTTGTTCAACGTAAATTGCCACAAAAATGTAAGGATCTAGGATTGTTTTCTATTCTATGCATGATTGACACAAAAACTGTTGAAAATTCCATGTTAGATCTAAGTGCATCAATTAATGTCATGCTCATCTCTGTGTACAATGACTTGCAATTAGGACCATTGAAGGAAACTCATGTCATAATCCAATTAGCAGATAGGTCTAATGCATACCCAAAAGGAATGATAGAGGATGTACTAGTGAAAGTAAATGATATGATATTTCTAGTGGATTTCTACATTGTTGATATGGATGATTCATTCTATGCTAATAAATCCCTAATTCTTCTAGGAAAGCCATCCAGGAAGACGGTGAAAGACAAAATTGATGTTGATAAGGGAACACTTAGAATTGAGTTTGATGGACATGTAGTTTCTTTCAATATTTTTAATGCCATGAAACATGTAGATGATCTTGATTTTATGTTTACTCTTGATGTGATTGACCTGTTGGTTGATGATTTTATAGAAAGGTACTCCAGGGATGACAAGTTGGAACATGTACTCTTCAATGGATGGGTCGACAAGGATACGATGGATGGCTTCGATGAAACTTTTTGTGAAATCATCATGCAGCTTTACTCCACCAAAGAATACACCTTCCAGCCACTTTCGGTCGGTATGCCCATACCGCCCATTTTTCTACTCAGAAAATCCAAAATCCAGCTCCCAACCACTTTTGGTAGGTATGTCCATACCGCCCAAATTCCGCCCAGAAACTCCAAAAATCATCCCCAACCACTTTCGGTCGGAATGCCCATACCGCTGAAATTCCAATAAGAAATTAACTCTTACCACTTTCGGTCGGTATGATCATACCGTCCAGATCTAAATCAGAAGTGCAACATGTGTCTCAGTCGACATCAGTTGGAATGGTCATCCCACCTATCCCTGAATGCACTCTTCCTTCGATTGAGAAAGCACCAAATGTGGAGTTGAAGAAATTAGCTGAGCATCTCTAATATGCATTCTTAGGGGAGAATCAAACCTTACATGTCATGTATCTTTTGGGAATGAAGCTCTCACAGGTCGAGGGAATGACACTTTCACTGCCTCTATATGGCTGATTTGAACAAGCCAACTGAGTCTAGTCTAAGACGTTAAATAAGGGCGCTGCTTGGGATACAACCGAAGATTTTTATTTTTATTTTTGTTATCTTCATTATTTCTCTTCAAAAAAAATTAAATTAAAAAAACTTAAATAATATTATTCATCCAATTGACTTTGATTTGTTTTGACTTATAAGGTTCCAACAAGATCTCCAAGAGATGAAGGAGGATTTTAAAAGTAAACCAAATATGGTCCAAGTATTACTGCAGAAAGTTTCAGCCCAAAGTAGTTAGGATGCCCATACAGACCGGGATTAACCAGTTGACCCCGAGGCTAATTAGCTGCCCATGGAGCATTTTCATTTTTCCCTTCTTTTTCATTTTTAGTTGCATTTTAGTACATTTGTAGAGTAATTGCATGACATCATATTTTCTACATGATTTGCATGAAATTTGGTTTGTGGCAAGATAATATGATAGTGTCCCTTTGTGAGAGAAATTTTGGATTCTTTATATGTGTTCTAGGATGACGAATGTGCAATATGTCATTTGTTTTTAAAATAGATATATTGTGAGGATTTGAGCCTTAAAGAGCAAAATCCAGAAAAAAAAATATAGGCATATGAAAAATGATCATAAGTAGCTCTTTATCTCTTTGTTGAGTGATCATATTTTGATATTCATTGATTGGTTTGTACTATAATTTCGAGACTGTTTAGATACTTAAGTATGAAAATGATAAGAGGCACTTATGAATGAGCGCTACTTAGCTTCTACTATGTATTTCCGTCCTTACATTGATCTCCTAGTTTGCCCCGTTGAAGCCAGAAAACTCTTTCTTTGGTATTTTCAGTCACTAAATATTTAGCCAAGAGTCTTAGCCTTTTCTTAACCCTCTAAGGATCCGTAAGTAATTTATTATTGCTTGGGATATGGATTGGAATTGCATGGCGGGTTAGATATGGTTGAGATTTTGTGCTAATACATGTTAGAACATAGAGTATTTTAGACTTATATTCATTGGGGAAGTATATACATAGTTTTGGCATGATATTGTTGTTCTGGAAAAATGTTGGAAAAAAAAAGGAAAAAACTGGAAACAAAGAAAAAAAAGAAAAGAAATATGAAAAGAAAAGAAATTCTGGTCAGCAGTATATTGAGCTAAAAGTTTTTGAGAGAAATATGAGTATGGTTTAGTACTTGGTAGTGATGTTTATACTTCGTTGTGTATTAATTTTGTATTTTCATTCAAAGTATGAACATGGATAAGTGTGAGGATGATAATGAACTCCTTGCATATTCTCTTTTTTTTTGCCTCGTATTCCCTTTATCCTACCTCTTTGACCCTAGCCCCATTTCAACCTTGATAAAGGCCTCATTGATTTGTACTCAAATGTTCAATTACAACTGTGGAGATAGTGGTATATACAAACCAGTTGTGATGAGTATTGAATATGATTTGTGTGATTGACCTGATTATGATTTTGAGAGACATTGAGTGATCTTGGTGAGGCTGGACTTAATTGCATATTTTTTACTAGAATGTGAGCATGAAGTGATTTTATAAGCAAAGGGGAATGGTTTATGGTATGATGGTAGACTATGTTTTCATTCTAACTATGATGGTTTTTTATTTTAGGGAGGTTGTAGTTTTTTATTTTAGTCCCACGTTTATATTTATGTTTTGCATTTGCATATGCTCGAGGGCTAGCATAATCTAAGTGTGGGGTAATTTGATGAGATTGATTTTACCATGTATTTTGGGTAATTATTGAGATGAATTGTTGATTAAATCCTTGGATATTTATTTTATTTGGAATGTTATGGCAGTTTAGAGATTAAGAGGTTGAATTATAATGTTGCTGCAGTATTCCGGAAACATGGAGGAAATCACCATTTGTGCTTGGAGATAAAGAGGAGAAAAATATGGAGATGTTGGAATTAATGGAGATTTTTGGCGCTGGACTATGCCAAGTCAAAATACAATTGGAAAAGAATCCATATTGATTTGAAGACTCCTAAATGTTAGGAAAGAATATTGTGTTTATATCTTTGAATTCTAAATACATAAGGAACGGCATATTTTATTCCTTTTCTATCTTTTTGTTGTAGTAATATATTTTTTGGAGACTTAATATTCATTCGTACGTACGCACAAGACAACAAAAATGCACGCATCAGTCTTTTTCTGCGCAGAACGGTATTCACAATTAGAGCTTTCATCATTCTATTCAGACAATTTTCATAATTTTTTTATGCTTTTGATTGTTAATTCAACTATGTATTGTAGCTAAATTCTTCCTTTCCGGTAAAGATCAAGGAAGTACTGGCATCGATTCTCGTGAGATCTAATTAGCTTTTAATACTTCTATAGGTAAAAAGTGGAAATACATGGTTTTTTCAACACTATTATAGGGAAGTTGTTGGACTTATAATAGGGATTATCAATGATTATAGGGATTCTGTTGGTGTTTTATGAAACACAAGGCTATTTAAGTATAATTGGATTCGAGTAGTTGTGAACTCGAGACATTAAAACAAGTTTGGTGGTGTGGAGTGCACACTTGTATTAATTATCTACGAGCTTATAGTGTTAGGATAATGATGACTAACATGTTTTATCTTAGTGTGGAAAGATATCTTATTATGACGTAGAGTTTATTGTAACTCTGATGTGGTGGGCATATTGTCTAACTTCTCTTTGATGGAAATGATAAGGATGATATCAGATTAAGGACAATACATTAGTTGTGGTGGTACAATGTGGAAAGATGTGTCGTGTGGAAAGATGCATCATTTCAGAATTTATATTTTTGATTGCTACATGGTTTAGTGTGGAATGATGAAGTGTTGTGTCTTTTCACAACATTTTTTCCTATAAAAACATGCGTACACAAGTGTGGAAGAACATAAAAAACACAATACACAAGTGAAAAATTCTCAAAATTTTCTCAAACTTACGCAGCAACCAAAATCACAGTTATTCAAAAGTATTCTCCTGATTCAAGCCTAGAGCAGGAGGGATTTTAAATTGTTTTATCCTCGAAGGGAACTCGTGTAACACAAGGCTGTAATAGGGGCGAATGACTCTTTAAGAAAAGTGTACTTAACGGGACTCACATCGATACCACAATCATCCAAGCGTGATTTTATAATTCCATTGGAATCCAGTATTACAATATCTTCCCCCAAAAGATTCTACATCGTTTTTCAACTCCAACAGCTTTCTCATCCCATTCCCTAGTTAAAATAGGGATTTTGATGAGAGAGGAGACTTCCTTCCCTATATTTGTAGAAAGAGAAAAAAAAATTAGGGAATGGAAATTTATGCAATCCAATGGAATGCATCAAATCATAACACAATATTCATTTTTCTATTAAAACTTTGAGTCTCATATTTTCCTCATTCTTCCATTCTTACTAAAAAGTACCTTTGACTTCCAACAAATTTTTTTAGAGAAAACTACCACAATCTCAAATTCACGTGGGATGCTTATTTATTAAGCTTTGTAGTGTGCTGTTAATAATGATTTTTTAAAAGATCGGAATTAGTCTCTTTAGTTTATAGTTTATAGATTTTTAATTTTTTTGGATGTTGTAACCTTTAATTTCAAACTGGGTGAATATATAAAAAGATATATATTAATATAACCCTACCTACTTTAGTAAGTGTCAATATAACACTCAGATAATTTTTAGTACAAAAACAACACCCCAACTAGTTAATGAAAGTGCCAAATAACCCTAACACACTATTTATGGCATTGACCAGTGTTGACCACACATAAAATGACTAAAATACCTTTATCCTAAAACCTGAAAGTGTGTGGACAAATATCCCTCCGGCCACCATCACCACCACTATCGCTCCAGCAAGCCACCACCATCGCTCCAGCAAGCCACCACCACCACATCCTTCTGCCTCCACCCCACCACCACCAATTCCCGTTTCCACCCCACCATATCCTTCCATCTGCGGGCGAATGAACAACCTCGATGGTTCAATTGAACGACAAGATTCAATTTGCGGAGAGATTTGATTTGCGGGCAAATAAATGGCAAGGAGATTCGATTTGCGGGCGAATGAACAACGTCGACGATAGCTTGCCGTTCAGACAGACATCAATCCAATTATACGTTCATCATTTTAAAGAACGGCGGGGAGAGAAGAAACAGAAGATGAAGAAGAAGATTAGGGTTATTAGGGTATAATTGTAAATTCATCATTTTTCTTTTCTTTTTTCTTTTTTCAGAGGGGTAAAATAGTCTTTTCAATTAAATCTAGCCTTAAACTGATGAAATGGGTAAAATTGCACTTACATCAATTATCTAGGGTTATATTTGCACTTTCAATTATCAAAAGGTTATATTGATATTTATGTGAAGTAGCTAGGGTTATAAAAGCTATTTTATCTATATAAAAAGAATAGAAAAAAAAACTAGTTTCTAATTTACATCAAAATTTTAGTTTCAAATTTTTTGTATTGCTTGTTTTAAAGAACTAACTTAATTTTTACAATAAATTTTGAAGTGATTAAAAATGAACTCTTAGTTTTAAATGAAAAAGTAACTATAGTGTAATAAATTACAGATTATGCAAAATAGGAAATTTGTTAGAGTTGAGTAAAAAAATATAGGAAATATTGATATTCATTCCCAATTATAGAGAAAATTTTAGGGAAGTTGTTGGAATAGCTCGCTTGTTCTTATAGGACATGATATAGTATTTCAGCTCATAAGAGCAAGTCAAAGAGATTCTCTATAGTAGAGAATTCGATTGCTTTTAGAGATTTTAAGTGTTGTTAATATTTGAGGTCCAATAGATTCTCCATATCATTCTCTAAAATAGAGATTTAAAGAGAATGTTTGGTTATCTAAATTGGTAGAGAGAGAAAACTATTTGGAGAAGTAAATATTTAATGTAACCATTAAATTAAGGGGGTGTTTGGTTGTGGTGAATCAGCAAAGGGAAAGAGTATCTGGGATCATGATTCCCTTAGTGTTTGGTTTGCATTTTTAATCATTTTCATTCCCTATTTTGAGTTTTACCATTCTCACATTTTGGATGTATCACGATTATCTAGACCTACCATGGAATTGGGATTCCCCAATTTCCTTCTTCCAGCCTTCACACAAAACACACGTATCTCCACCTCTTCCTAACCTTCCTTCTTCATAAAACATTCACTTTCACCGCCATTGTCCATTGTCAAGCGATCTCTGATATCTATTTTCTCAGTTCCAAGACAAAATTATACTTTATATTTATTATCAAAATAAAAATTATTATTATTTCAATAAAAATATTATAATTTTATTTTCGAGTTTTAAAAATATTAGAATGTTATACTTTAACTTAAATAAATTTAAGACAAAAAATTAATATAATCAATGTTTGATTTTTAAACTTGAACATTTTATTTAAAAGTATTTGTGTTGGTGGATATCATGCATTATGTAATATTTTGGATTTACATCGATTTTATGTTTTTTTTAAATATATTGACTTCGTATTTTATATCCTCTGTAGCGTCCATTCTTAAAATATTTACGTATGTGATTTTTTTAACATAATTTTTAGCACACATGATGAACTATAGATTTGTAAACCAAGATTTCGTATGTGATTTAAATATATGGACTAAAAAATATGTAAGGATGATACTATCTGAATAAAAGATTAATTACGATAAATTATAAATAAATTTACATTTTTAAAAATCACAGACGACATTTTTTTTTTATTTAACCTTATAATCTACCAACTATAAAAAGGGTGCAGATAATGCACATCTGCATAAACAAAACTGCCAATGCACTTCAACATAAACCGCAGCACTTAAACCATTCCTAGAGTTTAACGGTAGCAAGTAACTTGTTATGGAAGGTCCATCACAATTCTACTTATCAATATATCACCTCTGCCTGCCACCTTCAGCAGGAGTGTCAACCACCTCCGCCTCAAGTGACTCGGGAACATAATGCGACGAGGATGCTTCCTGCTGCTGGAAACTGCCACCAGATGGTGATCCCCATTTTGCCGTAAGAGCCGTGCTCATCATTTCATAGATCTTTCCTCCCAGATGAGAAGGATTCTCCGGCAAGAAACCGCTTGAAACAGCAGCAGTTTCAAACAACAGATCAACAGCTCTTAAAGCCTCTTCATCATTTGGACTGTTCCTGCTTACATCATTTAATGTTTTGATGATCGGATGGTCAGGATTTATTTCAAATACCCGCCTGCTCCTCATAGAATCTAAGCTAGATGTATCACCCATAGTTTGAGACTTCATCAATCTTTCCATGTTGGCAGACCAACCAAACTTTGCTGAGACAAGAACACAAGGAGATGTACTAAGACGATTTGATATCTGCACACCAGCAACTTTCTCACCCAGCCTCTTCTTTATCCAGTCACAAATCTGACCAAATTCCTGCTTCAGCTCCTTCTCCCTTTCCTTATTTTCCTCACCTAGATCTAAATCTTCTTTGCTGATGTCAACAAAATCTCTGTCATTATACTTCTTTAAGTTTTGGATAGCAACTTCATCGATTGGATCAACCAGGAAAAGCACTTCAAGATCTTTTTCTAGAAGCTTCTCCAAGAAAGGTGTGTTCTTGGCACTATTCACACTGTCAGCAGCTATATAATAAATGTTCTTCTGATCAGGTTTCATGTTGTCAATATACTCATCCAGACTTATGAGAACATCCTCTGTTAGCATTAATCAGACTCATGATTAGATTATGATTTATTATGATTAGAGTTATTTCTTTATTACACATCTATTGTACTCTCTATATATTTAGATATTAATAGTACAATTAATTACGACAAATCATTCTATCATGGTATCAGAGCAAGGTTCTGATCCTAATCCCTAAATTTTAATTTATTGTTCCGTGAAGTTCCGGCGAAGTTCCGGTCAAATTTCAGCCCAAATTCCGGCAAAGTTCCGGTCAAATTCCGGCATCCTCCGGCAACCTCTCAAGTCTCTATTTTCCGGCAAAGTTTCCATCTTCTTCCAGCGGCGAAGTTTCCAGCGGCGCCTTCCTCCATCGACAGCCTCCTCCAGCGGCGGCTCCTCCTCCTCTGGCGTCCTCCAGCGGCGGCTCCTTCCAGCGGCGCCTTTATCAACGCCTTCCAGCGGCGAGATCGCGAGATCCAGTGGCGGTCGTCTTCCCATCGTCCAGCGTGTACAGGTCATCGGACCGTCATCGTGACCGTCGTGCTCGGCTTCGTCTCCGGCGTGCTTATCGCATCTCGGCCGACCAACAACAGCAGATCCACGCGCCCGTTTCTTCCAGAAGCGTGTGCGTCCACGCGCTCGTGTGTGCAGACGTGCGCACACCCTTCCGCCCGTGATGTCACGTGCCTGGGAGCCAACAGTATCTTCTGCGCCTGAAGCCACGCGCCTGGCGGTTCAATATAATTCTCTGCGCGTGAAGTCACGCGCCTGATGATTCAATAGTTTTTTTTGGCATTTTTTGCACATGCCGGATCATTTTGCGCCTATTTTCTGGGTATCTTCTTGCTATGGTTTATTTGGCGCAATTTTCTCGGGCAGATGGCTCCGCTAATTGGATTGCGGACAAAGCTTTATTTCAGGCCAGTGTGAATGGTCTCAATCGTCATCCTTCATCCAATCAGTGGATTGTTGATTCGGGTGCTACATCTCACATCACTGCTCATACCAGTCATCTTGATAAGGTACAATCTTATCGTGGTTCTAATTCTATTCTTGTTGAAAATGGTGAACCATTATCTATTTCTCACATCGGCCAATGTCATTTCTCTGGTTTCTCTATTAATGATGTTCGGGTAGTTCCTAAGATTACTAAAAGCTTATTATCCATCAGTAAGCTTACTCGTGATTTACCTGTCCGTGTTATATTTGATGCCAATGCATTTTCCATTGAGCATAAGCATACATGGACGATAATTGGTAAATTCTGTCATAGTTCAGGTCTTTATTTTCTTGAGATTGGTGATTCCAGCTTTTTAGGAGAACTACGCTCTACAAAGCTTCATGCTTCTTTTGAGCAGTGGCACTCTCGCCTCGGTCATGTGTCTCATGATACTGTTCAGTTATTGAATCGACGGGGCCTTATTTCTGTCACTTCTGCTATGCCTGCTCCTGTCAGTTGCTCTCCTTGTCAGATGGCCAAGAGTAGCCATTTGCCCTTTTCCACTAGTGACAAACGTGCTACTGGTTTATTGGATAAAGTACATTGTGATTTGTGGGGACCAGCTCCTGTTTTATCTGTCGGTGGTTTCTCTTATTATGCCGTTTTCATTGATGATTTTTCGCGATTCACATGGTTTCTTCCGATGCGGCATAAGTCGGATTTCTATGACACTTTTATCTAGTTTCAGAAATTCGTTGAGAATCAGTTTTCCGCTAGGGTTAAAAATTTTCAGACCGATGGTGGCACCGAGTTTACTAATCACCGACTTCAGGCTCATCTCATATCGTGTGGCATTCATCATCAGATGTCCTCGCCCTATACACCTGCTCAGAATGGCCGGGCTGAGCGGAAGCATCGTCACATCACAGAGACTGGTCTTGCCATGCTTTTTCACTCTTCTGTGTCGCACTGTTATTGGGTGGAAGCTTTCTCCTCTGCGGTTTACATTATTAACCGTCTGCCTAGTTCAGTTCTGAGTGGAAAATCACCTTTTGAAGTTGTTATTAGTCATGTGCCTGACTATACCCTCTTTCACCCGTTTGGTTGCCGTGCATTTCCATGTCTGCGTGCCACTGCTACTGATAAGTTTGCACCCCGATCCATTCCCTGTGTTTTTATTGGCTATAGCCCTCGTCACAAGGGCTTCCAGTGTCTCAACCAGACTTCTGGGCGCATATATATCTCTCGCCACATTCGTTTTGATGAAACTTTCTTCCCTTATGTCTCATCTTCCACGGACAGTCGTTCGATTTCAGATCTGGAGATTTCATCATTTTTTTATGGAACTGTTACTTCATCGATTGGGGCCACCACACCTGTGTTTGTGCCTGTTCCAGCTGCCCCTCCTTCACCACCATCTTCCATCTGGACGGTTGACCTGGACCCGGCTCCTCGGCCAACGCCCACCATACCTCAGCCGCTGGCCATCACTCCTCAACCACCGTCTCAGCCACCGGACACCACGTCTCAGCCTTTATTGGCTATTATTTCTCCGGTGACTTCCGACAGCCACTCTCCGGTCAGCGCATCTCGATTTTCCTCGGTGTTATCAGCTGGTTCGACTCATCCATCTTCGCAGCCCCCGCTTCGTACTCGTTGGATGGCCACTCGATCTTCTACTGGTGTCATTCAGTGCCGGAATTATTCGAATATTATTGCTCATGGTCTCACTGCCGCACTCCTCTCTCAGACAAAGCCCACTGATTATCGCTCTGCCCTTCAGGACCCAGCCTGGGTTTCAATCATGGATGATGAGATAGCCGCTCTTCGTGGTCAGCACACTTGGGATTTGGTACCTCGACCTTTGAATGTCAACATTGTTGGCTCCAAATGGGTCTATAGGCTCAAGTATCTACCATATGGCACTCTTGAGCGTCACAAAGCTAGACTTGTGGCGCAGGGTTTCTCGCAGGTTCCGGGTTTTAATTTTGACCACACTTTTAGTCCTGTGGTCAAAGCCTCCACTGTTAGGACGGTTCTCGCCATAGCCACCATGCGTTCCTGGCCACTTCATCAGTTGGATGTCAAGAACGCTTTCCTTAATGGTGTTCTTGATGTTCCAGTCTAAATGAAGCAGCCCGTTGGTTATCAGGATTCTGTCCATCCAGACTATGTTTGTCGTTTGCGAAAGGCTATTTATGGTCTTAAGCAGGCTCCCCAGGCTTGGTTCTAGCGTTTCAGCAGTTATCTGACACAGCTTGGTTTTTGGTGCAGCTCAGCTGATACTTCTTTGTTTGTCCTTTCGAGAGGGTCGTCGTTACTGTACCTACTTATGTATGTGGATGATATCATTCTTACAGGCAATGACTCGACTCTTCTTCGCCAGTTCATTGATCGGACACACATAGAGTTTGCGATCAAGGATCTCGGTGCTCTTCATTACTTTCTTGGTCTTGAAGTTTTGCCTACCTCCTCAGGATTACTGCTTGGCCAAGCAAAGTATGCTCGGGATATTGTGAATCAGGCCGGTATGTCTGACGCGGCACCTGTTTCTACTCCATTTGTTGCTGGTTCTCAGCTTCACAGCTCTACCAGTCCTCCATTTCGGGATCCTACACTTTATCGTTCTCTTGTTGGTGCTCTCCGGTATCTCACCATCTCTCGCCCGGATTTGGCATTCTCGCTCAACACGGTGAATCAGTATCTTCAGGATCCCAGAGATGACCATTTTGCTGCTGTGACTCGGATTTTACGGTATGTTCATGGCACTCTTCATTTTGGTCTCCGATTTTGTTCTGCTAGTACTCCTGATGTGTTAGGATACTCTGATGCTGATTGGGCTCGCTGTCTGGAGACTCGTCGGTCCACTTATGGTTATGCAGTTTTTCTTGGTGGGAATCTGGTTTCTTGGAGTGCCAAGAAACAGCCCATTGTTTCTCGCTCTAGCACTGAGTCTGAATACCGTGCTCTCGCCAACACTGCCTCAGAAGTGGTTTGGCTCACTCATTTGCTTCGTGATCTTCGGGTTCCACTTTCTGGTTCTTCACTGTTGTTATGTGACAATAGTAGTGCTATCTTCTTGGCTCAGAATCCAGTGGCGCACAAGCGGGCGAAGCACATCGACATCGACTACCATTTTATTTGTGAGTTGGTGACATCCGGAAAGCTACGTGTTGCTCATGTTCCGACTTCTCTTCAGATTGCGGACATTTTCACCAAGGGGCTCTCTCGTCTGCTGTTCGAGTTCTTCAGGTCCAAGCTGTGCGTCGGCGAGCATCCGATGCTCCGCTTGAGAGGGGGGTGTTAGGATAAATCAGACTCTTGATTAGATTATGATTTATTATGATTAGAGTTCTTTCTTTATTACATATCTATTGTACTCTCTATATATTTAGATATCAATAATACAATTGATTACGACAAATCATTCTATCATCCTCGCTCTGAGATGAGAAAAATCGTAATAGAGGAGCAAGCTGCTTGTGGTTATCCCTATCTTCAAGGACACCCAATTTAATATGTTTGCCAAAGTTTTCCCAGAACTTATCATAATCATCTTTATTGTCACTCATTGATATGCCCTTAATCATTTCAAACGCCTTGCGCACCAAGCGCTTCTTCATGATTCTCACTATACGGCTTTCTTGGAGGATTTCACGTGAGACATTCAATGGAAGATCATTTGAGTCTACAGCACCTTTGATGAAGCTCAGATACCTTGGAAACAATTCACCATCAAAGTCATCTGAAATGAACGCTCGTTTGACATAAAGCCGTATATTCTTCGTCTTGGGATTGATTACATCATCCTTTCCCATGGGAGCCATGGAAGGCACATATAAAATAGACCTGAATTCCACTTCACCCTCAGTAGTAAAATGAGAAGATGCAAGAGGCTCCAGGTACTCATTGAAGGCCTTCTTGTAGAATTCGTTGTACTCCTCCGCTGTTACTTCCTTGGGATTTCGAAGCCATATTGGCTGAGTTTCATTAGCGAGCTCCCAGTCCCAATATTTTTCTACAACGGTCTTGGTCTTCTTCTTTTTCTCTCCCTTCTCCTCTTGATCATCCTTCTTGGCCTCAGATGGGTCCTCATCCACCTCAACCTCCTTGGTGAACCCCTTTTCTTTCCAAGTGAAAATTGGGAAGGAAACAAACTGGGAGTAGTTCTTAACAAGCTTCTCAATCCTCTCTGGATGAGCAAACCCCTTCTCGTCACGCTTAAGATATAATGCCAAACGAGTCCCTCTAGGGATGAGCTTTGCAGGATCAGATTCCTCCCGAATGGTATATGAGCTAGAATCAACCTCTCCTTCCCATACATATTGTTTATCAGATTTTGGGCTTTTAGTTGAGACTTCAACCCGGTCAGCTACAAGAAAGGCTGAATAAAATCCAACTCCAAATTGACCAATCAAATTGCTGTCAAGACCAGCATCCTTGCTCTCCTTCAATGCTTTCATAAACTTTGCAGTTCCACTTTGTGCGATGGTTCCGAGACAATCAACAAGTTCCTGGCGAGTCATGCCAGCTCCAGTATCCGTAATTGTTACGACACCATTGTCTTTATCAGTTGTAAAGTCCTCCGGAGTTGGACTTATGTATGGCATATTGTGAATACTAGTAATCTGGTGTTTTAACACCACTGAGTGACTTCTGGTGATATGGTGTTTTAACACCACTGCTATCCAGCAGTATTCCAGCAGCAGTATGGTTGATGTCCACGATTTATGGAGTGTATTATGGGATATATTTGTGTGATCTGATCAGAATATTGTGAAGATAAATGATTGATTTCGTGGTCATCTAATTCTGGTAAACGAATATTCCTGTAATAGTTAGGAATTGGTTAAGTAGTTTATTTATGGAACAAGTCCTATTGATAACAGGATTGTTCAATTAAATACCAGATTAGCATTAGATCTTTCCTTAGTCTAGAAGTCTATTTATGGTAGAGTTAGACAAGGAAAGAAGTTGATTCAAGGCAGGATTGCGATGGGATAAATAGAAGACGATTACAACGCAATCAATTGACGCGACCAAGATTCAATCTCTACGTGAGAGCTTTGGAGAGATCTGCCGTGGTGTTTTTGGAGGTTCGTAAACAACCGACCAAGTTCGTAAAGATCAGAAACAAGGAAGTCTTAATTCCTCGGGAGGAGGAGATCCAGGGAGACTTGTTGATCGTGAGGGTTCAACGACGTAGGATCGACAGTGAGGGGAGCTCACAACATTCACTCTGTAGGTTAGCAATGGATTAGTATTTAAGTTAAGATTCTTGTACTAAAGACTGCTTTCTAGTGAATGGTTTCTGATCTGGGCAAGGCCCCGCAGACGTAGGTGTATTTGCACCGAACTGCGTAACCAAGTTGTGTGTGCACTGCGTATTTTGTTTTGCCTTTTAACAACAAACTGATCTTGGTGTTCCAACACCAAACTGTTAAACAACTTGGTATAAAGGTTTAGAATTCAGGTGAAAAAGAACTTCAATTGGTATCAGAGCAAGGCACTTGCTAACCCCTATACAGGGAGAGTGAGATCAGGTTTCACCATGGCACCAAAGGAGGGGGCCTCTGTCACGCGACCACCGTTGCTGGAACAAGGCAATTACGCCTACTGGAAGGCACGTATGAAAGTATTCATTGGAGCATTAGATGATCAAGCATGGAACTATGTCGTAAATCAGTACACTCCACTCAAAGACAAAACTAAAGAATCGAGCTCATCAACGATCAAACCATATTCTGAATACTCTACTGAGGAGCATAGAGCTTACATGTCCAACTCAAAGGCATTGAATGCCATCTTCACAGCAGTAGATGAAGATCAATTTAAGATGATTTCAAATTGTGAGACTGCAAAGGAAGCATGGGATGTGTTACAGACGTATCATGAGGGAACAAGCTCAGTCAGAGATTCAAAGTTGCAATACTATACATCGAAATTTGAGGAATTGAAGATGCGGGAAGATGAAACTATCTCCGAGTTTAATGGACGAGTCCGAGATATTGCAAACAAGGCTTTTCAGTTTGGTAAAAAGTACAAAGATCAAAAACTTGTAAGAAAAGTGTTGAGGGCATTACCTCCACGGTTCAATATGAAGGTCACATCAATCAATGAAAATGGAAGGATTGGGATGATGACACTTGATGAGCTCATGGGGTCTCTGGAATCCTATGAGATGGAGATGTTGCAAAATAAAATCGGAAAGAAGGAGATGGCTTTTACAAGCACAACCTCTGGGAAGGAAGATGAAAATACAGATAATGAAGATTCCGATGAAATTGCTAACATAACCAGAAACTTCTCCAGATTCATGAAGAAGATGGGCAGGAAGCCACAGGACAAGTCAAGTGGGAGCAAAAATCCGAATGCCAACTTCACTCCCAGGTTCGGTCAGGCAACTGGTGTTGAAACACCGAAGATCAAATCGGTAAATCCGAATCTGAACAGAAAAATCCAATGCAGAGAATGTGAAGGCTTTGGACACATACAAGCTGAGTGTGCCAATACACTTAAAAAGCAAGGGAAATCATATGCCATAACCTGGAGTGATGATGACGGAGGAGACGATATTAAGGATGGAGAAGAGTATACAAATCATGTTGCTTTCGGCGTGTCGTTGGAAGAGTCTTTTGAGATAAATCGCAGTGTGTTGAATGAAGAAGAAAGTGATAGCTCAGATGAAGAGACTAGAAGCATTAGTGATGATGACATTCACAAAGAAAGTATGGAGATGTATAAAATGTGGTTAAAAGTGGCGGATGAAAACAAAGAGCTCAAGGTTGAGAACAAGAGGTTATGTGAAAAGGTTAGAGTGAATGAACTTGGAAAGAAAAATGCAATTGAAGAACTTGAACAACTTAAAAAGGAATTTGCTGAAGTAGTTCAACGAGCGGAGACAGCAGAACAGGCTATTAGACGTCTCAATACAGGGAAAGCTAAGCTTGAAGATTGTCTGAAAATGGGACAAACTACCAAATTTGGAATTGGGTATGAAAGATCAGTTGATGCGTTGAAAAATAAGGCAGATCAAGGTGCACTTGCTCCAAGAATAATTGAGGAGAATTGCCCCATCAAGAGAATCAGGAGATGCGGATACTGTGGAGTTCAAGGTCATGTGAGAAACAGGTGTTTCAAATTACTTAGGACACTGTCCGTCAACCCAGCATATCGGTATTTCAACACCATTCCAGGATACAACACCGTGCACCAAGTCAACACTGGAGGATACAGGAACGGATCCTTGAACACACATGCAACTCAAAGATCACATCGCATCACTCGACCAGTAAGCCAGGTATGGGTTCGAAAGTCTCAAGATATTTGTCTTTCAAGTTTTGTATGTTTTGGAGCACATACAGGAACCTCGTGGTACTTCGATAGTGCGTGCTCAAGGCACATGACAGGAGTTCCTGAATTTCTGCGAAAATTCAAACCTGGATTTGGTGGACATATTAAATTCGGTGATGGAAAACGAAGCAGAATAATTGGAAAAGGGGAGTTAGAAATCAAAGGGCTTCCAGTGTTCCAAGATGTGTTGCTAGTGGAAGGTCTGAAGGCTAACCTATTGAGCATCAGTCATTTATGTGATAATGATATGACAGTGTACTTTGACAAAGATAAGTGTATTGTAAATCATGGGTCTGGAGTATTCACTGGATCCAGATCAATGGATAAGTGTTATCTACTCGATCAAGATGTCACCTGCTTGAGCTCGAAAAAGGAAGTTAGTACACTGTGGCACAGAAAATTGGGGCACATAAATTATAAATCCTTGGCTCGTATTTCCAGACTAAATGCAGTCAGAGGTATTCCCGAAATCAGTGAAATCAAGGAGACTGTCTGTGGATCGTGTAAGGAAGGAAAGCAAATTCGTATTCCTCACCATGCTGTACATGATGTTTCAACATCAAGACTTTTGGAGCTTCTACATATAGATCTAATGGGGCCAGTGAGTACACCAAGTGTGGCAGGGAAGAAGTATATTTTTGTCTGCGTGGATGACTTCTCGAGGTATACGTGGGTATCATTCCTCAAAGAAAGATCAGAGGTTGCTGATGTATTCAAGACCTTGGCGCACAAGCTTCATGTAGAAAAAGGAACCGTTCGAATTGCACGCATCAGGAGTGATCATGGAAAGGAATTCGAAAACTCTAAATTTTGGGACATCTGTGAAACGCTTGGTATACATCATGAGTTCTCTGTCCCCATAACCCCTCAGCAGAATGGTATAGTAGAAAGAAAGAATCGGACACTGCAGGAAATGGCACGAGCAATGTTGGCTGAGAAAAAAATTCATTCTAGATATTGGGCTGAGGCAGTACACACTGCATGCTACACCATCAACCGAGTATATCTGCGTCCGTTTACCAAGAAGACACCGTATGAGATCTGGAAAGGAAAGAAACCAGATGTGTCGTATTTCCATGTCTTTGGCAGTAAGTGTTACATTCTGAAGGATCGAGAACCCTTAGCTAAATTTGAATCCAGGAGCGACATTGGAATATTCTTGGGCTATTCTCCTACCAGCCGAGCATACCGAGTACTGAATCAACGTTCTGGGGTAGTCATGGAGTCCATTAATGTGGTGATAGATGATTCAGAGGACGACAATGCTGGAGAAGGTGATGCGCTTGATTCAGCCGTTCCTACTGGTGTTGAAACACCAGCACCATCAACCGGTGTTGAAACTCCAGAATCTGGAAATCTTGATTCTGACCAGAATCCAACGAGACATATGCAGTTAAGGGATCAACCCCGTGTAAATTACAGAGAATTAGCAGAATTATCGTGTTTCATCTCACTCACTGAACCAAGAAGTTACAAAGAGGCCTTGCTAGATGAATATTGGATCTCGGCAATGCAAGAAGAATTGCAGCAATTCGAGAGAAACAATGTTTGGTTTCTTACCCCACGACCTGTTAATATAAATGTGATTGGTACCAAGTGGATTTTCAAAAACAAATCTGATGCAGATGGTAATGTCACCAGAAATAAAGCACGCCTTGTTGCTCAAGGGTACACACAAGTAGAAGGGGTTGACTTCGATGAAACTTTTGCCCCTGTAGCCAGATTGGAGTCCATCAGACTAATGTTGGCCGTGTCCTGCATACTAGACTTTACTCTTTATCAAATGGATGTCAAGAGTGCATTCCTGAATGGCATAGTAAAAGAGGAAATTTACGTGGAGCAACCTAAGGGGTTTGAAGACCCTCAGTTTCCTGATCATGTTTATAGGTTGAATAAGGCGTTGTATGGACTCAAGCAGGCACCTCGTGCTTGGTACGAGCGACTGACAACCTTTCTGATTCAAAAGGGCTATCATCGAGGGGG
Organism: Rubia yunnanensis; assembly: GCA_037428765.1. Taxonomy (NCBI): domain Eukaryota; kingdom Viridiplantae; phylum Streptophyta; class Magnoliopsida; order Gentianales; family Rubiaceae; genus Rubia; species Rubia yunnanensis. The sequence continues at coordinate 18,174,085 of CM075068.1, read as the reverse complement.
AGTAGACCGTACGTTGTTCGTGCTGCACAAGGGGTCAAAGATTCTAATTGCACAGATCTATGTGGATGACATTGTGTTTGGATCTACCGATTCAGCCTTGGTGAAGGAGTTCGTTGACTTAATGACTCAAGAATTCGAAATGAGCATGGTAGGAAAATTGTCTTATTTTTTGGGATTGCAGGTTACTCAGGAGAAGAATGGGCTGTTTATCAATCAACAGAAATATGCTGAAAACTTGATCAAGAGATTCGGACTTACAAGTGCAAAGGCAGTACGCACCCCAATGGCAACCACCGACAAGCTTACAAAGGATGAACAGGGGCAAAGTGTTGATCAGAAATTGTACAGGAGTATGATTGGCAGCCTGTTGTACTTGACTGCAAGCAGACCAGACATCTGTTTAAGTGTTGGTATTTGTGCTCGCTATCAAGTTGATCCAAAGGAATCACATATGTCAGCAGTGAAAAGGATTATTCGGTACATAAGTGGAACAGCGGAGTATGGAGTATGGTTTTCTCGAAACAAGGATTCACAATTAGTAGGTTTCAGTGATTCGGACTGGGCTGGGAATGCTGATGATCGTAAGAGTACCACTGGAGGGTGCTTCTTTGCTGGATCTAATCTGGTCAGCTGGTACAGTAAAAAGCAGAATTCTATATCTTTGTCCACAGCTGAAGCAGAGTATTTAGCTGCCGGGAGTTATTGTGCACAGTTATTGTGGATGAAGCAGATGATGAGAGATTATGGGTTCAATGATGTGGGTTTGACAGTCCTGTGTGATAATAAAAGCGCCATTGATATTTCCAGGAATCCTGTGCAACACTCTAGAACAAAGCATATCGATATCCGACATCATTTTATCAGAGACTTGGTTGAAAAAGGAGAAGTCGCAGTCCAGTATGTACCAACAGCAGAACAACTGGCTGATATATTTACAAAACCACTGGATGGTGAGACGTTTGAAGGCCTCAGACAGCACTTGGGTGTCTGTCGAATGTAAGGTACTCTGATCTGTACTTTCTATTGTATTATTTACTGTTGTGTTGTTTCTTTTATAATATGGTGAAAAAGAAAAAAATAGAAAAATCAAAAGTATCAAAAATATGTGAAGTGGTGTTTAAACACCAAGGGAAATCGGAGAAAAGTAAATCAGCTGGGCCGAAAAATTATTGGGCCTAGGTTTGTACTCAGAAGGAAGGAAAAAGAGAAAGTCTTTCGGGTTTCAGAAAAAGGGGGGAAAAGGAGAAAGTGACAAATTGGTTCCCACTCAAAAACAAACTCTCGACTGTTCATCTTCCCAAACCAAGCTCCTCTCAGACTGAAATTTTTCAAAATCCCACAAACTAGCGCACTCCAAATCAATCCTAGTAGACAATGGTGAGCTCCACGTTCCAGAAGATGGTCCGAGATTCCATCAAGGTGCGGGTACCGGAGAATCCAAGAATTGAAGAGCTCGATGATGATGCAGATTTGGACGAGATGTGTGGAGACCAAGTGCGGACGCTAGCCACGTGGTATGGACTCAATCAGAGACGACGGAAAGCTAGGTTTGATCATTCCTTTGTCTACGATGGAATTCTCTTTTGCTCTGTTCTTGAGTTTATTGAGTGGATGGTGCAGAACAGAGATTATGTAGACCTTAGAAAATATAAAAGTCTGCATGGCAAAGTTAATGGATTTAAACATGAGGAGTTATTAACTGGTGGAATAGGAGAGATTAGGGAGATTAGTGAGTATAATGCCAAATTGGTTGGGGTTGATTTCGGAGAACATTATAGAGTAGGAGATGAAGAGGGTCAGTACTTCACAATTTACACACGGATAGCCTCCCTGCACAGGCCGATTATCAGGAATTTGGGGGATAATGTAGTTGTGCAGCCCGGGATAAAAGTGGTTAAATCCACTGATTTTACTGTGGCTGGTGACACAGAGATAGTGTGTTTTGATGAGTCTCTGTCTCAGACTCAAGAATCACTGAGAAGGTTACCTATTCCTGTTGTGGACATTAGTGATAGTGAAGAGGAGGCTGGGTGTGCAGGTGGCACTGATGAGGCTGAGATAATTTCGAGGGTGAATGAACCAGAGAGTGCCTCTGTACTGAGTGAATCTGCATTGAATGAAGCCATATCAGAGTTGTTTAGGTCGGAGTCTGCCCTATCAGAGTTTATGAGGTCTGATTCTGAGAAGGAAGATGGTGAAAGAACTGATGCGGAGAGAGCAGGTGGGGCTGATGTGCCAAGTGCTGATTTGGTTGATACTGATGATCAAACACCAGATGAGAACCATGCTGAGGAGGAGCAGAGTCCAGCTGATCTGGGTATTGGTGTTGAAACACCACTGGAGACAAGTCCAGCCCAGGGATTTAAGAGGAAAAGGAAGGAGACTGGTGTTGAAACACCATCTGAATTTGGAGACAGATCTGAGACAGGTGAAGAAAGGTTGGCTTCTACCTCCAAGAGAGTTAGAAGATCTAAAAGATGCAGAGTCAAAAGTATAGCCACTAGTGAGGACAGTGATGAGCCGATTGGGCTGAAACTGAAGAAGTTACGTGCTGCCAGACAGCAAAGACAATCTGAGACAATTGAGTCTAGTGCACAACCTGTACCTGAAGCGAGTGAAGCCATTAGCCCTGAATTCTTTGATGATGCAAGTCAAGAAAAGTGGAAGTTTGTCTGTGACAGGAAGATATTGGCGGAAAGGCCAGCTGATGCTGTAAAATATAAGGAATGTGGATTCACAGACTATTTGCATTATCTCAAGGTGTTTAAGGCAGCTACCTATTTCTGTGACTATAACAAGCAACTTGTGATGGAATTTTACTCTAATTTGAAGGAGGAGTGTGAAGACGAAGACTCTCCGTGGTTTCACAGAGTTTATGTGAGAGGAACAGTGGTGGTATTTTCCCCGGAGGCAGTAAATGTTTGTCTGCAGCGTGGAGCATCGAGGAATGTTCAGGCGGTGTTCCAACACCAAATGCCAGAGAATTTCGATGCAGTGGCAGTAGAGTTGACCGGTGGTGTGGAAAGTTCGTGGCCACTGACTGGGAGACAACAAATACCAGCATCAAACCTGACCTCCAGGTATTACTGTTTGTATATGGTGGCGGTTCATAACTGGATTCCATCGGTAAACAACACGATTGTCACCAAAGAAATGGCGACTCTTCTTTACAGCCTGGGAACGAGGCATAGGGTCAATGTGGGCAGGTTGATTTTTAATGATATTTTGGACTGTGCTCGCAAGACGAGGAAGGAAGCTTTAGTCCATCCCTGTGTGATATCGATGGTACTGCAAAAAGGGGGAGCAGTTGCAAGCGAGACCGATGAAGTATTGGCAACCCAAGCATTACGGCCAACTCTCAGAACCCTGAGTGGTCGTATAGTGAAGGACCTACCCTGGACGCCTCCAGCGACGACTGGCTCGGATGAAGGAGCAGCTCGGCTGAGAGCCATTAAGGCGAGGGCAGCTGTGTGTCAAGAACTACTTGAACGTCATCAGGCCACTATTGCAAAGATTCAGGGGGAGCTGGCAGCTTTGGCGGCTGAGAGAGAAGCATTGCTGGGAGCGAATCAAAATGAAAATGGATCAGATGCTAGTGATTCAGACAATGCTGCATCAGAGGAGTCCGAGTGATAGGTTGGAATGATTGGGATTCTTGGTTCTTCTTGTCATATTACTGAATTCAGGGGGAGATATTAGAGATTTTATGTTTTGAATAATTTGAATGATGTCTGTTTGGTCTGTATAATTGGATATTTGTGCTAGCTGGTATTCTGGTGTTCAATATTGTTTATGCTAGTTGGTTTTCTGGTATTCTATGGTGTTTGTGCTGATGTTCTATGAATTCACCAATATGCTAAGGGGGAGATTGTAAAGTCCTCCGGAGTTGGACTTATGTATGGCATATTGTGAATACTAGTAATCTGGTGTTTTAACACCACTGAGTGACTTCTGGTGATATGGTGTTTTAACACCACTGCTATCCAGCAGTATTCCAGCAGCAGTATGGTTGATGTCCACGATTTATGGAGTGTATTATGGGATATATTTGTGCGATCTGATCAGAATATTGTGAAGATAAATGATTGATTTCGTGGTCATCTAATTCTGGTAAACGAATATTCCTGTAATAGTTAGGAATTGGTTAAGTAGTTTATTTATGGAACAAGTCCTATTGATAACAGGATTGTTCAATTAAATACCAGATTAGCATTAGATCTTTCCTTAGTCTAGAAGTCTATTTATGGTAGAGTTAGACAAGGAAAGAAGTTGATTCAAGGCAGGATTGCGATGGGATAAATAGAAGACGATTACAACGCAATCAATTGACGCGACCAAGATTCAATCTCTACGTGAGAGCTTTGGAGCGATCTGCCGTGGTGTTTTTGGAGGTTCGTAAACAACCGACCAAGTTCGTAAAGATCAGAAACAAGGAAGTCTTAATTCCTCGGGAGGAGGAGATCCAGGGAGACGTGTTGATCGTGAGGGTTCAACGACGTAGGATCGACAGTGAGGGGAGCTCACAACATTCACTCTGTAGGTTAGCAATGGATTAGTATTTAAGTTAAGCTTCTTGTACTAAAGACTGCTTTCTAGTGAATGGTTTCTGATCTGGGCAAGGCCCCGCAGACGTAGGTGTATTTGCACCGAACTGCGTAACCAAGTTGTGTGTGCACTGCGTATTTTGTTTTGCCTTTTAACAACAAACTGATCTTGGTGTTCCAACACCAAACTGTTAAACAACTTGGTATAAAGGTTTAGAATTCAGGTGAAACGGAACTTCAAGTTTGGATACGGATATCAAGATCAGCACCATCCTTCAGAAGTTCTGGCTCAGTAACACTAAGAAACCGTATCTTGTCCAAGGCATCACTTGCATTGCTGATGAGCTCTCTAAGGAACACCTCCTTATTGCTGTACAAGCTGTTGACGATCAGATCCATGAGACGGCTAACCTCAGCCTGGTACTCGAATTTTTCACCTGTTGGAGCTGACGAATCCGATGAAGAAGCAGCAGCAGCAGTGGACTCATACCGGACCCCCAGAGGCAAATTACACAACTTAGCCAACTTAGCCGCATTACAATTTTTAGTAGTCAATTTTGAAAAATGTCTCACTCTGTTATTCTCCTCTCCCCCGTGTTGATGGAAAACATGGGAGGAACAAACAGGGACGGTGGCATTCCGATAACGGGCGGTGCCGGAGCGCAGAAGAGCGGAGACGGAACGCCTTGATAGCCTCTGCATTTTGGAGTTTCTTGTTGAGTGCGTGCGAGTGAGTAGGGTTTTAGGCGTTTAAGCCTTGGCACAGAAAAATCACATACGACGTATTAATAAGTTAAAGATGGACTAAAAATTTGTATATTAAATATTATTTTATATGAACTAGATATGACAATTGTTCATGAAATACTTTTATATTTTTTTAGCAAATTTGATCATTTGAAATAATTTATACTCATATGTGTATATATAATTTTAAAAATAATGCCAAAAATTAATATTTGTTTCTCTAGTATGAACCAAACAGTAACAAAGGAAGTGAGAGAGAATTTGATTCCCTTTCCATAACTAAACCTAACAAATTTTTTAAAATAGGGTTATTCCATTCCTTTCTTTTCCTTTCCCTTTCTTGATTCCTTTCCCTTTCCAAGCTTGAACCAAACGGCCCTTAACACTTGAAATTTAAGTCTTATTTTCCATTACTACCAAATGTATTTAGGCTTAAACCCTTGCAACATTTAATTCTTGTTGAATTTTAATCTTTTAAACTCTGATTATTCTCTTTTTTATTTTTTTTATTTTTCATTGAGTGACCAATTTTAAATTTTATGGAATTTTAAACTTAGAGAGTGTCTACTGTTATACAACATAACGATTAGACCAATCTTGACATACCTTGTTCTTATAACTATTTATATTTGAGGTACAATTTAAAATATTTAATATCAGACTATATTTATTTATATTTCGAGATACATTTTATAAGAATTTCTAATCATAGGAGACTTCAATAACGTCTTAACCACAAAAGACACAACTTGAGGGAATGAGGTTCAAATTCAAGAATTATGGGATTTGGAAAGCATGATGAATCAGGTTGGACTGTTTGACTGTGAGAGTAGCGGAGATTACTACACTTGGTCCAACGGGCATGTAAGGGGAGTTATCTACTCAAGAATAGATAGAGCCATTGCTAATTTAGAATGGTTCACAAAATATCAGGATGCAACTGTAGAAAACCTGGCACCTGGTATATCTGACCATGATGTGGTGAGAATTAGTATAGGAGTGCATGAGATGGGGAGGCATAAACAATTTAAAATGCTCAATTGTCTATTGGAGAAGCCCGAGTTACTGAAAACCATTGATAAAAGATGGGCAAAAGATCAAGAAGGTAGACCTATGTATGCACTGTGGCAGAAACTACTGAGACTGCAAGGGGACTTGAGAAGCTTTATGAAGCAAGTAAGTGGTGCAAAAAAGTAACTGGAGGAGGTAAAGGAGAAGCTACAAAAAAAATCAAAAAGAATCGGAATGCAAAAGGATGGATCAGAACCTGATCAGAGAAGTAATAAAAAGGATAGAAGTAGTTCAATATTGGAGTGAAGTTGATGAACATATAGCAAAGCAGAAATCTAAAGCTAACTGGCTAAGGCTAGGGGATGGTAACAACACTTACTTCCATGTTTTGGTAAAAGGGAAAAACAACATGGTTGGAATTATGAGAATTGAATGGGAGAATGGCTCAGAAACAATGATTCAGGAGGAAATGGAGGAGGAGATTATGAGATTTTACAGAAAAATGATTGGGGAGAACAGATAGGAAATTGATGGGATAGACCTGGAAGTTGTGAGAGGAAGAAGAAGGCTGTGTAGTGAAAGCATAAGATAACTGATTGGCCAAGTAACTGGAGATGAGGTATACACGGCACTGAAAGACATTGGGGACTTAAAGGCACAAGGGGTGGATGGTTTTAGTGCCAAATTGTTTAAGGTGAAATGGGCATTAATGAAACAGATGTGATAAAGGTCATACAAGATTTCTTTGAGAATGGGAGAATGTATTGGCCAGCAAACAATACACTGGTAACTCTAGTACCCAAACATCCTGCAGCAAAATAGGTTAGAGAGTTAAGACCTATCTCCTGCTGCACCACTTTGTACAAGATTATCTCCAAGGTGCTAACAAATTTGCTGAGTGCAATAATAACTGAGGTAGTGCTAGAAAACCAAGCAGCTTTTGTTCATGGCCGTAATATCCATGATCATATAATGCCTGTGTATGAACTCATTAGAGAATATAACAGGAAATGTGGGGGCTCTAAATATCTAATTCAAATGCACATTCAGAAAACCTATGACACTATTGAATGGAGGGAATCAGAGGCTATCATAAAGGAAATGGGAATATGCCAGCTGTTTATAAAATGGGTGATGATATATGTCGAGACTGTCAGTTGCAAATACAATATCAATGGAAATCTAACACGGTTTGTGTGGGCCAAAAGAGGTTTGAGGAAAGGGGATCCCATTTCCCCCTTACCTTTTGTGCTTGTAATAGAATACGTGGGGAGATGTTTACATGAGGCGGGAAATAAGAGTGAGTTCAGATACCACCCTATGTGTGAAGAGCTTAGATTGATAAACCTAACTTTTGCTGATTATGTGTTAGAAGCCGCTTGTGAGGAGCTTTTGAGAGCTCAAAAAGAGCTGAGTGAGACACACAAAAAACTATTAAAGGATACACGGGATCTATCTGATTGTAATCGAGAGAGGGAATCCTTGAAGGATAAGCTCCACCAACTCGAAGCTGGGATAAAGTTGTGACAGTCTAAAGACCATCCAACCTTTAAGGGGTTTGTTAGGGATTTTTTTAGCAGAGAATTTAATGGTACATATCTTGTAGAGGTGGTTGAAGGTCGTGATCCCGCAGATAGAGGCTTTGAAGAGCTGATGCGTCAAATATATTTAAAGTTTGGTTCTCTGAAGACATGCATTGATACTGTTACTAGGCTTCCAGTAGTGGAAGGGCGCCTAATTGGTTGCATGGGCTAAAATCGCAAGCTAGTGGCCCAAAGGGAGGTACTCGCCGAGCAACATCGAGTAGCTCATTGCAAAATAACTAGCCTTGAAGAAGAATTGCTCGCTTGGAAGATAGCTAAAGAGGACCCTCATTCTCCAAGCGAATCTCATATATCCCCTCAAAGGAGCCCCCTGGTTGAAGATAGTTCTTTGGTAGAATCCCCCTTGTCCGAGAACGCACGACTCTCAGGGGAGATCGAGACCCAGAAGGAACAGACCAAAGAAGTGGAGGAGCATATCGCTGATTAAGTAGAAAGAATTGTTGCACAGGAAGTAAGCCTTCGTGCCCATAAGCTTTCTCACGGCATTCCTTCCTCATATTTAACCATTAATGATCAGCTTCCAAAATTTCTACTCAAAGCTACTCGATACTGGATGGATGAAGTTAACTTCAGTGAGAATGGAATTCCTCAGCAGAAAAAGGCCTTTAACCTTATTCTTGATTGGTTGGCGGAGCTGAAGGTAAAGGGATTCACCCCCCTCGAGTTATTGTTCTGCTCCTCGATCACAGAGATCTACCATTAAAGAAGCTGACAAACATCTTGCCCCCTCGAGCAAAGTTACCGAGGGATCCTCCACAAAATGCCGTAAGAGCGTTGGATCCTCCTCGAAGGGCCCGTTCAAACCTTCCACGAAGAAGCGGTGTAAGACCATTGCTCCCCTTGATCCTTTTGAATATCCTGTGGAAGAACAAATGAAGGGTATTCAGAGAGTTGCTGGTATAAAGCTTGAAGAGCTCAAAGAAATAGAAGCAAAGGTGAAGGGGCTAGGAAAACCTTTTTCCACCGAAGACTTGTTTTGGGCGGGGTTTACTCCAATTAGATGAATACATTTAGACCAATAATTTCATGTACTTTTTAGTATCAAAATTGTAATTATTATAATTGGCGAAGTTTGCTTCAACCACCCATTTTTACTCTCACTCTTAGAAAACACAGATCGGGTTTGGTTAAGATATTGTATCAGGATTCACGTAGCTCGTGCTTATACTCCCTCAAATATTTTACCCCTCGAATAAAAATACCATGCGCAACTTCTTTCAGCTATCATAGTATGAATATCTTCAGTATGTAGGAATTAATAAGTTCAAAGACACGTGCATTTTACCCAGGTTCAGTGTTTCCACCTACATCCTGCCAATCTTGTCCACTAGTTCATCATTCCAAGATTACAAAATTAGCCCTCGAGTGCTTCTTAAAAGCATACCACCCGAACCTCAGCCATATTTGGAAATATCATCTAGAGTGCCGCTTAAGAGCAACCTGCTCGAACATCAACTATAGTGCCGCTTTAGAGTAAACCACTCAAACATCATCTAGAGTGCCACTTTAGAGCAAACCACTCGTACATCATCTAGAGTGCTGCCTAAGAGTAACCCGCTCGAACATCAACTAGAGTACCGCTTAAGAGAAAACCACTCGAACATCATCTAGAGTGCCACTTTAGAGCAAACCACGCGTAAATCATCTAGAACGCCACTTAAGAGCAACCTGCTCGAATATCAACTAGAGTGTCACTTTAGAGAAAACCACTCGAACATCATCTAGAGTGCCGCTTTAGAGCAAACCACCCGTACATCATCTAGAGCGCCGATTAAGAGCAACCCGCTTGAACATCAACTAGAGTGCCGCTTTAGATAAAACCACTCGAAGATCATCTAGAGTGCCACTTTAGAGCAAACCACTCGAACATCATCTAGAGTGCCGCTTTAGATAAAACCACTCGAACATCATCTAAAGTTCTGCTTTAGAGAAAACCACTCGAACATCATCTAGAGTGCCACTTTAGAGCAAACCACACGAACATCAGTCATGGCTGGATATACCATCTAGAGCGCCATTTGAACATCAGCTAGAGTGCCTCTTAAAAGCAACACACTCATCATAGCTGGTAGTACTTTCTCAGGTTGGTGATGTTCCAACTCCTTGGCACTCGAACCCCATTCATCTCTTCGAGAACATAGCTTCCTCCTAGGTGTGATTCGATCACCTTATAAGGTCCTTCCCAATTGGCAGCTAACTTCCCTTCAGGCTCCTTTTCTGCTTTTCTCATTTTTCCTCCTTACCAAGTCCCCCGAATTAAACAACACCTTTATTACCCTTCTATCATGGTATCTTCTAATCCGTTCTTTGACTTTAGCTTCATGTAAAGAAGCTAAATCTCTCTTCTTCTCCACCATATCCAAGTCCAGACATCGATTCTACTGATTGATTGTCTCATCCGCAGCAGCCATCATCCTTGGGCTAGGAATACCTATTTCCATAGGGATTACTGCCTCCGAGCCATATACTAGGCTATAAGGTGTTTCACCGGTAGTGGAAGACTCGATTTTCCGATACGCCCACAACACATTGGGTAATTCCCATATCCAATTACCTTCCACCCCCTCGAGACGTGCTCGTATTCCATTTACTATAATTCTATTGGTCACTTCCAATTGTTATTGGCTTAGGGGGTGGTAAACTGATGTCACCTTTTGCTTGGTCTGATATTCCTCACACCACTTCTTGAAGGGATCCTGAGCAAACCGTGTTCCATTGTCCGTAATGATCGCCCTTAGGATTCCAAAGCTGCACACAATATTCTTCCAGCAAAAGGAGATGACTGATTTTCCTCTTATGTTCGTCAGGGGCTCTACCTCTACCAACTTCGTGAAATAATCAATGGCCACTAGTAAGTACCTGAATTTTCTTGGAGCTTCTAGAATAGGGCCCACTAGATCGATCCCATACTTGTCAAATGGCCATGAACTATAGATATTTCTCATCTCTTCCTGGGGAACATGCGTTATAGGGGCATGTCTCTGACACTGGTGGAAAGCTCAAATGTATCAATTCGCATCCTCGAACATTGTCGGCCAGTAAAATCCAGCTTGAATAAGCCTTCTTGCCATGGATCTGGCTCCCTGGTGGCTGCCGTATACCCCCTCGTGGACTTCCCTTACGAGACAATCAGGCTCAAAAGTGTTAATGCATCGAAGCATTGGCTGCAAATTATCCCTTCTGTATAGCACTTCTTCCTGCAACACATACATTGGAGCTTTCAAACTTATCTTTCTGGCATCCACTTCGTTGTCTGGCAGGACACCCTCTCAAAGATATTCCATGAACGGTTTCATCCAGGAGTTAACCGCTTCCACCGCCATAACCACAGGTTCCTCAAAATTTTGTCTGCTCAAAGTTTCCATGAGTAGTTGCTTTTGGGACTGGGTTCCCAAATCCGAAGAAATGAGTTTGCTTAGAGGGTCTTCTTTATGATTTTTTTCCCTTGGAACCTGCTTTAAAGTGTAAGATTTGAAATTTTTTAACAACTTATTCACTACCTCAAGGTATCTTTGCAAGTTATGCTCTCTAGCCTCGTATTCCCCATTTACCTGTTGAACCACAATTTGGGAATCACTGAAAACCTCCAGTTCAATCTAGTAATCAGTGCTTCATACTCAGCCTCATTATTAGTTGCTTTGAATGCGAAGTTCAACACATAAGGTTAATCTCTGCCATTGGGGCTAGTTAACAGAACCCCAGCTCCACTTCCTCCTGAATGTGACGAACTATCCACATACAACTTCCATAACTCCCTTTAGCTCGCTCCCACCTTTCGAACAGGATCCAAACATACCTCGAGGGGCTCTATAGTTTCCACTATGAAGTTTGCCAGTGCATGTCCCTTAATTGCAACACAAGGTTGATATTGGATATCATGCTCTCCCAATTCCACTGCTCACTTCATCATTCTTCCTGAAATCTCTGGCCTTAGTAAGATCTGTCTAATGAGATGGTTCGTGAGCACCACTATTTTGTGTCCCTGGGAACCTTCTGGCTTCATGTACGAGTGCTAGAATCAACCTCTCGAGGACAGTATACCTCATCTTCGGCCCTTGCAAGGCACGCCTGACAATGTAAATTGGATGTTGAACCTTTTCTTTTACCAAGGATGCACTTATTACCAACGGTGATGTAGAAATATGCAAGTATAACGTCTCATCCTTATCTGGTTTCATCAAGGTAGGTAGTGTCCCCAAGCGTTCCTTCAACTACTTGAATGCTTCGGTGAACTTACCAATCCACCCAAATTTCTATACACTTCGAAGGACATCGAAGAAGGGTAAGTGCTTCTCCGCCCCCTTCTATAGGAACCTGCTCAATGTGCTAGAGACCCTGTAAGCTTTTGTGCATCCTTTATTGATTATGGGGTTTTCATTGTCTTCAAAGCTTCGACCTTTTCTGAGTTTACATCAATCCCCCTCTCTGAGACCATGAATCCGATAAACTTCCTCACCCCCGCACCAATAACACATTTAGATGGGTTCAACTTCACATTATCCCCTCGAAGCCTACTGAATGTTTTCTCCTGGTCTTTTAAGAATTCTTCATAACTTTTGCTTTTGACAACCATGTCATCCACATATATTTCCACATTCTTCCCTATCTGCCCCTTGAACTGTCTATTAACTAACCTCTGGTAAGTAGCCCCAGCATTTTTTAAGCCAAAGGGCATCTTCTTATAGAAGTACATGCCTACATCCGTAATAAATGATGTTTTTTGTTGTCTTCCTCAGCCATGAGGATTTGGTAATACCCCTTATGCACGTCAAAGAATGCCAAAATATAATATCCAGTGATGACTTCCACTAGCTTGTCGATTAGCGGCAATGGGTAACTATATTTGGGGCAGCATTTATTCAAATCAGTAAAGTCTATACACATTCTCCAGGCTTCATCATGCTTTGGAACCATGACCGGGATAGCAATCCATTCGGGGTAGAACACCTCCTCAATGATGTCTGCCCTCAAAAAAATCTCCACCTCTTCTTTAATTACTTCAGCTCTTTCGAGAGCAAACACCATCCTCGTCTGCTTCACTAGTTTAATCGAGGATCAATGTTTAGACTATGCAGTGTGAGACTTGAAGGTACTCCTGTTAGGTCAGAGGTATCCCACGAGAACATGTCTCCATATTCTCCGAACAAGTCTCTCAATCTCTCCTTGACATCTTCAGGAATTAGCTTCCCAACAGCTATTGACCCCATATATCGAATAGGCATCTGTATTGTATCAGCCAATCCCACATCTGCGTGTACCGTCACTACATCTATTTGCCTTCTCACTTCTCGTACCACCGTAAGGTTACATTTTTTAGCCACAATTTGATCTCCTCGAATGGATTCCACCCCCTTCTCAGTCAGGAACTTCACCATCAGGTGATAGGGTGACTAGACCGCCCAACCCTAGCACATCCATGGCCTTCCTAAAATCACATTATAGGGGGGATAGGTATCCATGACCACGAAATTATGCCTAATAGTCACCTATTTATCGCCATACGCTACACGAACGGGAAGGATTATCTCTCCTATGGGGAATATCGGGTTTCCCATTAATCCGGATAAAGGGGAGGCTGACCTTTTCAATTTGTTGCACCCTATGTCCAACGGGTCAAAACACTCAGCAAACATCGCTTCTACCCCGCTTTTGTCATCAACAAATACCTTTCTTATCAAAGACGTTCCAATGATGGCTGAAATTACCATTTTGCTGCATCTGTGATTATTTTTTTGAGACATTTATGGTTGTTACACAACAGCAGAATGGTCGAGTTGAAAAAAAAGCATTGTCATTTATTCAATGTGGCACGTGCCTTACAGTTTCAAGCTAGTCTTCCAGTTGATTTTTGAGGAGAATGTGTTCTTAGTGCTACTTTTATCTGATTAACTGGACACCGACAAAGCATCTCAATGGTCATACTCATTTTGAGTTGCTCTATGGGCAAGCTCCAAATTACTCATCCTTAAGAGTTTTGGGATGCTTGTGTTTTGCTGCTCATGTTCCCAGATATCATGACAAGTTTGCACCAAGAAGTCGACATTGTTTGTTTCTTGGTTACCCTACCGGAAAGAAAGGCTATCGCATTTTAACCTAGAATCCCTCGTAATCTTTACCAGTCGGGATGCAAATTATTTTGAAGACCAGTTCCCGTATTTTGCAACTCTGACATTGCCCTCATCAGAAGACCCCGGCGGTGCCACCACCTCACCGCATGACCCATTGCTTCCTGCCACCGCCGGCCCCATTCCTCCGGCTACCACCGGTCACCCACTGCCAGTCGCTGCTAGTTCTCTAACGTCGGTCGCTGCCGATCCTCCATCGCGGGCTATCGCCGGTCCCCTGCCACCGGTCACCGTCGGCTCATCTACGCCAGCCGCTGTCGGCACCGACCCACCAGCGCTCACCTACCCATCCCTAGTGGATAAGGCTTCATCACCGGATCCGGACCAAGACCGTCAAATTCTACTTTTGGCCCTTGTGTCACCAAGGACGCAGCCACCTCACGCTCCACCGGTGATGGAGTTTCACGCGTCTTATGTGCCACCTGCCCAGCCTCCTTCCGCGACATCTCTAGCTCCAGATAATTTTTCCACCGAGTCACCATTTATCAGACCGAGTATTCGTGCTCGCTGACCTCCTCCTTATTTGGAAGATTATGATTGTGATGATTATGCATGTGCTCTTACTACTGAAGACCCCCCTACTGCTATGTTCACTCATGCACCGTCATTATCCTCAGGTGTTCTCTATCCTCTTACTGATTATGTAACTTATGATAATTTTTCTAGTATACATTCTAGATTTTTGGGTGCAGTAACATCTAGTGCAGATCCCACCACTTATTCGGAGGCATCACAACATGCTCATTGGTGAGATGCTATGACTGAAGAGCTTACTGTGCTTGAGCGCAATAAGACTTGGACTTTGGCCCCTCTGCCTCTGGATAAGAAGGCAATTGGTTGCAAATGGGTTTACCAGATGAAGTTTAAGTCAGATAGTACTATTGAATGTCATAAGGTGAGCCTAGTGGTTCTCGGGAATCGCCAGGTTGAAAGGATTGATTATACTTAGACATTTGCTCTAGTTGCAAAGATGAGTTATGTTCACATATTCTTATCTGTTGCGGTCATTCATGGTTGGGAACTACATCAGATGGATACCCATAATGCTTTCCTGCATGGTGATTTGCAGGAAGAGGTTTTTATGCAGCCCCCACCAGGCTATGCCACGCCCTATGGTCAGGTATGCTGCCTTCAAAAATATCGTTGTGATCTTCGCTAGGCTCCTAAAAATTGGCTTGCCAAATTGGCTCAGGCTTTACGAGCATTTGGTTTTGTTCAGAGTAAGGTAAATTACTCTTTGTTTATCTTTTCCCGTGGATCGATTTCTTTGCTTATTCTGGTTTATGTGGATGACTTGGTCATTGCTGGTAGCTCTTCTGTGCTCATATCTGAGTTCAAGAAATACTTGAGTTCTTGTTTCCATATGAAAGATATTGGTTTACTTAAGTATTTCTTAGGCATGGAGATTGCTAGAAGACTGGAAGAGGTGTTTCTTTCGCAAAGGAAATATGCCTTGGACATTTTTATCTGATATAGGTTTATCTGCTTCTAAACTGACTGACTTACCAATGGAGCAACAACATGATTTGGCGCGTGTTGAAGGTTCAACTTACCATGATCCCGAGCAGTACAGGTATCTGGTTGGGCGCCTGATATACCTGGCTATCACACATCCTGAGCTTAGTTATTCAGTTCATACACTTGTGCAATTTATGAAGTCTCCCTATGTTCCTCACCGACAAGTTGTAGTTCGTGTGTGGCACTACCTAAAGAGTCATTCTGGTCAAGGTTTATTTCTCTCTTCCACTAGTGGGTTACAGTTTACTGCTTACTGTAATTCAGATTGGGATGCATGCCCAATTACCCGGCGTTCTCTTTCTGAATATTTTGTGATGATTGGTGATTCTCCAGTTTTGTGGAAGACCAAGAAGCAACCTACGGTTTCTCGGTCTTCTACTGAAGTGGAGTATCATGCTATGGTTGTTACCTATTGTAGTTGTTATGGCTTATGTCTTTACTAAAAGACTTAGGGGTTATGCACACTTCTCCTATGCGACTATTTTATAATAGTCAATTTGCTCTTCATATTGCGGCAAATCCAGTGTTCTATGAACGCACAACGCACATTGAAGTTGATTGTCATCTTGTCTGGGATCTTATTCAATCTGGAACTATTGTTACTTAGCATATCCGCACATCAGACCAACCTGTGGACTTGTTCACTAAGGCTCTCGGACGTTACCAGTTTCATTCCCTGCTTGGAAAGTTGGCCATTTTTTATCCTCATGCTCCAACTTAAGGAGGAGTATTAAGGAATTAGAATATTACTTATAATTGTAATTATATTCTATTACATTTTCCTAGCTTGTATAAGTATTCTGTACCACTATATAATGTATCCTGAGATCATGAATACAAACACACACCCTTATGTTCTACATCATGGCTCAAGAAAAACTCTCCTACAACACCATGCTCCAGATGATGCAGATTAAACTCACTCCATCCAACTATCTTCTCTGGAAGCATCAAACAGGTAATGCTCTCCGTCCTCAAGGTCTGTATGGTTTCATCAATGGTATAAAGGCTCGTCTGTCTCTCCCTCAACAGTTGTAGACTCTCTCCTATGCCCTCACCATCACATCTCCTCCAAGTGGTAGCAAGGTTGATCCCAAGGTAGCTTATTAGAAAGCAAAAGAAGAGTATGATCAATGGATTGATGAAGATCAAAGTGTTTGCAATCTTCTATACTTCTCTCTCTGCTGCAGTTCTCGCGGAACTCCCAGATTGTGCCACCTTCAAAGAAATCTGGGACAATCTTGCTCTCATATATCAGAACAACAGTGCCTCTACCATTCTTTGTCTTCGTGAAGATGCATGGTATTTTTAAGTCCAATTCTATTCATGAACTTCATCTCAAATTTTAGGAGATTTTTGAACAACTGTCTGTCATGGGAAATCTAGTTTCAAATGTTGATCAAATTGTATGGTTTTTACAGCCCTTGGTCCTGAGTATAAGGATTTTTTTGCTCCTTTGATTAATATTGTCCCTACCCCATTATATGCGGATGTTCTTGACCACGAGGCTTTTTTGAGGAATTTACAGGGACAATCAGGACCAGCCACTGGGCCAGTGGCATTTCAGACCAGCAACGCACCCCAAGCCAGCCATGCATGGGATCACGCACTGGCTTGAGTTGGTCGCACGTGGCCTTCAGGCTGGGCTCTCAGGTGGTTGGTCTGGTCCCCAGTCGTGGTCGTCCCCACTGCTCTTGGTGCAGATGGCTCCGTCATTATGCTGCGACTTATTTTCATATGCAGGCACAAATTGGTCATCCAACAAATACTCACTTGGCATAAAACCATCACTCTTCTCAGGAGTCAGATAATTCTTCTCACATGCCTGATTGGTATCTTGAATCCAGAGCAACCAGTCATATGGCATCTTCTGCCCCAGGCCTAGACTTTGTCACTTTTTATACTGTTAAATCTTGCATTTTTTTGGTAATGGTGCTCCTATTATGATATCTCATATTCGTGATTATAGAGTTTCTGAGAACTTACATTTGTCTGATGTTCTGGTTGTGCCTGATATTACTAAGAACATGTTGTCTATTAGTCGGTTAACCAATGATATGGGTGTCTTGATTACATTTGATGATCGGAACTTTGTCATTCAGAACAAAGTAACCAGGGCCACGTGGGTTGGGGGCACAGTGAGGACGGACTGTACGTTTTGGACCGGGGAGATGCAGCATTTATTTCAGTTTTACAACAAAATAAGAGTCGAGCTTCATATGAATTGTGGCATGCATGCCAAGGTCATGCTCCTAGTGCGGTTATTATTAGTTTACATAAGCCTGGTTTGCTTTCAGTTTCTTCTTTGTTTCCAAAACCACATACATGCGACCCCTATGTTATGGCAAAAGGTCAACTGTTGGATTTTGTTGAGAACCCTAAATGTGCTGAGCATGTTCTTGATTTAATACATTGTGATTTATGGGGTCCCTCTCCGGTGTAATCTGGAAATGGTTTTTCTTATGATGCATTATTTGTGGATGATTTTTTGAGATTTATTTGGCTATACCCTCTTCGTTGCAAATCATATTTTGTTGATACTTACTTGCAATTTGAGGCTTTTGTTGAAAATCAATTTTCAGCAAAAATCAAAGTTTTTCAAAGTGATGATGGCACTAAATTTTTTAACACTAGACTTAGATCTCATTTTGCAGTGAAAGGTATCCATCATCAGGTTTCATGTCCGTCTACTTCGGAACAGAATGGGCGCGTAGAACGTAAGCATCGCCATGTGGTTGAAATGGGTCTCACAATGCTTTTTCACTCACATCTTCCAATTTCCCATTGGGATGATGTATTCACCACTGCTGTCTACATTATCAACAGGTTGCCTACTCCAGTCCTGCAGGGATCGACACCTTATTGTCTTCTCTTTCGTCAGGATCCTACTTATGGTAACTTTCATCCATTTGGTTGCTAGGTTTTTCCTTATGTTCGTCCATTTGCTGATCATAAGTTGTCTCCTCATAGTATTCCTTGCATATTTATTGGTTACAGCTTGCAATATAAAGGGTTTCAATGCCTCAACCCTTCTACCGGTAAGGTCCATGTTACTCGACGTGCTCGGTTTAAAGAGACTTATTTTCCTCTTGTTCTAGCATCAGGAACTAGTTATCCCTCTTCAAGTTTGGATGTCTCAGCATTTATTGATCCGGAGTCTGTGACAGTACCGCCAGCTTCTCAGCCACCGCTAGAGTTTTAGCTGCTTGACGACGAGCTGCCACATTATCCAGCTGCTCCGGGCACGGTTTCAGCATCGTGGCTCAGTCCTACATCTGCACCATGGCTTGTGTCTCGCCAGCGTCCCGCTCTGGAGTCTCGGTCTCACCCCGCACTGGCGCCACGGGCACGCCTTGTGTTGGCACCACGGGAACGCCTTGTGCGGACACCACGGGCACGCCTTGTCCCAGCATCACGGCCAGGACCACATCCAACGATCACGCCATGGTCTCGTCCAATGATGTCATCTTGGATGCATCTTGCGATGGCACCAAGATCACGTCTCATTCCGACGTCTAGGCAGTGCCTCAAGTCTCGAGTCAGCCGCTATCGAGGACTTGTCGCATGGTCACTCGATCTTCCACTGGTGCTATTCAGCGAAGGGATTACTAAGATATTCATGATCATGGTCTTCTTGCGACTCTTATTGCTCAGAAGGAGCTAACTGATTATCGTTTTGCACTTCAGGATCCTTCTTGGGTTTCTACTATGGATGAGGAAATGACAGCTCTCCTTAGTCAGCATACTTGGGATCTTGTTCCACGCCCTTCGGATGTCAACATTGTTGGATCCAAATGGGTTTATTATCTGAAGTACAAACCAGATGGTTCAATTAATCGCCATAAGGCGCACTTGGTAGCTCAGGGTTTCTCTCAGATTCTTGGTTTTGACTTTGACCACACTTTTAGTCTTGTGGTTAAGGCTTCTACAGCTCGGACAGTTCTTGTTATTACTACTATGCGTGCTTGGTCTCTTCATCAGTTGGACATCAAGAATGTTTTTCTCAATGGTGTTCTTGATTCTACGGTTTTTATAGCACAACCCGTTGGCTATAAGGATCCTGCTCATCAGGACTAGGCGCAAGGCCATTTATGGTATGAAGCAAGCGCGTAGAGCATTATTTCAGCATTTCAGTGCCTACCTTCGGTAACTCGATTTTTGTTGCAGCTCTTCTGATACTTCGTTATTTGTGCTTTCTCGTGGCTCGTCCTTGCTGTATTTGTTGGTTTATGTTGATGATATCATTTCAACTGGGACTGAATCCACTCTTGTTCAACAGTTCATTGATCGCATCCATTAGGAGTTTGCTATTAAGGATTTGGGTGCCTTGCACTATTTTCTTGGCCTGGAGATCACGCACTGCATCAGGACTTCTTCTAGGTCAGGTGAAGTACGCTCGGGACATCCTTTCCTGGGCTGGTATGTCGGATGCAGTGCCTGTCTCTACGACATTCCTGCCAAATTCACAGCTTCACAGCAATACGAGTCCTCAGTTCAAGAATCTGACGTTGTATCGTTCTTTGGTTGGTGCTCTCCAGTATTTGACCATCACTTGTCCAGACTTATCATTCGCAGTTAACTCTGTCAACCAGTATCTTCAGGACCCTCGAGAGGATCATTTTTGGGATGTCAATTGAATTCTCCTCTATGTCCGAGGGACTTTGCACTTTGGCATCAATTTTTGTGCAGCCTCTTCCCCTGAGGTGCTCAGTTATTCTGATGCAGCTTGGGCCAGATGTTTGGAGACTCATCGTTCTACTTATAGTTGTGCTGTCTTCTTAGGCTATAACTTGGTTTCTTGGAGTGTGAAGAAACCGGCCACTGTATCCAGGTCCAGCACGGAATCAGAATATCGTGCGTTGACAACACTGCTTCTAAGGTTATTTGGTTAACTCATTTGCTTCGTGATCTTCGTGTTCCTATGTCTGATGCGCCTCTCCTGCTTTGTGACAACAACAATGCGATCTTCTTGGCTCATTTTCCGGTGGTTCATAAGCGGGCAAAGCACATCGACATTGATTACCATTTTTTACGAGTTGGTCTCTTCGGGCAAGTTTCGTGTTGCTCATGTTCCAACGTCTCTACAGATTGCATACATTTTCACCAAGGGTCTCTCTTGTCCCTTGTTTTAATTCTTCGGGTTCAATCTATGCGTCTCTGAGAATCTGATGCTTTGCTTGAGGGGGTGTTTAGAATAAATCAGATTACTGATTAGATTATGATGAGTATGATTAGAGTTATTTCCTTATTCTACCTCTATTGTACTCCTCTATATATTCAGTATTCAATAATAACTTACTGCAAATCAAGTTATCAGACGAGTCCGTCTCTTGAAATACGATTTTCCATAAGTTATGAAAAGACCAAGGTTTAAAGTGCAAATTAGAAAAAATGAAGATAAAATTTTTGAACTGCATGAATTGGGTTATAAACTTTATAACTATTACATATTGCATAATAAATTTTTAATATTGCAACTAACACCGTTTACCTTTTATTATTATAATTAAACTTTGTCCCACTCATTCATAATTCTGACAATTAAAAATTTTGAAAATTCGGTCTGATCTAGACATCTAGACCAACCTTATTATTCCACACCTGAGTTAATTGGAATCTACTCGGCGCGCCAGAACGTTACATTCGGTTAGCCGTATTCTAGCATACAACTTGTTTGACGAAATGTTCGACAGAAACTGAGAGGTTCAGTTCCAAAGTCTTGAGATGGATTTGGGTGATTGCGTTTTAGATGGCAATGCAGATGCTGTGGAGTTTTGCCCCCACGATTCTTTTCACCCGGTGCTCGCCGCCTCCACTTACACTCTGCAGGAGGGGGATGACCCCAAAAGAGCCGGAAGCATCTCCCTCTTCCGCGTTGATGGCAGTCTCGAGCTGGCTCACAGAGTCGAAACAGCCGGCATATTTGACATCAGGTGGAGCCCTGCCGGGGGAGTTGCCGATGCTGGGCCGATCCTAGCTCAGGCAGATGCTGATGGGTACATTAGAATTCATAGACTTGAATGTACTTCCAACGTTTCAGAAACACCTGGTATGAGTATTTTGGTGACTTCATCTGCTGCACCTTTAATTATCTATTCTCTTTTTTTTGAATTGAATGTGAAATATTTTATTTCCTTGGTCATATGGATGTATGAGTAGGATGATCGTAGGCTTGTGAATTTCTTGCACTATTTTGTTTGTGGCCTTTTAGTGTTGGGATAAATGAATGAACCCCTCTCACAGATGAAATAGAAGAAAAGGAAAGGCAGAATAGCATGCTCATTTTTCTATCATAACCTGAAGAATGGGAAAAAGTTGAGGCTTTTGGAACTTATTCTTGAAATACTGAATTCCGTGTAGAGTTCTGTCGTGGGATATCTTTTTGCCCTCGTTAGGCTTTGAGCTTTCTACGTTGGGGTGTAACTGTAATATATTGGCTGCGCTTAATTAAATGACACTCAGCTCCAGTCTTCCGTGTAGAGTTCTGCCGTGGGATATCCTTATGCTCTCGTTACACTTTGAGCTTTCCACGTTGGGGTGTAGTGTAACAGTAATATATTGGTTGCTTAATTGAATGACACTCAGCTCCAATCTTCTAATGAATACGGTTTTTTTTCTTCTGGTTGGAGGTCTAAATTCCTTCATGTATAGCCTTCCATTCTTTCACTTAATTTGGTTTCATCTGTGTCACACTTATGGATTATCAAAATTCATTACTGTTGGCTGATGCAGGGTATTGTTTAAAGGAGTTTGGCTTGGATCATATCAGTTCATCAATGTGTTTATGTCTAGATTGGAACCCTTCGGCCACTTCCATCACTGTTGGTCTGTCTGATGGATCAGTCTCGATAGTTTCCCTTTTTGAATCGGAGTTGACTGCTGTGCGAGAGTGGAAAGCGCATGACTATGAAGTATGGGCTGCATCCTTCGATTACCATCAACCACAGCTTGTTTACACTGGGTCTGATGATTGCAAGTTTAGTTGCTGGGATCTGCGTGAAGACACTTCTACCGCGGTTTTCCAGAACATGAAGGTTCATAAGATGGGAATCTGTTGCATATCAAAAAGCCCAAGTGATGCTAATACTTTATTGACTGGAAGCTATGATGAGAACTTAAGGATATGGGATGTCAGGTCAATCTCGAGGCCTGTAAATGAATTTTCACTTAGTTTAGGTGGAGGAGTCTGGAGAATTAAGCACCATCCTTCGATTCCTGGCATTGTTTTGACAGCGTGCATGCATAACGGTTTTGCTGTCGTGAAAACAAAAGGGGACAGAGCTGAGGTAATTGAAACGTATCAGAAACATGGTTCACTTGCATATGGTGCTGATTGGCAGAGAGGGGAGCTTTTTGAAGAAGGGAAAAGGAAGAATAGAGCTATTGCTACTTGCTCATTTTATGATCGGCTCTTGCGGGTTTGGATGCCGCAGTGTGACATTTTTGAATGATTTTACCGGCTGAGGTTCAGATTATAACATTCGTTGGCCAGTAAATGTAGCAGAGCCAAGAGGAGGTATGGTTGTCTCTTCATTTCAAGTTTGAGTCTGTCTCTTATGAGATATGTTTTAACTGTAAGGCGTTTTCAAAATTACTTCTATGAACCAAGGCTCATAAAATGGACATATTACTGTTGCTACTTGCTCGTTTACTTCTATGGTTAAATATGTTTGAAATGGACATAGTCATGCGATTTCGACTACGGAAAATTGAAGGTATTGCATGTCTGTGTGATCATTAGTTTGAGAGGTCGTGCATGGAGTTTGGAAACCTACATTGAGGTGGCGAAGACACTGGACAAATCTAGCATTTAACTCTTGATACTCCCTCAGGTCCTCTGCTAATGACCCCCTTCAAGATCACACACACACACATATATATATATATATATATATATATATATATATATATATATTATTCTTTAAATAAATGAAATCTATGGCGAAAGTTGAATTGGAAAAATAAATAAATTAGTTACCAGGTGAGAATAGTTTTGGATTTATCAAAAAAGTCAGATGTAAAAATAAAATCATCATAAAATAGGAACAGAGCCAAAAGAGGAGTGGGTTTGTTAGAGACTCAATATATAAGTGTCGCTATTTTTTTTATTTTTTTATTATAGAAATTTCACAACATTCCGTTCACAAAATAGAGGGAGAGGGAGTACTTTTAGATTTTTGTTTTTTTTAAATTACACGTAAACAATCAAAATACATAGTACTGAAGTCACTTGAATATTGTGAATTATAATTGGGGGTTGAAATTTTATCTATTTGAATTATTATGGACGCCCTTTTGAGATCAACTAAATGATACACCACCAATGAACTTCCACCACTGTGAAACCGGAACCACAATTATCTCACCATTATCGAGCACTATCTCATCATTATGACAGGTTGAAAAACAATAGCCAAGATTACTAACACTGTTTGATAATGCTGAGTAATCTTTATCAAGAAATTGTTATAATATTCACAATGTTATAATATTCATGGAAAGATCAATGTTTAAAGTGTAAATTAAAACAAATGAAAATAAAATTTTTGGGTTGCAAAAATCGGGTTATAAATTTTAAAATACTAAATGTTGCATAATAATTTTTTAATATTGCAACTAACACCTTTTACCTTTTATTGTTCTAATCAAACCTCATTTTTCCATAAGCGTATGAAAAGACTGTTTTCCCAAGACTTTGCCACTTTTAAATATTAATAATTTGAAATTAAAAATAATTAAAATAAGATTTATTTTTTTTATAGTTAGTCTAATTGTTAAATAATCCACGTGATACATTCTGAAAAATAAAAATAATGGAATAATAAAATTTTAGTTAAAGGATTTTGTTGGAGAAAGTAAATATGAAATCAATATTAAAGAAGAGTGCATCTCTTGGAAGACGGTCTTTCTATAATATATGTAAATGGAAAGATCAAGGTTTAAACTACAAATTAGAAGAAATTAAGATAAAATTTTTGGATTGTATTAATCGAGTCATAAATTTTTGTTATATAATAAATTTTTAATATTGTAACTAAAATTTTTAATTTTTTTATTATTCTAGTTAAATCCCGTCTCATAAAATCATAAGGTTTCTCAAAACTTTGTCAAAGAATAAAATGAAAAAAAAATAAAAAATACAATTTGCGAAGAAAAATGAAAAGAGGTCGAATGGGCGAGTGCAGAAACGTCAGCGAAAAACGTCAGCGAAGAACGTCAGTGAAGTAAACGAAGAAGGGTTTTATGTGTGGGACCTAATGCCACATGACGTGGGTCCCACGCCTTTTATTGGATTAGAGGGTAACAGCCTCGTTCTTGCCACGTGTATAATACCGTTTAACAGATGGGGTAAAAAGACTCTTATGATACTCTCTAGTCTCTTCGTGGCATTTTAATCGTTTAAGAAATATATTTGGCATTAAGTTATATTTTAGAGAGTGCGTCTCTGTTAAGAGAGGTTCTTTTCATAAGTCATGGAAAAATTAAGGTTTAAAGTGTAAATTAGAAGAAATGAAGATAAAATTTTTGGGTTGCATGAATCAGATTATAAATTTTATAACTACTATATGTTGCATACTAAATTTTTAATGTTGCAATTAAGACTTTTTACCGTTTATTATTTAAATTAAACTTCATTTTTTCATAAGTCTATGGAAAGATCGTCTTTCTCAAGACTTTGCCTATTTTAGAACCTACTTGTTACAATAAATTTAATAATATAATAATATTATATTTCATATATTTATTTAAATATATAATCAAATTATGATAAATAATAATATTATAAACTAAGTGGGTAATTTAAATTAGATAAAAGAATTAGAGATTTTTGGAGTCTTTTCTCAGTGCAAAAGTCTATGCTGCTTAGCTTTGTGCCCCAGGGCGAAACCAGTAAAGTTTCAAGTAGGCCCCAACATCTGGGAATTCGAGCGAAAGGGCTTCCCCAATAATATCTGCACTCATTGTCGATGGAACTCATTGTCGATGGAAGACTACGCTTGACCCTTGCCAGTTGCCACTAAATAAAGACAAAGTTTTGTAGTATAAGATTGTCTTACGGTGAAATTAGGGATTTAATCGTAAATGAGTTTTTAATTTAAGCTTTAAAATTTTAAGTGCTAGATGTGAAATTTTACTATTTTATATATTAGTCCATATATAAATATTAATATTTTTTTATTATTTTCTTATATATTCTGAAACTTTTTCTCTCATCTGCTTTCATCTCTCCTATTCTCAGTCGATTCTCCTTCTTCCTTCTTATTCTTTCTCTAACTCAAATCTCCTTCTTTTTTGTCCTCTCTATTTCTCTTCCATATTCTTCAATTCAAGCTCATTTTCTTCCATTCAACCACTCAGCATCTCCATTTTTCTTCCTCTTTCTTGCGCACAGTGAATCGTCATGATTTTTGGGGTTTTTCGACAAATTTTTTGGCGGCCAAACACAATAGAGCTTCGTTTTGTGTTTATCTTCGAAGGTAATGTTTTTACTTAGAGTTTTTATGCATATTTTGTTATTTTTTCGGTTTTTGTTTGTTTTTTTGGTTAATGTGATTTTCTAGGGTTTATGTTGTTCATTATGTTAATATTTGGGGAATTCTCTATTTTTTGTGTTTTGTGAGTTGTTTTTATGGATTTGTGCTTATATTTGTGTTGTTGCTGCTGTTTGTTATATTTCTAAGGAGATTTGCATCACTGCTGCTGTAATCGAGAAGGAATAATGATTTGTAAGCTTTCTGAATTTTTGGCTATGATGTTTCAGGTACGACTAGTGATGTTTCTCGATTTCAGCGTGATGTTTCAGGTTTCTATCTTTAAGTACTGTTATCATTGTTGTGATGTTTTAATTTTAGTGTTTGATACTTGTGGTGTTTTCATGCTTTAGTGTACAATTGATATTCAGTTTTGATTCTATGTGATTTCTTAGGGTTTTGTTACGATTTGTGTTAATTCTTTTGTTGTTGTTGATGCTCCTTAGACGTTTAAGAATTGTTTTTCCACTGTTGTTGCAATCGAGAAGGAAAGAGAATCTGTAAAATTTGTTATTTTGCATATGTGATGTTTTAAATACTATTGTTGATGTTTCATGTTTTCTGTGTGATGTTTCATGTTTAGGGTTCAAGTATTGTTATATGTGCTTGTGTGATTATTTTATTTTAGTATGTGATGCTTGTAGTGTTTTAAGTGTGCAATTGATGTTCATTTTTTTTATTGTGTGTGTGATATCTTAGGGCTTTATTTTGATTTGTGCTAATATTTGTGTCGTTGCTGCTGTTTGTTAGAGGTCTAAGAAGATTTGCATCACAGTTGCTGCAATCGAGAAGGAAAAGGGATTTGTTTTAATTTTCAATTATGATGTTTCAGGTACGACTAATGATGTTTCTTGATTTCAGTGTGATGTTTCATGTTTCTTTCTTTAAGTACTGTTATTAGTGTTGCTGCAATATTTTAATTTCAGCGCTTGATGCTTGTTGGGTTTTCATGCTTAAGTGTGCAATTGATGTTCAGTTTTAATTGTGTGTGATATCTTAGGATTTTGTTACAATTTTTGCAAAGTTTTTGTGTTGTTGTTGCTTTTTCTTAGATGCCTAAGAACGCTTGCCCACTGTTATTGCAATCGAGAAGGAAGTAGGATATGTAATTTTTGTTATTTTTCATATGTGATGTTTTACATACTATTGTTGATGTTTCTATTTTCCGGTATGATGTTTCATATTTTAGGTTTTAAGTGCTTTTATCTGTGTTGGTGTGATGTTTTAATTTCAGTATTTGGTGCTTGTGGTGTTTTGGTGTGATGTTTTATGTTTATTTCACAGGAATATTTTCCAAGGCAAAGCTCTACAACGCCATTGATGAGATATTAAAAAAATGCTACGAGGAATCATGTAACTGAAGATGTTCCCTTGAATAGAGAACCATAGCCGACCTTTGATCTTGGCGTTAGTGGAGTAGAAGAGCCATCATCTTCTAAACTAGCAAGAGAGAAGGCAAGTCTGTGAATAAGCGAGCAACGAAGAGAAATAAGTTGGGTGGGGGGGAGGGAGGGGGAGAAATAGAATTTGATTCTTTGTGATGTATTGTTTGAGAATGATGTTTTAAAAATATTGGTTTATTTGTTAGAGATGAGACACTGGATTGTTCAATATTTTAGGTTTATTTGGACTTTTTTAGTTTTTATGTTACCGATGTTTTAGTGCATTTGAATCTTTTTGTAATGAATGAAATTTAACAAGTTAGTTGAAATGTAATAACAATGGAATGTGTAAGTGCAGTGGAACATATGATTATCTTGTTTAAATCAACATTTTCATCAATACTTTTGTAAAACACAACACACAAAAAATTGAACCATCGCAGCATTACAGTGTAACATCACACAAAAAAAGAACCATCACAACATTACAGTGTAACATCACACAAACGAATTTGAACCATCATCATTACAGTGTAACTTCACAGTATGACAATAAATAATAATCACATCCCAACAAGCTAATTTTAGATCAACTAAGCATTATGTGTATTTTAATTTTGCATTAATGTTGTTTTCTTATTGTTTTTGATTTTTTAACTTATCTATTGATGTTTAACTATTTTTTATGTGTATTTTAATTTATACCTAACATTAAACTATTCTAATTTATTTGATGTTTTAACTATGATCTAGTGTACTTTTAGTACTTTTATTTGATGTTTAACTATTTTATTATTTCAATTTGATTTTAACTATTTTAATTTAGTTTATTTTATAATTTTATTTTTAACCTTGATGTTTTAATAATTTAATAGGATGAATTACAATTTGAAGGTAAAGTTTTAAAAGTTAGGACGAAATAATGTTTTACCAAATCCTTTTAACAAGGTTCAGGCTTCTCATATTCTGCAGAAACAATGTTAGAAACTGGACCAACACAGACTTAAAAACATACAAGTCAACCTGCTGATCCAATTACCAACTCCATTAAAATGTAAGACTACTTTGCTTATCAATATTCTTTGTGATTACCTTCATCTTATCATAGTTGGGCCAAAACAGCTGTTATTTGGGACATGGTTGACTATTGGAGGCAGCTAAAATCTCATTGTGAGATACCAACAACTCCTAAAATAAAATCTCTGAACCATCTAGCTAGTGGACTGGACAGGGAAAGAGCAGCATCACTTTTCTGAATGTAACTCTACCTACTGAAATCCAGCAGCAGCAGTACCATATCCAGGAGCTACCTGCCTGTATATGATTCACAGGGAAAGCCTTGACGGAGTTACGGATCAGAGTCTGTGATGATACACTGTTGGAGCACCGCCAATATGCTCACCGAAAAAATCTGCTCTCCTTCATCTTCCTTGCTACGGGATGCCGATTCAACCTTCATGAAAAAATCTACTCCAAATTAACCTTGAAATTGTACCTTTGCAATTCTGACCTTGACACCAGAGAACCTTGCCGATGGAAAACCCTAGAAAAACCCTTGCATCGGCACTGAAGAACCTTTCCAAATCTGATAGAATTATATTTCCCGTAATTAATTATTGTATTGCTGATAAGAATATATAGAGTACAATAAGGAAATATAATAGGAGTAGAATTCTGGCTTAGTCAGTATGACTTATCTAGAATCAATAAAGATCTAATCAGAAATGTGATTTACTCTAACACCTCCCTCAAGCGAAGCGTTAGATGTTCAACAATGCAAAGCTTGGACCTAAAGAACACAAACAGTGGACAAGAAAGTCCTTTGGTGAAGATGTCAGCAATCTGAAGACCAGAGAAGACATGGGCAACATGCAGCTTGCCAAAAGCCACCAACTCACGTACAAATGATAGTAGATGTCAATATGCTTTGCCCGCTTGTGAGAAACCGGATTCTGAGCTGAGAAAATGGCACTACTGTTGTCACATAACAGCAGTGGGGAGCTCGAAAGCGGAACACGAAGGTCGTGAAGCAAATGAGTTATCCCGACCATCTCCAAGGCTGTGTTGGCAAGAGCTCGATACTCCGACTCAGTGCTGGAACGAGAGACGATAGGCTGCTTCTTGGCACTCCAAGAAATAAGGTTTCCACCAAGAAAGACTGCATATCCATATGTAGATCGGCGAGTCTCGAGACAACGAGCCCAATCAGCATCTGAATACCCCAAGACCTCAGGAGTACTGACTGTACGAAAGGTGTGGCCAAAATGGAGAGCATCTTAGACGTAGCGAAGAATCCAAGTGACTGTAGCATAATGGTCATCACGAGGATCCTGAAGATATTGACTGACGGTGTTAACCGCATACGCTGGATCAGGGTGGGTAATCATCAGATATTGTAGGGCACCAACAAGGGATCGATACAGGGTCGGATTCCAAAATGGTGGACTGCTGGAGCTGTGAAACTGTGAACCAGGAACACATGGGATAGAGACCGGGGCAGCATCGAACATTCTGGCACGAGTGAGAATATCTTGAGCATACTTAGCTTGACCGAGAAATAGACCTGAAGAAGTGGGTGATACTTCTAAGCCAATAAAGTAGTGGAGGGCGCCCAAATCCTTAATGGTAAACTCCCGATGTGTCCGATCAATAAACTGTCGAAGGAGCCCAGAGTCATTGCCTGTGAGGATGATATCATCGACATAGACCAAGAGATAGAGCAATGATGAGCTTCAATAGTGAAAAAAAGGGAAGGGTAGACAGAACTACACCGAAACCCAAGCTGAGAGAGATAGGCGCTGAACTGCTGAAACCAAGCTCGAGGTGCTTGCTTAAGACCACAAATGGCCTTTTGCAAGTGGCCAACATAATCTGGATAAAGAGAGTTCTTGTAGTCGACTGGTTGCGCCATATATACCGGAGTATCATGAATACCATTCAGAAAGGCGTTCTTGACATCCAACTTATGAAGAGGCAAGGAGCGTATAGTGCCAGTGGTAAGAATGGTCCGGACAGTGGAGGCCTTGACCACTGGGCTAAAAGTATGATTGAAATCAAAGCCTAGAATCTGAAAGAAACCCCGCGCAACAAGCCGAGTGTTGTGACGATTAACTGCACCATCAGGACGATAATTTAGTCGATAAACCCATTTGGATCCAACAATGTTGGCACCAGATGAGCGTGGAACAAGATCCCAAGTGTGCTGGCCCAGTAAAGCAGCAATATCCTCATTCATAGTAGCAACCCAAGATGGGTCATTCAACGCCGAACAATAATAGGTAGGCTCCGACTGGGCGAGAAGGGCAGCAAGAAGACAATGAGCCACAAGATCAGAATATTCTCGATGCTGAATAGCTCCAGTGGATGATCTAGTGGCTATGCGATGAGTACGATGCTATGGTGAAGAGGTCGGAGGAGAAGGAGCCGGAGAGGATGCCGGGGACTGAATGATCGAAGTGGCCAGAGATGATGTCACCGTGGGAGTAGGACTGGCCACCGATGACCGTGGGGGGGTTGACCATTCAAGAGACGACGGAACAAAGTCCGATGAGCAAATAGTGTAGGGCGTAGATGACGGATGGTCAAGGGTCGAGTAGCGGGCCAGAACTACCGTCAGTGTCCAGAAAAAAAGAAACATCTAAGGTCAAGAGAGTGGAACCAGTTGCTGAGGCCAAAGATGAGGCAAAAGGAAAATAGCCTTCGTCGAAATGAGCATGACGGGTGACATAAATCTTGCCAGTGGAAGGATCAAGGCAGCGAAAACCCTTATAATGGCAGTTGTAACCGATGAAAACACAAGGAATGCTCCGAGGGGATAAATTATGAGGGGTCATAGGACTAACATATGGAAATTCCCGACAACCAAAAGGATGGAAGTTTGAGTAAATTGGATCACGCTGATAAAGAAGTCCATATGGAGAGGTCCCTTGTAACACCGGAGTGGGAAGCCGATTAATAGTGTAAACTGAAGTGGCAAAAGAATCATCCCATCTGGACAAGGGTAGATGCGAATGAAAAAGCATAGTGAGGCCCATTTTTGCAACATGTCTATGTTTGTGCTCGGCTCGGCCATTTTTCTCCGGGGTGTATGGGCACGAAACTTGATGATGAATGCCTTTGGAGGAGAAATGGGATTGTAGGCGCATATTTAAGAACTCAGCGCCACCGTCACTTTGAAAAAGCCTTTATTTTGGACGTAAATTGATTCTCGACTAAGGCCTCAAACTGCAAGTAAGTGTAAAAAAACTCAGTTGTTCGATGCAGTGGAAAAAACCAAGTAAAGCGAGAGTAATCATCCACAAGCAAGGCATAATAAGAAAAACTATTTTCAGATAAAATTGGGGAGGGACCCCACAAATCACAATGTACCAAGTCCAGGACGTGCACATAACGCTTATGATTCTCAACAAAAGCTAACTGCTTCCCCTTTGCCATAACACAAGGAGCAAAAGTATGCGGTTTAGGTAGTAAAGAGGAAAATGAAAGAAGATCGGACTTCTGTAAAACATAGATGATAGTCACTGGCACGTGCCCCAGTCGAGCATACCAAAGCTTATACGATTCCCATCCTTTATTCTGCTGCAAGAAGGAAACTAGTGCTGCGTCACCCTTATCTAACACGTACAGTCCTCCATCACTGTAGCCCCTGCCCACGACTACCTTGGAAACCTTGTTCTGAATCACAAAGTTTTGGTCATCAAAAGTGAAAAATACATTCAAATTCCTGGTCAGTTTACTAATAGACAGTAAATTTTTAGTGATGGTAGAAACGACCAAAACATCAGACAGTGTCAAGATATCAGAAATCCGAGAATCACCAATATGAGAAATTGGAATAGAAACACCATTACCAAAAAAAACACAGGAATTACCAGAATAAGGTGCGACACTGTCAAGGCCAGAGGCTAAAGATGCCATATGACTGGTAGCACCAGAATCAACATACCAGTCTGTTGCGCGAGATGATGGCTCTAACTGCAGGAAATTCTGAAAATTTTCTGCTAAGTGGATGGAGTCTGAACAACAAGTTTGCGCTAACATCTTGTAACCAGTAGGAGCATAATGGCCCGGACGACCACACCAGGTACAGTGAGAACGACCGCGTCCTGAACCAGCCCCAGCCGTGAACTGACCAGGACCAGAGCCGAACCGACAACCAGATCGGCCGCCTGTGGAGGCGCATGAACCCCACGTGCCGCCACCCCTGGCCGATGCGTGATCCCACGGGCGGCCGGCTGAAGGCTACTCACCTACAGAAAATGCTACTAGGGCAGACAGGTACTGAATTTCCTTGGATATTTTTCAAAAATGCCTCATGATTCTTAGCACGTGACAAACCTTCTGTATAAAGGGGCGTAGGGGAAGAATTTATCAACGGAGCAGAAAAATCTTTGAATTCATTACCAAGGGCAGTAAGAAACCAGACTATTTGATAATCATTATTAACCGAAGAACCCATAACAGATAGTTGGTCAAAATTTTCTTTAAATTGAATATGGAGTTCATGGACTGTACCAATTTTTTGAATCCCAAGAGCGTCTTCACGGAGGCAAATGATGGTGGAAGTGTTTCTATTCTAATAGGTTATAGCAAGATGATCCCAAATCTCCTTGGAGGTTGAACATTCAGGAATCTCAGCAAGGGCTTCTGGAGTGAGAGAAGAAAACAGAAGACTGCATACCCGTTGATATTGATCGACTCATTGCTCATACTCAGCCATAGCCTTTAAGTATGCTACCCAAGGATCGGATTTTGCACCACCAGGTGGAGTGGCTGTGACCGATGCGAAGGAGAAGGAGTCGGCTGGCGGCGGAGATGGGCGAGTCAGACAGGGAGTCAAGCCATCGAGAAAACCGTAGAGTTTTTGAGGCCAGAGAACGTAACCAACCTGACGTTTCCAGAGGAGATAAATGATAGAGGTAAGCTTGATCATCATGTGAAGCAGTGTGTTGTATGAAAGCTTTTCTTCGGCCATTTGGATAATTGAGAAACACCGGGAAGTGTGTCAATTGATCGAAAGAGGGAAGGGAGGGAGGTAAATTTTTTTTGAAAAGGTGATGGGGAGAAGACAAGTCGGCGGCGGCAAGGGGAGAAGGAAAAAAATACTGGCTTGATTTTTAGGTTTTAGGTTCTTGGATTAGATCATGCTCTGATACCATGATAGAATTATATTTCCCGTAATTAATTATTGTATTGCTGACAAGAATATATAGAGTACAATAAGGAAACATAATATGAGTAGAACTCTGGCTTAATCAACATAAATTATCCAGAATCAATCAAGATTTAATCAGAAACGTGATTTACTCTAATAAAATCTGACGAATTCGATGCTGACTCCAAAGAATTCAATACCGACTTCGACGAATTAAGTGACGACAAGGCTCAATTTTTAGTGAATGACGACGAGGTGGCAGTGACTATGAAATTAGCTGAGCGATGACGGAGAAGACGATGTGACAGCGGAGAAGGTGAGCCGACGACGAGGCAGTGAGGCGGTGACGGTGGAGGGCAAGGTGGCGCTGGCGAGCAAGGAAGATGAAGGAAGACGTGTGGTTTGTGTATTTTTTGTGATATTTGCAATTTAGTCCCCTATTTTTATGTTTTTCCTTTAATATCCCTAGCCCAAAGTATTCCATATTCTGCCCCCAGATTTGATTTTCCCTTCTCTTATATTGCCTCTAGTCCCTGGTCTCACCATGAGACGGTCTCATAGGAGACAGACTCCTAAATAAATTAATGACAACTAAATTTAATGTAATACTGTGAACGGAATATTGTAAAATTTCCACTCACTGCAAAATTTTAGTTATGCTGACATTATTATGGATAAAGTCGAACCATATTTGATCTATTGTTTGTATAAATCCAGTTGTTGGTTAGATTTGCTTATATTATAAATAGAGTTGTTGGCTAGACTAGAGTCATACTAGTACTGGCCTTCTTTTGTACTCTATTTATTCTCATTAGTCATACGCTATTCATCACGGAAAATTATTCTTTCATGGTATCAGAGCAAATTTTGATCCAACCTAAACCCTAAATTCTTTTTTTGGCCACCACCTCTCCCTTCTTTTTTCGGCGACCGAATCCTCCCACTCCTCACCTTTTTCCTTTCAAATTACCAAAGACTTTGGCGATTATTACTTCTCCATCAAATTCCAGAGGTGACCCATGGTATTCACCCCATTGAGTATTCAGTGGTGACCCACGGTATTCAGTTCGGGTGTTCCCTTTTCCAGCGAGTTAAGTATGTCGGTATTCTCCAGCAACAGTTACAACGTCTCACCATCCCCAACATCATATAGTTCCGGCGGCGACAAAGGTCTCATCCCTATCTCCGCCAGCGTCTTCCAATCTACGACAAAGGTCTCATCCCTATCTCCGCCAGTGTCTTCCAATCTAAGGTCACATATTTTTGGAATCTTCGGCAATCATTAATCAATAGAATTATGGTATTTTTAATTCACGCGGATTTAAGTATCATGGCTCCAAATGGAATCTCGATTCTGGACCCACAAATCACATGGCATCGTCCCCCGCTGTTATTGATCATATGACACCAAATGATGGTTCTTCCCGCACCTATGTTGGTAATGGTTCCTCCTCCTTATTACTCATGTCGGCAATTCTCAAATTTCTAAATCTCTATCTCTTTATGATGTACTTATTGTGCCTGATATCACTAAAAATTTCCTTTCCTTTAGCAAATGAACTCGGGATTTAAACTGTGCCATTTTCTTTGATGATCACTCATTTATTATTCGGCATAAAATCACTAGGAAAACCTTGGGACACTGTCAAAGTGAAAATAGGCTTTATGTTTTAGACGATGATGCATCTGCTTTGTTGACTACTGTGGAATCAAATAAGTCGCGTGCATCTTTTGAAATCTGGCATGCTAGACTTGGTCATATTTCACACTCCATTATTTCTGGTTTGCGAGCTTCTGGATTTTTACCTGTCTCATCGATTTTGCCTAAACCTACCCTTTGTGATGCATGTGAAAAAGGCTAAAGGGAAGCGTTTATCTTTTTATACAAATAATAAACGTGTTGCTAGGGTACTTGACCTAGTTCATTGTGATTTTTGGGGGCCCTATCCTATTTTATCTGTGAATGGTTTCTCCTACTATGCTATTTTCCTCAATGATCATTCCCGACTCTCGTGGTTTTACCCACGACACCGTAAATATAATTTTTGGGATGTTTATCGCCAGTTTAAGGCTTTTGTGGAGAACCAGTTCTCTTCCACCATTAAGGTGTTTCAAAGTGATAGGGGGACAGAGTTTGTAAATGGTCGCTTACACCCTCACTTTCAGACAAAGGGAATTCACCATCATATTTCTTACCCGTATACTCCTGAGCAGAATGGTCGGGCTGAGCACAAGCACCATCACATTGCTGAGATGGGCTTATCTATGTCATACCACTCTTCTGTACCTCTTTCTCACTAGCCTCATGCCTTTGCGGCAGCCACTTATACCATAAATCAGCTGCCCACTCCCGTTCTTGGCAGATGATCACCATATGAAGTTATTAATGGTCTGGTTCCCATTTACATGAACTTCCATGTATTTGGTTGTCGTGTGTACCCTTATCTTCATCTATATGCAGCTCATAAACTCGCTCATTGCAGTTTGCCCTGTGTCATTCTTGGGTACAACTCTCAGTACAAGGGATATCGATGTTTGGATCCTATGTCTGGAAAGCTATATGTCACCAAACATGCTTGGTTTGACGACACTTCCTTCCCATATGCCGGTAGTTCTACTTTAGCATTTCCGTTCTCTCTGGATGTCTCTACTTTTTTGGATCTCGTTGATGCATCAGCTGATATTCCTGCTTCTTCTACGAGGACATCTCCTCCTGCTCGACTTGTCACTTCGGTTCCTAGCCATCCTGGCTCATCGATGGTATTGTTCTCTCCGATGACCCCACCATGTTCTATTTTCTCTAATGATTTAGAACATCCAGTGGTCGCTCAGACGCATCCTGCTCCGCCCTTCTTGCCATCAACTAGCACACATGTTCGCTAACCAGCTCATCCAGTTCACCGGCCCCTTATCGGCTACTTCACCGTCCCCTTTTCCAGCAGTAACTCCTCATTCAGTCTCTCCACCTCGGCCTCACAATCATCATATGGCCACTCGATCGACGACTGGGGTAATTCAGCGCAAAGATTATTCTGATATTGTTTCTCACGATCTTACTGCTACCTTACTTGCTTAGTTGGAGCCCACAGATTATTGCGCTGCTCTTCATGATTTGGCTTGGGTTTCTTCCATGGATGATGAGATGGCAGCTCTTCATGGACAGCGTACTTGGGATTTGGTGCCTCGCCTATCTGACATCAACATTGTTGGCTCCAAACGGATTTACTGAATGAAGTATCGACCAGATGGCACTATTGAGCATCATAAAGCTAGGCTTGTGGCACAGGATTTCTCGCAGATTTTGGGGTTTGACTTTGACCATACCTTCAGTCCAGCGGTAAAAGCGTTCATAGTTTGTATTGTTCTGGCTATTGCTATGATGCGTTCCTGGCCTCTTCATTAGCTAGATGTCAAGAATTCCTTTCTTAATGGTGTTCTTGATGCTCCAGTCTGTATGGCACAACCCATTGGTTTCAAGGATCCGCTTCACCCAAAGTATGTTTGTCGCTTGCGGAAGGCCATTTATGGTCTTAAGCAGGCTCTGCGGGCCTGGTTCCAGCGTTTCAGTACTTATCTGGTTCAACTTGGTTTTGTTTGCAGTTATGCTGATACTTCACTATTTGTTTTGTCTCGGGGATCATCACTATTGTATCTGTTGGTCTTCGTCGATGACATCATCCTTACAGGCAACGACTCGACTCTGCTTCGGAAGTTCATTGATCGAACGCATCGGGAGTTTGTTATCAAAGACTTGGGCACTCTTCACTACTTTCTTGGCATGAGAGTTACACCCTCAGCCTCAGGTTTACTTCTTGGTCAAGCTAAGTATGCCAAGGATATTCTTACTTGAGTCGGGATGTTAGATGCTACACTAATCTCTACTCCATTTGTGCTGGGATCGCAGTTACACAGCTCCACCAGTCCCACTTTTTGAAATCCAATACTTTATCGCTCTCTTGTTGGGGCTCTGCAGTATCTGACGATCACTTGTCCTGATTTGGCCTTTGCGGTCAATATAGTCAGTCAGTATCTTCAGGATCCTCGTGACGATCACTTTGCAGCAGTTACTCGGATTCTTCGATATGTTCAGTGAACTCTTCATTTTGGCCTTGCATTTTGATTGGCCAGTTCTCCTGAGGTTCTGAGTTACTCTGATGCTGATTGGGCTCGTTGTTTGAGACTCGATGGCCCATTTATGGTTATGATGTCTTTCGTGGTGGAAACCTTGTTTCCTGGAGTGCTAAGAAACAGCCCACTGTTTCTCGTTTGAGTACGGAGTCCGAGTATTGTGCCCTTGCCAACATCGCTTATGATTGACTGACTTATTTGCTTCGTGATCTTTGTGTCCCACTTGTTGGATCTCTGCTACAGTTATGTGAAAACAGTAGCGCCATCTTCTTGGCTCAAAATACAGTTGCTCACAAGCGGGCGAAGCACATCGATATTGACTATCACTTTGTTCAAGAGTTGGTTGCTTCTGGCAAGCTGCATGTTACTCATGTCCCTACTGCTCTTTAGATGGCGGACATCTTCACCAAAGGACTCTCTCGTCCGCTGTTCTAGTTCTTCAGATCTAAGCTTTGCATCGCTGAGCATCCGACACTTCGCTTGGGGGGTGTTAGAATAATTCAAGTTGTTGATTAGATTTGATTATGTTATAGATAGAGTTGTTGACTAGACTAGAGTCATACTAGTGCTAGCCTTCTTTTGTACTCTATTTATTCTCATCAGTCATACGGTATTGATCATGGGAAATCATTCTTTCATCTATGATCTTATATGATTGTAATACTCCCCTTGTCCTATTTCAAACCGCGATTTAAGTAATTTTCATTTAGTCAAAACTTTCTAACTTTGACCTCAAAATTAATTTGGTATATAATTATAAGTACTAGTGTATGATACATAGTTAGTTTCGCTATAATATATATTTTCAAAATATCATTTTTACACAAATTTCAATTATCCTTAATGAAAAAGATTAAAAATTTAATATTTTTTAAATTAAGTGGTAAAAGTTAAAGTGTTGAGATTAAAATGAATGGAGGGAGTAATTAAAATGCAGTTAATACATGTCTGGGGATATTGCAGTTAATACATGGCTGGGGATATTGCATTAATGTAGAGGAAGTGGAAGCCCCTCTCAAATTATCAGGTAGAGACTACAGATGCTTCGTGAAACACATGTTACCGTTTCTCCTTCCACTTTTTTGAAAGGCCTTTCCTTTTTGCCTACTTTCTCTAAAATAAATTCCATTCAAACAATCATTTAGGGAATTTCCCTCCTTTTTCGAAATTAAAAAAGGCCCCTGGAGCCCACTTCAAAACTCAACCAGGGAGAATTATTCATTATAGTTATGCTGTCTTTCTATGTGGAAACCTTATTTTTTGGAGTGCCAAGAAATGGTTCACTGTTTCTCGTTTGAGTACGAAGTCCGAGTATCGTGTCTTTGCCAACACCGCTTATGGTTGGCTGACTTATTTGGTTCGTGATTTTCGTATCCCGCTTGTTGCATCTCTGCTACAGTTATGTGACAACAGTAGCACCATCTTCTGGGCTCAAAATCCAGTTGCTCACAAGCGGGCGAAACACATCGACATTGACGATCACTTGTTCAAGAGTTGGTTGCTTCTGACAGGATGCGTGTTGCTCATGTTCCTACCGCTCTTCAGATGACGGACATCTTCACCAAAGGGTTCTCTCGTCCGTTGTTCCAGTTCTTCAGTTCCAAGCTTTGCGTCACTGAGCATGCGACACTTCGCTTGAGGGGAGAGGGGGGGGGGGGGTTGGGTTTGTTAGAATAATTCAAGTTGTTGATTAGATTTGATTATGTTATAGATATAGTTGTTGACTAGACTAGAGTCATACTAGTGCTAGCATTCTTTTATACTCTATTTATTCTCATCAGTCATACAATATTCATCATGGGAAATCATTATTTCATCTATGATCTTATATGATTGTAATACTCCCATTTCTGATTTCAAACCGCGATTTAAGTTATTTTCATTTGGTCAAAACTTCCTAACATTAACCTCAAAATTAATTTGGTATATAAGTATAAGTACTAGTGTATGATATATGGTTAGATTCGCCATAATATATATTTTCAAAATATTATTTTTACACAAATTTCAATTATCTTTAATAAAAAATATTAAGAATCAAACATTTTTTAATTCAAGTAGTAAAAGTCAAAGTGTGTAGTTTAAAATGGATGGAGGGAATAATTAAAATGCAGTTAATACATGGCCGGGGATATTTCATTAGTGTAGAGGAAGTGGAAGTCCCTCTCAAATTATCAGGTAGAGACTAGAGATGTTTTATGATACACATGTTATCGCTTCCCCTTCCACTTTTTGAAAGGCCATTCCTTTTGCCTTCTTTCTCTAAAATAAATTCCATTCTAACAACCATTTAGGGAATTTCCCTCCTTTTTTGAAATTTAAAAAGGCCCCTGGAGCCCACTTCAAAACTCAATCATGGAGAATTACTCATTATGGATAAACCTTGATAAAAAATCTCAATCATGGAGAAGTATTCTTTAGGGATAAATAAACCTTATAGAAAAAACCTTGTGTTATCATCTCTATATGTATTATTGGAATAGGAAGTCCACAAGAATCCACATTAGTATTATAGGATCGCTTTGGGATTAACTTGCACAATTTTAATATTCGGTATTAGTATTATACGTCTGCTTTGAGATTAGCTTGCACTATTTTAACATTCGGTGTTAGCATTATAGGTTCGCTTTGGAATAATTTGCACTGTTTTAACATTCGGTATTAGTATTATACGTCCGCTTTGGGACTAACTTGCATGGTTTTAACATTGGAAACATCCAAAATCCTTCATATACTATAATTTTAAGACATCTCCTGAATATACCTTCAATCAATGAGGGACTTGTTTTCACTACCCAACAATATATATAACTCTAGGGACATTGAGAATCTGTACTCTCTATCTCCTCCTCACTTTCACCACTACTTTTGGTACATGACAGTGCTGTTCTGTCAATTTCATGCTCAGCAGAACTTTCATCCATAGAGAATAATCCCATTCCCATAATTCACCATATATCTTCCCTCAGTTATTTGTAACTAGCTTACTACTTAGTACAAAACAAATCCTCATCTCATACACACACACACATGCAATCAGCAGACATCGTGTCCTGCATCATGTCACCGCTTTAAGAACAATCATTTAACTGATCCTTCATAAAGTTTGTTGAGCTTTATCGAAGCACTTATATGTTAAGGCCTTAAAGGACATGATGGCATCAGTGAGAATGGTTCTGGAGCTATTGCTAGTGGTGTTGCAGTTCAGTTGGAGTGCTTATTGTGGCAATTCAGAGGTTGATGTGAAGCTGTTAAGTGCTCCTCATGCAGTATCCACATGGGATTTTGCTGCCTTCCAGTTTGAAGTTTTGGTGAATGGACAAAGCTCCAATCATCTGCATGCTACCGATTGCAAGGTGCAAACGCAAGAATTGCTCAAAATTAACCAGTAATTTTTTCTTAAAACAGTTGGCGTGTTATATTAGGTGATGCATGCATGTTTTCCAAGAATCATGGAAAGTAGTTATTAATAGGACTGTTTGCATTTCATAAGTTCAGTAAATTCCCCTGTTTTTATCTTCAGGGGACTGTTCTATATGTTCTGCTGACTTTTTTATAAGTACATAGTAATTTAACGCTGACGATCGAATGTGATTGATATGTGATCCAATAAGCAGCTGGATGATGAGCTTCCATCAGCTTGCAATGCAAGTGCAGTTTATCAGCTGCTGCGCGACGGAGATCACAGTTTTCAGGTCTGCACTAATGAGACTCAAGGAGCTGGCTGTGCTAGCCACAACTGGACAGTTGGTAAGGAATCCCCTAGCTCTTTTTGTTTGTTCTTTTCAAATGAATGAAATGAACTGAACTCTATACAATTTAATACCATAAAAACTCAACTGAAATAAATTGATCGGGAAGAACATGCATAACTTGTAAAAGCCTCCATAAGAAACTAGTAGATTGATATGGCTCTTAGATATGGTCATGTTAGTGGTCGAAAGCAGACATTAAGGTTGTCTCTCTACACATGTTTCACGGAGAGATCACTCGAAGATCGATCTAAACTAATCCCATTGCTCTTCGCAGACACAGTGCCCCCAACAGCGCGTTTAACTGCATCAACACCCTTTACAGATAAATCAAATGTTCGAATCAACATATCATTTTCTGAGCCCTGTGGCGGCAATGGTGGTTTCCGTTGCTCTTCACCACAGGCCTGCAATGTGAGCTTTCGAAAGTTCAGTTACATGCATATGTTAAGAGAATCGCAGTTTTCTGATAAAATCATCAATGCATTTTCTGCAGCTTCTTGTATATGGTGATGGTCAGGTTATGCCTAACACACTTGCAGTTCTTGAACCAAACTTGAAGTATTCGCTGACTGTCAGTTTGAACATGAGTATCGAGTCTGGAAGAGTAGAGGTCGTAATGGACGGAAATTTCTGTACTGATTCAGCAGGGAACAAGTTTACAAGGACACTTAATTCAGGCATAACTATTCATTTTGGTAAGAATGTTCATGTGATTAATCAGTAACGTTGTTGTAATCAAAACTATTATGATGTGATCATTTTGTTGCCAAACATTAGACAGAAGAAGTCTAGTTGCAATCCTGAGAACTCATGTACCTGAAAAGATAATCTTGATCGAAAATAAATATAGAAGTGTGTTGGCAACTAACAAGATGAGGAGCTTGAGAATCTGTTTGTACTTCTTCGAACCGGTTCTCAATTCTTCTGCTGAAATTATGGCCTCACTCAATTTAAGTGAAGGCTCCTTAGTTCCTGTCTATAACGGTACTTTTGGCATGCGCAGATTCGGCTATTGGGTGAGTCATGCCGGTGCTTTTTATTTGAATCTAAATGTTATTGCTGTTCATGTAACTTAGCATCTTCGTTACAGGTGCGACATGTATCAGACTATGCCATAATCTCAGTGCGCCTGGACTCAACACGGGTTATAACGCGACTGGGAACCCCAGTTGCTCCCGTGGAGCCAGTAACATTTGTCTATGGTATGTGCACCAAAGAAGTGACTAATACATGAACCAAATGGAGCATTTTTTATTCTTTAAGGTTGTATTCCTACTTTTTAAACATTTTTGACATGAATTTTCATTGCCTCAGATTCTAAAAGGCCTGCTGTAAAGTTGCAACCCAGGTCCAACACAATAGCAGGAGATGAGAGTATTTTAGTGGTGATTGACTTCATGGAGCCTGTTTTTGGTTTCAACTCTTCTGGCATCCACATCTCCGGAGGAAAATGGAACCAGTTAACAACTCGAGACACATTTTTCGATAAATCCTTCAACTGTAAATGTATTAGCAGAATTTTAAGAGATTTTTTTGATCCCTCTTTTCATGCATTTATCCAGTTTTC
Source organism: Rubia yunnanensis (assembly GCA_037428765.1). Lineage (NCBI taxonomy): Eukaryota > Viridiplantae > Streptophyta > Magnoliopsida > Gentianales > Rubiaceae > Rubia > Rubia yunnanensis. The sequence goes on along the minus strand of CM075068.1, from coordinate 18,131,018 downwards.
GTGAAGTGAACAAGAGTGTCTACAGCGTAGAAGTAACAGCGAAAGCATCAGCATATGATGGACCTATATCCATTAGTATCCCAGAAAATGTAGCACAAGATATTTCTGGAAACCCCAACCTCCCTGAGACACTGGAACTGCGACATGGTAAGGATTTTTAAAAAAATTTTTGGTGGTCTTGATCATTGCATCCCTTAACCTGTTTCTTGTTCTTCATTTACTGATGCCGAGTTTTCTGCAGATCCTCTTCCTCCTGGATTCGATGCGTTATCCACCTTGCCGACAAGTGCTTTTGCTGCAACCGCTTTAATGACTGGATTTCTCACAGCTTCTACTGCAAGCCTTCAGGCAGCTGGAGCATTTCCTCAAGGATCTCCACTTTTGTCTCCTGATCCAGCAAAAAGTGTTTTTGTAAGTCCATCTCATTCCATTTTTAACCTAGTCTACTGAGTTTTGGAGTATAGATTCCTGACTTGCACTAAACTGTGACTTCATTTTCCTTTTTGACAACGAGGAAGAGAATGGCTGGCCACATTCAGGTGTATGCACTATCTCGGTGGTTGGCGGTTGATTTACCGGTTCCATATTCACAATTCACAAAAGGTTTACAATGGAGCATTCCTTACTTGAGGCTCCCGTGGGAAAAACAACATATGAAGGCCTCATCGGGACCTCCAATGGAATTGATCCGTGATGTAGGAGTTCCAAAGGATTTGATGCATGATGTGGTCACTACGATTCGAGGTCCTAAGCTCTTCGAGATTCCACTCAATCCTCACGAGATCATCAAATTCTTACGGGTAAGAAACATGTTCTTCCCGTTTCAAAAACTTGTACCGTTCTACATAAACAACAGAACAGTAATCTATTCGCAACAACAACAGAAGCAGAGATATACAGATGGTTTGAAAGAATTTTACATTCACTCTAATTACTAACAATTAATAGTTAACACTTCAGTTTTCTGATTTTGTATTCATGTTTCAAATGTAACAGGGAAAAAATCAAATGGTAAACGAGGATGCCTTTACTGATGAAGGGTAGGTTTTGAGTTAAGGATATAGTGATTGACAGGATAATGTCTTCCAAGCACGCTTAACTCCTCAACTCCTGTGCATTTATACTCTATATGTACACCACGAATACATTTTGCTGTAAATGTTCCAATGTTTTGTTTGACATTCTAGTTAGTACCTCATAAGATATGTAGAGATCGTAGACATATCCAGCATTAATGCATTTGGAAATGTGGTTTTACAGAAGGTGGAAAAAGTTCACAAGAAGCATGTTCTGGCTGGGGATATTCTATGGAAGTCTAGTTTTGTTGCATGCTATACTATACCTGCTGATATGGTTCAGAAAGGAGGATGAGAAAACAGAGAGTGAACCTGATAGGAACCGCGGGCCAATCTTTTTGCCGCGATTTGAGATCTTTCTTCTGCTTCTTGGATTACCTAGTCTTTGCGAAGCTTCAACATCTTTGGTTAAAGGTACTGGGAACATGTTTTTGGTTCTCATTTTTTAAGCTTTCGCTTACTTTTGTTCTTAATTCATTTTAGGATGGCATAGTCCAGAGATGGTTGTTGGGATTCTTCTGCTAGCCACAGTATTTTCCCTGCTGCTGGCATTGTTCTTGTTCCTCTCCATCGGAATACTTACGCGAGAGCGGATCAGGTACAAGGAGGGGCCTGGTCAAGAACGCGAGTACCCATTGTTTCACCGGGTTCAAGAGATCATCAAAACTATATTTGGCCCTCGTAAAAAAGGCGAGTGGACAACTGGAAATGAGAATTATTGGCAACACCTAGTTATTCTTGGTCCCATATTTGAAGAGTTAAGAGGCCCACCAAGGGAAGGACAGATTCAGTCTCACAATGCTGAGACTGAATCTCACAATGCTGAGACTCAATCTCACAATGCTGAGACTGAATATTCAGGCCCACCAAGGAAAGAACATATTCAGTCTCAGAATACTGAAAGGAATTATCAGAGCAAGCTTTCTGGAGCTCTTCGCATTTATCAAGCTTTTCTTGAGGCCGGGAAAAAGGTTGCAATGGGAATTGTGGCCGGCGCAAAGATAGAAGGCAAGCAACCACCTCCAAGCTCAAGTCCCAGTCCAAGTCCCAGTGCAAGTCCATCAAAACCTTCTTCGGCCCCTACGATCGCCTTACTCTGCATATCTGCTTTCCAGCTCTTGTTCATGGTGATCACAAATCCATTTATCGCGAGGAGAATGCAGTTTGTGGAGATCTTCTCAGTTTTCTGTGAACTTGGAGTCTTTGTTGCCTGTGTGGTCCTGCTGAGCAATGTTTCAGATGTAGCTGAGAGGTGGATCGGGATCTTCATGATCGTGCTTTTCTTCCTTCCGTTCATAGCCCAGCTTCTGAATGAATGGTATGGGTTAGTCAGTCATGCTAAAGAACTGGACCCTGCCCCTGTTCATAAGAGCTTCTGGATTGGTTTGAAAGTTGCATCAGTTGGTTTCCTGATCTTGTTTTTCCCTCGAAGATGGATCCGAAAATGTGTAAAAGATTTCGATAAAATCTTCCCTTCAAAAGGCAGTGGCGTCGGCGAAGGCAAAGCCAATACAACTACTGCTTCAGGAGACGCAAGTTCTGTTAAAGAGGTGGTTGCAGAGGATCCTAAGATAACTAGCAAGCAAGATCCTGCTTTAGCAAGTCAGGGCCCTGTGGAAGACATTAGTTAGAGGATTCATGCATCATCAAATTTGAAGTTTAAATCTAGAGTATCTCTTAATCACTAAGAATGATTACAATCTTTATGGTTGTTTGTTGGTATTAGTAGTTTGTGGCCATGAATAGTGGCAGCTGTTGAAATCAATGTGGATACTTGCATGTGCTTTGATCATCTGAAATTAGATGTTCCTTCCTATCCTCTAATATTTCTCACTTGAAAATTGCAAAAAGATTTCAAAAAGTTATTTAAAATGAAAATAGTCCTAAAAGAAAATTATTTTAAAAGCAGAAGATATTTTTGGGGAAAAGTAGAAATTGACCGCTTTACTTTTTTTTTTTAAAAAGTCAAATTTGCTTTTGGGTACAACTTTGTTGAACACACCATATATATGTGTGTGTGTATATATATATATATATATATATATATATATATATATATATTATAGGCAGAAGATATTTTTGGAGAAAAGTAGAAACTGGTCGCTTTACTTTCTTTTAAAATAAGTCAAATTTGTTTTTGGGCACAACTTTGTTAAACACACCATATATATACATATATATATTGATCGGGCTTCTCATGTTGGAAACCACAAATCTCTTTTGCATAACCTTTCACGCTTCGTCAGTCATAGCACTTAGTCTGCTTCTGCAGTTTCAACTGCTCCTTTCCTAGCGTCAGATCGCGATGGCAGTGGCATGTTTGGAACACACACCGCTTGTGGTACTCAATCTAGAGGCCGACAAGGTGGCCAAAAATTATGGAATTCTTCTGCGAAATGTCGAGGCCGTGGTTTGGGAATTCAATGTCAATGATGTGGAAAATCGGGACATATAGCTTCTTCGTGTTTTTGTTTGGTTCCCCACCCCTTCGATACCTTTATGAAAGAATGATTTGCCTTAGGGAATTGTATTATTGATGACTGAATATATAGAGAGTATAATAGAGGTGAAATAAGGAAAGAACTCTAATCATAATAAGTCATAATCTAATCAGTAATCTGATTTATCATAACACCCCCCTCAAGCGAAGCGTCAGATTCTCAGAGACGCAAAGATTGGACCTGAAAAACTCAAACAAGGGACGAGAGAGACCCTTGGTGAAGATAAGAAACCAACTCGCGAACAAAATGATAATCAATGTCGATGTGCTTAGCCCGTTTATGCATCACCGGATTCAGAGCCAAGAAGATGGCATTATTGTTGTCACAAAGCAGGAAAGGCACACCAGAAATAGGAACATGAAGATCACAAAGTAAATGAGTTATCCAGATGACCTCAGAAGCAATGTTGGCCAAAGCACGATACTCTGACTCAGTGCTGGGCCTGGATACCGTGGGCTGTTACTTCGCACTCCAAGAAACCAAGTTACCGCCTAAGAAGACAACATAGCTATAAGTGGAACGACGAGTCTCCAAACACCTGGCCCAATCTGCATCAGAATAATCAAGCACCTTCGGAAAAGAAGCTGCACGAAAATTGAGACCAAAATGTAGAGTCCCACGAACATAGCGGAGAATTCGAGTGACAACCAAAAAATGATCCTCCTGAGGGTCCTGAAGATACTGACTAACAGAATTAACTGCAAATGCTAAGTCTGACGAGTGATGGTTAGATACTGGAGAGCACAAACCAAAGAGCGATACAACGTCGGATTCTTAAACTGTGAGCTTGTATTGCTGTGAAGCTGAGAATTTGGCAGAAATGGTGTAGAGAATGATTCTACATCTAGCATACCAGCCCGAGAAAGAATGCCCCGGGCATACTTCACCTGTCCCAAAAGAAGTCCCGAGGCAGTTGGTGTGACCTCCAAGCCAAGAAAGTAGTGTTAGGCACCCAAATCTTTTATGGCAAACTCCTGATGGATGCGAGCAATGAACTGCCGAATAAGAGTGGAATCATTCCTAAGCAAAATTATATCATCAACATAGACCAAAAGATACAACAATGATGAGCCACGAGACAACACAAATAATGAAGTATCAGAAAAACTACCACGAAACCCAAGCTGTAAAAGATAAGCACTGAAACGTTGAAACCATAGCCGTGGTCGTCCGTGGCCGTGGTCGAGGCATCTGAAGAGCCTATGGGTTAGCCACAGTCGTGAGAGGGGACGGACTGACCATCACGGCTAGGCACGGGCGAGGAGCCGCCGCGACTGGACTCATGCGAAAGGCCACCACGACTGGATACGAGGCTGGACGACGGATGCGGGTAAGCTTATGGGGCAGCTGGCTGAGACGGCTCATCATTAGGAAACTAGAATTGAGGTGGGGATGGAGCTGAGGCTGGTGATGGTGTCGTCCCATGATCCAGATTAGTAAAGGCTAAGACATCCAAACCTGAAGAGGGAGACCCAGTTCCTGATGCTAGAGCCAGAGGAAATAAGTCTCGTCAAAATGAGCATGGCGAGTAACATGAACCTTGCCAGTGGAAGGGTCGAGGCATCAAAACCCCTTATACTGTGAGCTGTAATTGATAAATATACATGGAATACTATGGGGAGACAACTTATGATAAGAAAATGGACGAACAAAAGGAAAAACCCGGCAATCAAAAGGATGAAAGTTACCATAGACGGGATCCCTACGATAAAGAAAACTATAAGGTGTCAATCCCTGCAGGGCTGGAGTAGGCAAACAGTTGATAATGTAGACAACAATGGTGAACGCATCATCCCAACTAGAAATCAAAATATGTGAGTGAAAAAGCATCATGAGACTCATTTTAACAACATGGCGGTGCTTGCGTTCTGCACGCTCATTCTGTTCCAAAGTGGTCGGACAAGAAACCTTATAATGGATACCTTTCACCGCAAAATGTGATATGAGTCCGGTGTTCAAAAATTCAGTGCCACCATCAGTTTGAAAAACTTTAATTTTTGCTGAAAATTGATTCTCAACAAGTGCACTGCAAATAAGTGTCAACAAAATTTGATTTGCAACGAAAGGGGTACAGCCAAGTAAATCTCAAAAAATCATCCACAAATAATGCATAATACGCAAAGCCATTTTCAGATAAAATCTGGGAGGGAGTCCACAAATCACAATGTATTAAATCAAGAACATTGTTAGCACGTTTAAGGTTCTAAAAAAAAAGTCGACTGTTAACCTTTCGCCATAACACAAGGGCGCATATATGCGGTTTAGGAAACAAAGAAAAAACTGAAAGTAAACCAGACTTATGTAAACTAGTAATCGCTGTAGTAGGAATACGACCTAGGCGTGCATGCCACAACTCATATGAATCTCGACTTTTATTTTGCTGTAAAACTGAAACAAATGATGCATCTCCCCAGTCCAAAACGTACAATCCATCCTCACTATGCCCCCGACCCACGACGGCCCTAGTTACTTTGTTCTAAATGACAAATTCCGATCATAAAATGTAATTTGGACACCCATATCTCTGGTTAACCGACTAATAGATAATAAATTCTTAGTAATATCAGGCACTACCAAAACACCAGACAAATGCAAGTTCTCAGAAAATTTAGAATCACCAATCGGAGTTATCATAACTGGAGCACCATTACCAACAAGAACACGAGATTTACCAGTATAAGGAGTGAACCTGTCTAGGCCAGAGGAGGAAGTCGCCATATGACTGGTAGCGCCGAAATCAAGGTACCAATCTGAAAGATGAGAAGAAGTATCAAACTGCTGAGAAGAGATAATTTTCTGCCAAATGAGTGTTTCGCAGACGACCAATATGTGCTTGCATCTGGTAACATGTCGCAACATAGTGATCAAGCCGCCCACACCAGGAACAGTGAGGACAACCACCACCTGGGATCGGATTAGCCGCCTGAGAACTGGAAAAGGACTGCCGACCGCCATCGCGCCTGCCACCAAAGTGACCGCCACAGCCACCACGGGAAGGCCACACGCGACCACCTTGAGTCGGTGCGTGATCCCATGCGCAGCCAGCTTGAGGTGCGTCGTTGGTCTGGAACGCAACCTGTTATGCAGCTGGTCCTGAATGTCCCTGTAAATCCATCAAAAAGGCCTCGTGATTTTTGGCACGGGCAAGAACATCCGTATAAAGCGGGGTTGGAACATCATTAATCAAAGGAGCAGAAAAATATTTATACTTAGGACCAAGAGCAGTCAAGAACCATACAATTTGATCAAAATTTGAAATCGGATTACCCATGACAGACAGCTGTTCAAAAATCTCCTTAAGTTTGAGATGAAGTTCATGAACAGTACCAGACTTACGAATACCATGCGCATCTGCACAAAGACGGAGAATGGTGGATGCACTACTATTATGATATATGAGAGCAAGATTATCCCAGATGTTTTTGAAAGTGGCACAATTTGGGAATTCCGCGAGAACTTCAGTGGTAAGAGAGGAAACAGGAGACTGCAGAGACATTGATCTTCATCAACCCATTGATCATACTCTTCTTTTGCTTTCAAATAAGCCTCCTGGAGATTAACCTTGCTACCACCGGAAGGAGTTGAGACTGTGGCAAAAAAATACATGGTCAACGGTGGTGATGGGAGAGTGGGATGAGATCTAGTGCCATGAATGAAACCGTACAGACCTTGAGGACGAAGGACATAACATACTTGATGCTTCCAGAGAAGATAATTTGATGGAGTGAGTTTAATCTGCAACATCTGGAGCAGAGTGTTGTAGGAGAGTTTTTCTTGAGCCATGTCTAAGAGGAGAACACTGAGATTATGCGTAACTGCTAGGAGAGATGGATGCTCGGAGATTGTGCGTGGTCGTGTGTGACTGGAGGAAGCCGCTAGCGACCGTTGGAAGTCGCTGGAGACTGCCGGATGTGACTGCTGGGGACGGAAGGTTGGAGCCGCTGGAGGTGGCTGCTTGGTCACGCTGGAGGTGGTCACGAGGGATGGATACGACAATAAATTTGGACGAAGAGGGGGTAGCGGCAGAGACTTGGGAGAAAAAATTTAGGGTTTTAGGTTTTGGATAAGAAGGGGCTCTGATATTATGAAAGAATGATTTACAGTAAGGAATTGTATTATTAATAACTGAATATATAAAGTACAATAAATGTGGAAAAATAATATAATCATAATAAATCATAATTCAATAATCAATCTAATTTATCCTATTCCTTGCTGAATATGTTCAGTCCTACAATTTGAGCCTACCTTTCGTGCTTTGGATTGGTACTTTGACTTAGGAACTACCAATCACATGCCTTTTCATACCCTTCCCTAGATTGTGTCATCCCTTGCACTGACAGTTCTTGAGTTCTTGTGTTCTTGTTGGTAACAGTACTTTTACTTCTATTTTGCATCATGGTGATTCTCAGAGTATTTATGTCGACACCGGAGGAAAGCAACTAACCCAGAAACATCAGTTTTTGGCCACCGGAATTTTCCAAACACCCAAACCCTATCAGCAGCAGTAAGACATTTTCGATTGGTATCAACAAAGCTGAAGACCGAGTCCTCGTGTTAGCAAAACAACAAGGTTTTCTATTTGTAATCACTGGTAAGTGGGGAACAGAGCATTAATTAGAAGAGATATCCGCCTTTTGGGGTTGAGGCTTGGCGGTTAGAATTCGCTGCGCATGGTGGAAAAGGAATTTAAGAGCAGCTACATGCAAAGCAGCGGATTGGTCTAGGACATTTTCTGGTAAAAAGGATATCAACAATTTCAAGTCAGACAAAAGGAAAGAGCGATATACATTGGAAATCAGAATTTGGGGTCTCAAAGGCCATCATTACCTCAAGTAAGGAGGCTCTTGAAGGCTTCGACAACTGTGGAAGATAGAAGGTCGGCGATTATACTCCTATATAAATGGTGAAGAAGAAAGCAGGGTCAAAACACAGTCTCCAATAATACATAAATTGCAATACATAATCTTGGCAGTTCACGTAAAGACACCTTCGAAACTATTACTTCGCCGTATTTGCTAGCTAAAAAATTGAGGTAAAAAGTTCTTTTACCTCAATTCTTTTTAAGCCATATTTACTAGCTAAAAAATTGAGATAAAAAGTTCTTTTACCTCAATTTTTTTAAGCAAATGATATTATTGAACTCGATTTTTAAAAAATTGTGGTAAAAATTAGATTTTTTTAACTGCAATTCTATAATAATTGGAGTAAATAGGCTACAAAATCGAAATAAACCTTATTGCCGACGTATGTGCGACATCGGCAGTAAGGGTACGACCTAGTAGTAATAGTCATTGATGACAAGATCAACTTTGCACCATCACTCTGTGTGACCGTCATCTATCCGATATTCGACGTAATCACCGACGTCGATTTTTCCACTCGGCGAAGTCACACATGCTCCTCGGTCCAAACCTACACCTAAGATCCTTTCAAATAAATTAATTTAAGAGATGTCGCACCACCATCGGTGTTATGCCGGTTAAGGCAAAATAATATGTGTGAATAGAGTGCGAGTTTGCACATATCTATCATACCTAATAAATTAAGGATACTTAACCAATATAGCCAGAACTTGGAATGTACCATCTAAAGGTTTCATTCCAAGTTCACCACAATCAGTCTTAAATTTCATCAAGTTACATCTGTAAGACTAAAGTTAGGTACATACATACTTATATATATATATCCCAAACACATAATGCTACGTACCACATGTAACATTCCAGCAAAATGAAATGAAACAAAAGACATAGAATCCTAGTAAAATCCAAACAAACATTCTTCATGTTCTAGGACAAACAAACATATGATCCATGGCAATCAATGGGGTGGCGACATAGGTGGGATAACATCGTCTGCCGACAAACTTCTTCCATTTTCTAGAGAATTAGTCTTCGACTCTTCGGTGGAAGACTCGCTAGCGCCGGTGCTTGACCCTCCTTCATCATCTGTTATATCTAGCCCATCCTCGTCAACCCCAGGCCCTTCATCCCCGCAGATTCACTGATTGCATTAGCAATCATAGACTTCAACACCCCCATTTCTTCCGTAAGATTACGCACGATGTGTTCCATTCACAACGATTTGGCCTTGGTCTCGGCGGCCATGTCCTTCAGGAGGATGTCTCAGGCCTTTTATTTAGGTCCTGTGGGATAAGAAATTAGTTACATTAAATGAAAATGTTAAAATTTTAATTAATGATAATTTAGAATAAACCAAAAGGCTCAATTTTGTTACCCGTTAAGGTGGCGGGAATAATGGCGAGGTGAACGTCCATAGCTGTGGAAACCGATGGAGTCGCCTCGGGCTCGAGTGTGGGAGGCACGTCCATATCCCCTTTAGGGACATTGCGATCAATCCACGTCCCCCCCTCCCAAACCCAATGCTTCAGCCCGAAGCAGTTTGTATCATAGTACATATGATGGATCTTCGCTTTCGATTTGATGGGAACCTTCTTCTCTAGAATGGCGGTGATGACGTTGTCGTAGGGAAGTGTTAGACTCTTCTAGAGAGGGCGACTTGATGCATCTCCTAGATGATGGTGTACCCGGGGTCGACTACTTTCTTCTCTGCAAGGTGGCTGTGCAAGACGGTCCCGTTGATCATGCACTCCGTAGGATGTCCGGCCGGGATAAGTACTTGTACAATTATATTGAACATCATTCTCTCATAAAGGTTAAGAGCACCAAGCTTGATCTGCTTTATTGAGATGAGTCTATTCCCCAGTTTAAATTTGAAGTACTTCTCCACCATTCGGTTGGGGTTAAGTTCCCCAGATGGGTCATTCTCGTCGACCCGTGGAAGCCAATTGTCTCGACAGTACAGCTGTAGAGGCTCAACCTCTGGCTGATCCTCCCCTCTAATTGTGTGCCAATGACCTTATTGATGAACTCTTTCGTTATCTCCATGTCCATCCCATTCACTCTTGTTTTACAGGAGATCATCGTTTCCATTGTGAAATTGGCCTAGAACTCCTTGACCTCTGTATCATACGTCAGTTTATGCAAGCATATTAAACCCTCCATTCGTGACGGTTTGAAGGGTTTGAGGAAATCATCGAGGTGTAGTCATTCCACATCCTCAAGCTTCAACACCCTAACCTCTTTTAGCCTCTAGCCCTGGATCTTTTCAAAACGCTTTGCTGCCTCCTACTTGACAAAGTGTATTTTTTCCCATGTTGGCAATAAAGGGGTGGTCATTGTCTTCTCCTTCTTCGTGCATGATGAACCAGCCCCCCGTGCTATCTTCCCTTTTCCTCCTAGTTGTTTGCTTTATTTGATCCATCTAAGAATCAAAGGACGTAGAACAGTCAATGCAAAAGTCAAGAACTCAATGATGTCAATGTGTTTTAGCCAAGTTCGGATTCATGTAAAAGTCAAGAACACTTTGTCTTGGCTGACGTGGCGTATGCGATGTCTCAAATTGATGTGGTTGAATATGCGACATCGTAGTTCAATCGGCTAAGACAAAACAATATGCGACTAGAACATGAATGGTCCTAAAACTCCTACAATCTCAACTAAAACATCACAAAGTAAACAACTCACATGCCACGATTGAATAACAAAGTAATGGGCAACAAAAGAAGTTTATGAAACTCAAAAAACCAACATCAAACTTCATCCAAAAATCCTTACCTTGTTAGGGTTTGTTGCTCATCAACTTTGGAGAAATCCGCCAATGCATTATGTCTAAGGAAATTGAATGTTAGTTTTGGTGCTACTGTGATACATGACCAACCGATTCCGTTGGGATTAGAATGTTTTCTGACCATTTTTTTTTTCAATTGGGAGGTTTTGATGCAATGTCGTCGGTTGGGAATGCAAAGGGGTAGAGTGGTCGAGTATTTATATCCCCGCAGTGAAATGCTGTCATTTTGTGCGACTTCGCAGGTGTGTCGCATAGGACGAATAAGATATGGAATGTAGTGCGAAGTTGCGGATCGTAGGTTTGGGCCATACAGAAGGGCCAACACAATTTTTGGATTGGGTTTGGACTACAGATAATCGAATCGATATATAGCGATATCGCGATAACAATCGCTCTGAATTAGATAGAACCGCGGCCAAACCGATATCGCACATAATTAACACTGGGTCGTATTAGAGTATTGACCCAATCCAAAAATAACCACGCCCTGGTTAGTGGTGAACGTAAAGCACCAAAGCCCAATATCGCTTCAATGTCCCCACCGAGTCTGGACCGACCTGATCGACATCGCTTTAATGGATTGCGGGCCAAATAGCCCAAATTACATAGTCTTCATTTCTCTTGAAATGTAAAAGTAATAAAATTACGTCCATCAAATTTTGACCACAATGTTCAATTTGGCCATGGACCTGTCATCGGAACAGGCCTGAATTATTCACGGATAGAACATTATGAAACTCTGAGGAAATTACACTACGGCCCAAACTTCCGTGGTTGTTACTGTGTGTTAGGATATATTCACCTGAGAAAAACGACAAATGTTTCATATGGAAATTATGCGTACTATCTTAGAAGCACGCGAACCAGGGTAATATTTTGGGTTTTTTTTATAGTATTCCATTGATACCGTAACGATAAGCATTATGGGAACGAACATTTCCGCCGAATATATAAAATCACATGAAATTTTATATTCTAGGTTTTTTTTTGGAAATAAAATTGTTGTAAAATTCCGTCCTTCAATTTTTACAAAGCGCCAGTACATGGTCTAGAGTAAATTGTAGATGATTACTTAAAAGTATATGATTTTTGGTCGTATGAACTTGTGGAAGTATATGGAGAAATATAAGATTACTATCAATTATTATAAGTTTGACTATATATAGATGACGCTGATTCTTTTTGGGATAATCAGAATCGAGTTTGGGACCACACGCTATTTTTGTTTTTGCACTTAGGTCCCTCTGAGAAAGTGGGAGATGTCAAAATGTGAAATTGGATACAAGCTTATGTAATTCACATTGTCACACCACCATGTTTGAATTTGGCCATGGACTTATCATCGGAGCGGGCCAAAATTATTCACGGACAGGGCATTACGAAACTCTGGGGAAATACACTATGGCCCAAACTTCTGTGGTTGTTACAGTGTGTTAGGAGACATTCATCTAAACAAAATGGCAAATGTTTCATATGGAAATTATGCGTACTGTCTTACATGCACGTGAACCTAGGTAATTTTATGGGGTTTTTTATAGCATTCCATTAATACCGTAGCGATAAGCGTAATGGGAACAAACATTTCCGCCAACTATATAGAATCACATTAAGTTTCATATTCTAGGTTTTTTTGGAATAATACTAATAAAATTCCATCCTTCAATTTTTACAAAGCGTCAGTACGTGGTCTAGAATATATTGTAGATGATTGCTTAAAAGTATATGATTTTCGGTCGTATGATCTTATGGAAGTCTATGGGGAAATATAAGACCAGTTTCTTTATTACTATCAGTTATTATAAGTTCGACTATAAATGGATGACACTGCTTCTTTTTGGGACAGTTTGAATCGAGTTTGGGACCACACATTGTCTTTTTTTGCACTTAGATTCCTCCAAGAAACTGGGAGATATCAAAATGCAAATTTGGGTATATAATTATTTTATTCAAATTTTGATGACAATGTTGTCCCGATTAGGGCATAAACGAGTTGACAGAAGGGCCCAGAACCTTTAAATGGAGGTTTTTACGACAAAGTTTGATTATTACATTATGGCCACATATGCGGTGTCGCAAGCATGTCGCATGGCACGATAGATATACCGAATAGTTAGCGACATCGATCATTCTGAAAAATCTAGCAGGAAACAAAAATTTCAGACGAAAAATTGAAATAAAATTTCCCTCCAAACCTATTTTTCATTTCAATAACTTTCATTACTAACACTCATTTCCATCTCCAATACATATCCCACAAACCCACCTTATCCATTCACACAATAATGAAAGGGCTCATTCAAATGGATTCCTTCAATTATCAATAAGTATCCAAGGAATGGAGCATCTAGGTTCAAATTTATTGTGGCACTTTTCCTTCTTTTACATGTTCCTTTACCAAATTTGTTACCATCTATACCTTCTATATGTTTTTTTTGTCATTCATGGAAGATCAAAGAATTTCATGAAGAGTGAATCATTGTGTCACATATTATATACTTTATGCTGTGTTTGTTACCAATAAGATAACATGTTTGTAAAAAGTGAGAAAAAAAGCTTAGATTCGGATGAACAAAATATGAATGTGTGACGTCGGTCATTAATCGCTCAGTATGATATGATGATCAGTTAGAATCGACGTCGCAGATGTGAAAAATTGTTGAGTTTAGCATTAATATCCTTGAATATCCAAATTTGATTTTAAATCAGTCTCTGTGACCTCGGTGATTATGAGTCCGGCATCTCTTTGGTACTGATAAGTTACTATTGCCATGTTGTGAATAATGTCGTCTATATATGAATATATTACAGGTATTTTTGGATGCAGCCCAATTGTAACATAATTTTTGTTTCCTATATATTGGTTGTAATAGGATCATATGAAGGTATCAGTGGATTCTAGCGTATCAGTGGATTCTAGCATATCAGACGGACTTAGTTGGCTTCTCACCGGTCACCCTAGAAATATGAACGCCGTACAATGTAGAAATTGGAGGTTAAATGCAATTATTGTTTCAATTTTATAACAACCTTATGTATTTTAATATATTGTTACATTTATTTGTAATATACTAGTATGTCAAAATCTTGTTGGTTTAAATGAACACTTCAGTTAATAATTCCCAAAATAATTGAACAACAATTGAGTGTTGTATGATATTCAACCATTACTCGATTTATCACATTATTTTAAACATATAATGGCTATCGAAGACCGATTGTTTGCGCCATCGAATGTTTATTATTATAATATTTTACAAGAAATGAGAGCTGACCGACTAAACCGCGACGTTGCATTAACTAGCTCCGAAATGATATATTAGCGACGTCGCATAGACCGGTGTCACTTTTTTTGCAACGTTGGACAAACAAAATGACGTTATTTTTTCAGCGATCCATGTCATGAGGGACCATTGTGTGTCCCTCATTATGTACAATATTGCTTTTCAGTGACTCTGACATCGCTCGTATTATGAACGACATCATCTGGTGTGACGTCGATACACTACCTCTACCATCGGCTGCTATATTCCTTTCATTGATGTTGCATGTTTCATGATGTCAACTTCATTTTCAACAATTTTGCAGTCAGATATTATAACATTTTCCTTTTGCCATAGTGCGGCGTCGGTCTTGATTCAGGCTGATATCGGTCCCAAACCGAGGTAAAAGGGACTATTTACCTCGATTTCAAATCGAGGTAAAAAAGTATGCTTTTTACTACACCCACATTTACCTCGGTTGTTTAGGGGTTGAAAATTGAGGTTAAAAGCACTGAAAAACTGAGGTAATAGGTGTTGTCTCTTGTAGTGAGGGGAGTTAGGGGAAAGCCTACACAAGAGACATATGTCTCAGTTGCAGGAGAACAAAATGAATGGCAGAATTTAAAATGGGGATTCCACTACATAGTTCACGCGCTAAGGTTTAGAATTTTCTGAAGAACGAAGGGACCCTGATGTGCAGAATGCCTATACCGGGTATATATATGGCTAGTGAGATATTGATAAACCCGAAAGATGTGCAACAGGCTGAACACTTTGGGGACAACTGTGTAATTGAATTTTGGTTGGATGATAGGGAGTACAGTACATGGAGGATGGATGAGTACCTTCAAGACCATTGGGGCTTCCCAAACAGAGTACAACACAGGTATAAAAAATACTATATTATCAAAATGTTGTCTCTTGCTACATATCTTGCGATCCTTCATAATATGCCTTATTCCACAGTGGGAGCCATGTTCATAGTTAGAAAATGGAATCCAACTATGCCGCATAGTAGGATTAAGGTGCATAAGGTTATGGTAGTTGTTAGATTGTATGGATTACCACTAATCTGTTTCTTTCCAGATGTAGCATAAAAACTTGCTATGTAGGGGATGTTGTAGGGGATGTTGTGGATATCTATTTTTTTTATTTCTGAAGAACTGTTGATTTCCCTGCTAAAACCTTATTCCACGATTATTTCCGGTATCCTGTGTCTTTGGTCTATTTCCACCAAACCTCTCCTGAAAACCGACGTCTGATTCCCATAAAACATGAAAACCGAATATCTGAAATCCAATAATTCCACCACAAGATAAACTTCAGATTACAACCTTCAAAAAACTTCAAAATTCTCCCCCTGGGAACACACATATGCCAAAGAAGGAAAAAACCAATAAAAAATACAAGCATCCAGTATGCTCCCTCTGACTTTGACCTCTATGTTGGAACATAGAGCAGAAATCCAGATCAAGTTCAAGCTTCCAACCGTGCTTTTTCTTCCTCCAGACTTGTCTTTTCTGCCTCCAGCGCTGCTATTTGAATGGTGATGGCTCCCAATCTTTCATTTAGAAGCACAAGTTTAGCCTCCTTTCCTGCTGTTGCTGATGTAGAGCCTTCTGGATTCCAGGGTAAATCATGAATGTGCCTCATTCCGAAAGTCTTCTTATTCGGCCTCAGGAAGTCTGCAGCTATGATCAAATCTTTAGTATTGCCCTTCACCTTTGCACTTTTAGCCATTGCTGAAATCAGACGGGGATATACTATGGCATGTTTAGCCTTGGGAGTTGTCGCCTGCTTCACCAAGTTTTGCTGAATGAATAAGCCAAGATTCACTTGCTTCTATGTTCCAACACAGAACAGAAGCTTTGCCATTTCTCTGGTAAGAGCAGTTGTGTTTGATGAAGGCATCCAACAGTTAACAGCGACTTGGTACAGACAAAAAAATCTTGAGGATAGGCATGAAGCCTTTGAATGTCCTGTTTCAGGCCATTTGACTTTGTATCCCCCCGTGATGATTTCCAGATTTTTATCATCAGTTACATCAATCTCATCAGGAAATACCCCTTCAAAATTTGGTGTCTTCAACCCTAAATTTTGTTTATCCTAGCAGCCGAAAAATTCCCTCTTAAATAAACTCTACCAAACCAGGGAGATTCAATATCCAGATTCTCAGTCATCAAATTTGCATAAGCCTCTATCACAACCTGTCTATTATACTGGAGCTGAATGGTTGCAGCTCTCTTCATCCCAATTAGTTCAAGATAATAAAAAAATCCACTTTCCCTATAAGCTTCTAAGTCTATGGGTCTCTCCGAGATAAACCTCCTCTCAGCAAACAAGCCACCCATCTCCTCACATTTAAAATCAAAATAAGTGAATGACAGAGCAGTACTTACTGATACAGGTGGCAGTGCCTTCTTCTTGGGAAATTTTTTATTTGTCTTTAGCTTCTTAGCAGGTGGAGAAACCTTTGAATCAGTCACCTTCCTCTTGCCTTTTGCCATCTGGAAAAATTCATCAAGCACCTCATCACTCAAGTAGTTCAACTGTGTTGGAACATACTCAAGACTATCAGCTTCTCCTTCTTCATCAGATTGTGTCTCACAATACTTTTCTTGATCTGAATCATTCTGGCCAGTCATTGGCTCTCCAGGTTGCTCAGCATCACTTGCTATTTGTTCTTCTTCTTTGTCATCGTATTCATTACCAGATATATTATTCTGGTCTTCTCCTCCCATGTCAGTATCAGGATCCATCTCCTTGCAACTTTCATTTTTAACCTGTTGTGTTGGAACATACACAGCTCTGTCCTCTTCATCACTATCAGACAACTCAATTATCACTGGCTTCCTAAGCTCTTCCATCCTCTGGGCAACATGTGAATAAAATAGAACTACAGGCAGTCTGTTTGTGTATTTTATAACCTCCCTACCTTCAGCCTCTTCATCAGTTATCTCTCTCAGAAATACATAACTTGGATGGGGAATTCGACAATACACATGAAATTTATCTTTTCCTCTGTACAGACCATACTGCCCTCTTACAAATTTTACTTTCCAATTTTCAATGCTCCAAGCATCTCCTACATCACCTTTCACTAATTCTTGGACTTTGACATGCAAATATTCACCTTCTATACTTTTTATTTTGGTTAAATCAACTGAGACTCAATTTGCCTCTAACCATTCAAATATCTCATCTATGAACCCAAACTCCATACCCATCAGTTTTAAAGAGAGAGGATCAGGACCAGTTACCTTTCTATACGGACCCTTTCTTTTTGTACTGGTGAGTTCTTCTTGTTCGTCACCATTGATTCCAGAACCACTGGGGTCTTCACCGCCATCTATCGCCTCTTCCTCAACAGCATGCTCTTCACCTTGACCAAGATTTTCTTCAGGAAGTGCTTTGGCCCCAACTTGGTCCATCATTGATTCATCCTCCATGCTCTCTAAGGGTCGACAAGTTTCTGGAATTTCTTCTACAAACATAGGAGAATTAGGGTTTAACATTTTCTGACATTGAGTTACCGTGGAGAAGGATCGTGGGGATAGTGTATAGCTGGTCTCCGAAGAATGCCAAGAAAAATGGTAGATAGCCGAGAAAGAGGGACTCGAAAGGTTTTAGAAAATTTTGAATCCAACACAAACTCTTCAACTCTTCTCCACTTTTCCTGCGAAAATCCATTTTGGTTTTTCAAGGATTCTAATGATGACCCTTTTTCCTCTTGTCAACTCGAGATATCACATCAAAAATAACTTCCAACATACCATAAAACCCATCTTCTGTTTTTGTACATTTTTCTTCTTTCTATTTTTTTTGTTCTTTTTCGATTTTCTAAACAAAAATAAACAGAATATTTGCAGTAATATTAGGGTAAGAATTACCTCAAATTTGGCAGGCACCTAAGTGCTATCGAAGGTTTTCAAAAGTGGCTGAGTCCAACGGCTTTGTAAAAATATCATCGATTGCTCGTGTGTTGGAACATAGAGTACTTCCACTTCCTTCCTTTCAACCAGATCTCTAATAAAGTGATGCCTTATATCAATATGTTTAGTTCCCGAGTGCTGGAATGGATTTTTTGAGAATTAATAGCACTTGTGCTGTCACATAAAATCTTCAAAGGGCCTTGGTGAATTCCATAGTCTTTCAACATTTGTTTCATCCACAACAATTGTGCCCAACAGCTTCCTGCTGCAAGATACTCATCTTCCGTAGTAGACAAAGAGATCAAATTATGTTTCTTACTATACCAAGATACTAAGTTCGTAACAATAAAGAAACATCCTCCTGTGGTACTTTTTCGATCATCAGCATTACCAGTCCAATCAGAATCACTGTACCCAATTAACTCAGAATCTTAACTCTTAGAATACCAAACACCATATTTTGATGTCCCACTTACATATCGAATAAATCGTTTAACTGCAGAGAGATGTGACTCCTTTGGATCAGCTCAAAATTTTTCCCAAATCCCAACACTGAAACATATATCTGGCCTACTAGCTGTTAAATACAATAAACTTCCAATCATGCCTCTGTATAATTTCTGATCAACCGCAACTCCTTTCTCACCCTTTACTAGTTTTTTAGAAACACCCATAGGAGTTCGAACTGCTCGAGCATTGCTCAGGCCAAACCTCTTCACTAGATTTAGAGCATACTTACTCTAATTTATGAACAAACCGTTCCTTCCTTGCTTGACCTGCAATCCCAGAAAGTATGTAAGTTCTCCAACCATACTCATCTCAAATTCGGATTGCATGATGGTGACAAAATCCTGTACCATAGAGGAAAAAGTAGAGCTAAATACTATATCATCAACATAGATTTGTGCAATCAGAAATTTTGATGACTTTTCAAGTACAAATAAAGTGCGATCTACTCCTCCTCGACGATAGCCTTTCTGAAGAAGAAAGTTACTAAGTCATTCATACCATGCCCTGGGTGCTTGCTTTAGACCGTATAGAGCCTTCTTGAGGCGATACACATGGTGTGGATAATGAGGATCCTCAAAAGCCTTTAGGTTGTTCAACATAAACCTCTTCATTCACCACTCCATTTAGAAAGGCACTCTTGATATCCATTTGATACAACATAAAGTTCATAGAGCAAGCAATAGCAAGTAATATTTGAATTGACTCTAACATGACAACTGGTGCGAATGTCTCATTAAAGTCAACCCCTTCCACTTGTGTATATCCTTGAGCTACTAGTTTAGCCTTATTTCAAGTAACTAGACCATCAACATCAGACTTATTCTTGAAAATCCACTTCGTTCCAATGACATTAATGCCTTTGGGGCGAGGAGTAAGATACCAGACGTCCTTTCATGCAAACTGACTTAGTTCTTCTTGCATAGCAGCAATCCAATATTCATTCAACAAAGCTTCTTTGTAGTTCTTGGGCGTTCGGTAATCCACTCGAGGAACTGATCGAGTACTTCTCATGTTGGATTCAGGTTGGTCCTGTGTTGGACATAGGATTCGTTAGCGGAGGACGATGTTCCAACATATTCAGCTTCGACCAGTTCAGTACCAATCTGCTCAGTTGTTCCAACATGTTGATGAGCTTCCTCTTCAACTAATGGATATGCCTTGTCAGGTTGATGTGGCTGTGTTGGAACATGAGTGTTATCGGGATATTCTTCTACAAAATCTGACTTTTGTTCTTCCTCTGAATCATCCACAATCACATTTATGGATTCCATGAGAGTGTTGGTTTGATGATTAAAAACTCTGTAGGCACGGCTGTTGATAGAATACCCAAGAAAAATTCCTGTATCACTCCGATTGTCAAATTTTGCAAACTTCTCTCTGTCTCTGAGAATGTAGCACTTGCTTCCGAACACATGAAAGTATGAGACATTAGGTTTCCTGCCCTTCCAAATCTCGTAGGATGTCTTTCTGGTGAATGGCCGCAGATATACTCGATTAATTTTTAATACGATATATTAATAGCTTTGCCCACCATTTATTGTGAATGTCTTTCTCAGCTAACATGACTCGAGCCATCTCCTGCAAGGTTCTATTTTTTCGTTCTACAATACCATTCTGCTGAGGGGTGATAGGTGCGGAGAATTCATGTTGAATCCCAAGCTTGTCACAAAAGTCACTAAATTGAGAATTCTCAAACTCTCTACCATGATCACTACAAATTCGAACAATCTTTCCAACTGGACTTCCCTTTTCAGTTTGTAACTTTACTACCAGACGTCTGCAACGTATCAGATTTATCTTTCAAAAAGGCTAACCAAGTAAATCTGGAGAAATCTTCAACACATACAAAGATATATTTATTTCCACCTATACTAGGTGTATTGCAGGACACATCAAATCCATATGCAATAATTCCAGATTTCTAGAAGTAGTTATATACTGAACTGAAGAGTGGGGGGATCGAATTTGTTTACCTTGCTGACATGGTCCACAAATAATTCCATCCTTGCTTGTTAAGATAGGAATACCTCGTACTGCTTTCATATTTGCAATTTTCACCAGTGTTTTATAATTGATGCGACCGAGCTTCCTGTGCCACAGAACTCCTTCATCTTGCTTCGAGATCATACATCGTACTTCTTGCTCCAACAGATAGCAATTACCTGATGATCTTATTCCTGAAAGAACCTTGGTTTCACAGTGTCTCATAACGCATTTATCCTTCTGAAATTCCACTGTCATATTGTCATCACACAACTGACTTATGCTCAACAAATTTGCTTTCAGATCTTTAACAAACAGCACACTAGTGAATATTGGAAATCCTTCAATTTTTAATTCACCTTTTCCAATCACTCTACTCTTCTTTCCATCATCGAAAGTCACATACCTGCCATCGTATGGTGTGATATTTTTGAGAAATTCTAGAGTGCCAGTCATATGTCGAGAACAGCGACTATCAAAGTACCATGAATCTCTGGAGTATGATATAAGTGAAGTGTGTGCAACCAGACATGTGCCAGATCGTTTGACAACCCATACCTTTTTGATCGATTTTATTTTCTGGACTCCGCCTACGTTGGAACATACCAAGAGTTGTCATCCTGACATTTGGTCTCTGATCAGTTTCCTGCATTGTTCCTCTGAATGACCTTGATATGTGCAGTAGCTCCAGATGAGCAGTTTTCTTCGATAAGGCTTTCCAAAATTTCGTTTTACTTCTCGAATCTTAGTCTTGAGGGTTACTGGATTTTCAAGTACTTCAGCCTTGTGTGTGTTGCAATACCCAATACCGTGTCGATCACCAAAGTTCCTCCCCATGTCTAGAATATCGTCAAGCTTTGCTTTTCCAGCGTTTAGCTTAGAAATTACTGCTTCAGAAGTCTCAGCTCTCTTAATTGCTAATACCAGTTTCCCATTTTTCATTCTTCTTTGCAAGTTCAGCAACTTTAATACGCAATTCTCTTTCTATTTCCATCAAATTCATTTTTTCTTCTTTCAGCTCTTTGTTTGTGTCAACAACTTGAACCCAGATAGCGTACATCTTCTCATAAGTGTTGTAGATTTATTCATCACTTACATAAATTCCATCGTCTTCATCACTGGGTGTTTCATACGGATCTATGTTGGAATATACAGCTTCAACTTTGTTCAGTGTGTTGGCACATTCATTCTTCGATGCATCATGGATTTTAGCTCCAAATGCCATACAGTTGCTTGTAAGTTCCTCTTCGTCTTTCTCATCTTCTTCATCTTCTTCATCTTCACTCCATGAGGTGACATATGATTTTCCCTGTTTCTTCCAGGTATTTGCACATTCAGCCTGAATATGTCTGTATCCTTCACACTCTCTGCATTGAATTCGTCCAGGCTATTTTTGGTTTTCTTGTTTTATGGGAATTCTAGTATTCAATTTTTGTTCAGATTTGATAGTATGCATATTGTGCATATGTTCCAACATAGATGGAGTTTTGAAGACCTATGGTTATGATGATAAGTTTTTCAGTGTGTGATTAATGTTAAAAAAAGTTATGGGTCCACAAAATGCCAAAGGGGGAGATTGTAAAGTCAGGAGATTTGCATTGAATATTTACTTGGCAGTTTTTGTGAACATATTTAGAAACGAAAAACTTTCCATGTTGGACATTCGAAAGTAGCATATTCACGCCAAGATAATTTGCGGAAAATGAGAGATAGAAGATTATGGTAATTATGATTTATGGAAATCTGAATATTCTTCTATATGAGAGGCGTGTGAAACATACTTGATTTATGGAAAATTCCTACGTATATGGAGTTGATATTTTCGAATATATGGGATATAGTGTGATAAGGAAAATTCCTTTATTTATGGGATTTGGATATGCTTCAAGTAACAGATTTGGAATAGGAATATCATGGAGATAATCAAGGAGTATTCAGATATGTTCAGAGTTATAAAAGGGGACAAATCACGGCTGCAATAGATATGGATTGAATCGCAAAAAATCTGCACACAGATTTTTTATACTTTCGAGAATTGCAAAGAGCTAGATTCCTATGTTCCAGCATACCTGACCTGCTGTTCAAAGTTCAGAATCGTATACCTTAATTCCCTGGGAGGAGGAGATCCAACGTCGACAAGTTTCGAGGTCAGAGGGAGTATGATCAAGGCGGATTGGTAGCTAGGGGAGCTAGCAGAATTAACACATTATAGTTAGCAAAGATAAGTATTCTGTATGATGTACTTTGTACTGTGTCTTTCTAATTAGTGAACATTCTGAACTGGGCCAGACCCCGCAGATGTTGGCGGATTTCACCGAACTGTGTAACCAAGTCATGTGTCATTTATACTTTAAATTATTACGTACTTGGTTGAATAGGTTAGGTTGGAACATATAAATAAGGATTAGAAAATTCGGTAAAAAAACAATTTCAGTTAGATTGCATGGATTACCACCAATCTGTTTCTTTCCAGATGTAGTAGAAAAACTTGCTATGTAGGGGATGTTGTGGATATTGACCTTTACTAACTACCGGTGAGGAACTTAAGGTACTTAAGAGCCAGAGTGATGGTAAGACTCAGGGAACCTCTCATACTGGGCAGTTTTTTCAACATGCCTGATGGACATAGGTACTGGATGAGCTGTAAACATGAGAGGATTCATAATTTCTGTAGAAGATGTGGCTGAATTGGCATTCTTTAACTAGATTTCCTATAGACAATGATGGAGATTTGGTATTTGGATCAGAAGTTTTTTCTTCATAATGCAGCAAGGGGTACGCAGATTGTTTACAATCTAAATGTAGAGCTGTATCTGATGACAAGGAGGGCACAAGGTATACTACGTTTCCAGCAAAGTATATGGATTACCAACAGGATTACTTCCAAAAAGTGCAAAAGGACGCTATTCCAGATGACTTTGATTATGTGGTAGGTTCAGAGGATCACCTCGTTCATATGTTGCCAGATGAAGGAGATGAGTATATGCGGATGGAGGATACATGAATGCAAGCTCACCCACCAGGGCTTACACACCACCAACCAGGGAGCAGGAGGAGCAAGAACAAGTGGGTAATTATGATGTCATCAATCAAAAAATACCAAACAGATTTTTACCCAATGGCCATTGTTAGCATGGTTTATAGGAGGCTGGGATACAACCAGCAATGGACCAGGATATGGGGATTTATTAGTAGCAACAATTTTTTATTTTGGGGACTAGTGACGAAGTGCGCGATGAACAAGCACATATGAAACACAAAGACACGGTCATGCTAGAGTACGAGGTAGAAATGCCTTCCAATTTGCACTTTAGAAAGGTGACCATGGTCCTACGCGAACAGGTAACTCCAGCATTAGAAACACCTATATGTGTGGTTAACAATGGAGACAAACAAGCTTTTGTTATAGCTGTGGATATGAACATAGAGGATAAATAGGAGTTATATAGGATGGTTGAAGAGGATGGAAGGGAAATGGATACAGAAACCTAGAAGCCAGGGCAGTGTCTAGTGATAGCTAAGTCACAACACAGTTTAGGGAACTGCAACTGTATTGACCCATTTCCCATTGAGATGCCAGTATTCTAGGAAATGGAAACAGTGGAGGACCACCAAAATGTCATCATACAAACAGAGGAATCGAACGACTCAGTGGTGCTGGATCAACAACATAAGATAGAGGTGGAAACTGCGAAGGATCCGACTCCAATATCAAAGGACATGACCTACAGCAAGAGAACAACTTCAACACTAAGACCAAGCAAGAAGATATGCAAAGGAAACCAAGTTTTGGTAGGGCCATGCAACAGGAAGTAGAAGCAGGCTAAGATAAGGAAAATACTATAGAAGAATGCAAAGACTTGTAGGCAAGAAGTGGATAAATTTCTGTACTATCTCGAGAGCGAAGGGCAAAGCTTATTGGAGAAGCCAACATGGGAGGACCAACAAAATCAACAAGTAATCCAAGAAGGACAAATGGGGAATTCAGATGCACAAACAACAGGAGCTAGAATCAGTGAACAACAACGTGGAGGTGCAAAGAAAAGAAGCAGAGATGACTCAGAAGAGACAATGGCATATTCCATTAACACTATCCTAAATATGGAATGGAAGCACCAAGTAATGGTAGTTAAGAAAAGAATGATCAAAGAGGAATTGTCTGCCAAACCGGTGGTGCAATTTAAGAAGCACAAGAAGAGGAATGAGAACAATGTTGAGGGTTCTAGCAGGGCTATCCCAAATCAGCCCGCCAACATCCAATGAGGGCCATCATGTGGAACTGTATGGATTTTAAGAACACCCCTACGAGAAAAATGATGAACCAATTTCTGAAGAAGTACTATACTCACGTACAATAATTATGTGAAACAAAAATGGAAGCAGGGGGAATGGAGTAGTGGCATAAGAAAACACAGTACCAAAGTGGACGACACGTTTCAACAATGGGTGTAGCGGGGGGAATTTCATTTTTGTGGAGTGATTATGTAAACCTGGAAGTTGTTAGTAGTAGTAGTGATCATATTATAGCTAGGTCAGTAGGTAAACAAGGAGGCTTATATCTCTGTTTTGTGTATGGATGACCTGTAATAGCTAATATGGTTTGGAATTATCTAAAGGAATAGTTTCCGAGTTCCTAGTACATCATGGTGTTGTTGGGAGATTTCAATCAGATTATTTCCATAGAGGATAAGTTAGGGGGGAGAATATTCCAGGCAACAAAAAGTTCAGAGACATTTTTGTCCCTATTTCAGACACATGTATTCAGGGAAGTTAAAAATATAGGTTAATGGTTTAACCGAACAAACAGTCGACAAGGGCAAGAGTGTTTTTTTACCAAAGACTGGACAGAGCATTTGTAAATAAGGAATGGATAACAAGATATTTGAATACACGGAGCTTGTTTCTACCAATAATACAATCAGATCATGGGCCGATAATATTGGACACATTGCCAATACAAGGGTAAAAAAAATTAATACATGTGATATGAGGCTTTTTGGATTCACAACGGCACACCTAGTCAGATTGTTCAGTGGATTTGGAATGAGTCATCGATTGAGTCATCAATTGAGCCATCAACTCATCAAAGTTCGTCACACAACCAGTCTATTTTGCAAAAGCTTCAAGAATCTTTACAGGAATTGCACACTTGGAGTAAATAGACGTATGGTAGTCTGCACTAAACAATTCAAAAATTAACAATTCAATTGGACAAGGCTCAAGTGATGTGAAATACAGCAAGATCACATGATTAGGCAAAAGTGCAGCTGGTGGAAGAGCTCAGAATGCAAATTCAAGACCTGTTAGCTAAATGGTCTAACTGTTGGCAGCATAGATCAAGAGTTCAATGAAGGTAACTCTGGGGACCAGAACACCTCTTCGTTTCCACAAATGGGCAACCAGAAGATAGATTATGAATGATAGCTCGCAAATCAAAGATGAACATGGAGGATGGATGTATGATTCCCAGGCAGTTAGGGAAAATATAACATAACACTTTGCATCCTTGTACACATTTCCAGAAAGTTATCCTTGGCAATTGGATACAAGGAGACATTAGAGGGAATACTACATGTAACACTCCGGATCCATGACCTATCTGCTCAACGCAAGTACCGGGTTGGATCTGGGCGTGCTACCAAGAATCCACAGTGGGGGGTTTCAAAGTGGTTCCAATTAATTGAAACCGACCAGCGGTTGCCAATAGCTGGAACTGCCCCAAACTGATAATTCTGACACATTCCCACTTGAACGTGAGTTGACCAATTGCTCTGGTTATTTCATACACCAAATGACTCCCCCAACTTTATCTTTTTAAATTCCAATTGCCTTGGTTTTTTAAAAATGTTTTTGTTTTGTTTTAAAATTTTAATATTTGTTTTCTTCAATTTATAATTTAATAAAAATAAAGTTAAATTTTAAAAATAAAAATAAATTTAAAAAGTAAAATTATATTATTAAATTTCACATTTTAATTTATTTTGAATGGGTAAATTTATTTAAATTAGATGTTAAAGTTAATATTAATGAGTATGATAGAGAAAAGTAAGTGGGGTCTATGAAGTAGTTTCATAGTAGTTTCAATCATACTCGGTGTGAAAATGGAGTGATTTCTTTGTGATTTTAATTAATGAGGTGGAAAAGAGAGACTGAATATTTAATAAATTGAAACCATAAGAGCAGTTTCAGAGCAATAAACCATTATACATGGTCTTATTGACACGAAGTGTGCACGTGGCTTTGTGGGATTTTATCATAATTATGATGCATAATTTCTTGTGATAAAGAAGGAAGGGAACACATAGACCACCCTAGTATTTCCCTATTTCGCCTATTCCTCTCCTTTCTTTGTTTCTTCCCAAAGCTCAGAACAAGCCTTTTATGGATTTAATTCCCATCATTTCTTTTTGGGTTTGACTTTTCTTATTTATTTATTTCCTTGTCTTTTTTTTTGCTCTTTTCTATTCATTTCTTTACTAGTTTATTACCTATCTTTATTTTTTTGTTCTATTTTATTATATCGATTTATTTGATTTTAATTAGTATTAGTAATTCCTTCTTGTAACTTAAAATGGGTAGACAATTGTACATATATATTAATTCCAATTGAAATTTCAATATTATGATGTTTTATTATAAAAATTCTATATATTTACTTAACAACTCAATTTATTATTTCTTACATGTTTATTATATTTATTGTTCTTTTAAAATGTGCGAATTGTATATCTCACTTTCTTACTAATTTGGCGTATTATTATTCAATTTCTCTTTCTTAAATGAATCCTATAATAAAACTAATATTTTATCACCGTTTGATATTATTTACATGCTTATTTATTTATTTCATTTCATTTTCTTTCATGTTAAAATTTCTTGTAGGGTTTTGAGTTATAGCCAAAAATAGTTAAAGAAGGTAGATATGAGGATATGATTTCAGGTTAAAGTCTAACTATTACATACGATCTTACTTCATTAAGGTAGGGGGTTCACAGTCTCCCTCTATGACATTTGTCCCTAAAATTCATATTTCCCGTGAACAACTTTGGGTACTTATCCCTCATATTGGCTTCTAGCTCCCAAGTTACTTCCTCGACCTTATGATTTCTCCATAATACCAAAACCATAAGAATCTATCTGGTACGCAAGCTCTTGATTTTTTGATGCAGTATCTTTATGGTATTCTCTTCATACATCAGCTTTTCATTCAATGCTAAGTCCTTATGGTTTAACACGTGTTCAGGGTGGTACTTCTTTAGGAGCGATACATGGAAGACATTATGCAATCTTCCCCAACTGTCTAGGCAGGTTAAGTCGGTATGCAACGGGTCTGACCCATTGTATAATCTCATAATGAGCAATGTATCTAGGACTTAGCTTTCCTTTCTTACCATGCCGAAAGAGACCCTTTTGAGGGGTTACCTTCAAGAATACCCAGTCACCAACTTCAAACTCCAAATCCCTCATTCGATGTTCTGCGTAACTCTTCTGTCGACTCTGGGCCGTATGTAAGCGTAGCTTTATTAGTTTGACTTTTTCCACGGATTCCTTAATCCAAGTTATACTACCAACTGGGATAATTTTTTTCTCTCCAACTTCTTCCCAAAAGAGGGGTGTCCGACATTTTCGACCATGGAGTACTTCATAGGGGGCCATACCAATAGATGACTGATAGCTATTGTTATGAGCAAATTCTACTAAAGGCAAGTGAGCATCCCAACTTCTCTTGAAATTCATAACATAGCTTCAAAACATGTTCTCCAGGGTTTGGATTGTTCTCTCCGACTATCCATCTGACTGTGGATGGGCAGTGGTACTAAAGTTCAACTTGGTTTCCAGTTCTGTTTGCAATTGCCTCCAAAATTAGGAAGTGAACCTTGGATTCCTGTTTGACACAATAGTTACTAGCATCTCGTGCAATCTTATTATTTCTCAGGTGTATATGGCTGTAAACTTTTCTAGGGAGTATTTAACGTTGATCGGCAGAAAGTGAGCCGATTTGGTCAACCCACCGAAATTGCATCATGGCCCTTAGGCGTCCTAGGTACCCCTGTTACAAAGTCCATTGTGATATGGTCCCACTTTCATTCAGGAATCTCCAATGGTTGTAATAACCCTGATGGTTTCTGGTGCTTAGCCTTAACTTGCTGGCACACCAAACATCGCACCACATATTCTGCTATGTCCCTCATCAAGTTGTCCCAAAAGTACTTATGTTTCAAGTCCCGGTACATTTTGGTCCCTCCTGGGTGTACCGTGTATTTGGACCGGTGGACTTCCTCCAACACCCTTTGTTTGATCTCTGAATTTTGGGGTGGGTAAAATCTACCCCTACAAGTCAGCACTCTGTTACCGCCTACTTCAAAGTCCGGTAACCTCTCTTCAGTGGAAAGCTTTCTCTTCTTCACTAATGATTCGTTGGATCCTTGAGCCGCTATAATCTTCGTGGGTATTATAGATTGTACACTTAGATTGGAGAACACGAGTCTGCCAGGTTTAACCTCACAGTCTCAACTTTCTACCTGCGATAACATCTCAGTTTCCATTATCCTGATATGCACAAAATTCATCTTCCGGCTCAAGGTGTCTGCCACTACACTCGCCTTGCTAGGATGGTAATTGATCACAGAATCGTAGTCTCCCAAAAACTCCATCCACTGACATTGGTTCAGATTCAAGTCCTTTTGAGAAAACAGGTACTTCAGGTTCTTATGATCTGACATCACTTCAAATGTGAATCCATTAAAGTAGTGTCGCCATTTCTTCAAAGAAAACACCACTGCAACAAGTCAAGGTCATGGGTGGGGTAATTCTTCTCATAAGGTTTCAATTTCCGAGAAACATGAGCAATCACGTGGCCTTTTGCATCAACACACATCCCAGACCGTCTCCCAAAGCATCGATATACAATATAAATCCATCGTTTCCCTGAGGTGGTGCAAGAATTGGGGAAGTGGTCAAACGCTTCTTCAGTTCTTGGAAACTAGCTTCCATGTTTTCATTCCATTCATACTTGACTCCATTCTGGGTTAGACGGAAAAAAGGAGATGCTAGTTTCGAGAAGTCTTTAACAAAGCGCCTATAGTACCCCGCCAGTCCTAGAAAACTCTGAACTTTCGTACTATTGGACGATACCTTCCAATTTAGGGTGGTTTCGACTTTAGAGTGGTCCACTGATATCCCTTCCTTACTAATCACGTGCCCTAAAAATTTGACTTGGTTTAGCTAGAATTCACATTTCCTAAACTTGGCGTACAAATTATATTCCTTGAGTAGCTGTACCACCTTCCTTAGATGTACCTCATGCTCATGCTGGGATTTGGAATAGACCAAGATATCATCGATAAAGATGATGATAAACTCATCTAAGTGTGGCCGGAATACTTGATGCATGATATCCATGAAAATGGTTGGCGTATTGGTCACTCCAAATGGCATTACCAAGAATTTGTAATGACTATATCGAGTGTTGAAAGCTATCTTGGGCATGTCCTCCCTCTTCATCCGCAACTAGTAGTACTCTTGTCGTAGATCCAATTTGGAAATACGACTGCTCCTTAGAGCTGATCAAATAATTCCTTAATGATAGGAAGAATGTACTTATTCTTAATTGTCACATTATTTAGGCCTTGATAGTAGATACACATCCGCAGAGAGCCATCTTTCTTCTTAAAAAACAATGGGGCTCCCCAGAGTGATGTACTCTGTTGGATGAACCCCCGAGTTAATAAATCCTCAAGTTTTATTTTCAATTCTTGTAGTTCCAATGAGGCTATACAATAAGGGGTTTGAGAAACAGGCACGACTCCTAATACCAGATCAATGGTAAACTCAGTTTCCCTTTTGGAGGTAAACTTACAAGTTCCTCTAGAAATACCTCAGGGAAGTATCAGACTACCGTTATATCTTCTCCCTTTATCTGGTCTGCTGGCTTATTTATGATATAAGCCAATATTTAGGGTTTCCCCCTTGCAAATTAGTCGTCGAGAGTTGATGCCAGCAACTAGTAATGAGGAGGTTTCCTCGACAATCAAAGGTTTCCCCGACCGACACAACTTAACTTCCTTCATATGACAATTTAAACGGGAATGGTTTTTGGAAAGCTAGTCCATGCCAAGTATTAGTTCATATCCCTTTAGGGGTAGGGCAATTAAATCTATGGGCAATTTCCAACATCCCACATTTACCCCACATTTTCTACATACACGTCCAACTAGGATTTTAGCATTGTTTGTGAGAGTGCTAACTTCTAACTTGTAAGGTAAGTTCTTCATTCTATCTTCCATATTTTCAAGAAAGTAATAGCTAGAAAAAGAATGAGAAGCATCAGGATCAATCAAAACTTTAGCTAGTTTACCCGTAATAGAAAAGGTACCTTCAAGGACTTCGGTCAAAATATGGGTCTCATTATCCTCCAATGCGTAAACTCGAGCCTGCACCTTTGGTTGGTTGCTTCCACTTGCTCCTTCTTTCTGAGTGGGTTTGGTGACCGATGTCTGGGATCCCAAGGGTTGAGACGAGAAACTTTGCTGAGCTAGCAAGCATTGTGATATTCTTCCAGCAATTCTTCTCCTTATGGCCTCCCTTCCCACAGTACGTACAATGAACTCAGGGCGGTTCTCTCAAAAAAATATTTGAGCCATGTGAACTCCACTTCTTTCCTTTCTTCAACTAGAGATGGAATGTACTTCATCTTAAACTCTTTCTCAAAATTTTCCCAGGTTCGGGAAGTTCCTCCGTTTCCCACTTCCTCTAGATTATGTTCCACCAATCTCGCGCAACTCCTCCCAACTGGAATATAGCAAAACTCACCTTCCACTCATCAGTGTATCCTAGGGCCCAAAAAGTCTGAGTCATTTTTTCGATCCAATTTTTGGCGACTTCATCATCTGGGCCGCCATTGAACTTGGGGGGATGAAACTTCTGAAACCTCTCCAAGGCCACATTCACGTTTCCAGCCTTTAATTTCAATTCCTAGAAGGGGATCGAGATTGGTTCTCTCTTTCATCACGCAGCTCAGTATTTCAGTAAATTGACTTGCGAATAACTCCATCCTGGTGGATGGAGGGTTGTCCCGTTGGCGGGTTCAAACTTTAACCTTGTTCTCCTTCCATTGTAGCCTACACGCAATGAGTTAGTTTACTAGTTTTTGAGTAGATTATATAGACACGGATTTTAATAATATTTACTTATTTATTTACAAAAAGAACACAATATAATTTACATAATATTTTATTTTTATTACATAATAACTTCATAGTTTACATAATATTTAACAATAACTTCATAGTTTACATAATATTACACAATAACTTCAACTTGGCAATGTCCTCATAGGGTCCAAAATTAGGACTCGCCATAATTCTACTACTTATATTTTACAATGAGTTATGCTTAGTCTTCTTTCGAGTTTATCGCCAGTTCCTATCCTTAACTTTCAAGATTCGTCAGGTGCAAAATTGGGATCTACAAGTACCAAAAGTGGAGCCACCTTCTTCCTCTCGCTCGTCTCCAGGGGATGCCTGGTTCACCAGGTTATCCCACAGTGCATCAATGGTTTGATCAATTGTCTCCCAAGTCTCCCTAATGTGCCTCCAAATTGGTTCAGTTGGTTGTATATGATAGGCAACTAGACTCCTCCGCAGTACTTGAGCATTCCCTCGGGCCAGGGTCAATTCTTGTATGACTTCTTGCCGGTTCGTGTCCCATTGTCCGAGCTCTATAATCCTTCTTTTTTTTCAGTTGATCGCGATCTGCCGTCGCTGCAATTGCCCTAGCCTCTTCTACATCAGCATGCATGCAATGTTCCCACATTGAATTTTTCATCAGTTGCTCGTGGTTCTCGAGGCTATGGACCTTAACTCTGCATGTTCAATGGCTAAGGCGAGCATTACCCAATTCGGGTAAGAGTATTTTCAGGAAAGCTCAAGAGTGTCTCTTTACCTCAATGGGCTCCTGGAAGTCATTGGTCGCAACTTCCTCCTCGTCGTCCATTTGCGAAAATAACAAAACTGTTAGTTTGACAGGTTGGACCCAACTAACCAAAAACATATATTATTCACAATTTATTCAGTTCATGTAGGATATTTTATTGACTAAATTATTTTTTTATCCCCTACAAAGTATCTTATACCATGTTTTGGTCCCCGTTTGCAAATCAACCCTTAGACAGTATCCCACAAATTCAGAATGATTTGTTTGGTCCCCAAAGGTAGTTTTCAGGTAAGACTAAATGGTTTTTTTGGTATATCTAGGGGTATAATGGTAATTTTACTAATTAAAAAACATTTTCGATTAAAAATTCCAAATTTTAAAATTTGATTTTTCTTTAGTTTTTCACCGCCGCCGCCTTCCACCGTTGCCGCTTGCCACCGCCGATTTCAATTTCCATTGGTGAGCCTCATCTTCTTCGCGACTCTACAACCATTGCCACCGCCGCCTTCAATTTCTGCCGCCTTCTTCGCGACTCTACAACAACGACGATGAAAGCTTACCAACTTCCACATCCCTACTAATGAAACCACGACGACGAAAACCCTTCTGCAACTTCGGTGACAGAGACCTCCATCCGACGTCTTGACTCGCCCTGCTCCAGATCTGGTTCCAATGGTGGCGGCGGGAGAAGACAAGTGAAGAAGACGAAGCGAAGAATACGTACGAAGAAGACGAATTTCTATCGGCAGAGCTCAGGGTATAATGGCCATGGCATAGCTTAGCGGAGAAGATGAGCAAAGTCCTCATTTTCTTGCAAACTAAAAATTGCCATAGCAGAGCTCGGGAAAGAAGACGAGCGAAGTCCCCATTTTCTTTTTATTTTTTATTTTTTTAAAACTCAGGGGTATAGTGGTTATTTTATATATTTTGACCAATTTTATCGTTGGCTTTCCCTGAAAGCTACATTTGGGGACCTAACAAATCATTCTGAATTTGTTTGGTACTATTTAAAGGTTGATTTGCAAACGAGGACCAAAATATGGTATAAGATACTTTGTAGGAGACTAAAAAAATAATTTAGTCTATTTTATTTAAGGTAAGTATTGGTTTGCCTTTAGTTGTTTTGAGAAAGCTATGATACCTCATTTGTAACACCCCGGATTCACGACCTACCTGCTTAGCGCAAGTACCAGGTTGGACCGGGTGTGCTACAGAGAATCCAACATGGCTGGATTACTTAAATGCAGTAACGAGCAAATACAGTTTATGCGGAAGCAAATTTAGAAAATCTAAAACCTAACTTACTATTATAGTGAGAGTCTTAATAAAAGTATTAAGAATGAAGTACTTATAACCCTCAGTTCTTTGTTATGTGCAAATATAGATTGTTTAAAAGTGCGGTTGCACCCAAAGTCTTCTAAGCGAGCAGTTGTACCCAAATTAAATTAGGAGAAAAAATGGGTACTCCTATATAAGTTTACATATTTTGGCTGGCCATAGGTATATCTGCACTTTTTAAAACCGGCCATGGGTATATAAGTACTTTTGAATAGTTGAGGGTTATATTTTTACTTTCCAAAGAACCGGGGGTCATCTAAGCATTTTACTAAGTATTAAACCAGAGTTTTAACTATAATACAGACAAAATTTCTAAAGGATCTGGTAAGGATCAGTTTTATGCTAATATTTTACATGACTATAATACAACATAACCAAAAGATTCTAAAGGTCCACACAAGATTATTCCTCAAAAGAAGTAAAGGCACCATTGCACTTCACTCTAACTGTTCAGCTACATGAGTTAGGGTTGTTTAAACTAGGGTAAGCTCCTTGCTTAGAGAGGTTCTATCACCAATATTTACCAAGTTAAATTTAGTGATCACATAAAGTAAATAGCCAAATAAAACCTAGCACATAGTAAAAGGACACGGGTGGGTTATGCCAAGATGCAGCCAAGTTCCTAGGTGGACACTGTGACTGGCGTTGGGGCATAAACCCTTCAATAATGCTCGAAGGCTATCACGATCCAAAAACCCATACTCGTCAACCATGCTCAATATGTTCAATTACAAGCTAGTATCAGAATACATGATGGTTATGCTAGCATACTAAAACTCCACGTGTAGCCGGTCTAATCAGACGGTCCTGTCTATATCGTTCCCCACCAACTTCGACTGAACTACAATCACGTCGGGGACCCCAAAAAGCACAGACAAGTAATCAGGTAGCACATAATTCAAGTTTGACACGACAAGATAAAGTACAAGTCGGCCATCCACATAAAAATTTCAGGGCAATTAATTCACTTAGTATCACAATAATTGACCATAGTGCAATAAAGTACACACCATGCTTAATTATTATGAAACCAAATAATAGGCATGAATAAAGTCTAATATTATTAAATATTTCATATAACATATAAATCCTAAACTAACACTTTTAAATTAACAGGCATAAAATAACACATAATAATAACTTTTAATTCAATTCATACTACGGCGATGAAAACGCTCACCATAAAATGGTTGCGAATGTTTACCAAATGGAATACTTGCGCCTGAAAAATACTGAAAGGTTTAGTTTGGTGAGCTAATTGATCTCTTGATCAATTTGCCCAGGATTACTCGTATTTATAAGGGTGAAGTGGTGAAATGCATGCTTGATAATTTTCCTTATTGACAATAAGTGTGCACGTGGCTTTGTGGGATTTTATCATGATATTGATGCACCATTTCTTTTGGATTGTGATAAAGAAACAAGGGAACATGGAGCTCATTCTAGTATTTTCCTATTTTGCCGATTGCTCTCCTTTATTTGTTTCTTCCTATAGGCCACTACAAGCCTTTTATGGCTTTAATTTCCTTCATTTCTTTTTGGGTTTGATTTTTCTTATTTATTTATTTATTTCCTTGTCTTGTTTTTACCCTTTCCTATTCATTTCTTTACTAGTTTATTTATTTATATTTTCCCCTATTTTATTATATTGATTTATTTAATTTTAATTAGTAACTTAAAATGGGTAGATAATTGTATATTTATATTAATTTCAATTGAAATTTCAATATTATGATGCTTTATTATAATTCTAGATATTTACCTAACTCAATTTGTTATTTCCTACATGTTTATTATATTTATTATTTTTTTAAAATGTGCGAATTGTATATCTCACTTTCTTCCTAATTTGACATATTATTATTCACCTTCTCTTTCTTTAATGAATCCTATAATAAAACTAATATTTTATCATCATTTGATATTATTTACTTGCTTATTTATTTATTTATTTCATTTTATTTTCTTTTATGTTAAAATTTCTTGTAGGGTTTTGAGTTATAGCCAGAAATAGTTGTAGAAGGTAGATATGAGGATATGATTTCAGGTTAAAGCCTAGTTATTACATACTGTTTGACTTCATTAAAGTTGATGGTTCACACTATAGCTAAATAATCTAACCCTCACACAGGTTCAACATGAAATATTTATGAGACCCTTTGATTATCAAGAAATATGGAAGGATATTACAAGTATGAAACCTTGGAAAGCTCCAGGGGTTAGTGGTATGCCAACAGGGTTTTAGAAACACCACTGGAAGAAAATTGGGCCCCACATGACTGGGGACCTTTTAGCAATACTAACAGGAAGGAAGGACTTGCCGGAAGATTGAAATCAAACAATCCTATTTATGATACCAAAGAAAAAGTCACCAGAGAAGGCTGAAGACTTCAAACCGATTGCCTTATGCAATGATAAATACAAGCTCATAGCTAAAGTCTTATCAAGAAGGTTGGCAAGGGTGATGGAGGCACTAACAGATCCAATACATGCAGGTTTTATCAAAGACAGAAACATTGGAGAGAATGTACTCATTGCTTAGGAGATGATAGACTGCATAAAAAAAGGAAGAAAGGAAAAAAGGGCTAGCAGCAGTTAAGATTGATATGAGTAAAGCATATGATAGGTTCTCGTGGCTATTTCTGCATAAAGCTCTACTACAAATAGGCCTGCACACCAACATCATATCCCTTTTCCCTTTCCCCTTGCTTTCGTTTTGAGATTCATTCGAAAACCCTGAAAATATGAGTTTGATGTAGAGGTAATGCCTAAACCCTAAATTGCTACCTGATTCCGCCGCTACCCTGAACCGGAGTCAGCGGCACCACCGTAGTGGAAGCTGAGCGGGGAAGAGGTCTGGGCAAGTATGGAAGCTGAGCGGGGAAGGCGATTTTTTCTTTCTTTTTTTAAATTTTTTAAAAAACCAGTGGTATGATGGTCATTATACAGATTTTTGACCAATTTTTTCGTTGACTTACCTGTAAACCGCCTTTGGGTACCAAACAAATCAATTTCAGTATGTTAATTGCTGAACAAACGCGGTATTGGCCTTGATGACCAAAAGATGGTATTGCAATATATTTAGGGGACAAAAAAAATAATTTAGTCAAATAACTAATATATAAGATCTTGGGCCACCTTCAGTTAGTACCAATTGGTTTTAAGATGGAAGTCCAAGATAACTTGAAATTTAACACTAATAGTGTTATTTCATTTTTTTAATAAATTAGGAGTGCTCTCTATCTCCTCAATATTGCCTAAACCTCACATATACCCTCCTTGTGGTATGGCAAAAGGTCAAAGATTGTCTTTTGTTAAACTCTAAACATGCTTTCCATGTACTTGATTTGATTCATTGTGATTTATGAGATCCCGCCCCTTATTTCTCTGGAAATGATTTTTCTTCCTATGCTATTTTTGCGATAATTACTTGCGCTTTACCAAGCTTTATCCTCTTCGCTGCAAATATGATTTTGTTGACATTTATTTTCAATTTGAGGTATTTATGGAAAATCAGTTTTCCACTCGCATTAAGGTTTTTAAGAGTGATGGTGGCACGGAAATCCCAAATACTCGCCTATGAACTCACTTTGCTCAAAGGATAATCATCATCAGGGTTCCTACCATTTTACAACTGAACAGAATGGCCGTGATAAGCGCAAGTGATAGAATATAAAACCCACAACTGTAGGGACTGTATGTAAAATCCACAAGTGATAGAATGTAAAATCCAAATAATACTGTAAGGTGCCAAGATTGGTGATCTTAAACTCATGATTCACATGATCAATGAACTTACAAATGAGTGCACCTTCATTCCCTGTAAGTATAATATCATTAACACAAACCAAGAGATAAAGTAAGAAGGTATCTGATGAGCTGCACAGGAAACCAAGGCCAGTGAGGAAGGGGCTGAAACATTGAAACCAAATATGGGGAGTCTGTTTCAACCCATAGATGACCTTGCACAATCAGCAAACATAATCAGGACGCATGAGATCTTTGTACCTAGCAGGCTGCTCCATGTAAACCAGTGAGTCAAGAACCACATTCAAGAATTCCTTCTTGACATCCGGCTGATGTAACAACCACTAACGAAGAGCAACAAAAGACAAAATAGTGCTAATTATAGAAGCCTTTACCACATGACTAGAGGTGTGATCATAATCAAAGCCTTGAGATGATAAACCTTGTGTAACAAGTCTCGCTTTATGACGATCACGCAAGCCACCGGCCTTAAACTTCAAACGATACACCTATTTTTATCCAACCACATTCACATGTGAAGGAAGAAGAAGCAATTCCAAAGTATGCTGAGTGCGGAAGGTTGCCATTTCAGAATCTATAACGGTAATCCAATTAGGATCCTTGACTGCAACGTGATAGCTGCACAGCTTAGTCTGAACAAACAAAGCACTCGAAAGCCTAAATATATCATAATAATTCTTGTACCCGAGAGAGACAGTTCTCGAGCGAGTACTCATAGGATACCGAGAAGTAAACTCAGAGGACAAAGACACCTGCAACAAAGGAGTCACAGAACCAGGCTGTGCCGATCGCTCTTCCGAGGTGGTTGATCGCGCCAGAGAGCCTTGCATAGAAGTTGCGACGGATGATGTGTCCGAAATCGACAATGTGTGAGCTGCGGCTAGAGGCGCGTGCAAACCCAGAGATGGCTCTGGGGGTGCAAACGTAGCTGGGCAGTCGCACAGAGGCACTGTTGAGGGCGACACAACTTCCTCTATTCTTTCTTTTACTCTATTAGCAAGCATCGACATATATATTACTGAGATGATGCTTACAATGTTATCCCATTCGCATCTAGCTTTGTCCCACTGGGATGGTGCTTTTGCACATGCAGTTTATATCATAAATCGTCTTTTACCACCTATTGTAAACCCTATTTTTTTTGTTTGTTCGCATTCAAGTCTTTTTATCGCCTCCATGTACAGTATGCTCGTCTGATTTGACCTCTTGGGCTCCTATAACATCCCCTATGGTTTTCATTCCTCTGACTCCACCTAGTTGTCCTTTGTCACTAACATCCTCAGATTCATCTTCTGACGATTCGTCAGCTCTAACCCTCACATAGACTCATTATATGACCACTCGTATGCTTGATTGTTCTCGACAGCCGCAAATGTTCTTGGATTATATAGTCTCTAGTCTTCTTGTAACCTTGTTTGATCAAACTGAACCACGTGATTAAAAAACATGACTTATAATCTACAACAAAACTAGAAAAAACATATAGGCACATATTATTTATATTGTGAGTAGAAAACGATTATACATTTGCGTTTTCATACATATCGTGGATCCTTCATCAATGATGTACAACCCTTTTTATTATGTTAACATATTTGCTACATTTATATGAACCCGAATTGAATTTGATCAAAACAGAGGATGTATACAAAATATATCAAAAATCGAATTGATTCAAACCGAACCTCATCGAAACTCGATTCAAAAAACTATATCTAAATTATACTGGTTCCAAAATGAATTGAACCAAGCTTAAAACATTCCAATTATTTTTCAAAATTTATTCGATTGAGATCCAAACCAAGCATGTCCAGATTATACCCCATGCAAATTCGAAAATATTTGTCCACAACTATACCGAAACTAAATGGGTCTGGTCCGTACCCGATTACTCGTTTCCCAGTTACACGTATACACGAGGGGCAGCCGACAGGTTAAGGAGTAGTGTGATTGGTCCCGTGCTTTTGTAAAACCTGAATCAAAACCCGCTGGTCAACTATTTTAGTTTGTTCTCTCTCTTGGCTGCGGTTTCTTCGGAAAGTACTCAGCAGGTAATCAAGTTCTTTGATATGCAATTGTTAGAAAAATTGTGTGTGCTTTCTTCTTGATTTCATTACACGACGATCAATTGTGGAGTTCCTCTGTATTGTGCCTCATTTTTCGTCCCGAATTTTGTTTTGATTTGCATAGATTGTCTCATAAGAAAACATGCGTATTTGTAGGTTGTATTAGTGCTACACCAGCTCCTTTTGAGAATTCTGGACCTCTACAGTCATTATGTAATTGTTCAGTACGTTTTGACTTTTGCCATTTATAGTAACTCTAAAAATGTTGCCTTTACAAAGTGTTGCATACTTGTAGTAATCGAGTCAATGTCATATTATATGATATATACATTCTCTATGATTGTAGAAGGTACGCGTGATCGAAAATAATTGTTGGGCTGGCTAGTTGTCTCGATACAACAGGTTGCAGGCAGGTCACTAGTTGCAATGGTTTCATTTTGGCGTACTGGCATTTCAGTTTTCAAATATGCTTCTCCTACATTGTCTTGATTTTTTACATGAGTTCAGCGACAAACATGGAGGGACCATCTGATATTTGGGTACTGCTTTCTTTCTTGCTTGTATTGTGCCCCATTTTTATCCCGAATTTTATTTTGTTTTGTTTTGTACATAATGTCTCATTTGTGAAGTTGTCATTTCCATTTTTTACAATAAAACACATGCAATTGTATAGTTGTAATAATGTTAAGTGACACCAGTACTTTTTGCAAAATCTGGATCTCTAGACTCAAGCTGTGATTGTTCAGTACACTTTGACTTTTGGTATTTATTCCAACACCTTAAAAATGTTGCATTTACGAAGTATTGCAGATGAATCGTAATTGAGTCAATGCCATATTATGTAATATATACGTTGTGTACGATTGCATAAGTTGGGAGGTCAGGAACTGACATCACTCGTTGCAATAGTTTCATTGTCTTTGTGATGTAATGTCAGTTCAGTTTTCAAATTTGCTCCTCTTACACTTTTATTAAAAAAAAGGAGTGTCCTTATGTGGATTTTGATTGAATCTGCTGATTCATATTGTGCTCTTTGGGGCACTGATCGGATTAGTTCTAATGCATAGTTGCATTATGTATCTATCATTGCAGAAGAATTCAAGGGTTTTAGGAAGCGGTTCTACCATCAATGTCATCAACAACCATGACTTCTCTTCAGGACTTGATTCATGGCATCCTAACTGTTGCAAGGCCTCTGTGGTCACACCCAAATCTAATTGGATTCAAGGAATATCCAACAAACTTGGTAGTATTCAGCACGCTAGAATCACGAGCCGCAAAGAAACTTGGCAAGGTTTGGAGCAAGATATTACTACCCGAGTCTCTACAGGTTCCACTTATACGGTAGCTGCAAATATTAGTATATCAGGTGCAGTTGATCAAGGAGTTGATGATGTCGGAGTAACACTGAGGCTGGAATATCAGGGCTCAGATCCTCATTATGTGTTCATTGCAAGGTAGATTTATACTTTCCTTTCTCATTGCTGTTACCTTTATAAATTGAGCTGATGAGGTAATGTTATGATGGGGGTATGCTCATGCAGAAAGTCTGTTTTGGGAAATGATTGGGAAGTTTTGGAAGGAACATTCTCATTGTCAGCTATGCCACATAAGGTGGTATTTTATATTGAAGGACCTTCACCCGGTGTGGATCTGCTTATAAAATCTGTAGTAATCTCGTGTTCTAGCTCCACCATGGGTGATGTAAGTTTTTCTTATTCTTTCACTCTAATTGCAGAACTTTAGGCACTGATTGAACTTGTTAGTGCAATGGATGAATGCTTGTTGTAATTTTGCATTTCCAAAAGGGTCTGCTATTTTGAAGTGATTGGTTGAAGATTTGTTAACAGAACCAAAACAAAAGGCCTGACTTGTATGAAGAACAGAATATCATATCAAATTCCAATTTTGATGATGGCCTCAACAATTGGTCAGATAATGGCTGCAAGATTAGTTTGCACGACTCAATGGCAAATGGAAAAGTTGTTCCGCAATCTGGAATGTTCTTTGCATCTGCTACAAAACGCACTGCAAGTTGGAATGGCATTCAGCAGGATATAACGGGGAAAGTTAATCGGAAGCTTGTTTATGAGGTTGATGCTGTGGTCCGGTTATTTGGTCATGATGCCACCGAAGCTAATATTGAGGCCACATTACTAATTGAGTCGGCAAATCAGCGTGAACAATACATAGGGGTTGCAAAGTAAGTTTATGCTTGTAATAATAGTTGTCCTTTAAAGTAGAACATAAGAATTTTTTTTGAGCTTTGTTCTTGGCTACTCATTTGCATATAATTGAAATGCTTGTTAACTTCATGACATCACAACTGACAAGTACACAGCTTGCAAGAAATGACCTTCTCTTTTCTCCAGGCTTCATCCTTCAACCTGCATTCTCATAATTCTGTTTCAATCTTGTACATAGTGGAAACACATTTCTTGTCTGACAAACACTGACTTTTGATTGTGTATCAGTTCACTCAAAAGTAGTCAAATAGGACATTAGATGAAAATACGGGATGTGATGATAACTGTTTGTAGTGAACATGATGGCTAGATATGATCAGTATAGCTGACCTCATATAGCGCGATAAATGCTTAATTGTTTCTGATAACTGTTTGTCTATTTTAGAAAACAAAAGCTACTCATTGCACGACAAAGTAATTGGATGTTTGTTATTTCAGAAAACTCCCAGGGTGTAAATTTTTTAGATGTGCTTGATTCTTCCATCCAAATGTTATATGTCTGAATCTTCTATATGTTAAGATGTCTTTACATGGCTTACTTGCTGAAAATGCAATAGAGTGCTGGCAACAGACAAAGATTGGATCCAAATGCAAGGGAAGTTTCTGATAAATGGCTACCCATCTCGAGTGGTTCTATAC
Source organism: Rubia yunnanensis (assembly GCA_037428765.1). NCBI lineage: Eukaryota > Viridiplantae > Streptophyta > Magnoliopsida > Gentianales > Rubiaceae > Rubia > Rubia yunnanensis. The sequence goes on along the minus strand of CM075068.1, from coordinate 18,088,112 downwards.
CTGGAAGGTCCACCTCCAGGTGTAGACATTCTTCTCAATAGCTTAGTGGTGAAACATGCAGCTAAAGTACCTCCTTCTCCTCGTCCAGCAATTCAGGTTAGTTGGTTAGTTTTCATGCTAACATGTATATTTCTACACTTGAATCTTTTGTCAACAATCAATTTCCAGTTCCTGTATGCCTTGTTAAGCTCATTGTTTTTGACACATGGTTGAAAATTTTCAGGATGTAGCTTTTGGTGAAAATATAATTACGAACAGCAACTTTAATGATGGAACAGCTGGGTGGTTTGCACATCATGAATGCAAGCTTAGTGTTGGAACTGGCTCACCGCATACGGTTCCTACGGTGGTTGTAGATTCCCTTGGGGCTCATCAGCCTTTAAGTGGTAGCTACATTCTTGTGAAAAACCGCTCCTACACATGGATGGGTCCAGCTCAGATGATCACAGACAAGGTGATACCCTATCTGACCTATCAGGTAGCTGCTTGGGTTCGACTTGGGCCAGGGGTTTCTAGTCCTCAAAATGTGAATGTTACCGTTAAGGTGGATAATAATGAATGGGTTAATGGGGGCCAAGTTGAGATTAATGATGATAAATGGAATGAAATTGGTGGTTCTTTTAGGATTGAGAAGCAACCACAGGAAGTGGAGGTTTATGTTGCTGGTCCTGCTCCTGGTATTGACTTGATGGTAGCTGGATTGCAAATATTTCCAGTTGACAGGCAGGCAAGGTTCAGATATTTGCGCGAACAAACAGATGAGGTAATTGATATTGGATATTGTCGCTTCCATAAGAGTTGAGACGAACATGAAGTTTTGAAATGCTAAAAAAATGAAGTTTTGAAAGTGTTTCATTTTTACTACGTGGTTTAAGATTTCTTAAGATTAGCTTTCTTGTCACAGAAATGATCGAAATGCTCCTGCAGCTTTCAGTATTACAATTTCGTATGTCAAATTGTTCTCACTTGTTGAATTGAACTGGTTTCCCTGAAACTTGTGCTTCCATGCAGATAAGGAAGTGTGATGTGGTGTTGAAATTATCAGGATCAAACTCAGGCAGCCTACAGGGTACCTCAGTCAGAGTCAAACAGACTCAAAACAGCTTCCCCTTTGGATCTTGTCTGATGAGAACAAATATAAACAACGAGGACTTCACCAAGTTCTTTGTTAAAAACTTCAACTGGGCTGTGTTTGGGAATGAATTGAAGTGGAGCTGGACTGAAGAAGAGCAAGGAAAGTTCAACTACAAAGACGCTGATGAACTCCTGGACTTCTGCACAAGAAATGACATCAAAGTCCGGGGACATTGCATTTTCTGGGAGGTTGAGAGCGAAGTACACCATTGGGTGCGCAACTTGAGCGGAACTCACTTGATGGATGCTGTTGATAACCGCCTGAAAGGTCTGCTCACTCGCTACAAGGGGAAATTCCACCACTATGATGTAAACAATGAGATGTTGCACGGTTCATTTTTCCAGGATCGGCTTGGAAAGGAAATACGAGGCAACATGTTCAAGAGTGCTAACGAAATAGATCCATCTGCCATACTTTTTGTGAATGATTACCACGTTGAGGATGGCTGCGATACCGACTCCTCTCCAGAGAAGTACGTTGAGCATATTCGTGAACTCCAGGAACAGGGTGCCCCTGTTGGAGGAATAGCCATTCAGGGACATATAGATAGTCCAGTAGGATCTATCGTGCACTCTGCACTTGACAAGATGGCCGTTCTTGGCCTTCCAATCTGGTTCACTGAACTCGAAGTTTCTTCCAAGAATGAGTACATCAGAGCTGATGATCTGGAAGTTATGCTCCGGGAAGCTTACGCTCATCCGGCTGTGGAGGGTGTAATTCTGTGGGGCTTCTGGGAGCTGTCCATGAGCCGAGAAAACTGTCATCTGATAAATGCTGAGGGTGATTTGAATGAAGCTGGTCGTAGATACCTTGCTCTTAAGGATGAATGGCTAACTCATGCTCATGGACACATTGATGGACAAGGACAATTCTGCTTCCGAGGATTCCCGGGATTATATGAACTAGAAATTGGAGATGGAGGCTCAAAAGTTACCAAGAATTTTGTTGTTGAAAAAGGCAAAGTTGAAAAGCCGCTGATTATCTCCATCAATCCATGATACAAAACAGGTTCTTCTTCCAATTATAACGATGATATTGCTTTATAGTTAGGATTCATGGTTATAGTGTTTCAGGGCAACTACTTAACTATATGCTCGATAGTAGTGTTATGTGTGCAGTTGAATTCTGTTAAAAAATAGTAATACGTGATCTATGAGACACCAGTTATATAATATTGATATGTCACTTCTTATTGTGTCGTAAATATACCATGCATAAAAACACAATATGATTTATCAGTTCAGATTTGTACAAGGGTACTGATAAACATCAGTGAACAAATTAAGGATATCTAAGGCCAGACAGATGTTCTTAACCCCTGTTGAGAAATGGGGATCCCGTTGTTACCAGTATTCGTCTTTCCACGGGTCTTGTTCGAATATCCTCACACTTAGTGCTTGGTGACCCTTGTAGTCGTCAAGTACTCTGCTGGAAAACTCGTCTGGCAAGTTCACGAGCTCTATAGTTTGAAGCGAAGTCATGGAATTCAGCTCCTCTGGAAGCTGTCTCAAGTACCTGCAGGACCTGATTCTGAGAGACCTGAGTTCTGGCAATGCATCTTTCTCGAATGCCAATGATCTTAGGTCTATCATTCTCTTGAACTCGAGGAAGTTCAACCGACAGAACCCATTCCCAGGTATTGCCACTGTCTTTCGAGGGTACGCGCTCTTTTCCAGTTTAAGGAATGATAGATGTTCCAGTTTTGCCAGCATTGGCATTGGGTCCTCTTCCAGCTCCGTGCCAAACAGAACCAAGCGAGTCAGACCCGGAGGCATAGGAGGCAGCACATCCATCGTCCCAACTAACTTTAGCTCACTCAGATGACTGATGTTGCATATCCCATCCAGGGGTGGGAGTTCTCCAGACCCATCAGATTCAGAAATTACATTGAGCACGCGAAAGTTTCTGAGCTGAGACAGTGGTGCAAAGAGCTTATCCATCTGGGAGCGTGGTCCAACCCGAATCGCGAGTTTGTGAAGGTTTGTCAGTGTGATGAGGCTACTACTGCTAGTCAGCATATCATAATGTATGCTTGCTAGCGTTCGTAGGCTCTTCAATCCCTCGATCTTTAGCGGCTCATCAGAACTAATGTGCCACACAATGAGATGCCTTAAACATTCAAGCTTCCATATCACATTTGGGATTTTGATGTAACTATAGTCGTTGAATACATCAAGAGTCTGTAAGCGTTGCAATCGCGCCAAAAAAGCCGGGAGCTCAGTAATTCCGGTGAATTTTAAACCAAGGTACCTCAAGAGACTCAGATCTCCTATTTCTTTTGGCAACTGATGAATCTTGCTACCGTCTAACTCCAGCACCCGGAGGAGTTTCTTTCCCTTGAAATCGAATGCAACTTTCCCAAAGGCGAGAATAGTCCTAAGGCGGGGAGTTAAATACCCGGAAAATGGAGAATCATCATGAACAGCAATGTACCTGGATTTAGCAGGTGGTTGATCATCATCGCTTCTCCCACTCGCAAGAGTCGCGAGGAAATCTTCATCTTTGCCTTTCTTGTTTGCGAGATCTCTGTATAAATCATGGAGTCTGCAGCTTTTAACCTTATCCTCGACGCTAACTTTTCCCGCCTGAACCATGTTTCTGTTGATGAGCTGCTCCAAATAATCTGCTGCAATGTCTTCCAAACTTCGCGCTCCATCGCTTTCAGCAACTATCCCCTCTGCAATCCACAAATTTGCCAACTTTAGCACGGAGATCTCGTGATCTTCAGGAAATAATCCCAAGTACTTGAAGCAAAACTTGAGATCCGGGGTAAGATCGCGATAGCTCAGCTCCAGAATCGTCGAAACACCATTTAGACCTTTCCTCAAATGGCTGCTGATGTCTTCATACACACTCTCCCATTCTCTTCTCACCCCTTTCTTTTTCAACAACAGGCTTCCGACAGCTGTAATCGCTAGCGGCAGCCCCCCACAAACGCTCACGATTTTCCGACCTAAGTCCTCCAAACTCGAAGGACACGACATTCCACGAGCGAATGCATTTCTGGAAAACAGTTGCCAACTTTCTTCTTCTCCCAAAGTTTGCAACTCATAGAGACTGTGGAGAGGATCGGCGTGTTGCGCGACATTCTTGTTCCGGCTAGTGAGCAGCACCCGATTCCCTCGGCCCTCGTCGGGAAACACCCTGGAAAGAATGTCCCAACTTGTTTCCTGCCAGATATCATCCAGCACCACCAGATAATGCTTGCTCTTTAGAGATCTCCAAAGCTTTTCCTCTAACTCAGCATCATCCATTTTCGCTAGCGATTCATCAGAAACCGAGGCCGAGGCCACTTGCTTTATGATCGATTTCATAATGTCTCTGAAACTGTATTTTTCAGAAACACAAACCCAAGCACGGTATGGAAATTCCTGCTGAACATCAGTATGGTTATAAACTCTCCTAGCAAGAGTAGTCTTTCCAACGCCTCCCATTCCCGTGATTGAAAAGACGCAGCGAGAAGTATCATCAGTGAGAACCTTCGAAACAAGAAGAGCTATTTTTTCCTCCATCCCGACCAGATTCTTGTCTTCAGTGTAAGCTGAGGTTCGACGCAGATGGCGCAACTCTTGGATCGCGCGATCATTCTCTCCCTCTCCGAGGTTTCTGATCCCATAAGTCACCCGACCAGCTTCAATGTCCATGATTCTCGATCGAACAGATTTGATCCTCTTACCAACCTGGTCAAGATTGTACATCTTGGCAGGAAAGTAAGCGAACTTGATGAGGGGGGACTTCCTTTTCATGGCATCCATTTTCGCAATGAAAAGCTCCAGCACATCCTCTGCATCGTAACTGAGATCTCTGATTTCGGACACCCAGTTGCGGATCCTTGCGTCTTCATCTTGCTTCTGGTCTGCATCTTTGAGGAAACACTTCATTCTTACCAGCTCATCCTTTAGTTTCTGCACATCATCGTTCACACTTCTGAGGAACGTGATTTTGTCTCTTAGCAGGGTATCGAGAATGTTAACAACAATGGACACAGCACTTTCAGCCATCTGAGCCGAGGAATTTGGCTCTGGGAAATGTTCTTTGTATTTTCAGGTACCAAGTTAAAGATAGTGGACGGTGGACCTACGGAAGCCTTTTCAAGTTGAAGTATCAAAGCGATGCCAAACCTGAAGTAGCTAAAAAGTATAGCAATAATAACCACATATACTACTAGGAAAAGTGGACATAATAATTGAGAATCCAATTCTTCTTAATTGCTATATCACTGTCCTGTATTTTATTTAATTATGCCTTGTATTTATGCTATTTAATATATAATATATATTTTTAATTTAATTTAAATATATTTAATTAATTATATTTAAAACTTATTATTTATTTAATTAATACAGCTGTGCTCCGCCGCTGTGCTATGCCGCCGTGCCGCTGCCGCTGTGCTGCCTTGCTCCGCCGCCGTGCCACCGTGCTCCGCTGCGCTCCGCCACCGTGCTCCGCCGCGCTCCGCCACCGTGCTCCGCCGCGCTCCGCCACCGTGCTCCGCCGCGCTCCGCCACCGTGCTCCGCCGCGCTCCGCCACCGTGCTCCGCCGCGCTCCGCCACCGTGCTCCGCCGCGCTCCGCCACCGTGCTCCGCCGCGCTCCGCCACCGTGCTCCGCCCCCATGTCGTGCCGCCGTGCCTCGCCCCGTGCCGTGCCGTGCTTCACCGCCGTGCCGTGCCGTGCCGCCGTGCCCACCGCCGTGCCCCGCTGCCGTGCCCACCGCCGTGCCCCACCGCCGTGCCTCACCGCCGTTCCCCCGACGTGGTGATCAGTTAGACCTTTGATTAATTATTATCTCTTTTTTTATTGACCTCCTTTTTTTTTATACACAGGAGGTATTTTACTAAAATAGTTTCATTAGCTCCCGAGGTATTATAAATCGAGATCATGTCAACGATTTCAACATAAGGGGGTAAAATGGTTTGTGATTGTTCCAGAAGAAATGAAACAAAAGATATGGTAGAGCTAGGACAGTTATCTAAAGAAACTCAAAAAAGACTTTACTTTTTAAAATGTAAAAGAATCTATAACTATCTTTCCGCCGCCGTGCCCCGCCGCCGAGCAGCCGTGCCGCCATGCCGCCTTACGGGGTGGCCTTGGTCCGAGCTCCTAGCCAGCAGCCCGGCCGTCCCGCCAGCAGCCCGGCCGTCCCGCCAGCAGCCCGGCCGTCCCGCCAGCAGCCCGGCCGTCCCGCCAGCAGCCCGGCCGTCCCGCCAGCAGCCCGGCCGTCCCGCCAGCAGCCCGGCCGTCCTGCCAGCAGCTGTTATTGTTGCACCCGGTCCGAGAAGACACGTACCAAGCTCCTTGTCCCAGAAGTCTTCTCTTTTGCTTGTAAATACTTGTAATAGCTTAGTAATTAAGTTAGCGTAGCTACTTTGATCAAGGTCCAAGCCTACGTGCTGTTTTAGCCTTTGACCTTATTTTGCCTATGTAGCCGACACTTCTGATAACCTCCGTACCGCATATATGTGGAGTAATGAACTTCACACCCGGTTACCTCATTTTGCAATATAAGCTAGACTGAGCTTTCGCTCCACCAAGTTGTTGGTTTCTACTTGTATTGCATCCTAAGTACGATGGTGCAGACACTCTACTCGAGTGTTTGTGTTTGCTGCTCCTTTCTCGGTGAATCTAGACTTCCACGTCCCTTTAAAGGCCTGGTGGCTATCTAGCCACCTGCTGAGTGCGACGTCCGTGGAATCTAGGTGGACTCTTTGCGCTCTAGCATTGAGTTTCTCACGGTTCTCCTGACCCTAAAGGGGAGACCCGTGACAGTTGGTATCAGAGCTTTAAGATCTTTGAGGCGAAGAAGGATTCTTAAGAACGGTTGAAGAAAGACTAAGATGACGGAACATGTGGGAGACGCGAGTAATAACATGAGAACAAACAGAGAACGGCTTGAGGCCTTGGAGGCAAGGGCCGATCTGTCAGAGCGGGATGTTGCGAACATTAGCAGGGAGCTGGAAATTGCTCAACGGGAGATCCGACTGCTAAAGGAAGCTGCGGAAAATACCATGGGGAAAATGATGAGTTAAAGGTAACACAGGCCTTAGCTCGGGATGAACGGATGGTGCTGAGAGCCGCCGTTGAGGACTTGAAGACCCAGGTGATGGTACTTTCAAGGGCCTTGGCTAACTTACCAGATGGGGGCGGAGCTGCCCAGGTAGGAAGGCCGCATGCGAGACACAAGGTGCGGGACCCGAAGGTATACAAGGGGGAATGAGATGCTAAGTTGTTGGACAACTACATCTTCGACATGGAGGCATACTTTGATGCGGAAAACATTGAAGAGGATGCCATTCGGGTGTCGACTGCGGCGACGTATCTAGATGGGGATGCGAAGTTGTGGTGGCCCTCGGTGAAGGCAAGCATGGCCGAGAGAACCGTCCTTCTGGACTCGTGTGAGCAAATGAAGGAGATAGTGAAGCACCATTTCTATCCACACAACGTGAAGGAACAGGCCCCTTTGAAACTCAAAGCTCTGCAGCACACGAGCACCGTTTGGGAGTATGTGCAACACTTCCGAGCCCTCATGCTGCACCTCCCTGATCATCCGGAAGATTACAAACTGCATGACTTTAAGCACGGGCTCAAGGCATGGGCGAGACTGGAACTCCAACGAGCCAGGGTGCAGAGTTATGATGAAGCAGTGGTCTTTGCAGAAGGCCTGAGGGATTTTCATGAGGACCCTCGAAAGGAATCAAGGTCGGCAGGTGCTGTTGCCCCAAAGGTTGGTGGCAAGGTTGGAAAGGGCGCACCGGTTGCTACAAGGAGTGCAGGAAGCACGAGTAACCCTAGAGCAGGGGGCAACATGATGAAAAACCCCACGGTTGGTTGGAAAGCCATAGGACAGAGCTCAAGCTCGAGCAACAACGCAGGTGGACAATCAAAGTTCACAGGATGCTACTTGTGCAAGGGACCGCACATGGTGAGGGACTGCCCGGACAAACCTGCATTTGTTAATGCTTTACAGACAAAGGGATCAGACTCTACCCAAGAGGCCAGATCGTCAGGTGGGCGTAGCCAGGGAGACCAAGAGGGAGAAGAGTTTGAACCAGTGGGTGCCATGAGCTATTATTGCAATTCCTTGGTGGGCGTGCAAACGAGGGCTCCCATATCATTCGAAGAGAGGTTGGATTGGGCTTTGGCCAAGTGGGAGGCGAAACAATGGGTGACCGAGCCGGTGGGTAGACCGACGGTTGCCTTGACCGAGGATGAGATAGAAATGGTGCAGCCAATGAAGAACAAGAATCAGGGCCTGATGTATGTGGATCTCGCGGTGAATGGGAAACCCATAAGGGCCATGATTGATACAGGGGCTTCGCACAACTATTTGGTCGAGTCTGAGGTAGGAAGGCTAGGACTCGTGTTGGAGAAGTCAATCGACAGAGTGAAGGCGGTCAATTCTCCAGCGCAGCCCATTGTGGGGGTGGCGCGAACGTGCAATGTCAAGGCTGACAAGTTCGTGGGACAGACAAGTTTCCATGCCGTGAAGATGGATGACTTCAAGTTCATCATGGGCTTGGATTTCTTGCTGGATGCGCGGATTGCAATCTACCCTTACGGGAACACGCGGATCGTAATGGGCAATAACCCATGTATGATTCATGCGCTACCCGGAAGGTCTGAGGAAAAATGGATTTCGGCCATGCATTTCAAGAAGGGACTGGGACGGAATGAGGAGAGCTTCCTAGCACACCTGTGTTGGGAAGAGCTTGAGGGACAGTCAGGACCAATAGATCCCTCGGTAAAATAACTGCTGAGAGAGTTTCAGGATGTGATGCTAGATCAGTTGCCCAAGAGACTACCACCCAAGCGGGAAGTGGACCATGAGATTGAGTTGATCCCAGGGGCGAGGCCCCCGGCTCGTGCGCCGTACAGGATGACTCAGCCAGAGCTTGCGGAGTTGAGGAAACAACTGACGGAGATGTTGGAAGGTGGGATTGTTGTGCCAGCAAGGTCCCCTTTTGGAGCACCAGTTTTTTCCAGAAGAAGCATGATGGGTCGTTGCGGTTCTGCGTGGACTACAGGGCACTTAACAAAATCACGATCAAGAATAGTTACCCGATACCCTTGATCGCTGACTGTTTTGATCAGTTGTGCCACGCGAACTTCTACACCAAGATCGACCTGCGGTCGGGGTACTGGCAGGTTCGAGTCAAGGAGGGAGATGAACACAAAACCACCTGTGTGACGCGTTATGGGGCCTTCGAGTTCAAGGTGATGCCGTTCGGCCTAACAAATGCTCCAGCTACGTTTTGTACTCTCATGAACCAGGTGCTGAGTCTTAGACCAATTTGTGGTGATCTACCTGGATGATATAGTGGTCTACAACAACACATTTGAGGAACACGTTGGGCATTTGCGACGGGTACTTGTCAGGTTGCGAGAGAACCAGTTGTATGCCAAGCCTTCGAAATGCTTGTTTGTACAGAAAAGGATAGACTTCTTGGGTCATATTATCGAGCCGAGCAAGATAAGGATGGACCCCAAGAAAACTGAGGCGATCACAAGGTGGAGGTCTCCGAGCTGTGTTCCATAGCTTCGATCATTTCTTGGGTTGGCCAATTCCTATCGTCGCTTCGTGAAGGATTATTTCAAGATAGCGGTTCCACTGACGGAGTTGCTCAAGAAGGACAAGGCATGGAAGTGGGATGATCCGTGCTAGCAAGCGTTTGAAAAGTTAAAGGAAGCCCTGTCCACAGATTCCGTGTTGGCATTGCCCGACATGTCGAAGCTGTTTGAAGTGCATACGGATGCGTCATACTTTGCGCTTGGAGGGGTGTTGATGCAAGGTGGACACCCGGTGGCCTATGAGAGCAGGAAGCTAAGTGGGGCAGAGGCACGGTACTCGGCACATGAAAAGGAGTTATTGGCGGTTGTTCATTGCTTACACCTTTAGAGGCACTATTTGTTAGGGGCGTCATTCATTGTGAAGATGGACAACACGGCGGTGAGCCACTTCTTGATGCAGCCCAAGCTAAATAGTCGGCAGGCCAGGTGGCAGGAACTACTGGTTGAATTTGATTTCGCCATAGAGTATTGAACGGGGAGGACAAACCATGTCGCTGATGCCCTGAGTCGGAAAAGCTAGTTAGCGGCAGTCCATAGTTTGGTTGTGAGGCAGGGAAGCGAAGTTTCAACAGGGATGAAGGATTGGATACAGAAGAACCTGGCGTCTGATGGAGCCGCCATTCAGTTGATCGACTTGGCGAAGGAAGGAGAGGCCAAGCAGTTCTGGTTTAAAGACGGGCTCTTGTACACCAGGAGGAATCGAGTATACATCCCGAAGGGTGATGGGCTGAGGAAAACCATTTTGAAGGAGTGCCACGACACGGTGTGGGTGGGGCATCTGGGGATGGAGCGTACCTTAGCCTTGGTGTGACGGGGATACTACTGGCCATCTATGGAGGAGGATGTGGACCAGTTTGTTTGGACTTGCCTGATCTGCCAACAAGACAAGCCGGACCACCGACAGATGGGAGGATTACTGGAGCCCCTACCGATTCCTACATGTCCATGGGAGAGTGTATCTATGGACTACATCACTGGGTTGCCAAAAGTTGGGGATCTTGAAACAATCCTAGTGATAGTGGATCGGTTCTCGAAATATGCCACATTTATCCCTGCACCCAATACATCTCGGCAGAAGAGACAGCTCAGCTCTTCTTCAAGCATATTGTCAAGTATTGGGGACTACCTCGGGATATTGTCAGTGACCGCGACTCTCGGTTCACTGGACACTTTTGGACTGAGCTCTTCAAGATCCTCGGGTCAAAACTGAACATGAGCAGCACAGCACACCCGGAATCAGATGGGCAAACCGAGCGGTTCAACGGGATGTTGGAGCGTATCTTCGGCACTTCGTGACCATCAAACAGAAGGAATGGGTGAAACTGCTGGATGTAGCCCAGTTGTGCTTCAATTCCCAAAAGAGCTCTTCAACAAACAAGAGTCCTTTTGAAATTGTCACTGGGCAGCAACCCTTACTACCCCACACGGTGGATCTTGCTGTACGATCCAAAGTCCCCAGAGCCAAGAGTTTTTCACTGGAGTGGAAACAAAATGTGGACATTGCCAAGAGCGTCCTCGAGAAGGAGGTTGCACGTATGAAGAAACATGCAGACAAGAATCATCGGTTCGTGGAGTTCTAAGTTGGGGACCGAGTGTTGGTGAAAGTGCCGAACCAGCACCAGAGTAAAGTCATTCGTAACAGGGATCCTCGACTGATGAGAAAGTACATCGGCCCTGTAACGATCATCAAGAGAGTTGGCAAGGTAGCTTACAAGGTGGACGCCCCCGACTGGTGGAAGACTCATCCGGTACTTCACGTTAGTCTCTTAAAGCCATATCATGAGGACGTGGACAAACCTGGAAGGAGTGAACCGCAGAGGGCGGAGTTCAACATCCCAGCTCGAGGAAAAAGAGTGGCAGAAAGCATTCTCCAAGTTCGAAATGTGTATCGGGCGCATAATAACCAAAAAGAATACTTGGTCAAGTGGCAGGGATGCAACTACGAAGAAAACACATGGGAGTTGGTGAGGAACCTTCGGGCGTTTCAGCCACTTCTGGATACTTTTGAAGATTCTTCGGCGCCAAGGACGATGCCAAAATAGGTGGGGGAGGATGTTACGGGGTGGCCTTGGTCCGAGCTCCTAGCCAGTAGCCCGGCCGTCCTGCCAGCAGCCCGTTATTGCTGCACCCGGTCCGAGAAGACACATACCAAGTGATGTGTCCATTTTAGGAGCATTATTTAGTAGTATTTAGGATCACTTTTGTGCTCTTTTATTATCGAGAGCTTGTGTTTTACCTTGAAATTCACTTAGGAGAGGTAAAAGCAACTTTGTACTCTTTTACCTCTTTTAAGTGGATTTTGTGTGACAAGGGAAGAACACGGAACCAACGAAGACCGGAAGGCATTGAAGACTATACTTTCGAAGACTTTTGGATACTCACTTCGAAGACATGAAGACCGGAGGCCGTTGAAGACCATTTTGGAGCTGTTGAAGACTTGAAGAGTGAGAGGGATGGCTATGAAGAAGACAAAGAAACAATGCAAAACTGGGGCTGCCGTCGGGACCCCGTCGCGACACCGTCGCGACACCATCGCGAGCCGGGGCATCGTCGCGAGTCGCGACGAACACCGTCGCGAGTCGCGACCATCGGGCGGCCAGAAATCAACTTTATTTGCTTTGCACTATAAATACCATCTCTTTCCCTCTTCTTCTCCAAGCTTTCCAGCGCGCCTTTCTCTGGTTTTTGGGCGCCAAACTTAGGTTTTTCTTCTTCTTTCTTTTCTTAGCTTTCTCTTAGTTTGATTATGTCTTTTCTTGTTGTTCTAGAGTAGTTCTTGTTCTTGGGAGCAAAGGATTGAAGCTTCCACTATCTATGTAGCAAAAACTCATTTATATCTATCTATTTGGTATTTTTGCTATTGTGCAATTATTGTGCTTTGAATGTTAATTGTTGATTGCATTGATGTTGTTGAGAGCTTGATGATATGAAATGCTTGGATTAATTGCTAGCTAGGGTTTGGGGGATTTGGGTTAATTTCCCCCCTGTTCTTGTTAGCAATGTGAGAGTATGAATTAGAGCTTTCGATTGTGTTAGTGTGTTGACAATGTGCTAGGCGAATGTGATTGATGTCGAACTCTTCGTCATGTTCGTTTGTGTAGCAAACGAGAGAGTCATATGCTCGCGGATGAATGTGCGTTGCACGTTCATCCAATCTCGTGTAATTGCATGAATTGGTTCAATGCCTAGTCACGGTGTAGTGGTCATAGGCATTGCCAAGCTTGTTGGTCCTTCGTGCTAAATGCCACCAATGTCGCCTTGAGTCGTGGTCGCGACTCGGGAGCCATTGGTGAGGTTTGACGAGAGATGTCGAATTCACTCTCGCAAACTACGAACTAAGAAGGATAGGAGTTTAGTCTCCACGACAAGTAGTTGAAGTATTGAATAGGTGATTTAAACTCATTCTTGAAGCATTTGTTATTCGGCGTTTATGTACTCTTGACGGTGTGTTTCATTGCATGTGTGCCATGCGTGGTTTGAGCATAGGGAGTGCTTGTGTGGTTGAATTGCTTAGGTGTAGGAACGTGACGACTTCCGTAGCACCTTTGCATGAAGATCTACGAGCATGAACTTAGAACTCCTTGTGGTGTGTGTGTTGTGGTACTTGCTAGATGGGGTGTGTGAGCGTTGGGTCATGAATGCTATATGATGGAATGTGTGAATGATTCGATGAACTACATTAGATGTGGAAGTGGTTATCCGTTGCCCCCAAGGCATTTTATCTTTGTAGTTTAAAACCCTTTTTCTTAGTTTCGTTTGATGATTAGCATAGTCACTTGACGTTGCTAGTTATCTCGTCTTTTTATCTTTGTTAACTTAGGAACCAACCAACCAACCAACCCCCCCCTTTACTCGCTTTTATGTGTGTATATATATTTACTCCTAGCCTAGTATATCAACCATTTGTGTGCTTAGACGCTTAGGAAGATCTCTCTTCTCATTGGACGACCCCGATTTGCCACTATCTACCTAGTTGTAGAAAGTAAGCACTGAGGGCTTATAAATTATCTTTTGGCGCGCGGGCGCGACGACCGCCCGCGCCTGCCACCAAGCTCCTTGTCCCAGAAGTATTCTCTTTTCCTTGTAAATACTTGTAATAGCTTAGTAATTAAGTTAGCGTAGCTACTTTGATCAAGGTCCAAGCCTACGTGCTGTTTTAGCCTTTGACCTTATTTTGCCTATGTAGCCGGCACTTCTGATAACCTCCGTACCGCATATATGTGGAGTAATGAACTTCACACCCGGTTACCTCATTTTGCAGTATAAGCTAGATTGAGCTTTCGCTCCACCAAGTTGTTGGTTTCTACTTGTATTGCATCCTAAGTACGACGGTGCAGACACTCTACTCAAGTGTTTGTGTTTGCTGCTCCTTTCTCGGTGAATCTAGACTTCCACGTCCCTCTAAAGGCCTGGTGGCTATCTAGCCACCCACTGAGTGCGACGTCCGTGGAATCTAGGTGAACTCTTTGCGCTCTAGCATTGAGTTTCTCACGGTTCTCCTGACCCTAAAGGGGAGACCCGTGACACACCGTACCCTGCCGCCGTGCCCCGCCGCTGTGCCTTCGTGCCGCCGTGCCCCGCCGCCGTACCGTCATGCCACCGTTCCCCACCGTCATGCTGCCGCAGCCGTGCCACCGCCTTGCTCCACCGCCGTGCCACCGTGCCCCACCACTGTGCCCCACTGCCATGCCCCGCCGCCGTGCCCCGCCACCGTGCCCCACCGCCGTGCCCCGCCGCCGTGCCCCGCCGCCGTGCCTCGCCGCCGCACCCCGCCCTCGTGCCCCACCCCCGCGCCGCGCCACGCCGCCCTTGCCGCCACACCGCGCTGCGCCGTGCCTTAAGCGTATATGTGTATAGTAGTATGGAATCTAGTGTGATGCCTTGCGTGGGGAGTGCATTTTTGTAGTTTTGGTGTTGCACTATGTCTTGGCTATGTAGTTGTAGCTTCTACTAAAGCAGAGATTTAGATGTTGTAGCACGAATAAATTAAGATCAGATTGTCATAGGCTCACTTTGCTTGGCGTTTTTCTTTGGATTCTCTGCATACTTATGACAATCTTTGACATAGGATTAAAAACATCTCAGTGCCAAGATCTTGCCCTCTCTGCACCCAAACAGATTTATCTACCCAACATTTATTCTTTTCCTGTTCTTTTACGACTGAAATTTTTTGTTTTGCTAGTTTATACAATCTGCTTGCACCTTCTGTCAGTAGCAGCTCAAGTGGGACATTCAGAAAATTCATTGCAGATAATGAATCTGCTCTTGTGGAAGTATTTTTCATTTTATGTGAGGCAATTTCGAGACAAAGAAACATGGTTTGTTTTCTACAACCTATGACTTACTAATAGTTTGGACTTAAAAAATGAGTGAAAAACCATATCAAAAGTAGCGTTGCAAACAGTGAGATATCATAAATTATTACAAAGTAGCTACAATATCTTTCAAAAAGATGAACTTGCAGAACTAAAAGGTTGACATACGTGCTGCTAAGCACAATTTATTGAAACTAAAATAAATGAAGTTCTTGAAATCCTGGAAAAAGCTAGTTGAAGAAATTTGGAACCCTTCATCGGCGATGCAATCACTAATACCTTGAAATCACTAACACCTTAAGTACTTTGCAGCGGAGTAACCAGACTCACAGGCCATGCAACCTTTGTGCCAAGGGTGTCTCCAAGGGTATGGTAGTAGTCATATGAACGAATCAAATGCTTTTTAGAGTGAACTACTACCATAATGTTGACTTCACACCATGTTGGTCCTAAAACTTGGCCCCTGACCTCTGTATTTTCATTTGTGTTACTAATGAAGCCTTTAGTGACTATCTTAGTTTGATCGACTATGCTTCTAAGATGAGCATAGCAACCAACCTGAAATTTTTGAAAGATAAGTTGTAAATAACCAGCACTGTAGCAAAAAAAAAAATTTATAGCATAACTTGTAATATTGTACCTTTAGCTATTGAGGTTTTTGGGTTAGATGATGACTAGAATTGGCACTATGCTTTGAACTCTCACTATCGCGAGTTAATAATTTTGCCTGATTTATGAAAGTTCCTTTTCTAGGTTAAAAATCCTAGATTTCTATTCTAACATTGCTGGTTTGGTAGGTTTATGCCCTGGGACATCACCCCCATATATATGAAGAGGAGATCCATGTTGGGTTCATAGGGTCTGAGATCTCATTATTAGTAGTTGGGTTCAAATTTGTTTCTTCACTTTGGTCATGCAATTACTCTTCATGATTTTGTTTTCGTAGAGCAATTCTCTTACCATCTTGCACATTTGTTCTACTGACTACAAAACAACACCAAATAATTACAGTTGAGTTGATTTGATGCCCCAAATGCTATGTACACAACAACAATAAAAATAAGTACTTTGCATTACCATTGCCTATGTTTTCCCCATCAATTTCTCACTCATCTTTGCTACAATTTGTGACAGGAAGTCTTGTTTTCCTTGGAACCTGAGGCATGCTTCATTTTTTACCTTTTCTATGTGGAGCCATACTTATTTACACACAAGTAAGAGCAGAACTGAATTCAACTGTGCAGAATTTTGGCCACAGTTCTGTCACTATACACTATGAGCATAACATGATTGCAAAAAGGAATTTATTGTATCCTTGCAAACTGAGACCATATATAAGTTGCAAAAAGAGCAATGACTAAAGTTTCATCATCTGCCACATGATTATGAAATTATTCACATGTATAGGACAAGACGTCTGAGCATGAAATTTTCACATCTGATCATGAAATTATTCAAAAGGAGTTCTGCCATTTGCTGTTATGACTCACGAACATTAAGGTATAACCTAACAAGTAGATAAATCAACTGGAACTTCAACTGGAATATTAACAACAAAATTAAGAACATCAATTGGAAACTCACTAGTATTGAGGACTCAAACGTTAATTGATGTTTTGCAATCCTACGAAAATAACTGTCTTGGAGAAGACCTCAGACATCGACCATCTTGAAGAAGAATCCATATGAATTCCATCCTTTTATACTAATTGAGATGGAGAACTCGTCCTTTAATTTTGCTATCTCCCAATAATCAGAAGCACCAAATTGGCGCAATCCAATGAGGCGAGAAGATGAGATTTGGGCACCAAAAAAAAGACTGAACTCTGCCTATTGAAAACGAAAAAGAAAAATGCGGCGTTCATTCTTTTGATTCTAAAATTGAAAAGGAAAACAAAATCGGTTGAAGAAGGAAAGAGTTGAGGATATGATTTGGGGGATTCGTTGAACTATGCAGAGTTTAACGATGAGGATTTGGGGATTCTGTTTATTTTCTTTCATTTTAATTTGTATCCAAAAATATGTACCTTATATAGATTGATTTTTAAATATTATGCAAGCTCGGGTAATATAAAGGACAAAGTATTATATTTAACAATCACTCATTTTTTTTATTTATTATACACGAGAATTAAAAATAAATTAGGACACAAATGCGGATTATTATATAAATAACCAATGCCTCTTTCCACAAACTTGTGAGAAAAATTACATAAGTGCTATACTCAATTACATAGTTGCTAATACAATTTAATATTTATTTTTTGTCATTGCATTGTCCTTTTACATGCCATATATAGTGAATCGATCAAGAACTTATAGATTGACTTAATTGATATGTGATTATATTTGTAATCATGTAAAAACCAGCGAATCTATCACAAAATATTAAGAAGACATAATCGATATGCAATTCATTGATAATGTAGTTCTATTAAGTATTAACAATAAAAAAATGAACTTAATTATGATTTTTTTATTGATATTAAAAGTTTACATGCCATAGTGTATCGATACTTATATTATTTTTTTTGTATTTTATTATTTTTTATCATAAGTAAGTTTATATTTTTTTTCATAGTAATACATAATAATTCCACTAAAAGTATTTGTCGAGCTGCTAATCATGCGGTATGTGCTATGTCAATGAAATTAGAGTAGGCTGCTATAATGACCCTAATTTTAGGTTGAAAGTGCCAACATAACCCTGTAAAACTAGAAAGTTATAAAATTACACTAACTTTGAGACAAAACGTGTAGTTATTACCTTTAGTCACTATTACAATATTGACTCATTAATTTGGATGTTGATTGGATCTAAAATGATAAAAATACCCTTAGCTCATACACTTGACCCCTTTTCAGCTTATAGGGGTATTTTAGTCATTTAAGTTAGGGTTAACACCCAAATTGATGAGTCGACTCCAAAATAGTGACAACAAGTAATAACTGCACATTTTGTAAAAATTAATTAGGGTTATTTTAGCACTTTAACGCTTCACAGATTTATATTGACACTTCCAGCCTAAAGTTAGGGTTAGAAGTGTAAATATCCCATGGGTGTTCATTAACAGAGACTGGCACGAAAGACGATTAACTTTTCTATGCATACCTGCGATTCTTAACCTTTTACAACTCGTTATAGTTTTAGTTTGTATACATTCCTTTGTACGTTAATTTATACCAATGGGAACTTTTTTGAAAGAGGTAAAAATTATAACGCCTTTTGTACATTTTTAACATTGAATAACTTTCAGCTTTTGAAGAATGATTGAACCAAATATAACTAAAGGACATACGTATGTGTGGTTAACTTTATAGAAATAAATCAATATTTAAAGGATATAGTTATGACTTAAAATTAAAATTAATGTCAAACTCAAATTATTGGTATAGGCTGGTCAATTATCAACATTAACCAAACTTTAAGAACTAAAAGTACTCTCATCAGGATTTCAATTAAAATTAAAACTGTTGTGCCCACCCTATTTCATCGGCTACTGGAATCCTTGAGACCTCATCTAAAAAATCTACGACAAGGATTCCCGGATGACAAAATTTTCAAAACTAAAGTTCTGTCCAGTTGTTCGGATAAGAAATCTTTCTAACTATGAAATAGAAGAGGTATCCTAAACATGGAATGGAACAAAGTAAAACACAAGTTTAGTATAACCACACACCATCCATAGAATTCTAATATCATCAACCATTCAAATAAACCATCAACATATTATGTTGTTCTTATCATCTAGAAGTTGCAATGTAGTGTTCTCCTGCTACTGGTAGTCTTCTAGCCAAGCCCCACACCATCTTTCGTCTACACCTTGAATTTCGTACACATGGTACGACCCTTTGCCCTCTGGGAAAATATGTTAATTTCAAACTTACACTCTTAGTCAATCATGTTGCATTTACTAGAGATTAATAATATCAAATTTTGAGATGCAAGGTTTACCTACAAGATATTGTTTGTCTCAGGGTGATTAACAAATTCTTTCATGAAGAGCATGATGGAGTACCCTCATTGCCACAAACCATTATGGAAAATGTAATTGTTAACCTTAAGCACAAAATTTGATTGTTGAAATAACAGAATGACTTACTATAATGTTGTTCATTTTCCAAGTGTAGTCAAGTTTTGGCTCCGTCTTTCTCTTCTCCCTTTGGTTTGCGCAAGTAAGCCTGTCAAGAAAGTAAATTAAAAGGGTTACTTCTTCCCATAAATTTTGGAACTAGGATTTTTGATTTGATAGATTGAAATACCTTGAAATGACCTTGAGTTCGACCAAGTTTGTTGTCTTGATACCCCCTGAAAATGTGTTTATAGTGAAAACCTCCTCCGTTTGTGGATGGATAATGATCTAACAATGATCGCTGTCGAAAAATTACATTAACAAATTAATGAAACGGAAGTGGTTTTAAATGTGAATGTAATTATCAGGAAGAAATACTTACATTCTTATGTAGGGTACGATGTAGAACTCATCATCCGTTACCTTCATTCTTTCCCAAATTTGTTTGAAACAGAGTTCGGCCTCCTGCTCGAAGTTGGTTAGGTTGCCATAGCTGGATGGGCAGAATTAGACGCGGCCTGAATTATTTTCATGTATATTCTGCCACAGGTGCCTGTAACGTTAATCATACATGAAAAATGAATTCTTGATAGATTAAAAAGCATAAAGGCTGTAAGTTTTGAAACTCACCCCATCCACACATTGAGCTGCACATTATGGATCCAGGTCATCGAACGCATGTTCCCCAGTTTCTTCCCAAACTCGACCAGAACTTCTATTCCAACACCGCATGTGTAATGTCATGAAAATTTTAATGGTTGGAACACTGGGAAGAACATGCAGTCCTTATTCTTTATCATTTCCAGGATAGTGGCATTTGATTCCTTTATAAATTGCCCCATGATCGGCCAATCTGTCAGGTCTCGTTTGTTGACAATCTAGGAACATGAAATGATACAAAATGATCATTTGAGCATGTAGTATTGAACTATCATTGCTAATGAATAATAATGGTACTTGTTTTAGTGCATTACCTATATTGGCAGCCTATTTAATCTTGGTCTTGTAGATGGCCTGAAATTTACCGTCGACTGTAATTTTTTGCTCTCTAGTATCCTGTTACAAGGATTAATGAATACGGATACACAAAAGTACTTTGAGGAATTGAAAAATAATGTGTTACAAGAATGTACCTCATCGTCCTTGGTGAGAATCATAACCTCCTCATCATCATCGTCCGTATCACCTCCGGCATTGACATGATTGATGTCACTCGGTTGCTCACTTGCCTTGCCTATTAAGGACACCGGCCAATCCAGGATGCTATTGAGTGACTTTCTAACATTATCAAAGTGGTGGTCCACCGAGGGCAATCCCATCCTAGGACGGAGGACTGGCTCGCATACTCTCACACGAGCAACACTTCCTTGTTGGGCATCCTGATGAAGAGATACCTGCAACAGCCTATGGGCAACCATTTTCTTCTTCCTGACTATGTCTTTAATGAAAAGAGTCACTGGTTCTCAATCCTGTTCGTATAATATTTAAGTGAATAGATAAAATGGTTATGGAGATATTTCATATGCATAAATCAATGTATAGGACATTCATAGATTACTGATGGTGTACCTCTTCATCTCTTTCTCCGTCGTTGGGCTTTTAACTGGACTTTGTAGCAGCTACAACAATGCCATCCATCACTTTCTCTATAAACTTCTTGGGATTGTCAAGGCCTGGCGGAATCTGAACACCGCTTGCAAATACTAAGCCCTTCACCAATTGCTCCAGGTACGATACCATGGCTTTCACGACCGATTGATTGTTAGATGGTCTCCTCCGGGCTGTCTCCTTGGCTGAGGAACTACGATCACCCTTGTTACGGGAAAGATGAGGAACAGTCACTACTGTGGGTAGACCAGTCTGAGTTCCCTTGTACCTTCCCGGGTGATCCTTCTTCCTTGTGACTTTTATGAGGATGTTCTCACTTGGCTGTAGTTCCAATGTTTCTTTTTTCCTTAAGCTCGTTCAATTTCAACTGAGAATCACACAGGAACGCAATTATGTATATGAATAATGTGAAATACACTTAAAAATTAATTTAAATGGTCAATTTTGGCATAACTTACAACCTCCGGTACAATCTTCTCAACCTCTTTTGATGTATATAACCCTTTCTTATCTTTGTTTGCCTCAAGGTAGACATGAGATCTTTCAGGTGTGAAATCCTTTTGAATGAGTTGTTGCTCAATCTCCTCATCAGTGAATCCCCCAGCGGTCAACCTCATTCTCTCCTTCTCCTTCAGCTCCTTAGTCAATTTGTCATGGATGTATCAATTACCCCTTCTGCCCGTGTGGTGCGTGTAATCCTTGCCCTTATTGCGTTCAATATTTGTCACCCTGAGCCTCTATATTTTTTATAAAATAAAATTTAAGTTGAATAGAATTTGTGGGAAACATGGCTCTTAACAAGTATAAATTTTTTCATCATACCTGAAAATCTGGATGTCACAGCCTTTTTTCAAACAAGTGTCATTTGTCTTCATGCATCCACTTGTATTTCTCCCATGCCGGTATTCTCATTTTATTGATACCCTTGTCCACATCGTGAATAAACCTATTTGTCACCTTTGTCTTCCAATTCCTATGTTGGTTTTTACCCTCTCTGTAACCTCCTTCTTCAGTATTTCTAGTTGCCAACCTGTCACAGGTGTTTCAATTGAGAAGCTCTCCTGGAATGAATCATATGAAAAAGCATGTCATTAACCACGTATTCACTAAGACTTTACCATGAATAAAATTTGTAAATTACAATTGGCGAGAGTCTTACCAGAACATTCTTCCATGCCTCTTCCTTAACATCTTCAGGGACATCGCTCTAGTGTTCACATGCACCAAATCTAATGCGGCGCCGGAAAGCGTAATTGCCATAAGCGTGCCACGCTGACCAATTATTAATGCATACCACTTGATCCCCACATAACTTAAATGCAATAGGAGTTGGAGTGTTATGCTTTGCCAACATCACAGACTAGCACGTGCTAGTTCCCCGCCTCCTCAAATAATTTTTTACCTCAAACTTGTCCCATCCTTCTCCATTTTTCCCTCCAGCTTTTGTCAACTGGTCGTCCGCTTCATTAATAGCTGGCCTTCCTTTGATGGTGCTCTTTCCCTTTCCCTTGCGAATTGGTGTTTTGGCCAACCTTTTACCAGCATCCACTCCTTCAACATCCCCTACACTAACATCACCCTGCTCCGCAGTTTCTTCCTACTCTTCACTAGACGGACCATTTATTTGTGTTTCTTCCTCAAATTTTATCTTCAATGGGATCCTTTTTGGTGGTGGTTCTTGGTCCACCACATCCACCTCCTCATCAACCACATCTTTCACCTCCTTTTCCTTCTTCGTAACTGTCCGCTTCTTCTTCATGTTGAATTTCCCCTTCTTCGGCGGCATCTACAACAGTAGAATTGAAAATTCTCAATCCATAACGGCACACACAATGACGGTACTTAAAGATCAACATTGATAGAATGTGGTGTAGAACTTGGTCAACTAGTTCATAAAACTTTTGAGCAAAACATGGCTTCGAAATTGAACAATTCATACATGAAACTACATCATGTAAGGCACACAAGTTTATATAACATGACATAGAACTTGAACAATTAAGGCATGGAAATTGAGATAGAATGAAATGGAACCTTATAGAAGTTGATAGAATACCATATCAATGTCTTTGCATTCATAAATTAGGCATACAACCGAGCAATTCTCACTCCTCCCTAACATGATACCAACATTATCACCAACCAAAAAACTACAGAACTACATCACCCATCCACAAAAAATGCAAAAACATTTACTCCCCACAATTGTGTAAACATTACCATTTCAACTTTTTATCAATTTACATGTTTTTGGTCATAGAGGCATTTGATCGAACATGTATTGTGTGTAAGGGATGGAATGGTTTTTTGAAGAGAATTTGACATGGTAACTCATGGTAACATAAGCCCCAACACTTACCTTCACCAATGAAGCATTTTTGTTGCTGCTCCCTTTTATTGAACTCGCCAAGAATGGAGCACCAAGTACTTTCTTCTCTTGCCAAGTTCCTCTCTTGTTTTTGTTGCTTCTCTTGTGTTGCTTCACACTTTATAGGGATACAATGGGAGACAAGGAGTTACGATGGTTGATGAGGAGTTGTGGTGGTTCAATTAAGTGTCAATTGAATGGTTGGAGTGGTTGATGGCGGTTTTCAAAGAGAATTTGAAGGTGTTTGATGAGAATAGGAGGAATTGTGAGAGTTATGGCCATTTTAAACAGTTTTGGATTTATAAGTTATGTTTTTTACACTGGTAATATATACAGTACCGGTGTAAAATTAGTGAAAACAGGAATGAATTTTGGCAAATTGTTCAGCACCGGTACCAATACCGGTGTAGAAATGATGAAAAGCAGTTGCGTGCAGCTGCTTTAAATGAATTTTCCTTTGACCCGAGTGGAATGCATGAAAAATTTGGCTAACTGTTGTACACCGGTATCTAGTACCGGCGTATAAAATGAAAATACCGATGTAATAATGCACAAAAAGCAGCTGCATGTGGCTGCTTTAAACATTTTTTTGGAAAAAATGTTCAACCCGAGAGGAATTTGTAAAATTTTAGACGAACTGTGCAGCACCGGTATATTTATTCGTGCAAAATCATAAATTACCTGTGTAAAATGTTTCACGCCTTATTAAAAATTAAAGAAATTGAAAATTTTGAAATGCGTGCCAAAAAATTGAACACATACACCAGTACATCTTCAATATTACCGGTGTAAAAAAACAAGTTGTTTAAATTCTCACTTATTGCATTTGCCTTCCGTGCATTTTTTAAACAACCCCAATTAATCAAATTGACATTCAATTATTGTGAATAGACATTGTACTAGTTGTTTCATGCAAATATCGACCACACATGGGCCCCGTATGGTGACATTTCTAAGCATTGTTTAATTTCATAAAATTTACATATTGACCCCAAACATTTTGTTCGACCCCTTCAAGCCCTTTTCCACCTGCCCAAATGGAATTTTCCAGTGCTCCAGATTGAATAAGTAATGTTTCCATACCTCAACGGTACCGAGGAACCCGCAAAGTTGATTGTATGCATTTATTGCAATTAGGTCGCCCAAATTGTGACATGCAATTACGACGTGTTAGGAAACTACATAAATTATCAAATTCAATATTCCAGGCTTAAATCATAATTGAAACATATTTGTGCCTGGGTGGTGATTGATCCTGCAACGCTAGTAGGTGTTGTAGAGTAAACAGTAAGGGTTTACTCCAATGGTTCTATATGTAATCTGAACATCTTCGAAACTAAATACGGAGTCTGCACCGCTTCATTTCCTTGTATGTTTTACTTGGACTACAAAAGGGTGTTTTGTGGACCAATTGGTTTGATCGGATTGCAATTTTGATTTACGAGTAAACTTTTTACTCTTTGCAATTTAGTCCCTCCGAGAATCTTGGAAAGGTCGGAATTTGAAATTGTCTCCACATATATGCAATTCAATACACAATAATCGTGTTAATGCATTTGTAGACCCTACTGGTGGAAGGAAGGCCCTGTAAAACCAACAATGAATGTTTGCACTATATTTTCCATAATTATACTATTGCCCACAAATTTACTTGGGGAACCTCCACAGCTCTCAATGCTACAATATTTCGCAATTCTAACCATTCCAGGAATATTATGCACCAAATTCGGCGGTCTTGAAGTAAAAAGATAGCCAACTACATTCGGCCTATCTCTTTGGTATTCATGAGTGTATTTGACCAATAGAATTTCAATAAACACGGTGTACAAATTTTTTATTCGATTCATCATCGTGCATGTTTGTCAAAAGTAAGAATGTCAAACTGTCTAAGTGCAACACAGTCAAAGTTGAGTACAGAATTTGCTCTTCCTAACCGCTAATACAAGTTTTCTACAAATAATAACGAGAAGATGGTTCTACCCCATTAGCTAGTCCTGTTGCATCACCATCATGGGTACTTGTGCCAACGTCCATGTCCTCGACATCGCCTTTACAGAATGTTGGAAAATTTCTGACTGCTGCCACGACATTAGGAAATTGATACTTCATAACCTTGGTCATATGTTCCTGCTAGGATTTTTGGTATTTGGATTCTTCAATTAAGTTTGCTACACCAACCTCCAATGCAACAACTCTGGACTCAATAGTAGCGATATACGTGTCAGTTGTCTATCTATAGAAAGATTCCATGCAAATCTTACCCATTGGTTGGCCATAAATGTCATGTGCACGGGCACAAACTCCCTTTCTAGAAAAAAGTGCTGAGATGATACTGCAATAGACATAATATCCCATCTGATCCCATTCCCACTGCAACATAGGAAAAATTCGACGACTAACATTCCATCGAAGCTCCCTCTTTATTGCATACAAGAAGGTGAGGCAAAGTTTGTGAACTTCCGTGTCAACAGTTACTGGATGGATTCTACACGCCACAACGTGGTACCACCCATTCATTTCCAGAGTCAGAGTTTTCTTAGTTATTTTGCTCCAACCTGGTTTGACCAGCTCATCTATGTCTGTACCTGCCCTAGTTACTGTCCCAACGATCTCATTCTCAATTGGTTTTTGTAGAATGTAGCCTTCATCACCTAGAAAATGGAGTGCGAGAAACTCATCTTCATCGTTTGGAACATTGGGCAACCTAAACAAGCCATTGATAGATTCTGGTGTGACAGAGACAGTTTTACCTCTACAATACACGTGATCGTAGCTTGGCCCACACTTTAAGTTTGCATAGAGCTCACTTACAATGGTTAGGTTGAATGGTTGTAGAGTCTTGTAGAAGTTTCCCACCTAAGCTTCCAGATAGTTTTTTCGAATGGGGGAGATGCTTCAATTCCTCTCTCTATGTGATGATGACGTCCTTTGTAAGATTCATGGACCAACCTAGCCTCCTCGAATACAAAGATACCATCCGGGTAAGTGTGCAGTGATACTTTCAACAATGATGGGGGCTGTGAATGGCATATCCTTTTCGAATTGGATTTGAGAGGCATTTCCTAAGAAACACATTTAAGCATTTCATCAAACACCTTACATGCAAGTCAAGCTATTCATGATGTCACATTCTCAATGATCCTATTTCATATACAATTGCTAATTAATCATACCATAGAGGCATTGCAGTGGTTTGCCTGATTATATGCCAACCTACGAAGGATTTCAACAAAGTTGGGTAGTGATGGAGATGGTATGGTGCGAGAGATATAAATTCTAAGTACTGTGAAAAATGGGGTGCTAAGAGGGTTTTGAAAAAGGGAGCATTTTTTTATACATTGGTATTATACATATACCGGTGTAAAATGAGGTCTAAAGCAGCTGCTTTAGACTGTTTAAATAATTTTTTTATCTTATCGGACCCGAGAGTAAATTTATAATTTTTTTCTAAGTACCCAGCACCGGTACAATTACCAGTTCAAAGTTTACAAAAAGCAGCTATTTAAGGTTGCTTTAAATGGCAAAAAAATTAACATTGTCGGACTACCTGAGAGAAAAAATCCAAAAAAATTATAAATACTGTGCACCGGTACGAGTATCGGCTCGTATCGGTGCCTTAGTACAAAAAAGAGTCCCTCCCCTATTTTTCTACACCGGTAATTTCATCTTTACCGGTGTAAAAAACCAGCACATACTAGAAAGTTTAATTACAATTTAAACACATTTTCACCAATTCAATTCATAACACTGAACTGAAATCATGGATCATACCAACCAATTCATAAAATATTGTCAATTAAATACATTACACGCTAAACATCAACCCACATTGTCCCCACCTACATGGTCACAAAAACAACGGCCGAAAACGACCGATCTATCGCTTCCGCTTCAAGACATTGTCCCCACCTACTATTTCACCTCTCTCATCAACTCACAGCCCATCGCCATGAGAATGCATTCCAACAACGGGTCCCCAACATCTTCGAAACTGGGAAATACTGATTGAAACTCAGGACTATTAGTTATAACGGGCTGATCAATCTCCTCATCAAAGTAAAACTTCTTCCTATACAACACCACATGGTACTTCTCATTTGAAGGGCCCTTGATGTAAAAAACCTGTCGTGCCTGGGTAGATAAGATGAGCTTTTCATCTTCATATCCGACACAATTCAAGTCAACCAACGTGAACCCCATGGGCTTCTCAACAACAACACTAGAACCATGTTCCACCCAATAACACATGAAGACAACAACCTTGATATCTACATAATCCAAATCCCAAATTTCCTTAATCGCCCCATAGAAAGGCATCACAGCCCAACCAAATGTTTATCTCTCTTGTTTGCCTGACATATTGATTCAGATTAAATATATACACCACAATTTGAGTGGTGCTCTTCTCGTCATTTGCCAATGTTGAGAAACTAAAGCCATTAATGTCATAACCTAGGTATCGTCTAACGGTTCAGTTTGGCTTCCTTGCAAATGCCCATAGGTTACTGGGGATCCCATTGACATTACAACGATTGTAAACCACTTAACAAACCTTGAAGAATGATCAACCTGAATTTTATTCGGGGGCCAGTCTGGATGAATCTCTTCCAACAGGGAAACATGCTCTTCAACATATGTTACATCCTCGCTACTATTACACAATACATACAGGTGAACAATCATCAACTCACCATGAAAGGGTATATGAAGCGTGCCCTTGGAACGTGGAATCACATTCCGCCTTCCACAATGGGGTCCACCAGGAACATCAACCGCTCTTCTTCCAACCAAGTTCACTGTACAATACTCGATGATCTTCTCAGTGACGTACCTCTGAACAATGGAGGCATCAAGCCGACTATGATTATGAACATAACCCTTGAAAACAACCATGTGATGCTCAAAGGGGTACATCCAATGAATATTGATAGGCCCGCACATACGTATCTCCCTAACCAAGTGTACCACTAGGTGCATCACGATGTCAAAGAATGACAGGGGAAAATACTACTCCAAATGGCCTAGAACAACATCAGCCTCTCAATACAAATCATCTAGCTATTACCTACCAATATTTTTACTGCATATCTAGTTGAAGAAGAAACACAAGCACATAACAGAAAATATAACTTCCTCTTACAAATACCCACGTATTGCTATGGGAAAAAGTTGTTGCATAAGGACATGACAATCGTGTGATTTCAAAGCATTAAGACGCAACTCATCATTGACAAACCGACTAACATTAGAGGAGTAGCTGGAAGGTACCTTCATTCCTTAGATGCTCTCACACATCGACCTCATCTCAACAACTAATAGATTGTAAGGAGCAGGGGGCAGGTACATTTGCTTCCCTCTTACCTCTGGTGCCAGATCCAACCGTATACCAAGGTCCACTAAATCTTTCCTCGCATTCAAGCTATCCTTAGTCTTCCCGGGAATGTTCAAAAGCATTCAAATTAGACTCTCACAAACTTTATTTTTCAATATGCATGACATCCAAACAATGGAAAACCTTCAAATTTTCCCAGTACGACAAATCGAAGAAAAAGGATAATTTTTTCCACCGTCCGTCTACAGCACCACCACCCTTTGATAACTTCTTACCGAGAACAACATTCAATTTCTTCACCCTGTTGTGAATAGCTACACCGGTCAAAGGTTTGGGTGCCTTTCTCCTCTCCTTCCCACCAATGAATGCAACCGCATTCTTCCGCAACTTGTGACCTACACGCAGGAATTTACGGTGACCCAAATAAATAGTCTTCCACCAATTCCTCAACTGATGATAATCTGTCTCATCCTCACATACTAGGCAAGCCTTGTGACCCTTGACCAAATACCCAAAAAGGTTACCATATGCCGGTAAATCATTTATGGTACAAAAAAGCATCGACGTCAATATAAACTCTTCACCACTACAACCATCAAACATTAAGGCGCCTTCCGACCAAAGCACCTTCAAATCTTATATCAAAGGGGAAAGATAAGTGTCTATGTCATTTCCAGGTTGTCTCGGGCCTAAAATCATGATGGCCATCAACACATATTTTCTCTTCATGAACAAGTACAGGGGAAGATTGTAAATGGCAAGCATAACCAGCCACGCACTGTGTTTCAAGGACATATTTCCAAATGGGTTCATACCATCAGTACACAAAGAAAATATCAAATTCCTAGGTTTGGATGCAAAGCATGGATACATCCTGTCAAATTTCTTCCACTAGTCCGCGTCAGCCATGTGTCAAATTATATCACCATCATTACAACCTCCCCTATCAACGCACCATGTCAAGTTCTTTGCATAATTTTCATTCTTAAACAACCTTCTCAGCCTTGGAACAATGGGAAGATACCATGTACATTTGGCGGGCACCCACTTCTTCACCGGCACAATATGCTCTCGACCGACCTCCACATTTGCCTTCTTCTTATAACGTGACACATTACATACTGGACAAAGAATCTTATCCTTAAGGTTACCCCTATGTAGGACACAATCATTTGGACAAGAATGTATCTTTTCATACTCCAATCCCATCGGACACAAAACTCTCTTAGCTTCATAAAGGTTATCAAGAACCCTGTTATCGGTTGGAAGCTTTTCATTCAAAAACTTAAGCAATTTATTCGTGCTAGTTTCACTCCATGACCCTACACCTTTCAAATTTAAAAACTCCATCAAACACTACATGTCCATGTCTTTCTTCTTGCAACCGGGATACAATGGTGTATCATTCTCACAAAGGAAGTTAGCAAAAACCTCAGGCCTCTCTCTAAACTCATTAACAACCTCCTCACACATGTCATCCAACATAGAATCCCCAAAACACTCTCCCTCACTACTAACTCTCACTTTCGGTGGTGATTCTTCTCCATGAAAGGTCCACACAATATAATCTTTCGCAAAGCCCCCTTCTATACAAAGGAGATTCAGGATGTCCTTCTTATTAGTATGAATTCCACAATCACAACATGGACATAATATTCTCTTCTCTTGACTAAAAGCATGCTCCAAGAACCATCCACGAACATAATATATTCATCGCTCACCCTACTAACGTTGGCATGCACATGCTTATGCCTCTCGATGATGCAATAGAGCTTTACATATCAATAAATGTCCAACAATCAAACTTCAACACATTTAATACAATAGAATTTTTCATGATGACCTCCTAATCATGCAACATCATAAATGCACAATATACACCAATATTCCACATTACAGTTACAACATTCTTAACATGTCCAACACTATAGGAATCAAAATCCATAGCCTTATAACTACAACAACCTTGAGAACAAATCAAAAGCTGATATGTACAATCCTACCTCAATCACCATCAAATGATCAAACACAAAATGTAAATATCTCTATAATAAAAAACAATCATGAAATCCTTTATATCCATAAATTTAATTAAAAAAATGGTACCCTCAAGGGTCTTCACTGTGGAGAATTCAATGTCTTCATCAACCAAAAAACACCATTAGTGAACATCTTCTTCCAAAAATTCCAATTTTAACCCGCTAAAAAAAGGGGGCAGGTGAGCATTTAATGCGATTTTCTACACCAGTATTTAGACTTTACCGGTGCATTTGTAGCCTTTTAAAGCGGTTAAATCAGTTACCAGTGTACATTTTCAGCCAGAACGTGCATATTTTCATGTCCTACACTGGTACAATCACAGTACCGGTGTAAAAACTAATAGTTTTAGCGCCAAAATTCTACAATAGAAAAATATTAGTGCATGTTCAATTCCTACACCAATTATAATAGTAACCGGTGTACAAATACAAAATTTCCCCACTTTTTTTAAATTCTTGCACCAGTAATTTCCCATTATCGGTTTAAAATTTTGGCACCAAATTAATAAAAAAGGTAAAATAAGTACACATCGGTAATCCTGTACCGGTGCACATGTTAGCAATTGCACTGGTACAAATACCTATTCTAATAATAGCGGTGCAATATATTTGACATTGGTACACCGGTAGAACCAACACTGGTGCAAAAATAGGTGAACTTTTCACCGGTTGATAGGATACCAGTGCGTATGTACTTATTTGCACCAGTACCGATGTTAACATGATAAATACTGGTGCAATTGGTTACATATACACCGGTATACCTGTACTCATGAATGTATACCGGTGCGTATGTACCTATTTTCCAGCAGTGATCGCTCGTATTCCCAGCCAATACTAACATCCGTCATAAACATTACATGTCAAGTAATTGGCAGTTTAAATGGAAAATTTTTCTGAGCATCGGAGGCACTGAGGAGTATCAAGTAATTGGCAGTTTAAATGGAAAATTAAATCGACTATTGCTTAATACTCTCCATCGGCCTCAGAGCACTGATAATGCCATGTGTTTTCGGTGTTCATATTTTTGTTCTCTATTATTAGAATATTTTTACTAATGTTATGCTATGGAATAGCTGGTGTTATGCATTACCGAGTATTGAAGCTATGGAATTGCTGTGTTCATTTTTTTTACTAATCATATGTTTTTATGCATTATTGGGTACAGTCGAATAAGATTATATTGATTGCTAGGTTGTGGGATGAGTGTAGCGATTTTAGGACATACTTGTAGTACAAAGTTACCTTTAGCTTCTGTTGAACTATTCATGACCCGTTTACTAAGATCTTTACTATTTGGCATAAGGGCTCTATGGTGCTAAATCTTAAGGGTTCATGAGGTTATTCAGTAGATTATGTATTAGTAAGTGTTTCTATTCGATGATTATTGATGCTATGGAACTGCTGTGTTCATTTTTTTTACTAATCATATTTGTTTTTGCTATGTTAATGATGTTATGCCTTTTAGAGTGTTTGCACCGATCTTTTTTTTCTCACTGATCTATATTATTAAATTATGGGAAGTAAATTTATCACTGATATATTTTTCTCACTGATCTGTATTATTAGTTCTGCTATTTATATATATATTATTCACTATTGAGTACAGAGCATCGAAAGACGGAGATTACCAAGTAATTGGCGGTTTAAAAGGGGAATTAAATTTCCATATGCTTGGTACTCTCCATCTGCCTCGAGCACTGACAATGCTACTCATTTTTCTGTGTTCATATATTTGTTATGCATTGCTAGATTCGTGGTTCTGAGGGCCCTCCTCAGACCAATTACAAAGGATACCACTTGAATTGTGAGTGACCCGACGTGCACTCAATTCTGCATTGCTTTCGTACACACATTTCTTTTGTCGCTCATAATTTTCACAACCACAATTGACACCTTAATTTGGCACTTTCCATTGTTCGTTCTTGCATACTCATACGACATAGGGCATTCTTCTCTAATATGTTAACTTCAGAAGCACAACCTTGTTGCTTCATGCATTATTTTTTGCACCTCCTGTAACCATCAAAACTTTTAGCCATGATTATCCCTTTTGGGTTCAAGGATTTCAAGGAAAAGCTGATACCTTGGCACCACTCATTTAACTTCTGGGCTCATACCGTGGACATTTATACTGGGTATAAGGTCCAATTTTATTGTCTCCTAGAGTGCTCAGATTACTTGTCTTGGGATGTGGCCGGTGGGTTTATGTATAATTGGGTTTTTTGTGCTCGAAGTTGAATCAGTGTGCTCTTTCGACTGTGATTGCTCTCTTTCAGTTCTAAGGAAGTTGAATTTGCTTTTGTGTGGGTTAAGCTCTTCCTTATCTTAGGACGAATCAGCAGAAGGGCCTTCGCTTCGAACTCTCCTGTTTGGGAAGAAAGATGCCATTGAACTAGGCACCCATTTAGCATTGAAACTAAAGAGTGAGTTAGATTCCAATTAAGCGAGGGAAGGAAAAAAGGTATGGGCCCATCTGGGGTTAAATGGTTGATGATTTCTTTATGGTTGACTACTATATCTTAATTAATCGAAAGAGTCAGTGGCTATCCTGCACTCCTTTTCTGCTTTGTAACCCGTGGGAACAATGGATGACGTGCCTGGCCCAAGTCTAGATAGCATCTCAGGTGACTCAATGTGCTTCCTTTCTTGCGTTGTTTTTTGGGATGCTTTTTCATTCATCTTGGGGTGGGACCTCCCTTAAAGCTGGAAGGGGTGCTTTCTTTTCTTAATGAGAATGTTTACTCTATTCTTATCCCATTTCCCCACCCTTTGGTTGAAAACAGGCATTTTGCCTGAGGTAAAAACTCCGGAGGTGCCCAACTCTTCTCGTTTTGCTGCATCAAAGGTGTCAGCCCTTCAAGTTGGAATTTTTGGTAATGGGGATGAGTTCTTGTCCGCCTTCTGCTTTCACTATCGATCCCCAGATACCCTTTATTAGCTTTGCCTCTCTCCCCAAAGAGCTGACAAGCGAGTAGTTGCATAGCTGACCAGAAGAGAAGAAAAGGTGAGTTATTAAAGAATTATAATAATGACGGGTACAACTATTCTGAATGCTAGCTTTCCTGTAGTGGAGCGAGGCTCAGAAAGAGTTTCCGATGATTGAGGTATTAGGTTCCTTTTTAGTCCGTGTCAATGTCGAATAGATGGAATTCATCTGACTTTCAATATTCCCTGCTCTTGTTGAGTCGACTATTTTTGTTTTGGTGGGACCAAGATGGGCTCTTGTTCTTGAACCCGGAAGTGATTGTATTGATTCCGGGGATACACTCTCTCTTTATCTTTGAAGGAATCTGCATGGAAGGCCTCGATTCTAGTCATGGCATTGTTCTGGAGTGGAGCGAGTTCAGTTCCCCGAGGGGGGAGAATAGGCAGCTGTTAGAGTAGCGATGGTCCACTATTCTTCCAGGTTATAAGGTACTCTTAGAGAGGAAAAGAAGCAGAAGAGAAGCTAACTTGGGAGTAAAGGATGAAATAGAATCTTTCCTTCTTATGGGGATAGGAAGAATCCTTCGGTGTCTATTTACTTTGTTCACAGCTAAGGAATCCTATGAAAGTAAAAAGCTAGAGTTACTGCACTCGATGTCTCAGGTCTTTGATACATGCCTTTAAGGGAGGCCATGTAGAGTGAGAGGAAACAAGGACACCAAGAGAGACAAAAAGACCGAGAACGCCCAACCCACGACCTAGAGCTGGCTGCGGTGGTATTTGCCCTGAAGAAGTGGAGAAACTACCTTTGTGAAGTCACCATCTACACCGATCACAAGGGGGAGCGGTCAAAGAATGAACCAAAGAAAAAACCAACTGGCAGATCTAGTATTAAACTGTCTAATCGAGCTAAGCTAGAATCCGGCTTTAGCATTACCCTTATTCATTTGGATTCTTTCGGCGAGTTTGTCGGCTTCGTCAGGTGACTCATTCGAATCCATTTGGGATTAGTAGTAGTAATTACCATGAGCGAGTGCCTAAATATGCTTCTGAAACTATTCAAGAACAAATAGCAGAAAGGCTCTTACATCCATTATTGAACGAGGCAAATATTATACTACCAGGAGAAAGACTGCGCAATGATGTCTTAGAGTATATGCTCACTGGGATGAACCCAAACAATCTCGAATATCTCACGCAAATATATAATAGTATTTTCTAAAATTTTTCTTAGAAAATTCACACTTCAACCTATGATTGGAACTTCAATCTCTAGGAGACTGCTCTATTTAATTATAATTTTATTTGAACTATTATTTCTTATTATCTTCCCTCCTACTTGAAAAGAGTGCTAGCTTTCTAACGTACTTAAGTGATCTAACAAGAAAGACATCTTTCCTGGCGCCTTTTTCTACTCCCTAAAGACTAAAGAAATGGAAAAAAGTTTCAATAAAGCAGTATTGAACTGAGGGATAAGGTGCATGGCCGCTGTTAAGTTAGGAAAAAGATGCAGTTTGAAAGGAAAGGAAGTCGTGTATGATAGGCATGCTTAAGGGTCTATTTTATCGTCTGTGATCACGAATTGGATTTGAATTAATGTCTCCGTGCGACTTTCCACTTAGTTGATCGTGATGGGTCTGTCGTCCTCCTCATTATAGTCCTCCTAAAATCAATAGCATTTCTTCGGAATACATCCTGTCTTTTCACCTTAGTAGTCCTATGCATAGTAAGTACTATAGCCCCAATCATGGATACTAATAAAATAAGACTAGGAACCAAAAACCAGACGAAATAGTAGGTATAAAGTAAATTTCCCAATGTTTCCAAATTAGTCCAACTTCGTACCTTTCCAGCATAAACCGTACATCTCAGAGAGGTCATATTTCTTTGGGTTGGTAGTAATGGAATGCTTTCATTATCTGAAATAAAGAACATTTCCCACCAAAAGATCAGTCCAATAATACCACTCACTGGTAAATAGTGCAAGACTTCTTCGTGAATCTCCTCTATTCGAATATGGAACATCATAACAACTAATAGAAATGAAACAGCTATAGCTCCTATATGAACTACTGGGAAGATCATAGCGAAGAAGTCGAGACCTAACAAAAGAAGTAAACCTGAAGTGTTGCGAAAGACTAGGATGGAAAACAAAATGGAATGTACCAGATTTTTAGCACGTACAACCATCAAACCAGAGACCAAAGTAGGGCTCGACAAAATAGAAAGTATCATAGTACGTCGTCTTTCCCTGAAATGGAACTTTCATGCTGGAACAAGAACTAGCATGAAAGTAGATCTATTATGACCAGTGTGGTTATTTGTATTTCATTTTGTTCTTCCAAGCCCTCACACTCACTGAGTTACTTACGGAATCTCAAATCTCTCTCGATGCCAAAAATTTTTTATGTGCCTAGGTCGATTAGTAGAGGTTCGGCTTCCTTCTCCCCCACCCACCTTTTAGCATTCTGGGCTCTTGAAAAAATAAAGAAGAAAAAAAAATAATCGAACAAGCGAAGGTATGGATGAAAATTTGGGAAGAGAACAAGGGGATCTCTGAAAGGGCGAGGGGAAAAGATGTAGTAGAAATGTTGAAGAGAATACAACCCGCTCTTGGACTTAAGACTATGCACGTTGCGTGCTTGATCTAGCAATATTGGACAATTTATTGATGAACTGTCACTAAACTAAAAAAGAAAGAAGAGAAAGAACTAGGAGTTGGCACCTACATAGCGGATTGCTTACTTACCAAGCCATCTGGCCTTTTCGCTCCTCTCCTTACAGTTGAGTGGCTTTCACTCCTCCAGTTCGATTATTATTCTTTACTTATTATTATAAAAACTACTCACTATCTAAATGAAAAATGGTCAATTATCTACCCAAGAAGATAGAGAGTCCCACATACGAGAAAAGGTAAAAAATAGAGTTGAACCAAGTAACATTGCAAAGGCATAATGATAGTAGGGTCAGGATATCCCCGCCCTCCGAACCGGATGTGAAGGTCTCCTCTCATCCGGCTCTCTGTAGGGGAATCTCCACTAACTGCTTCCCCTAATATCCTCCCTTTACCACATTATGGGGGTTTACAGGAGATCCCAGAGGCTCGCTCGGAAAGGCTGCTATACTATACCTTTTGACTATAGTCTAGTCTAGTAGTCACTAGACTCACTATAGTAGTCCGTCTGGCTGCTCTTGCTGAAATCATTACTCTTCATTCTCCCATGCTCTAGCAATTACGCTCCCTAGACCACTACCATGTAGTTAGGTAGGGACAATCAATCCGTAGTGATGGGAATCTAGGAATGAATGGGGATCCCCATCAATATAAAAATAATATAAATTAGTTACACTGCCTTTCTCTCACTCAATAGATCTATCTAGTCTGATATGGTACAGTACAATACGAGATGATGGAATGCAATGGGATAGATGGTAGAGGGCTGCCTGCACCAAAAACCGATGATTTACTTGTCCCCTTGTCCATAGGGACCCCGTGGTATACAATCGAAATGACTCCTACTAGATAGCCACCCCTTTCTCTCTTTTTATAGCCTCGTGGATGAACGAAAGAAAGGAAGTTATAGAATGGGGCAGTGAAGGCTCGCATAGTAGACAGCAAGCAGCAAGTAGCAAGCAGCAAGCAACAGCTTCTCAGCCTCCTAACCTTTCTATCAGTCAAACGCTAGCGCGCTCTTTTCTCTAATAATAAGGTATGAAGCTAGTTGCTCTGCTATAATATTCTAGTTGTAGGATGCTAGCACTTTACTAATAGAATATAAAGTAAAGGGCCTTCAACATTATGATCTTACAAATCTAAAGAGCTGCAATTTGAAGAACGAGCTCTTTGACTCGCCCCTATCTCTAAAGGGGCGTAAGCACTTCACTCACTAGGGGATGGGATTCATTCACTTACTTTCCTACTAGCATTACAAAAAGCTCTAGTCTTAATGCCCCTACTACTGCTGTGCAGCCTTTCCTTGGGTTTGTAGAGTTGGGTTTCCCGTTTACCCACAACGGAGGAGTCGCCCCCACCAGGCAGGCGGCCACAGGTCATAACGTACTCTTCGCACAACAAATCCACTTTGAAGTTTACTTATTCGCTTAGCCAATCGTCGGAATGTGTACGAGATACCATAAGGGCCCAATATCTCAATAGCACCTTTTTCTAAAGCTTCGAATGATCTGACTAGAAAGTTATTCAAAACTTGATCGAAAAACCAGCGTTTATTGAAGAATGTATAGAGTCGATATCAAAAAAGGCTACTTTGAAAGGCTCGTTGGAATTGATCTGCTACGGGATTTACATTATACGCAACAGAAGCACCGTAAATACTAAATAAAATCGGTATTAGTTTTATAATGGTTGGAGCAGTAAACTCGGATTCAGAAAGAATCTCATTTTTTGGTAGTACGAAGGGGGAATTGGCCCAAAAGTTGGATGTGGGTCAAGACGCTGTCGGGCACCGGCGGCTAACTCAAGTGCCCCCCGAACTGCATGAAATGGTCACCTATTACATGGCTCACTAACTCTACCTGGGTGGGGGTACCTCTTATTCGTTGGTGATACAGGCGCATCCAATGCCAGATCGATGAACTTCAATATATCCACCCCGTTATGTGGCAGAGTGTTTGTCACCATCACCCCTTCGAAGAAAAACCTTCTCCTTCAGCTTAGAACCAAGATTTAGCAGCAGATTCCGCCCGAGTAGGAGTCCTAGTTCATAGGCACTATATATGGATCGAACCCAACTTTAACTCTAACTTTAAGAAGTACGCGTGAAGCTATCTATGGTCTTAGGACTGGCAGCAGGAAGAGATTATGCTTTATTCAATCCAGTTTTTGTCCCTTTATTTTGTAATCCAATCTATCTTTCCCTCTCTTACCTTCTAAGGAAGGGGCGCGATTAGCCACTGGCATTGGGTCAAGAACTTAAGGAACGGGCGCATGGCTCTAGTGAAGAGGTACCTCCATACTGAACACTAACTCACACCGAATAGCCTTTGTTCACATTTTAGGCCCCTTTACAACAACCCAGACTTGGAAATCAAACTCTATGCCCGTATCCGCTTACTGGAAAGCAGATTAATCGATCATTTTCCTCTGCAAGCTAACTTGGGTGAATATGAAAGGTTGGTCAGAGATAACCTAAACTAGTCTTTAAATATTCAACACTATCATAGTGTTATGAACAATGAGCTTTTTGACATCACTGTGCTAGAATACAAAGAAAATATACAAGACCAACTTTTTAATCTCCTTCTCAGTGAACCGGACGAACGCTTATATGGATTGCACTTTTAGTTTTCTTATTCCCTATAGTAGATAGCATTTTCTGATGCTGATTGGGTCGTAAGGTTTGTTCCCTTATTCAAATAATTGTTTAAATTAAAACAAAAATAAAGAAGTATCTAACAAGAGGAATCAAGCTATCGTCTTATCTTAAATGCTTGCTATTCCTCTATATAGAGCTGGATGCTCTATCTCTGAAATTGTCCGAGATTGGCAGCTAAGGAAGAAGAATTTACCTTGAACAGGGCTTAAAACGTGGGAAAAAGTGACATACTTAAAGCATTTTGAAAGATGACACTTACGGTCTTTAATCAAAGACGGGCTAGGATGGATTCGGGGATGTAAGGAAAAGAGCTTGCATGTGTTAATTTAAATTAACTTTAGACCTTCGAATTAGTGATTTGGTAGGGAATGTCCTTATCTCCTGAGCGATAACGCACAGGTCTTTTTATGCTCTCCCCCGATTCACAATAGGAAAATAGAGGTTACTTTAATTCTCTGATCCATAGCCTTCCGCTCAAGTCTCTATTTTGTCTTGATTCCTGGTACATTTCGTATGGAATCATTCTGTGAATAAACGACCTCTCACTAGCATTTCCTTCCACCGATTTCAGTACCTACTTCATCTCCTGAGGCCGTTCCATTCGTATACTCGTTACAGGTTTTCCACTCGTCTTTATGCTCGCTCCATTTCATTTTGCTCGTTGGGTTCCACAAAAGCATTAAAAAAGTACCCCTTGCCTAGGGAATAATTCCTATGCACCGAGCGTGATCCACTTTCAGTAACTAAAGAAACAGTTCCAAGCAGAAAGATATTTCTAAAGAAATAAGGCTTTGAGAGTAGTTGCCCCGTGCCCTTACCTAAAAGAGGGGTTCTTCTTTATATACAATAGCACCAAATGGGGCACTGAGCTAATTTTTTAGAAAAAAGAGAAGGGAATTAAAGTTCATTGGAATTGGAATCAACATCGTCTGAAGGCCCTTTCAAGGCGAACAGACCGATAAGAGGCGTATTTTGAGAGCTAGGAATAGGAAAACCCCACGAACTAATCTACCAAAGGCAAATAGTTGGCTTACCTGTAAAGTAGTGTGAAAGAGCTCATCAAGTCATCCGAAGCATCTGAAATAACACTTTCATCTTGATCAAATGAGTCTCTTTCTTCGGTCCGGTCCCTTTACCTTAATTTTCGGTATGACGAATCATTCCCAAAGCGAATAGGAGAGTGGTAAGAAAGGCTAGGAATTTTGTCCTTCCTTGAGAAATAACTTTCAAGCTGTTATTTCTTGCTCTTCCATGATATAGACTCCAATTCCTTTATCTAAGAAGGGTTCTGCTTCTACCCATGAATCTTTGGCATTTACGTTAGGCTTGCGGTGAAATAACTACTTACCCTTTTCTTTCTCCTGATTCTTATTACGTTGAGTAAGGGAATACAACACTCACTAGAACGAAAAGTAGAAGCGCCTTCACCTCTCAGTGAAGAAGAATAGTTTCTCGTTATATGAGAATGAACTCAACGATTTCAAATTCTTTCTTGCGAGTGGAAACACTATTTTAATCATATTCCAATATATGATCATAAAATGAACAAAACCTACTTACTTGTGAGTACGCCCACTGACTGTTCACAAATAGACTTCAATCACTCTCGAGCCTAACTCCACGATAAGTGCCTATCATCTCTATGCGAGTGCTTTACGAGAAGGCAGGTCCGGGGAACCCCACAGTATTAGAATGAAGGTATGGACTATCAAATACGCTACTTTTGATTTTTGGGATAGTTATTTAAAACCGTCAAAGCTGAAGCTTCCAATATGCTGCTCGCCTAGATGCCATGCATATTTTTCTTGTCCTTCTACTGGCAAAACCAACCCTAACTCGCTCTCTCTGTGCTTCTTTCCTAAGTCTGTAGCTCAAGTTTACCTTAGCAGCAACAAAACTTACTTAGCCTTTAACGGCCTTTAGCAAGCAAGTTAGCTATAGCTGAGCTGAGAGAAGGAAACCCTATGAGTCACTAAAGGGCCGTAATCCTCTTTGTCGACCTGTGGACTACTCAGATCATGATCTAGGGGTAGTAACAAGAAAACTAGACTAACTAAAGGTGCGCAAGGTATAGCCGGGCGACGCGCCATTCCTGCAGGTAGCGAAGAGAGGAGTAGCTTCTCTCGTTTATGCTCCTGAGCTAGGAGAATGAAGAGATAAGAGGGCACTATGGAGAATGTGATCAGAAATCCATAATAAAGTCCGACCACAATGACCGAATTGATTATCTTCATGCATAATGATACTAAATTACATACATGAAAATAAATATAGACTAGAAACGACATCTCTTATATCACCAAAGGGATATTAAATGAATGGAATTGGGATATGGGGAAATAGAGCCACTTTGAGCTCTAAAATGAGGTATGGAAGGGAGCTACTCCAAAGAAGTTCTGGGGGATTTTAGCTCATATTTGGGTTGAGAACATCTATGAGATCTACCATTCTTCCTCAGTAGCTCAGCGGTAGAGCGGTCGGCTATTAACCGATTGGTCGTAGGTTCGAATCTCCTACTTGGGGAGATTTCATTCATTCTGAATTAGAGTTAAAGAATTCAGAATCAAAGAAAGGGGCTTGCTTTGACCATTAAGAGTAGGTAACCCGTTCCCTGTCTTTGCATTTTATCTCATTGTATCACATTCTACGAGATTTTTAAATCACCGTCAATATCTCAGTGTAGGTCCGCCTTTGTTCCATAGCCCCGGGGCTATTTACAACTAGCCAATTAAGAATTCTCATATGTACTCTGCATCTTTGATACAGTCATCGATTCTCCCGAGGGGTCACAATTTGTATCGATTAAAAAAATTGTTGGAACTCCTAAAGCCCACAGGGTCGTATATTCTTCGTGCTGATCAATGATGATTACAATATCGGGTAACCGTGTCATATATTTAATCCCACCCAGATATATATCTTTGCAAATGAGAGAATTGTCTTTTTAACA
The DNA here is from genome assembly GCA_037428765.1 of Rubia yunnanensis. Taxonomy (NCBI): domain Eukaryota; kingdom Viridiplantae; phylum Streptophyta; class Magnoliopsida; order Gentianales; family Rubiaceae; genus Rubia; species Rubia yunnanensis. The sequence goes on along the minus strand of CM075068.1, from coordinate 18,046,464 downwards.
TAGCTACATCTCTTTTTAGCAAATAATTATGCCATTAAAAAAAATCTTCTACAGAATAAAGTTACGAGTAAGTGGAGAAGAAGGATCTCCAGAGATTCTTATCTCATTCCATTCTAGTGGCTCAACCAGTAATCAGTGGAAAAAACTTAAAAATCCCGGTAGAACCCTATTTCGCCCAAGTTGTTTCGGAACCGGAGCAGCATCGCCCAGCTTGCTCATAGCGCAAGTCCTACTTTTTTTTATTGTATTTGGCCAAAAAAGCCTCAGACAGGTTGGAGTTCTTACCTTCTTGGGACTCCATGGACCAAGATATTGTATTATATTTTTACCAGTTCATATCTTTGTTTCGTGTGTTCCCGCGAGGAATTAAATCTATTCATTCTCGGGATACCGCCTAAATAACTGCGACCAGAGAATCAAGTAGGTCGGGAAGAAAAAAGTGTCTGAGGTCGGGATGGATGACATACATCTTGGTTGGTCCCACCACCACTAGAGATTAGACATATAAACAATATTTCTTATATAAAAGATATATATAATAATTTCTTAATAGCTGCAAGACCAAAATGGGATGCAAAAAACCAAAAGCCCTTCTTTTATTTAAGTTCCTCTCAGATACATGACTTACATACCCAGCTCAACATTCTTGGAAAACAATCAAATCGAGGGCGTTAAGCAGACAATTTTCCATTCAATCTTGTGAACTAATCGAGACCAAAATTGGAAAAAGAGATACGAATGGAGAGGAATAACCAATCGATAAAAGAACATGAAACCATTCTGTTTCAATAGAGGTACGAGAAAGGGTTGGGACAATGAAGTAGGTGAAGTGGTTGGATTTTGCGAGCTATTCCAACCACTGCTGGATGTGATTCCAAGAGCTAAAAAAGAATGAATACCACACAGAAGAGTCAAGACCAGGCTCCCTAATAGAATGTTTAACCAATCCATTCCAGATCGACCGAATTGGTACATAAGTTGTGATGTGTGTTCCGTAATATATTGTCTCCTCCCTCCCGGCCGTGTATTTATATACACCAAACCAAAACCAAATCCAAATCAACTTCTAATTACTTTTCTTCTTATGGAAGAAATAAGGAAATAAAATAATATCTATTCTAATTCTAAATAACTAATTCCTACAATTAAGGAATTTCAAATGGAAGGAGATAATACAATCTTTATCAATATGGGAAGTGAATATCTTTAATTCTTCAAATCCACATCTCTTCAATAATTCACTTTTCACCCCATAACTTCAACAATTCTTCTTTTACCTCTCTTCCTTCATCCCTGGAAAAATGTCTTATAAAATAAGAACATTTTCCATTGGAGTACATCGCCTCATTAAAAACCTTAACTTGGAAAACCCAGTGGGAAAAAACCGTTGGTTAAGGGAAAAAGAGTACAATGTATAGCTCCCTCTCAATTCTCCGCAATCAATGAATTCCTGCACCAAAAACACCTTAAAGTGCAAATTATATCTCAATAAAATCATAATAATCCCACAAAATATGAACACAATATAACACAATCTCGATGATGCCGGAATAGTCCTTTCCGGAATAGCAGCTTGACAACAGGAGAGGATGTAGGAATTGCGCATTACGCATAAGCAACCTTATCCCAGAAAGAACTTGATGGAGATGGATTGATCGGTTGGATGATTCCAATTAATGAATAAGAGTCAACATGTTCAATCCATGTTCGATCGAAAGAGCCCTTCGACCCTATATAATCTAGTAAGGCATTGTCTCCTAGAGGGGCTAGGAGTTCAAAGATTAAAGTCCCAGTGGCTCCGCGGTGCTCCTTCCGCAACATCATGACATAAGGTTCATAGAAATTATCTATGCAACTGGCATACCATCGAATAGACTCTACTTTCCGCTATTTCTTCTTTATTTACATTTACGCAAATCTCAGTTTCGATAGAATAAGAAGGGGGGACTCGGCAGAAGATCAGTCTGAAAAACTACTTCTTTATCCATGGGTTCATTTGCTTAAGACGACTGTGCAGGGCAATCAGATGCAGTAAGTATCACCTCTAAAGTTTGTCTTCTCTTTCCTTTTTCTGATTGGTTCTGTGTTAGGTGAGTAGCGGAACTTCTTCCTGTCAGGTAGATCTTTTCCAAGAACTCAATCTTAAGGTCGGTACCTATAAGGTAAGGAGTGAGAGGTTTCAAGCAGATGAAAAAGGTAGATCCTATAAAAGAAGACAAGTCATAAAGGCAAATATCTAACAATTGAAGGGGATCACATCCTAACGCACCTAGAAAGAGAGGCGCTGAACCAACTGGCAATAGTGAAGAAAAAATCTTTACCCAATGATACGAATGTGGAAAGATTAAGATGTGATAATCATGTAGATAGATAGGCTTATTCTATGTAGCAGTACTTTCTCTAAGGGGTAGAGCCTCAGAATTTCCTTGCTCCCTCCGCTGGAAAGAAGGAGACCTCAAAGTGATATCTGTAGGCCGACCTTGGGATTGTGATATGCTTCAACTTAGCCTTGATAGCCGACTGGTTTATAGTTTAGTAATAAGTTTTTTTAGTATGGCCTATCTGAGCGAACTACTCCTTTCTGTCTGCCACTATCCAAGGGAAGCGAGCTCTTACTTATTTTCGTGCCATAAGTGAGATTCTCTGCTTAAGTCTTTATTTTTGTTATCTGTATGAGCCAGGTGCATTGCTTTACTAAAAGCCTGTGATATTGATGTGACGGCCGCATCTCATCGTAATCATATAGGGAGGCCCCTTCAATGTTAAGGCAGGGCATCAATCATTGTCAAATCAAGGGAAGGGGTACTATGAATACATTGATTATCTGGGTCCATCTAGTTTAGGTAAGGGCTCCTTTGTTGCCTTAAGTAGAGCTGGGCACTACCAAAAGACCAAAGGCGGGCTAGCATGTTAAGTTAATGGTAGCATAGTCTTGGAGGAAGAAATCGATGTGATGTCTTAAGTTTCTTGCTCTTTTTCCCTTAAGCGAGTTCGGGCTCGGGTAGGCAACTCACCAGGAATAGTCTACAGAAGTGATAGGCCATTTGTAGTTGATCCTGTCTCAAGGCCCATCTCTTACTTAATAGCCTAGCCATATCGGAAGCTACCCAGCTACAACAACAAAGAACGAAGCCTTTCCTGTTCACGATTATGCTGTCATTTCATCCGCTATAGTTAGCTCGAAAGCTAATTCAGTCACCCCAGGGTATAAAACCTAATAAAGGGATCAAGTGAAGTATCCCATTACTCTCAGCTGTTCACTCTTGTTCAAATGGTTTCCGGGCTAGAATTTCCCTTCTTTATATGGTAGAGCGTAAGCTAGTCTTTGTGGAATCTCCACTGCAGCTGTTCACGAATCCCTTTCAGGGGTGAAGGAATAATCCGATGCCATTGGACTACCTGAAAGCTTTCCTTGGCACGAACGGGAGAATAAGAAAAAAAATACGGGACTCGGGGCAAATGAGTTAGGAGTTCAATAAGCCAAGCTTCTCCACTGGGTCACGAAGAGTATAAGAGTAAGTAAGGAATTTCCTTATGTGATTCTTGAGCAGGTCGGATAAATCATTACAGTGGATCATCATTGATATAAACCTAGATCCGATACCATTGATTATATTAGAGAAAGATCTACAGGGTTGAATAAGCTTAAATAAAATAAGCTCTTTTCCACCCCTACACTCTCGTCACCGCAGTAGAGTTTAACCACCAAGTTCAGGATGGATTAGTGTTGTTCCTCTACGCCCAGGACACCCGAATATCAAACCATGAATGAAGAAAGGCGTGCGTTGGTATAGAATCTAGAAGCAATCGGCTAGTAATCAGTCATTTATAGAGTCAGCGTGGTTTGCATACCATAGGCAAGTTTAGCTTTATAGGTAATAATAACATATAAATGTTACATATAGCGAAAAGAGGGATTTCTCTATAATATTTGTTCTTTCACTTCAAATGAGAATCTTAAGCCTTTCTTTTTAGAATAGAAGGCCCTTTGTCCGACTTTGGTAGATCTTCCATTTCCTGGCTAGTTACTTCTCTTAAGTGTATAGCTTTATGCTCCCATGTTGCGCTTGTTGTGCAGCTAGAAGGACTAAAGGTTCCATGCCCATAGGCCGATGATTACATAAGAATTTCGTGACTAGATCCAACATACGACTAGCGTGTATCGATGCGGGGTTATGAGATAAAAAAACAGGAATAAACTAATAAATAAAGGAAGATCGTCCTTCAATGCTTTCTTCCAATCCTCAGATCAGAGATGAAGTTTAGAGTCAACTGTGAATGGTGCTAGAGGAGAGTATGTTAAGACGCGTCCAAGCCAAACTATTAGGGTTATAACTTTCTCCAGTTGATAAAGAGCAAGCGATACATATGAGCCCGCTGCTATGGTAGGTTAGAATAAATATACCACTATCGACAAATAAAGAGCCTACGTTGGCCTATCCAACTTGTTGACATTCACTGAAAGAATCTCTGCTAGACCCTTACTTGCCTTACCTTCAACGGCTTAAGCGAGGAAATCATGGTAGTCTTTGAATTGGAAGATTGAGAGACCCGGGACAGTGCAGGTTTGCAGAGAGGCTAGAGTATTCCCATCACTAAAATAGAATAGTAGGTAAGATTTACTAGCTAGAAGTTTACTGAGAAGGGTAGAGTTTGCAGTAATCGATGAGAGAATGGTAATGCTAAAGGTAGGAAGAAAGAAGGCTCATTCTATGCTAACCACTTACTATGGCTCTTCTTTTATTTGATTTTTTAATCTGATTTAAGCCAAGATTTAGGCTATCGATTGGAGGAAGAAAGCATGCCTTTGTTAGTCACTATCACCACCATCGTTAACATCAGTACACTCCTAAAAAAGGCCTACCTCCCTTCCATTCAACCAGAACAGCGATGAGAACAGAGACTCAATTTGCTAAGCAATGCATCAATGGGAGTATTCTGAAAACATCTTCTTATACGACATTACATTAAACTTTGAGCAAGTTACTTATGCCTATTCCTTGATAGGAGAGGGAAAAGAAAGCATTAGGCCGGCCAGTACCAGAACGATGATGAATAAGTCTGAGGTGGGTAGGTAGGAATCCGAGGATGAAACTTCTGTTGATGAAAGCATGCATACCATCATCTCTATCCGGATCATAGCTTCATTCATTCGTTGAACCTGGGGGCATTAGCATTGAGGTCAATCACCACACCACCTCTATCATATATACGACATTACATGAAGCGAGATCAACACACACCTAAAGTAAAGTGCCTACATTCCGCTTGCAGCCAATACAACCACAACCTAACTTGCACACAATTAAAAAACTGAAGCTATTGATAGTCCCGAGGGGATGACATCCTACTATAATAGTTAGTAGTTTTGAACAAGCGCGTCTTCAGTTTGAGGAAAGAAAAGGACCGGGTGAAGAATTTTAAAGTTTGCTAAGGCCTACGAGATAAGGTTTTCATATGTGATCATGAATCGAACAAGATCGAAAGATTTGGCTATCGACAGGCAAAGCCAAAATGTCGACCGCAAACGAAGGATGGCCAGGCCCTGGTTCCCGGGGTTAGGGTATTCCCTTTTATGAGCCTACTCAGATTAGAACTAAACTAGTGGATACTCTTTCGCCTATCGGCCGGCTTTAAGCAACCTTCGCATTTCCTGCTGAGATCCCAAGTCTCCAAGTGGGCCCTCTTGGCCACCCACAAACTTAGCTTTTTTAGAGAATCCCTCTCCTGTGTTGTAGGACTTTTAGCTTGGCAGTCCACCGGGTGGGTTTGTTTATCCTTCCAGTTTTGAGTGTCTTCTTGGATAGTTATAGCGGCCCATAGGTGCGAGATGTACCTTGTGGGGGGGGTGGCAGTCCCCTAGACATAGTCCTCTCGGGCAGTGGCCGTTTAGTCCATGGTTCATTGAATGGTCAGAAATTGGAACACATTGAGTCCGTTCGTTGCCGTCCTTCGCTTCAGGGCCTGTCCCTCGGTGTGGTCAGTACTCCATACTATCGGGCAGCGAAGCTTACACTTGTTCACTAATTATGACGGTTCACCTGGGCCTCTTTCCTCCTCCCCTTTCTGCTCACTCGTAAGGGGTTTAGACCCCACAAAGGGGGAGGGAGTCGACTGGACATCTCAGCCATTGGCGGGAATTTCACTCACATCCAATCCCCAATTATTGTTCACCCCCGATGATCGTGTTAGATGAATTGTGACCTCGTACGACCGTGTCGGGTGAGCAACAGCCGCTTCGCCACAGTACTTACTTATGGGCTAACAGGTCACACTTTGGCCAAGTATCCTACAAAGAGACTCCCGAGAGCCAGAAGTATTAAAGGAATGGCCATAGGAATGGGTGCATCATGACATCGTAAGATGTCTCGCCCAAATGAATTAGTTGGTACTAAAAATGTTAGAAAAAATGAACGAAAAGAGTAATAAGAAGTGAAAAGGACAGAGACACTTCCCAACCAGAAATCAAAGTTCCCACTGATGTTATACTTAGTGTAAGCAAGTTCTAAGATCACATCTTTGGAATAAAATCTAGTTAGAAAAGGAAATCCAATTAGAGATAAGCTGCCTATGAGCATCGTGGCATACGTAAAAGGGTATGAGGAGGCAAGCCCCCCCATCTTCTGCATATCTTGCTCATCCAACATGGCATGAATCACCGAACCTGCACTCAAGAATAGTAATGCTTTGAAAAAGGCGTGATTCATTAACTGAAAGACGCTAACCACATATAGCCTAATTGACTGCAAGTTGAATAAGCTATGACCCTCTTTAGATCGTTCTGTAATATTTCAGTGGTTGCCACAAGAAATAACGTCATAGCTCCTGCAAAAGTAATAACAATCAAAGCCATATGTGGGTATTCAAATAAAGGGGAGCACCTTGCTATCATGAAAACGCCAGCTGTTACCATAGTAGCTGCATGAATCAAAGCGGATACTGGAATGGGACCCTCCATAGCATCGGGTAGCCAAGTATGAGATCCTATTTGTGCAGATTTTCCAACAGCACCAATAAGAAGTAAAATACAAATAAGAGTTATGGCATTAAATATCATATTGCAATAAATCCAAGAATTTCTGGGGACACTAGCACAAGCAAAAATGGTTGAAAAGTCTACTGTTTGAATTAGAGTAAAACAACCCGAAATCCCAGGAGCTAATCCAAAATCACCTACTTGATTGATAAGCATAGCTTTTATAGCTGCTTTATCTGCCTAAATTCGTGTAAACCAGAAATGATTTAAAAAATATGAAGCAAGACCTACTCCCTCTCATCCTAGGAATAATTGAAGAGAGTTATCTCCAGTCACCAGCATTGGCATAAAAAAAGTGGGAATGGATAAATAACACATAAATCGAGGGCTATGCGGATCCTCAGACATATATGAAATAGAATAAAGATGGACCAAGCTACTTATGAATGTAACCACAATTAACATCACTACGGTCGGGCTATCGAACACGGGGTCAGAAGTGAATTACGAGTCGAACCAATCGGCGAATCGAGCGAGCTCCCCTTGCATACAATGATGTGGTGGTGAACCCCTCCTTCTAATTCAGTGCTCTCTGAACCGTGCGGGAAGGTTTCCCATCACACGACTCACTAACTTGATCTTCTGTGGGAACTATATGTCCGAACAGGCTAGGAAAAAAGGTAAGGTCTCACTTTCCTTTGTCACTCAAGTGTACAGCATCCATCGTGCTTAGGCCCCTTCTTTCCTTCCCTAATGAAAGAGTCCACCACCTACCTTAGTAGTCTCAAATAAGCGTGCAGGTCTGCCCTTTTTTAGTAGGTGATTGACTACTGAAGCAAAGAAAAGGCTGGATCAAGAAAAAGGGGTACTACGAGCCCTCTGCCCCACGCATCTAACCAGCTCGTGCGGTTCACCAGTTCCACCAACTAGACCCTTAGACTGATTCAGTCGATACAGAGGTGCACTTGAAGTGGGGGGTGTGCTGTCCCTATTGGGCTGGGCCCTTCCCCATAAGTCCCCACCTTCAGGGCATAAGAGCCCTCTTGCTACCCATATGGAAGGCACCATCTTAGCCTTGCATGACCAGGATCGCTCCCACACCTGTAGCGTTCTTGATCGGCCTCCTCAACTGTGTATCGATCGAAAGGTAGGGTGGTACAACCCCCAACCAAGGGAGTGGTTATATCCAGTCTGTCCCCCCTTATTCCCAACATGCTATGGTTCCCCGGGGTGGGTAGGAGTGGGTCGAGTTCATATCGCCGAGGAGCAACAGCCGCATCCGGATCTGATCTATTTACTTGGCAATTCATCCGGTGACTTCACAGTCACCAAAGAAGCCCGAAGAAGTATCAAACATTTCTGATGAGATCCATGGAGCCATTTTTAGATAGCAAGCACTAGCTCCCGGTGTGACTTCATAAAAAGCAATCAAAGATAAGATTGCAGAGAATGAAAGGCACGTAGTTGTCATTATAGCGGTTCCTTCTGATCCTAGAAAATGTCTGAAAAACCCTGCTACTCCACTACCAAGTAGAGGAAAAAATAAAATAAGTAGATGCATAATTTCGAGTGTGATTAGAAAACCAAAAATCAGACAATGACAGAGCGGCCTGTGATTGAGTGATAGATTGATCGACGCCCGAAGAACGCTCGACCGAAGGAATAAGAGACAAGGTGAATTGTAAGCCTCAACGATAAAGTTTCCTATGGCCATTTTTGGGGAGTAGCCCGTTATGCATTACTCAATGGGGCAATTCCTCGCACTAATTAAGGTAGCCATTCAAAGGTGACTAAAACACCAGAAACGACGACTACCTGAGCTAATGATAGAGGTAAGAAAACTTTCCGGCCAAGTCCTATTAATTGATCATAATGATATCATGGAAAGGCTGCACAGACCCATATATATAGAAACAGAAAGAGAATTACCTTAATACTAAAGTAGATCAAGCCCGGGATCCTCTTGAAAATGGGAAGATCTAGGATAGGCGGCCAACCTCCTGGAGAGAGCGATATGCATGGACCAGGTGAGTAGGGATGCATCTCCGTAGACCGCTTGTTGGGCCTGATAGGTGGTGGTATCACACCCTTCTCAAAGAAACCGTACATGACACTCTCGCATCATACGGTTCCATCCCGGAATAAGGACCTTCCCTTTCCTTTAACCAACAGGTCCTCAAACCAACTTGTCCCCCTTTTACATTCCTTGGTAAGGGTGGAACAGCTACAATTCCTATCAAGAATTTGCGAATTACCTATGTACCAAAATTCTCATCCAGATCTTCTCTCTGTCGGAAAAACCTTTCCCTCCAAGACCGAAAGGCATCGGATTCGACTCCGCCCTGATTCAGGTATTCCAAAAGGTGATAGAGCCATTCTAGAGATTCTTCCCCTGTTGCCATCTGGGGATTTTCCAGAGCCCGGGCCCCGTGGCCCGCCCAATCACCCTCTGGATCAAGGGGTGTCATCCGCCTGATGATATCAACCTTGACCTCGAAAAGGTCTTGGGCATTTCACCGGGTCTGCTCCAGCTCAAAGTGGTCCAGGAACTCCTATCCAGCTAAGAGCCGATGCTCGATCGCATGCCTATCACTTTATCTGGTTGATACGGAAAAGGGTCTTGACGTGCGGGACTCACGACCTTCTCTGTGGAAGCGACCGCATTACCGGGAGGCACGGGCCCTGCTCGGGGTGATTGACTGACCAGCCTGTGTCCTCTACTTCCCAAGAAGACTCCATAAGGATATTGATCTCCTCGGTGTCTTCTTTCCATGTTGCGCCAGAAGCTCCTGCTTCCGTCCCATCAGGTAACACCATATTGGGTGCTACTTCTGCTGTGAAAACAGCTTTTAGTATCAAAACCATCCCAAAGGCTATACCACTAGAGTACCCCATTTTAAATAAAAATGAAGATAGGGCGCTCCCCCCGAGTTTGTAGATCAAAGAATGAAAAAGCTCTATCTTCCCCAGTTGTATGGAAATGAAATAAAGCAGAGCAAGCAATCCAGACCGTATTAGCCAAATAAAAATTATCGTTGTTTTTTATTTTTATTCTCTTTTTCTTTTAGCTCACTGAAAGTTTGGGTACTATGGGAATTGAACCCAATTTTTCCATGACCATGACCCCTATTTTTGTCTCGCCCACCCCTAATCTTGAATAAGAAAGAAAAGTCCAAGCAACCACATCTCCTTCGGACCCTAAAGTGAACGGTCGCCTCAAATAAAAAATCTTTCTACGTAGCATATACTATACTGAGCTCTTCAAACCTTTCTTTTTGGAGCTATGATCTTTCTTCTCTTATGATTTTTATCAAAGATAGAAAGAATGGTATTTCCTTCTTCCTTAGGTTTCATACGATGTTCTGCTAGTTTGGTTGCTTGGGAGCACGAGATCATAACTATAACATCTCGTAATATCCTTCCATCGCTTGCCACGAAGATGGAAAGCGTGAGCTAAATCGGTTATCAGGTTAAGACTCAATCTTATTGTTAGGAAGTAGCTACCAGAACCAAGAGTTCTACTTCCTCTCCTTGTTTATAACATAGGGCGAGAAACTTCGTTCCTCTTTGTTAATGGCGAACCAATAAACAAGCTGGCAAGGAGTTTCTTGCTCGATCGATAGGGCCTTTCCTATACCCGTGTTAATCGAATAAAGGCGGGGGCAGGGAGCTTACCTTGTTCAAGAGGAGCTTTAAGAGCTATTTTTGCTAGCCTATTTTATATCTTTAGAACCTCCTTATGGGCCCAACCCATAGTATCTAAGAAAATAGGAACTTTCGTTTAAAGCCCTAAAATTGATAGCCACTTTTCCTGGCCACACAAGAAAGCAGGTACACACAATCAAGCAAGCAGACAGGAAGCCAGTTTACCATTTATTCTTTCCCTTCAAGAGCAGCTAACCAAGTAGGTTTCCAGGATTTGCCCTATTCTTTATATAATATAATATAGGCTGGCACCCATAGGATAAACCCTGATTCGGGGCTGCCCGAACTTAAGGAAGAGAAGAACCCGACCCCGCTTTTCTTCCTTTTGATAGTGGTTCTACGGATTCTCGATTCTTTAGTCAGTCAGACTTAGAGCAAGTAGCATTTCCTTAGATTGGCTACCATAGGACGAACCCTAATCCGATAGCTAGAACAGTAGGATTGGTTGGATTCTTATCCTTAGCAGTCCCAAACCTTCCCGCTCCTTAAAGCAAGGGATTCCTTAATTCTCCAGAAGTGGGATCACCAGCGATACGTCAGCAAATAGCAATTTTCGTATGAGAATGCGAAGAAGAAATAAAAAATATTAAGCTCCAGCAGCCGGAATTAAACCTAAAATTAGCCAATGAGACCCTCCAATAAGTCTAATGTGCATATTTTCGACTGCAGGGCTGTGCACTTCAGCTCATCACATCAAGGTGACAGGATTCAAACCTATGGCCCTCTGTACCCAAAATAGATGCACTGACCAGACTGCGCTACACCTCAGTCTCTCACCACCCCGAAGCATATAGATCCACCCGATCGATGAACACTCAAACCAAACTCGCCCATCCTTTTATTTTGTGCACAGGGATACGGGAACCAATATGAGTAATCAACCACTTTTTTATTATCCACCTCCAGCAAGATAGGGCGGCGCCAAAAAGTCGTATAGTGTAGGAGCGCTCCAATTTATTGGCTTAGTCTTTAACTTTTGCTTTAAAATCCGGCTCGCTCCCGGCTACGTGTCCTTTGGACCATTCGCTTGCTTAGAAGTGGATTCAAACCACTGACACAAGGATTTTCAGTCCTTTGCTCTAACCAGCTGAGCTACCTAAACCACTTTCCCAAAGTATATTTTCTTCATCGAATAGTGCCCTACCTTACCACTTGACTAGTAAGATAAAAATGAAAAAAAATTTGTTAATCATTATATTATATATATATATTTATTTATTTATATATATAATATAGGCTTTTTCCTTGTTCGTCAAGCTTTCAAGCAGCTCTTTCAACTGCCGCCTAATCTCCCAACATGCTCAAGAACCGAGAACCGCCCAGGGACTGGAATCCACCAAGAGGTTCTTTCTCTCACGTAATTTTTCCCGCCTATTTAATTTACTTTTGCCAAAGTTCGTTCAGTCGGTAAGCATCCGTTAGCTCTTAAAATTTCCTAGCCCATCGATCCCCACTATCTCTAAATTCTGTAAGCCGTAAGGAGTCCATAAAATGTGAATAAAGTCCTCACGTGAAAGTTCATGGCCTTCACTTATCTTGTTTTTTAAGGTCATTTCTTGTATGATGTCGACGAAGGTCTCATGTTCAAGATTATTATTCTTGAAAAACTTGGAAAGTATTAAAGCACATTTATTCCTCAAGCTGTCGACTGTGTCAGTCGGAAGTGCATACGGCAAATCAGCTTCCTCACCTAGGTACGAATTGGATGCTCCTCCTGCTCGAGCATAACTCTCAGACGGCTATGATTGGACAGTAGAGTATGTAAGATATAGCTCGTGCCTCTTAGGCTTAACAATATGGGGTTCGGATGAAAATGGATCTTGCTAATCCAGTCTATTCTATTTTGAATAGTCCAGGTAGTTGACTACAGGATTGGATCCTGTGTCTTTGCCTGAAATTTTCACACTGTCTGTCAGCTGAACTACTATATTGATTAGGCTGATCTAACTCTTTTGAGAAATGCCCAGAAGCGTCTGTCTACTAGTTCAGTTGAGAACAAGGTGTCGAACTACTGATCATCTATCGAAGCGCTTCTTTGAAGGCAGGATGCCGAGAATCATATCTCTATATACAAAGATCAGGCATGCGTGAGACTATAGGAAAAGACTCCGTAAGACCTTTAATTTAATATACCTTATGTATAACCGCAAGAACGCCTTTGAAACAAGCTTCCAGCAGCTAAGTTGAAACGAACGATGCTCTGAGTTAGCCTATGGGTTATCGGGATTCTGGTCGGTCTACTAATATAGCTTCTTACTTATTTGAAGCGTATGAGGCTGCTTATTCTGGTTGCAACTCGAAGCGTAGATATGCTTTCATTATGTGGATGTTGTGGAAATTTCTACTGTTTATCGCTTTACTTTATCGGTAAAGCATTTTTTGCTAGATCAGATTGAGTTACTTCTTCCACCAACTAACTCGCTTGTGCCTTTGCAACCTTCATTTCTTTTTATTATGTTGATGAAAAAAAGACTGAAATGGGACCAGGAAGATAGTCCATCACTAGAGCTTGCTTTGCTTCTGCATCGCTCGCTCCAATCCTACCTGCAGTCGAAGTGGTAGAAGTAGTAGATCTAGCCCCTCTCATAAACTATTCTACGCTATAAATAAGGTACTTAGCTAGATGACAAAGGGTACTTTTCTGGGATCTAATTTCATCCTACATGGATGGAATGAACGGGTTGACTGGTAACCTAATTTCCACATAAAAGACGTTATCACTATCACTCACTCAACCTTAAAGTTTTTTTTGGGTGGAATAGATGCTATTCCCCTTTCTTGTCTTCTCTTGGAAATGCCGCATTTCGTGGTGAAGAAAGGTCTGTCAAGGAATCTCTCCTAAAGATATCCCTAAAGTTACCGGTTCATCAGATAATCACCAGTTGTCGGTGAGAGTCCCAAACCCGTCTTTTCTTCTTTAACGATATTTATATTCTTTCTTCTTTGCTTATGGGAGGCTTTCCCATCACAGGTTCTTCTCGCGTTCTGTCTCCACTTACAAGGCATTTCAGCACATGTCTAGATTCTTTGTAGCAAGCAGGAGTCGAATCCAAGTAGGCGAGGCGAATCTATGCTTTCTAAGTTTTAATCGAATACCAATTGCTTGGATATGTGTGAAAACCTTGAGATTACTTGAAAAAAACAAAAAATAATTTAGGTTTCTCCTCAACAAATGGTCCATTTGTTGATGGGCGAACAACGGGGATTGAACCCGCGTGTGGTGGATTCACAATCCACTGCCTTGATCCACTTGGCTACATCTGCCCCTACCCCCGCACACGTTTAAGTCTCTATCTACGATCAGATCTTTCTGAACTCCCCTATGACCACTATCAAAGAGAAGCTTTTTCCTATAGTATAGAGAAAAAGTCTATTGATTGTTGTGTTTCAGAATTAGGGGAAACAAAACTTCAACATATGAATATGCCTGGCAAAGCTTCAAAGAAACTGGTTGGGCTTTCATTTCTTTTACTTCACTTTACTTAATATTAAAGGTAGGGGCCGGGCAGGGAGTGAAGGCTCATTTAGTAGACAGCGGGCGAGCAACAAGCACCTTATATAGGGCGTTAAGCACCTATCTTACTAAGAAAGGGGCAAGCCAAAACCTACTACTAAAAAGTGGCTGGCTTTTCATCAGCCATTGCATGCTTCTCTTTTTCATTTTCATTTTCAGCAGGCTTCTTCAAATATTCTAAAAATTAAGTAGGGGTTAGAACTATAAGCTAGCGCGCTAGCCTTTTCCCTTCCTAGTAAGGGGGCTGCTAGTTGTACCACTTTGTGGGTAGAATGAATACCAAGCCAATCTTTACTTAAGTAATTACAAGCAAGGCAATTTACTCTATCAAGAGGGTATGGAACTTCTCGACGCACCTCTATTAATTCCTTCTTTGCCACATCTCTCTTAGCTTTTTTTATCGAGTTACCATGTCCATCCTATGAAAAGAGAACAAGCCCATCGTCGAACAACGCCTCCATGTCCACCCTATTAAAAAGCAATTGATCTAAAAATCCCAGTAGAAGCAAAAGCCTAGCCTAGTATGAGATTACTGGAAAAATAAAATTCTAGGATGCTTTACAACTAAGTTGACATGGAAAAACCGCTACGACACGTAAAAATAAAGATAAAAAATTCCAAGGGATTCAAATTTTTTTTATCTATGTCCAACGGATTACACCTAGCAAAAAGGGGTTTTTTTTTGTTTGACCAGTCATCATATATGAACTAATAGACGGTCTAAATGTAGCAACACTCCCCCCCTCCCCGATCTGTTGCAGGAAAGGGAAAATGTATGACTTCGAGTTGTAAATTAGATCCTTTATGGAAATGGAAAACCAATTTGAGGAATTTCATATAGAGGAATTTTTTATACAAGTATTCAATTAGTCCGTACTTGTTTAGTATTGAATTGGGATAAAGAAAAAAAATTCTTCGAGCAACGTGCTAAGGAAAAATGGTTTGATTCACAAGAACAAACAAATGGTCAGTCCGCTGCCTCATTTTCACTTTAATGGGTCAGACGATTGAACAAACTAACCAGAAAAAGTAGTTCGCTTCATAGGCTTCATTTCTCATTCTATTGCTTCAAAAAGAGGCTTGCCAATCTAAGACGATAGCTTGATATTTCTCTAAATCACACCAATCTCAAGCCTTGAACCTGATTTCATGGGGCTGGAGTCAGATCACAAGAAAAAAAACTATTTCTAGTATACTTCTTCACTTCAGATAATCCAACCGAGCTGTGATTGCGATGATGCTACCAGAAGGAGGTGATATCTTCACACTATGATCGAAAGATCAAGAAGAAAATAATTACTTTTCGAGGAATCATGTTAATGAAACGAATCCAACAGGCTTGACCGCATACCTACTCCTGAAAGGAGTCAAGCTTATTACTTTAAGTTACTAGTTATAGTTATCCCTTCCCTCATGGTAAGCATAATTTTTAGTAGTTTCAGTGTATTCAAATCTTATCTATAGAAAGTGAGCGGAGTCCAGTAGTGAGATTACTTAATTTAGTAAATGAATACAGTGTCTACTAAGGAAAGTTAGAGGTAAGGAAGGAACATCTTCCATCTTTATCTTTATTAAGCTGGAAAATAGAAAGCTGGGGCTCCAGTCCAGGGATTGGATCATCTCTACAGCTGGTTCATTTTGAGGAAGTAGGGTACGTCTAAGTTAAGGTCTGAAGCCGATGTTCATTAGCCTTCAGCACCTATGATTTCTTGAATTCCTCGCCAATTTGAGGTCAAGCGGTTGAACTCTTTTTATCTTTCTTTTTGTGTTTATCTGGTCTTCCATTGTTCTTGCCTTGTTATCTTAAGCAGTCGCTAGGCTAATGGGTATGGTCCAATCAGTGGAACATTCTTCTGAACTGAAGGCGGAAGCAAGCGCATTTAGTAAGACATTTCTTATACCTTATTTTTCTTTGCTTTTTTTAAGGTAATAAAATACTCTTTCTCTCCCCTAATGTGAGAAGTTTGGTTTCACTCCTTCCCTTCTTTTATTCCCCAATGCTTAGCTTCACTTTAGCTCCCATGCTAGGGAGTGGCTAAGCCGAAAAGGTAGAGATGGACTGGTAACTGAATTGGAAAAAGCCCTACATCATAGGTTCTTCTCTTTCTTTGGCAAAAAAAATCTTCTTATAATCCGATCTTTCAACTGCACTTTATGGCTAGGCATTTCTTGCTAGAGTTTCTTCCATTTCTGAAGTATCTTCGGGGCGGCTATCCGCATGTGTCTAAAAGTTACGTCCATTTTTTGGTAATGGGTATACTCGAGAGAAAGAGTTTGGAATTCGACCTACCCTTATACTGCTTGTCTTAGCCTTCTTATGTTATGTCCATAAATGGTATTCTAAAAATAAATGGAAGCGGTTGGAGCTAGAGACGAGGATGAACTAGGCTTAGCCAGAATAGACCAATCAAGGTGTCTTTCTTACTTCATGTATCCTTGCGTAAGTAGTATTAAAGCATAAATATCCAGTTGAGTTGTTTGATCTTTTGAAAAAGAGATTGTGTTGGTTTATAGTTCTGAGCTATTAAGTAAATCCTAGTGCAAAAAATGGGGTGGATCTTTCTGGAAGAGGATCTGTCTCATTGTTCTCTTTTGTTTAATATGGGCACTTGTTCTTTATTGTCTCATAAGAGTGTTGCCTTAGAGTAAGAACTTTCAGGAAGAACTATTTCAAGTATGTGTTGTTAGATTCCACCATTGAATCTAATATGGAGTCATAGGCTCTTCTTTTCTTTCTTACTGCTACGCTCTCTAATAAGGTAAGCTTCAATACGTTCTGGGTAACTATCCTAAATTGGTTCATCAATGGGATTTTTAACTCACTCCCAGCTTTATTAGTTAGGATGTGGCTGGATCTTATTCACATACATACATCTAGTGGATGTAGAACCATGTCTGGAGACTCTCAAAGGAAGAGAACATTCCGTGCTTTATACCATAAGAAAGGATAGTTTGAATCGGATAACGTAAGGCCTAGTCTTAGTGCTAGCAGACTACCGGTGTTGATCTAATTATCCGAACAACTTTTGAACAGAGGCTTGTTAGCTTCCATCTCAGAATTAACTTATGCCACTTTTTAAGTGCGCCATAAGCAGCCAAGCATAGCATAATGGTTCGCTTAAGAAAAGATGTTTGCGAGACTTCACTTCCTCGGTAGTGCTTCTAGTTTGAATACCCTATAACTTTCATTCAATTACACATGACAAGGAAGCTCTCGAAACTAAAGAGCTAAAAGGCTACATTAATCCACAGGAATTCAATCCTAGATCTCGT
Organism: Rubia yunnanensis; assembly: GCA_037428765.1. Classification (NCBI taxonomy): domain Eukaryota; kingdom Viridiplantae; phylum Streptophyta; class Magnoliopsida; order Gentianales; family Rubiaceae; genus Rubia; species Rubia yunnanensis. The sequence continues at coordinate 18,028,996 of CM075068.1, read as the reverse complement.
CCCGTAACAGCATGAATGCACCCTCAAGGGGCAGCCTAAGGAAAAAGGAGGAGGCTTAGATAGATAAAGTGGAAGAAGGAGCAAGGCTTGAAGGTAGATTAGCAAAGGAAGAAGTAAAATTCTACTAAATGTCTTTCAGACAAAGAAAGAAATTGGAATATAAAAGCTCCAACATCAAATTGGTCTTATTCCTCCTCTAGCCCTTATGATATCAACAAAAAAAGTGAGTTGAGGTTGAACAGCTTCGGAGATAACTTCTGTCAATAGGCAAGTAGTTTCCAATCGAGAGAGAGAAGATAAGGATTTCTCAGGCCAAGATCTGAGGATGTGAATTTGCTTTGTCTCGTGATCTCATATATATGCAAATGTTAAGATCTTTCTTTGAAGGATGGGCTCAGGCAAGGATGAACTCTGACTATGAAAAAAAGGCGCTTTCAAATCCCATTCCAAGGGGCCAACTGACAGCCAGAGGTTCAGGAGTTCCGATACTCACAGATAAGTAACTACCCAGCCCCATTGTCATCAGGTAGGCTCCTCTTCATCACTAGTCAAAGCCGCTCCAACAGACTGTGAGCTAATGATGACTAGTCAGGCAGGGGTCTGGCAATTCAAAAGACAAGCTCCACTTCGACTGAAGACTTGTAGTAATAATTAAATAATAATAGACACGATTTCTTCTAGACGAGATTCCTGGATAGTCATGTCGAGAGAAAGAACCTGATCTAGAATCATCATCTAAATTCCTAGCTAACCGCATTAGAATTGTAAGAGAGTGGTTATTTATTTATTTATTTCCTAAATAGCTCAGGTTCAAAGCTTTTAAGCTGAAGTCTTCGCCATGCCATTCCTAGGTAATAGTAAGGATGAACAGTTAGAACTAGAAGCCTCATCTTCTAGTAGAGTAAGCGCGGATGGCACTCTTCCTTCTTTATTTTCTTAAATTTGTCAATAGTTTGAATCTGTAAAAATAATAATATGCGCAGACGAGCCAACACCGATCTTTATGGGCTGGGCCTTTGCCTACCCCAGCTCTATCCATAGTTAAGGATGAGCTGACGACCATGCTACACACGTAGGTCCAGAAGAAGAATGGCTAACTCGCATTGTACCTACCTTGAAGGCTTCATCGGCGAAGTTAATCCCAACTCTATATCCGAAAAAAGGCAGATACAGACCTTGCCTTTACTAAGAGGGTCTGATCCACGGTTGGATACTCTATCTCATCATTATGTGCGGGAATCTTTGTCGAAAGGAGATTCCTCCGCATGCTCAGAAGCTAGTAGACTGTCAACCAGACATGAGACGGAAGGCTGCTGCTGGGGGAACGAGTGACGAGTTATTTTGTTATCTTTGAGTACCTATTTATTTGGCTTCCTTAGAGAAATCCTTCTTGTCATCTGATAATTGCTGCAAATCTAGGGAGGGGCATTAATGTTAGCTCAGAAACGTCTGGATCCCAATCCCAATACCCAGGGCGGTAAGGATAAAGAGCGTCAAATGTGTCTAGGGGATGAGGCTTCCTCCCGGCCGGCCAAGGCAGAACCTAGTTTCTGATAGGCAGCTAGCCCATCCTTTCTTAGTCAATAGGCAAAAAAATCACCTAAGGAAAGATAAATTCTATGCACACTAACCGAATCTCAAATCTTTTCCAAGAAAACTTCGTTAGACTTGCATGTGTTAAGCATATGGTTTCAGTAGTTGTTCATAGCTCCTCTATTCCTTTTTTTTATTTAAGTAAGATTTATCGTGTGAGACACATGCTTTGATTGAGGTTGGAACCCCTGGTCTGGGTCTCATTTAGGATAAGAGAAAAGTCATCGGCCTAGAATAGAATCAAGAAGTGACCTTGTACATGGAGTTTTGATGGCATAGGTGTGCTGACCCCCTCAATCTTCTTTTATAATTACAGAATCCTGCCAATGAGCTCTACATAGAAGCAACCAAACTCCTGCTTTCATGGTTTTAAGGCTCTCTGGTTTGATGGTTGTACTTGTTTATGTGTCGGTATGCCGCTCCGCGAGCAAGGAGTGCTACGAACGAGCGAAGCAAAAAGAAAGAAAGGGGAATTTTATTTTTGGTGGATTGTGTATTTTCCATGTCTTTCTTGTTCCACTAACTAGGACAAAAATTTTACATGTTTTTTTTTCATTTTTACAACCTTCTTTTTTGATGTCAAAGGCCAGGAGTTACGAGCAAATTATCATCGGATCTCGGTTGTTCTTAACAGCGATGGCTATTCATTTAAGTCTTTGGGTAGCACCATTAGATCTTCAACAAGGTGGAAATTCTTGTATTCCATATGTACATGTTCCTGCGGCTCGGATGAGTATTCTTGTTTATATCGCAACGGCTATAAACACTTTATTATTCCTATTAAGAAAGCATCCCCTTTTTCTTCGCTCTTCCGGAACTGGTATAGAAATGGGTGCTTTTTTTACGTTGTTTACCTTAGTTACTAGAGGGGTCGGGAAAGACCTATGTGGGGCACCTTTTGGGTGTGGATGCTCGTTTAACCTCTGTATTGATCGTGTTCCTTATTTACCTAGGTGCACTGTGTTTTCAAAAGCTTTCTGTCGAATCGGCTCCTATTACAATCCATGCTGGACCAATTGATATACCAATAATAATGTTTTCAGTCAACTGGTGGAATACATCTCATCAACCTGGCAGCATTAGCTGATCTGGTAAATCAATACATGTTTCTATGCCTATTCCAATCTTGTCTAACTTTGCTAACTCCCCTTTCTCAACCCATATCTTGTTCATTCTGGAAACATGTCTTCCTATTCCATCTTTTCTTGAATCTCCCATAACCGAAGAAATAGAAGCTCGAGAAGGAATACCAAAACCTAGTTCACTCGCTGAGTTTCATTCATCCATGGCTGAATGGTTAAAGCGCCCAACTCATAATTGGAGAATTCATTCCTACTTGGGGATAATTTATAGTTGTCGCTTTTCTGGCCTAGCAACTCCTATTCTTCTCCTTAGTTTCTAAACTAGCAGAATCGTGGGACATCAAAAGTGGGAAGTTTATTTTTTGTTGGTTTTTATTCCTCACTCTCGTATAGGTGAACTTGGTTCTTTTAATTCTTAGGGATAAGAAGGATCTCCACTCATTCAGTGCCTGCGGCGAGGTGCGACCCACAACAAATGAAGGGGGAAAGCTTGCTTTGCTTGCTTTAGCCCTATTTAAGTAGATTAGGCTTGGTAAGAATAAGCTATTTAAGTAGGCTCGCAGCTTTGCCAGAAGCGATGAAGGGGGGCTGGGGTAAGCCGACGATTACACGAAGGGGAAGCTCTTGTAGAAGCTTTACCCCTTGCTTTACAGAGATTGTTATAAACTGACTAAGTGACTAGATTCTCTAAGAATTCTAGCTAAGCTAATAGTTTGGGTTTCCTTCAATTAAATGCATAAGCTTTGTGATTGATTCACGGTGCCGCCCCCTTCTTAGAATTAGAACCTATTGAGGGGGGCCTTAGCCCGGAAAGGGGAGAGTGGCCAAGTGGTAAAAAACGATAGACTGTAAATCTATTGAAGTTTTTCTACGTAGGTTTGAATCCTGCCTCTCCCACTTGTTTGTTATAAACTTCAGACAAGATAAAATAGGCATTCGTCAGCGTAGGAAGGCTAACCGAGCAAGCTCTTTCTTTTTTTGGCCGTGCTGTGAAGTAAAATTGTATCGTATGTTAGTTAGAGAGGTTGGCGAACTACTACGATCTATAAATTCCCCATCTATCTATATCCAATCCCAACGAGAATAGAAGTGAGTAGCTTCCAGCTTGTCTTGTAGTCGTATTCTTTTAGCTTATGTAGTGGTCGGCCTTCATACACGCATGCGTGCACCAGAATGCCTCCTTGGTTCAGGACGAAGCCAAGCCAATACATATACATTAAGGTAAAGGAAAGACCCCCCATTTCATAGCGCCTGGAGAACGCAAGTTTGATCAAGGATTAGAGAGGTGAAAGAAAAGGCTCGGGATGGATTTAGGAGTCTTTGTGCGAGCCGTATGCGGTGAGAGTTGTACGTCTGATAACGAGGGGGGTTCGCATCTATACATGTAGTGTGGTGCTTGAGCCTACCCACCTTATTTGTTCCATGATCTATGGGTCCACTGGAGCTACCCACTTTGATTAATTAGCCAAGATTTTGACCGGATACGAAATCACTGGTGCTCGATCAAGTGGTATTTTTATGGGGATTCTATTTATCGCTGTAGGATTCCTATTCAAGATCACTGAAGTTCCTTTTTGGGGCCGCCTATAGGTTGTAGGGTAGGGGGGGTTGTACCGCTCAGATTGCGGCTAATCTTCCCTTATAATGCGGGCCGGGCTTAGAGCGCGTGAAACTCATCACTACCTCGTAAGGGCGTTGAAACCATAGCATCTTACATGAAAGCACCGCTTTCTCTTTAGTGTTGTCACAGAGCTGGCTTCCTAGAAGCACCGCTTTCTCTGTAGTGTTGTCACACAAGATAAGCATGCCGCTTCCCTGCTGGCCAGGCGAATCTAAGTTATCTTCCGGTTAACTGTCTACCCATTCAAGTGCAAAAAACACAGTAGAATTATGCAACGCACGCTGCTGGTGTGCTTCCTGCTCGCAAGAAAAGAAAGAAGAGCAACAAAGTAAAGTTAAGATTGGACTGTTTGTAGCATGGAAGAAGATTACCCAAAAAATCCCTAGGAACAATGAAAAAAAGATATCTCGGTAACTAAAACTATAGGGGGCTGCATTGGCGAGATCCAACGGTGAACAGCTGCCCAAAAGAAATACTGCCTGGAAGTCCAAGGATCTTTAGTACTGTACTCTACCCCCGAACCAGTAGCCTTCGCGCCAAGCAAGACCGCCCTTGTCCCCTTCCTTTCTTCATTCCTCCCCCTCCTTTGCTTTGTTCCAATATAGTCTAAGGCAAAGAAGTTTCTATACCTACTTTACTTACTGGACGAAAGGGAACAAAGTTTTGTTTCTAAGTTTATCGATTCGATTCAGTCAGTATCACGACATAATCAAAAGGAAGGAGTGAGGCTTTGGTTACCGGTGAACGCTTCAAAAGGCAACCCTCTCGAGTTTCCTTCTTTAGCTGCCTCAATTGAAGTAGCCTTTTGTCGCCCTACCAAAGGTGTACTCCACCCATTCTGAATGCTTCTCCGATCTGGAAGTTCTCGTGAAGAGAATAAGATGCTGCTCTCCCTCCCTCTGTCTTTTCCCGCTTTGCTAATCTTCCCCTATAATGCGGGCTGGGCACGGGAGGAAGAAACAAAACCTAAGATTAAGAGAATGCACTCTTATCCGAGGTCTTTTTTTCAGTGCAACAGAGGAAAGTGCCCTTTTTTTGTCATCCCTGCAGCTTTCCAGATTTTGTATTGAACGCATGGCATAGCTAGGACCCTTCCAATCATGTTTGGGCCTATGCGTACCCCCTATTTAACTAAGGATGGAAAGAATGCCCGCCAATTTTAGATAAGGGAATGCTTCCCAAAGGAAAGAGCTCGACCTGGGAAAGCGCTGGGAACAACAGAAAGGAAGGGGTCCATGTAGCTGTTGCGCCCGCCCCCTTCTTAGTCAATGGGGCACAGCAGGTTCGGCATCTACTACAAAAGAGAGAATCCACTTCAGATAACTACGCCTCTACTAGGCAGCGTGTGGAATGGCCGAGAGTGAACCTTTTTGGATATATAATCCAAGTCGAGAGTAGAGTTACGGAAACAGCCGTCTGATGGAAAACTACTTTCACGTTCGGTTCAGAGAGCACTTTTTTCGTTGAGAATTCCCCATTCCCTTTCATGTGAATTCCCCAGTTAGAATTCTAAACTTGTGGGGCCCTATCTATTCCATCTCTCGAGCCCCGAAGAAACCCCCCCTCCCTTCAGACTCCATATCTCTTTTGACTATATATATGTGGGCACCTAATATCTATGAGGGTTCACCCACCCCCAGCTACAACATTTCTTTCTATTGCACCTAAAATTTCTATTTCTGCTAATATTTCACATGTTTCTATTTATGGTTCTTATAGGGCTACATTGCAACAAATCTTCTTTTTCTGCAGCATTGCTTCTATGATCTTAGGAGCACTGGCCGCCATGGCCCAAACGAAGGTAAAAAGACTTCTAGATTAAAGTTCAATTGGACATGTAGGTTATATTCGTACTGGTTTATCATGTGGAACCATAGAAGGAATTCAATCACTACTAATTGGTATCTTTATTTATGCATTAATGACGATAGATGCATTCACCATAGTTTTAGCATTACGGCAAACCCGTGTCAAATATATAGCACATTTGGGCGCTCTAGCCAAAACAAATCCTATTTTAGCTATTACCTTTTCCATTACTATGTTCTCATATGCAGGAATACCCCCGTTAGCCGGCTTTTGTAGCAAATTTTATTTGTTTTTCACCGCTTTGGGTTGCGGGGCTTACTTCCTAGCCCCAGTGGGAGTAGTGACGTTATAGGTCATTGGGCAGCCGAAAGGTTGCCATGAGTAAGTCAGTTTGGGAGACCAAAGGCAGTTCTCCGTGCATCGGACACGTAGCTTACCGAATTAGTTGCAACACGGATGAGAATGCATGCTACGAAAGAGAGGGTCGAGTCTGATACATCAACCATCTACTCAATATCCTTGTACGAGTCCACAATCACTACACGAGATGAACCTTGGCTTAATGAATTTAAGTTGGCCTTAGGTCTATTAGGACTCTCAGTTACTGTGCGTGATCGTATACTGAGGTGCTCCCCGCCGGTTGTTGGAACGACGCGAGCCGGGCTGGGTTTCAATTCAGAAAGATGAAGGGCCAAAAAGTATAAATAGGGGGTTCAAAATTACCCATCTCATTGGAGGCAGAAAAAGAATCGACATCTTGATGTGATACAACCCTTTCTTTTTTTTGTTGGGAAAGAACGACGAAGTCCATCCGAATCATCCAATGAAGAATAAGAGGAGGGCAAAGCGCTAATGGTGCGCAAAGCATATGCGGAACGATCACGAAGAAAAAGAAGTGTGGAGGAGATGCAACCGAGCTCATTCCCTTCGCTTCCTGGGCCCAAAGCAGTGCAGTCTTTCCTGGCCAAATCAAGGATTGGGGGCTTCTTGCTATGCTACTTAACTATATAAATCCATTTTTTTCCATAATATATATGAATAGAAAGATAGAGACATCCATCTATCCAATCTTATTTTCATTTTGATATCTAAAAATAATAGATTTCATTCAACCTTTCATTTTAAAAACTGCACTTAGCCCCCCCCCCCCCCCCCCGCGCTCATGAAAGGGCTTGATGCAATGGATGGCAGAGGGTCCATAGTACCCAAAGCACTGGAGTAATCCAGTAGCTGGAAAGGGGCCTAGAAGTGCCTACTACTACACCACACTACACTTGGCTCTACACATTTACAGAGTAACCCCTGTCCAGTGCCCGGTAGAGCTAAGAGGGCTTCAATCCTTTCTCTTTATCCCCATCTTTGCCCATGCTAATGGGGCCTTACTTATTCAGGGGGGGGAGCCTTGAAAAACACTGTACAGAGATGGAAGAGATTAAACATGGGAATAAGAAGCAAGCTCGCCTTCCTTTTTTATCATTTTTATAAAGAAGAAAGTGGACAAAACAGACTCGCATTTCTCATCTACAAAAAAAAGAAGAATATTGATAACGCTTCTAAAACCCAACTCTTTCCGTCGTAGAGCCGTGTATTGTAAGTGATCCAAACCTGCTTGGAGCGAGCCCTCCAAATTAGAGTGAGCTTTGAGAAGGGTGTAAAAAAGAAAGAAGCAATGTGGGAGAGGCAGCACGAGCTTGCTACTAACAAGATTTATGATTTTTGCTCTGATCTTGGTGTCTTCTTTCTCAAGGTATTCTCTCTTAGATATTTGTTATATATTTCTGTTGTATCTCTCTTTTAAAGACTGGGACGAGCTACCTACTACGGTTTTTTCATTTTCTGCTGGTGATGGGGGAATAAGGATTTGTCTTCATGTGTGTTAGTGTGTAGTTTGGATCCTATTACTTGATGCCAATTTTGTTTATTCATATATCGTAAATAGTGAATTGTACTATGTATTTTGGAATAGGTTATACTAGCAAGACATTTCTATTTCAATTACACCACTTCTGATCAAACTCATTAATAGATGCTGAGAACAATGACTCCCCTTCCTACTAATCACTGGCCATTCATGATGTTTCCTCTAGCTTCTAAACTTATTAAGTTCTCTACTCCGAATCCAAAGCTTAAAACTAATATATCAAGTCCTACGCAATAAGGAAGATGGGAAAGGATCACCGCTACATAGATCTCACACTCCCAAGGCACCAAGGCACGGGTCACGACCTCTATCCCATCTCCATTTTACCAATATGCATCAAGTTGTTGCCATGCTCTTTCAATAGTCTACATTTCCATCAAGGTGTACGGTGCCTAAAGCAATGGGGAAGCCCGTGTGAAAATCCATGGCTTCGAACAAAGATCAATTGCATGGTCAAGATGAAATTCGATAAAGATCCTACGGGATGATTTTAGTTTTCTTATTGTATCATTATAGCATTATTAAGACATAAATTACAAGACATTGTGGTCAATACATTTTAATGTATTAAACATTTTATATTATAATAAATTTTAATGTCTTTACATGTACATATTATTTACATCAACAAATGCATGTATTGATAATTTATTATAAGATATCAAAATGTCATATTTAAATAAATCAAATTTTTGAAATGTTAACTAAATTACTTTGCACGACATTGAGATTTGTAATGTATTCCAATTGTGACAAGAAATAAGTTTCACTATAGATTACATTTATTACAATTTCTCATGTCCCTTTTTCATTCATAAAACTCATGTACAAATGTCACAAAATTATCAATACATAGGAATATGTATACATCACAAAATTATCGATACTTAGGCATATGTATACGACAATTTAGATACTTTTTCTTGCACATTTTTTTGTCCTTCTAATAAACTAAATCTCATATGATGTGCTTTTGTTTAAAGTCTAGTGATATGACATATATTATCATCGACTATCAAGACGTCTCCCGCAATTGTGTCATAATATGTTGTATTTAGAGACATTGAAAACTGTGATGATTTTGTAATATCAATGTCACTTCACTATATAAGGATACTACACAATGTCACGTTCATAGGAATCTAGATGTATAGTTATGTGTGGGGATGGATCGCGTATAGGGACAATTCTAAGCATAAGGTGTTTGATTCGTCTCATTCAATAATGTTATAATATATTGTTTTTACGACACTAAACTTAGTGATAAATGCACAATACCCCTTTAATTTCATTATACAAAGATACTTCACAATGTCACGTGTCATACATCTCGATACATATACATGTGTAGAAAGATGTTATCTATGACGACATGTTCAATTGTTGGTTATTCAAGTTGTCGCATGGAACCATGCCATAATATAAGATTTCTTAAGACCTGCACAATGTAGTGATTGGTTTTTGTCAACTTTCAACATGTTATATTTTGACATTCCAAAAAGACATATCAGTACACTTGTTCATACAAAATCAAATGTCGATAAACCATACCTGTTGAGACACTAATTATTGTACCATCATATTTTTGTATTAAATAAAAAATAATGTATAAAAACATATTTTCGAGCTAGGATACATACGTCTGGATACACAATTCGATGTTGTCATATATTGGCTGTCACGTTATGAGATTGTGTGTTTTATTTGATTTTCGTTTAGATGGATAATAACTTATAAGGACATACTTCTATGTCAGACTTATTAATTGCTACATTGATACTAACGACATGTTAAATATGTGTCGGGATATATCAAACGTAGCGATAGGACTATTTATATGATAAAAAATCTTGTAAACAAAGATCATTTTTCTAGTAGTGGAAAATTATAGCAGATTGGAGCTTCTGCTTCTGATCTTTAGTGATCAAACCAACAAAACAAATAAATTGAATACATAATTTTAGATGAGGAAGCAAGGGAAGTTGAGATGAGACTACAAACAATGGATTCAACATAATGACTAATTCCCTCCCATTCTCTCTAATTTTTTTTACCTCAAAACACTCATCATCGATGAGTGGGGGATTTTATTTTTTTATATCAAGGGTTCCCAAACCCTAATAGAGAACAAAATGATTGTTAATTTACAAAGCAATCCAAAAAAGGATCCTATATCAATGTTTAAAGCTCCTGTTGATTGAAATCCCTTGACTGTGTTTCCTTCTATAATCCCTCCACCCCTGTGTTAAGCTCATGAAGGCCAGACTATCAAGAGATTTCAAACAACATGGTTCCTGGGATATGAAAAGAGCCTAACTAGTGAAGTGGTGTTTCCATCTGAACTGAGGAAATAAGGTTTCCTACGGTTGAGAAATAAGAATCTCTGTGATGCATGAATTTCTTCAAAACGAGTGGTGTATCCTCTTCTAACAGCTAATTTTTCTAGAAAATCAGGAGATTGGTTTCCTTCTCTGTGAATATGGCTAAAGATAGCATTTTGAAATGATGAGGTTGCTGATTTAATCTGGTCCAGGAGCTGCTTTAGAGGCCAGGGGCACGGATGACCATGTATGATTTCTATTGCCGAAGAGCAATCCGATTCAGTTTGCACCTGATCAGTCCTTCCTCTGGCAGCTTCTAATCCTGTGAAGATAGACATCATTTCAGCCCTTAAAACTACAAGGTGAGGCAATAAAGAGTTATGAGTCACTTGCATACAACATGATACAACATACATTACCTGTTTATTGGTATCTCTAATGACACACCCTAAACCTAACATATTCCCTTCTATAGCTGCATCACAGTTAACCTTAAGGCCTTGGTCAGGAGGGTACCATTTTATTAGATTGAGCCTTTTTTGCCTTTTCCTTTTGGAAGGTGGCATTAGTCCCTTATTAACCTGTTTACATTGTGTATGGAATGAAACTTGAGGATGAACTGAGTAGATCATGAAGCTAAGGTTAGAGATGTTTTTCCATTGAGACTGAACATGGCTTTTCTTGTTTTCATGGATCAGTTTATTTCTTGTTTTCCATAACTCCCAGCATATTAAACAGGGAAGAACGATAAATATAGAGTGATGAGCAGATGAAGGAGATTTTAGAGACCAGTAATATTTCAATCTATCCCTGATGGTATTAAAGAATCTAGCTGGTATATTAAGAGCAAGAGGTAAAGCATGCAGTAGCATTTTCCACATGAAGAAACTGACTTTTTTTGGCAAAATCTGGTTCCAAACTTTTGAAAAAATATCGGAGTTAAGTTTTTAGGTCTGAGAACCTGATATGCTAACTTGATTGAAAAAGAACCACAAGTATCAGGTTTCCATATCATATAATCCTGCTGGTCTGTTAATGTCACATCCTTCAAAAGCTCTGAGTTTATAGTAGAATTGAATAGATTAAAGAATTGAGGGATGTACATACCTTTGTTTATCTGAAATTCAGATACTGTAAGGAAAGGAAAGGGGACTTGTACATGGGAGTCTTCCACATGATTTATAAAAGAGCCTGAACCTAACCAATTAGCTATCCAAAAATTAGAGGATCCCTTCTCTATGATAACCTGTGAGTGTGATTTAGCCTTTTCATTTATTTTCTTAAACCTAGTCCAAGTTTTAGATTTTCTAGCATGGGAAGGTAGTGACCACATGAATTTTGACCAAGATGATTGTCCTCATTGGATTTTCCACCAGATTTTAGTTGAGAAAGAGTTTATTATGGATTGAATATCCCTTATACCTAAACCTAGTTCTTTCTGTGGGTATGAGATTCTTTCCCAAGAGATCCAGTGCTTGTTTTGTCCATGTTCTGTTTTCCCCCACATGAAGTTACTAAATGGATTTAAGTTTTTGAATTGTGTGCTTAGTTGGTGCTGTTACAGCCCATGTGTCCTGAGGTATAGCAGTTAAGACATGATTTATCAAAATTTTCTTACCCCCTCCTGAAAGCCATTGATTTTTCCAGTTAGAAATTTTGTTATTAACCGAGTCTATTAGAGTTTTGAAGTGTAGATTTAGTTTTCTTCCTTTAAAAATTGTAACACCTAGGTAAGAGAAAGGAAGTGTTCCTTGGGTCATGTTAGTTATGTCCTTAATCTCTTTTTTTTCTTTTTTGCACTTAACTTCCCTGAGTAAAAGGCACTTTTTTGGAAATTAACTTTCTGACCCGTAGCTTTTTGATAAATCTCCAGAAATTTCATTATGTTTTTTAGGGATTTTGTTGTCCCCTTTAGAAACACCACTGTGTCATCAGCAAAGGATAGCTGATTTATTGTGTTTACTGGTCCTGGTGTTTGGAATTGTTTAATGTTTCCATTTAAAAATTGGATCCTAAGGTTTCTATTTAAATGTTCTGTCAAGATGTTAAAGAGGAAAGGTGATAATGGATCACCTTGTTTTAAACCTATAGTAAGTTTAAAAAAACCACAAGGTGGTCTATTTATCAGAACTGAAAACCATGTAGAGTTGATGTTGTTCATTATGATTTTTACTATACGGCCATGAAAACCCAATTTTAAGAGTAGAGTGTTAATGGTTGAACAAGAAACTCAGTCAAATGCCTTCAACATATCTAGTTTAAGAATTAGGTTTAAAGATTCATTTTTCTTGTCAAGCAGACTAACTGCCTCCTTCATCATCGGGATATTATCCGCAATGTCCCTATCCTTTAAGAATGCTGACTGTTCCTCTGAAATTAGGGAGCTCATGAATGGTTTGATCCTTTCTACCATAATCTTTGACATGAGTTATTGATGAAATTGGAGAGGCTTATGGGTCTGAATTCACTAAAGGCTTTAGGAGTTTTTGTTTTTGGTATTAGTGCAACCAGTGTGCTTGCCACATATTTTGGTATGGGAGTACCAGCTTGGTATTCCAGCACTACAGTTAGAACATCCTTTTTAATTATCTCCCATGTTTTCCTATAAAAAAAACCTGGGAAGCCATCTGCCCTGAGGCTGCAGTTGGAGATAAATAAAAAACTGTTGATTTGATCTCATCCATGTTTATAGGTTTTAACAATTGAATGTTATCCTGATCAGAAATAGAAGGATGGATTTCCTTCATTAGGAATGAGAGGCATTGGCCCGAGCGATCATCATCTTCATCAGACAAAAGTGTCTTAAAAAAATTGACTGCAGCATCACATATTTGTGGCTGGGAGTTCAACCAGTTTCCTTCCTAGTCTTGTATCTTCATGATCAATAGTCTTACATGTTTTTCAGAGATGGACTTATGAAAGTATTTAGAATTTAAATCTCCATATTTAAGCCACTTCATCCTGGTCTTTTGTGTTAGGAAAATATTTTTGTCAACTAGGTGTCTGGTTAATTTAGCTTTAGCCATGTTAAGATTGATTCTGTCAGAAACTGAATGTGATATATCATAGAGGGTTTCCAGGTTAGCAACTTTAGTTTCTGATGTTGTAATGTTATCATAAACATTACCAAAGACCAGCTTATTCCATGTTTTAATTTCATTTTAAAGTCTTTTCAGTTTTGAGGAGAAGCCTAGTAAGCCCTGATCCTGAATAGGTTGGGACCAGCTATTGGAGATTAGGTCCATGAAATCATTTCTATTGAACCACATTTCTTGAAACCTGAAGGGTTTAGGGGATGTGATGTCCGAGTTTGAAATGTCTAGTAACATGGGAGAGTGATTAGATGATGTTATGCTTAGGATTTGGACAAGGGAGTGGTTAAATACGTTAAAGAAACTGTTATTTCCCATTACCCTATCTAGTCTCTTGGAGGTGGGTTTACAGATCTGTTATTCTCCATGTTAGATGGTTTCCTACTGTGTTCAGATCTGATATCTGGACATCATTTATAAGGTATCAAAATCTGAGATAGAGTTCAGATTTGGGGGGCTAGGACCGGAGTATTCATCCATTGACCTTATAACATTGAAATCACCTCCAATTAGGGTTGGGGAATTGTCAAAGCTAGTAGTCAAATCACTGTAAACCTGGAGTCTATCATCCCTATCGTGTGGAGCATAAATGAAGAAGGCCTTAATTTTTTTTCCATATTAATGTGTATTTCCACATGTATGTAATGATTATGGATAGCTATCAGTTTTAGGTCAATCCTATCAGAGAACATGATCCATATTTTATTATGAATCATACCTAAATGATGTCGAAAGCAAAACATCTTTTGTACATGTCTAGTTGATTTAAATGGCCTTTAGGTTCAATAATAACTAGTAAATCAAGTTTGTGTTTCCTAGACAGGTGTTTTAGCCTAGCCTGAGAAGTTGATAAACCTCTGACATTCCAAATTATGCATTTAACTATCATTGGAAAGCTTATTTTTTAAAGCTAACCTGGAACTCCTTTTAGGGAGATTAACCTGAGTTGAAGTTTGTAGGTCAGGTGATTCTGATGGTGGGGCCATGGAATTTTTCTCTTGCTGTAAAGCCTTGATGTTTGCATCCTTGATGTCCCTAAGATTGTTGATGAGTCTGTGCTTTTCCTTTACCTGAGGAGAGTCAATATCTAAAATAATTGTAAAGTCCTCGGGAGTTGGACTTGTTATATGGCAAATTGTGAATTGTGGAAATCTGGTGTTTAAACACCGTTTTGCAGGTTTTAAAGATTTTCGGAAACACAGATTTTTATCCACGGAATTATGGAGTATATTGATGTGATCAAATCAGAATATTGTGAGAGATATTATCTTAGTTCGTGGAAGATTATTTCTGGTAAACGAATATTCCTGTAATAGTTGGGAATTGATTTAGTAGTTTAATTATGGTACAAGTCCTATTGTTAACAGGATTGTCCATTTAAGTACCAGATTAGAATCAGAGTTTTCCTTAGTCTAGAAGTCTATTTATGGTAGAGTTAGACAAGGAAGGAAGTTGATTCAAGGCAGGATTGCGATGGAATAAATAGAAGATCAATACAACGCAATCAGTTTGAGCATCCAGTGCTATTCTCTACGTTGAGAACTTTGGAGCGATCTGCCGTATTTGTTTGGAGGTTCGTAAATCAACCGACCAAGTTCGTAAAGATCAGAAACAAGGAAGTCTTAATTCCTCGGGAGGAGGAGATCCAGGGAGACGTGTTGATCGTGAGGGTTCAACGACGTAGGATCGACAGTGAGGGGAGCTCACAACATTCACTCTGTAGGTTAGCAATGGATTAGTATTTAAGTTAAGCTTCTTGTACTAAAGACTGCTTTCTAGTGAATGGTTTCTGATCTGGGCAAGGCCCCGCAGACGTAGGTGTATTTGCACCGAACTGCGTAACCAAGTTGTGTGTGCACTGCGTGTTTCATTTTGAGTTTTAACATCAAACTGAACTTGGTGTTTCAACACCAAACTGTTAAACAACTTGGCATAAAGGTTCAGAATTTAGGTGAAACTGAAATTCAATTGGTATCAGAGCAAGGCACTTGCTGACCCCTATACAGGGAGAGTGAGATCAGGTTTCACCATGGCACCAAAGGAGGGGGCATCAGTCACGCGACCACCATTGCTGGAACAAGGAAATTATGCTTACTGGAAGGCACGTATGAAAGTATTCATTGGAGCTCTAGATGATCAAGCTTGGAACTATGTCATAAATCAATACACTCCACCTGCTAGTGACACAACTGAAGGATCAAGCTCCACTGCCACTAAACCATTCTCTAGGTATTCCACCGAGGAGCATAAAGCGCACGTGTCCAACTCAAAAGCATTGAATGCCATCTTTACGGCTGTGGACGAAGATCAGTTTAAAATGATTTCAAACTGTGAGACTGCAAAGGAAGCGTGGGATGTGTTACAAACTTACCATGAGGGAACAAGCTCTGTAAGAGAATCAAAGCTGCAGTATTACACGACCAAATTTGAAGAACTGAAGATGCGTGAAGATGAAACTATCTCCGAGTTTAATGGACGAGTCCGAGATATTGCAAACAAGGCTTTTCAGTTTGGCAAAAAGTACAAAGATCAAAAACTTGTAAGGAAAGTGTTGAGGGCATTACCTCCACGGTTCAACATGAAGGTCACGGCAATAAATGAAAAAGGAAGGATCGGAACAATGACACTTGATGAACTTATGGGATCTCTGGAATCGTATGAAATGGAGATGTTGCAAACTAAAACGGGGAAGAAAGAAATAGCGTTTGCAAGCACAAACACTGGAAAGGTTGATGATTCTACAGATAATGAAGAGACGGATGACATTGCAAACATAACCAGGAATTTCTCCAGATTTATGAAGAAGATGAGCAAGAAACCACAAGAAAAGTCAAGTGGGAGCAAAAATCCGAATGCAAACTCCACTCCACGATTTGGTCAGTCTACTGGTGTTGAAACACCAAAATTCAAATCGGTAAATCCGAACCTGAATAGGAGAATCCAGTGCAGAGAGTGTGAAGGTTTTGGACACATACAAGCTGAGTGTGCCAATACACTCAAAAGA
This sequence comes from Rubia yunnanensis, assembly GCA_037428765.1. NCBI lineage: Eukaryota > Viridiplantae > Streptophyta > Magnoliopsida > Gentianales > Rubiaceae > Rubia > Rubia yunnanensis. The sequence continues at coordinate 18,012,553 of CM075068.1, read as the reverse complement.
CAAGGAAAGTCATATGCCACAACCTGGAGTGATGATGATGGAGGAGATGATGTTAAGTATGAAGATGAGTATACAAATCATGTTGCTTTCGGCGTGTCAATGGTGGAGGTAGACGACTTCTGTAAGGAGAGTCTCAGTGTGCTGAACGAAGAAGAGATCTGTAGCTCAGATGAAGAGAGTAGAAGCGTTAGTGACGAAGACATTCGCAAAGAAAGCATAGAGATGTACAAGATGTGGTTAAAAGTGGCAGATGAAAACAAAGAACTCAAGGCTGAAAACAAGAGGTTAAGTGAGAATGCTAAAGTGTATAAATGCGAAAAGGAAGAGGCGACTCGAGATCTGGAAAAACTCAAGAAGGAATTTGCTGTAGTGGTGCAACGAGCAGAGGAAGCAGAACAATCCATTAGACGCCTCAATACTGGGAAAGCTAAACTTGAAGAATGTCTAAGGATGGGACAGACGAGCAAATTTGGCATTGGCTATGAAAGGACAGTGAAAGAAGGAAATCATCAGACAGATCAAAATGCACCAGCTCCAAGAATAATTGAGAAGAATGGTCCCACAAAAAGGGTCAGACGATGCGGATACTGTGGAGTTCAAGGTCATGTGACAAACAGATGTTTTAGACTGATGAAAACCCTGTCTGTCAACACAGCATATCGGGGCATGCACACCAACTCATATCGATGTTTCAACACCAATCCAGTTCGAGGTTTCAACACCAACTTTGAACATAAAACGCACATATTCAACACTGAAGGATACAAAACTGGATCTCTCAACACACGGGTTAATCAGAATCCACAACAAGTCATTCGACCAGTACGCCAGGTATGGGTTCGAAAATCTCAAGATGTTTGTTTTTCTAGTTTTGTATGTTTTGGGGCACATACAGGAACCTCGTGGTATTTTGATAGTGCGTGCTCAAGGCACATGACTGGAGTTCCTGAATTCTTGCAAAAATTCAAACCTGGATTTGGTGGACATGTTAAATTTGGTGATGGAAAACGGAGCAGAATAATTGGCAAGGGTGAGTTAGCGATTAAAGGACTCCCCGTGTTTCAAGATGTATTGCTTGTGGAAGGTCTGAAGGCTAATCTATTGAGCATTAGCCATCTATGTGACAATGATATGACAGTTAACTTTGACAAAGGAAGATGTATTGTTAACCATGGGACTGGAGTATTCACTGGAACAAGGTCAATAGATAATTGTTATTTGCTCGATCAAGATGTCACATGCTTGAGCTCGAAGAAGGAAGTTAGCACTCTATGGCACAGAAAATTGGGACATATAAATTACAAATCCCTGGCCCGTATTTCCAGACTGAATGCAGTCAGAGGTATTCCTGAAATCGGTGAAAGCAAGGAGGTTGTGTGTGGCTCATGTAAAGAAGGAAAGCAATTTCGTATCCCACACCATGCTGTTCATGATGTTTCAACGTCAAGACTTTTGGAGCTTCTACATATGGACTTAATGGGGCCGATCAATACACCCAGTGTTGCAGGGAAGAAGTACATTTTTGTGTGTGTAGACGACTTCTCGAGATATACTTGGGTATCTTTTCTCAAAGAGAAGTCAGAGGCAGCTGAAGTTTTCGAGACCTTGGTGTACAAATTACACGCAGAAAAAGGATCTACTCAGGCAAGAATTGCACGTATCAGAAGTGATCATGGAAAGGAGTTTGAAAACTCTAGATTTAATGACATCTGTAAGACACTTGGTATACACCACGAGTTCTCTGCTCCCATCACACCGCAACAAAATGGTATAGTTGAAAGGAAGAATCGAACACTGCAGGAAATGGCCAGAGCAATGTTAGCCGAAAAGAAAATTCATTCTAAATACTGGGCTGAGGCGCTTCATACAGCATGCTACACCATCAACAGAGTATATCTACGTCCATTTACTGAGAAGACACCGTATGAGATCTGGAAAGGGAAGAAACCTGATGTGTCGTATTTTCATGTTTTTGGCAGTAAGTGTTATATTCTAAAAGATCGTGTTCCGTTAGCTAAGTTCGAATCTAGAAGTGATGTCGGGATATTCTTGGGTTATTCTCCCACCAGTCGGGCATACCGAGTGCTTAATCAACGTACTGGAACGGTCATGGAATCTATTAATGTGGTGGTAGATGATTCTGAAGACGATAAGGTTGGAGAAGGTGAAGTGCTGGAACCAGTGTTCCCTACCGGTGTTGAAACACCAACAGCATCAACCGGTGTTGAAACACCAGAAACCGAGACACCTGACTCTGAACAGCGTCCGTCCAGACATATGCAACTTCGGGATCAACCTCGTGTAAATTACAGGGAATTGGCAGGATTATCTTGTTTCATATCACTCACGGAGCCGAAGAATTATAAAGAGGCTTTGCTCGATGAATATTGGATTTCTGCTATGCAAGAAGAATTACAGCAATTCGAAAGAAACAATGTTTGGGTTCTTACCCAACGACCTGCAAATGTCAATGTGATCGGTACCAAGTGGATTTTCAAGAATAAATCTGATGCAGATGGTAATATCACAAGAAATAAAGCACGCCTCGTTGCTCAAGGGTACACGCAAGTAGAAGGAATAGATTTTGATGAGACTTTTGCACCTGTAGCCAGATTGGAGTCAATCAGACTTTTGTTGGCTGTGTCGTGCATTCTGGACTTTACTCTTTTCCAGATGGATGTCAAGAGTGCATTCTTGAATGGGGTCGTGAAGGAGGAGGTGTATGTGGAGCAACCTAAAGGGTTTGAAGATCCACAGTTTCCTGATTTTGTTTATCGGTTGAATAAGGCACTATATGGCCTCAAGCAGGCACCCCGAGCATGGTATGAGCGACTGACAACCTTTCTGATTAAAAAGGGCTATCGTCGAGGGGGAGTAGATCGGACTCTGTTCATACTACACAAAGGTTCAAATATTCTGATTGCACATATTTATGTAGATGATATTGTGTTTGGATCCACCTCTTCAGTCTTGTTAAAGGAGTTTGTTGACTTAATGACTACTGAGTTCGAAATGAGCATGGTAGGGAAACTGTCATATTTTCTGGGATTGCAAGTTATTCAGGAGAAGAATGGTCTCTTCATCAATCAGCAGAAGTATGCTGAAAACTTGATCAAGAGATTTGGACTTACAAGCGCAAAAGCAATACGCACTCCAATGGCTACTACTGATAAACTGACAAAAGATGAGCAGGGACAAAGTGTTGATCAGAAATTGTACAGGAGTATGATTGGGAGCCTGTTGTACTTAACCGCAAGTAGACCAGACATTTGTTTGAGTGTTGGTATTTGTGCTCGCTATCAAGCAGATCCAAAGGAATCACATATGTCAGCAGTGAAAAGGATTATTCGGTATATAAGTGGAACAGTGGAGTATGGAGTATGGTTTTCTCGAAACAAGGATTCACAGTTAGTAGGGTTCAGTGATTCAGACTGGGCTGGGAATGCTGATGATCGTAAGAGTACTACAAGTGGATGTTTCTTTGCTGGATCGAATCTTGTCAGCTGGTATAGCAAAAAGCAGAACTCCATATCTTTGTCTACAGCTGAAGCAGAGTATTTAGCTGCTGGGAGTTGTTGTGCACAACTATTGTGGATGAAGCAGATGATGAGAGATTATGGGTTTGATGATGTGAGTCTGACAGTGCTGTGTGATAATAAAAGCGCTATTGATATTTCCAGGAATCCTGTGCAACATTCGAGGACGAAGCACATTGATATTCGTCATCATTTTATTACGGACTTGGTTGAAAAAGAAGAAGTTACAGTCCAGTATGTGCCAACAGCTGAACAACTGGCCGATATCTTTAAAAAACCTCTGGATGGTGAGACGTTTGAAGTACTTAGACAGCACTTGGGTGTCTGTCGAATGTAAGGTACTGAGGCTTGTACATTCTATTGTATTATTTACTGCTTTGTTTTCTTTATATCGTGAAAAAGAAAAAAAAATGAAAAGACGAAAATACCAAAAATATGTGAAGTGGTGTTTAAACACCAAGGCTTTCAGAGGCAAGTAATTCAGATGGGCTGAATATGTGGGCCAGAAAATTAAGTTGGGCCTAAGATGTAACAGTCTGAAGAAAGGAGAAAGGAGATGGTCCTTTTGGTGTCGAAAAAGGGGGGAAAGAGAAAGTAGATTCCCACACAAACTCAAACCAGTAACTGTTCATCTTCTTCCTCAGTTCGGAGTTCTCTGTTCCTCAAGATTTTTTTTACAACCCCCGGTTATTGTTGCTCACCAATCAGATAACAATGCCGAGCTCCGTGTTCAAGAAGATGGTCGGAGATTCAGTCAGGGTTCGGGTGCCTGAGAATCCGAGGATTGAAGAGCTCGGTGATGACACAGACTTGAACGAGATGGGTGGAGATCGAGTAAGGACAGTAGGGGCTTGGTATGGACAAAATCAGAGGAGACGAAAAGCCAGCTTTGATTGCTCCTTCGTCCGTGATGGTATGTTTTTTAGCTCTGTTCTTGAATTCATAGAATGGATGGTGCAAAATAGGGACTATGTAGACCTCAGGAAATATAAAAATTTGCATGGCAAGATAAATAGGTTTAAGCTTGATGAGGTGCTGACTGGGAGAATAGGAGACATTAAGGAGATCAGCGACTATGATGCTAAGTTAGTTGGGGTTGGTTTTGGAGAAACTTATTAAGTAGAATATGAAGAGGGTCAGTTCGAGAGTAAGTTCTTTACAATCTATACTCGGATAGCATCATTGCATAGGCCCAGTATCAAAAATTTGGGAGATAATGCTTTTGTACAGCCTTGGATAAAAGTGGTTAAATCCACTAATGTTGCTAGGGAGATGGTATGTATTGATGAGTCTCTGAATCAGACTCAAATATCTCTGAGAAGGTTATCGATTCCAGTTGTGGAGATCTCTGACAGTGAGGAAGATGTTGGAAGTGTTGGAAGAGTTAATACAGAGGAAACCCCGATGAATGTGACTGAAGAGGCCAATTTGCTGGATGAAGCTCTGGAAGCTTTTATGAGATCTGAAGAGGCTCTGACAGCATTTGTGGGATCAGATTCAGAGAAGGATGTTGTTGGAACTGTGGCTGAGGAAAAGAGTGAAAATGCTGAGATGTCAGAAGAAGAGAAATCAGAAGGAGTGAATATGCTGAGTACTAATGTGGAAGAAGACACTGCAATGCTGGGTTCTGGTGTTCCAACACCAGGAGAGGATTTGACTGAGGAGCAGCAAATCTCTGAGATGTTTGGAAGTGATGTTGAAACACCACCAAAGACTAGTCCAGTCCAGGGACTTAGGAGGAAAAGAAAGGAAGTTGGTGTTGAAACACCAGCTGAAGGAAGTTCGGCCTCAGCCTCCAAGAAAATTCGGAGATCAAAACGCTGCAGAGACAGGAATGGAGTTGAAAGTGAAGACAGTGATGAACCCATTGGGGAGAAGCTGAAGAGATTAAGGACAGAACAGCTGAAGCAGTCAGCTAAGAAAATGAAGGCCAAAGTCATCCCTGCACCTGAAGTCAGTCAAGCCATTTGCAGTGAATGGTATGATAATGATAGTCAAGACAAGTTTGAATTCATCAGTGGGAGGAGAATCCTAGCAGAGAGACCGGCTGATGCGGAAAAATATGAAGATTGTGGATTTACTGCATTTCTCAAATACCTTAAGGTGCTTAGAGCTGCCACTTGCTTCGCAGAATTCAATAAACAGATGGTGTTGGAATTTTATTCCAATTTGAAGGACGAATGTGAGGATGAAGACTCTCGGTGGTTTCACAGAGTCTATGTGAGAGGGAAAGTCGTTGTTTTCTCCCCTGAGGCTGTTAGTAGATGTTTGCAGCAGGGAAATTTCAAGAACTCTCAGTCGGTGTTTCAACACCAAGTTCCAGAAAACTTTGATGAGGTAGCAGTTGAGTTGACAGGAGGAGTGGAAAGTAGTTGGCCACTTGCTGGGAGACAACAAATTCCAGCATCAAACCTGACTTCCAGGTATTACTGTCTATATGTGGTAGCAGTGCATAACTGGATTCCGTCAGTGAACAGCACTATGGTTACAAAAGAAATGGCAACCTTGCTTTACTGTCTGGGTGCGAGGCATCGAGTGAATCTGGGTAGACTGATATTCAATGACATTCTGGATTGTGCCCGTAAAACTAGGAAGGAATCTCTAGTCCATCCGTGCGTTATTTCCATGGTACTGCTGAAAGGGGGAGCAGTTGCAAGGGAGACAGATGAGATAATATCTACACATGCTTTAAGGCCAACCCTCAGGACTTTGAGTGGCCGTATAGTGAAGGATCTTCCCTGGACACCTCCGACAATGGGTTGCTCGAGTGAAGGTGAAGCTCGGCTGAAAGCCATTGAGGCAAGAGCTACAGTTTGTCAAGAAATCCTTGGGCGTCATCAGGCAGCAATAGTCAAGATTCAGGGGGAGATTGCAGCCTTGGAAGCTGAAAGAGAAGCTTTATTGGCAGAAACTCAAGAAAGGTCCAATGTTGGTACTTCAGAAGAATCGGACGACAGTTTGGCTTAATTGATTTTAACGGTTTTCTTGTTTTTTCTTGGCCTTCTTGTCATATTAATGAATTCAGGGGGAGACGTTTTGGAAGTTTTATATTGTTGATTGATTCTAAGTTCTGATTTGATTCTAAATTCGGTCTGGATTCTGGATATGTGTGCTAGCTGGTTTTCTGCTGATCTATGATCTATTATTCTGGGATTCTGGTGTTCTGTTTTGTGTGTATTAATGAATTCACCAATATGCCAAGGGGGAGATTGTAAAGTCCTCGGGAGTTGGACTTGTTATATGGCAAATTGTGAATTGTGGAAATCTGGTGTTTAAACACCGTTTTGCAGGTTTTAAAGATTTCCGGAAACACAGATTTTTATCCATGGAATTATGGAGTATATTGATGTGATCAAATCAGAATATTGTGAGAGATATTATCTTAGTTCGTGGAAGATTATTTCTGGTAAACGAATATTCCTGTAATAGTTGGGAATTGATTTAGTAGTTTAATTATGGTACAAGTCCTATTGTTAACAGGATTGTCCATTTAAGTACCAGATTAGAATCAGAGTTTTCCTTAGTCTAGAAGTCTATTTATGGTAGAGTTAGACAAGGAAGGAAGTTGATTCAAGGCAGGATTGCGATGGAATAAATAGAAGATCAATACAACGCAATCAGTTTGAGCGTCCAGTGCTATTCTCTACGTTGAGAACTTTGGAGCGATCTGCCGTATTTGTTTGGAGGTTCGTAAATCAACCGACCAAGTTCGTAAAGATCAGAAACAAGGAAGTCTTAATTCCTCGGGAGGAGGAGATCCAGGGAGACGTGTTGATCGTGAGGGTTCAACGACGTAGGATCGACAGTGAGGGGAGCTCACAACATTCACTCTGTAGGTTAGCAATGGATTAGTATTTAAGTTAAGCTTCTTGTACTAAAGACTGCTTTCTAGTGAATGGTTTCTGATCTGGGCAAGGCCCCGCAGACGTAGGTGTATTTGCACCGAACTGCGTAACCAAGTTGTGTGTGCACTGCGTGTTTCGTTTTGAGTTTTAACATCAAACTGAACTTGGTGTTTCAACACCAAACTGTTAAACAACTTGGCATAAAGGTTCAGAATTTAGGTGAAACTGAAATTCAATAATTTCCTTGTTAGGAGTCCTGGAAAACTGATCAGAGAGGAAGATGTTAGAATTTATTGGAGATTTGACTTTATCACATAATGTATCATCAGTCAAGGAAGTTAAAAGGATATTCTTCTTTTGTGGAGATGATTGAGCTGTGTTGATGGAGTCATAGCCTTCATCTAAGCAATCATCATGTGAGTTACCTTCCAAGGTATTTCCTTCAGTCTCTAAGATTTGTTCAGTCTCAAGGATTTGTAGGTTGTAGATCAATTCTTGTGTGGAATGATTTTCATCTGAATGATCCACATGAAGGTTAACCTTAGTTGCTGTCATCAGGGGTTTTGAGGTAGGGGCTTTGTGCTGATGATCACTATTCTGTCTCCTTAGCCTTGCCTTCTCTGGGAGAAATTCTTTGTTGATCATAGGTTTGTAAGGCTTGAGTAGTCTGATCATCAGGATTTAATTCCTCCAAAATAGCAAATCTATTTTCAGAAGTGGAAGCTGTGGTCGTAAGGTTGAAAATACTTAGCACCCAATTTAGCACTGCTTCTAATCTGGACTGATTGTTGCCTGTAACTGTGGAGTTTTAGATAAACCCAATCACCAACATCAAATGATCTATCAGTTCTTCTCTAATCAACTTTAGTCTTCATTCTATCCAATGCCTCATGTAAATGATACTTAAGCAACTGATCAACCTTTGCCCTTTGGTGTAACATATTTTGAACAGCAGGTATAAAAGAGTCTGTTAAAGTCCCTAATGGCAACTGTAAAGGTTTACACCATACAAAGCTTCAAATGGTGTCATGTTAATACTGAATTGGTGGGTGGTGTTTGAAGATATCCAAAAAGAAAGTTCAGTAAAGCTCAAAACAGAGCAAAGCAAATAAGGAAACTAAAATTGTTTTTGGGAAAATATTTCTGAATTGATTAAATTAAATCACAATATGTACATGATTCCTATTTATAGACTAATCAGCTAATCTCCTTTCATTTACAATGGCCTAACTGTATTTACAAAAAACTACCTACCAAATCAGTTATCAAACTTCTAACCAAGTACAAGTTGCAATCTAGTTGCAACTTTGATAATCCTCCTCCCACTTGCTTTCCGATGTTTCCCGATGCTTTTGGAAGAAGATCTGTTGAAGAATCCATTAGTTACAACTCCAGATCAGCACCAGATCAGTATTAGCGTATCTGTATGTTTGCGAAGAACAAAATCTCATCTTGCATAGGAGAGGAGCTTCCATAGCTGGAGATAAAAGCTTAGTAAAACCATCTGCTAACTGGTGATGATAATAGACATGCAAGGGATCAATGAAACCCTCATTATAAGCATCCTGAACATAATGATAGTTAATCTCAATATGTTTAGTCCCCTCACGGAATACTGGATTATGTGTAATATGAAAAGCTGTAATATTGTCACACTTGAAAGGGATTGGTAATGAAATAGGATGATGCAGATCAGAGAGCAAATAAGTGATCCATTTCAGTTCAGAAATTGCCATAGACATTGCTCTGTATTCTGACTCAGCAGAAGGCTTGCTAACTGTATTTTGTTTTTTAGACTTTCAAGATATGAGAGATTGGCCAGTAAAAATGCAATATCCAGTCAAAAATCTTCGAGTAATATTGCAAGTGTTCCAATCTGCATCACAATAGGCTGACAAGGAAGGAGAAACTTCAGCTGGAAGAAATAAACCATGAGAAGGACAGCCCTTGAGATATTTAGCAATGTGAAGAGCAGCTTTCCAGTGGCGTTCAGATGGAGTTCATGCAAACTGACTTAGTTGATGTACCGAGAATGTAATATCTGTCCTTGTGAAGGATATATATAACAATTTACCAACTAATCTTCTGAAAGGTTTAGGATCAAATAGAATAGGAGATGTCTTATCTTCAGCTTGCCAAGATGCTAGGAGAGGAGCATAAGTAATAGTGCATTCAGTCAAGTGAAGATCACTTAATATATCAGTGACATACTTATTCTGACTCAGGAAAATACTAGCTTCTAATCCAGCTATTTCCAAGCCTAAGAAATACTTGGCTGGTTCTAAATCCTTTATAGTAAACAGACTATGAAGATATGCTTTAAGATGTCTTGTTCAGAAGTCCCTGCAATCAGTACATCATCCACATATATCAAGAGCACCAAAGATGGCTGATCAGTATGCTTCATAAACAGACAATAATTATGTCTGGACTGTCCCAACCCAAACCAGATCAATTGTCTTGAAAACTCAGAATTCCACTCTCTAGAGGCTTGTTTCAGGCCATATAGAGATTTTTTAGCTTACATACCTGACTAGGTTGTGCTTTATTATAGCCTGGAGAAGGGTGCATATACGGCTCTTCACTGGTGTGGCCATGTAGAAATGCATTATACATATCAATTTGATGAAGATACCAATTTTGAGAAGTTGTAATACCAAGAAGAATTTTTACTGTCACTTGTTTGCCAACAAGTGAAAAAAGAATCAAAGTAATCCACTTCCCCAATCTGTGAGAAACCTTTAGCAACTAGCCTTGCCTTGTATCTTTCTATACTCCCATTAGCATGACATTTCACCTTGTATATCCACTTACAGCCAATAGGTCTTTTTCCTACAGGTAGAACAACTAGATCCCAAGTATCATTCATTTCAAGAGCATCTAGTTTTGTGTTCACAGCTTTTACCCACTGTGGATTGCTGCAGGCTTGCTTATAAGTATGTGGTTCATGGATTTTTGACAATTTTGCAACAACTGCAGTATGTGCAGTACTGAATATTGGCATATGATGATCCGATTCAAAAGCATAGTTGACCACAAAATCTTCCATCCAAAGTGGTTTATGTTTGACTCTAGAACTATGTCTAATAACTGGAATGAGAGATTGAGTGACTGAATGATGATTAGACTGAAGGTGAGTGTCATGAGGCATATAAGAATTTTTATGAAGATGACGTATGAGGTGAATTTGGATTTTGAGAGTTATTAAACTAATCCTGATCAAGATCATGAAACTGATCATCATCAGAATGATCAGTTTGAGAAAATGAGTTAAAATTTCAATTATAATATGATGACACTATCACAAGAACCCCCCCTTTAGCACTGGTTTTTTCGCAAAAATAACCGGTGCCTAAGTAACCGATGAAACTTTAGCACCGGTTGGAAAAAAACCGATGCTAAATCCCAACTTTTAGCACCGGTTTTTTTAGTTAGCACCGGTTTTTAAACCGGTGCTAAAATGTACCGCTATAGCACCGGTTTTTCTTGTTAGCACCGGTTTTACGATGAATAAAAAAATCCCTTCCTCTGAAAGTGGCAGCGCGCTACAGCTTTTAGAGGAAGAGAAAAAGACCTGAAGCAGAGGAAGCGGCAGCACGCTGCAGCTTTCAGACGAAGAGAAAAAGACCTGAAACTAACAATTTAATAGGACATGAATTTAATAATAAAATTAACTTCACAAAATTGATGATATAGAAATAAAACCCAAAAAAATTATGATACAAAACTAATAATCAATGAGACTAAACATTGCGGTGGAGACCTTGGAGAGGAATCAATCTCACCATGCCAGAAGCTTATTCAATATATCACTGTAAACCATGCCAGAAGCTTATACCAGAATAAAGATGTTCATATCAGTATATCAACCTTGAGTACTTAACGAGGCTACATAACTCAATTTGATTCAGTCACACATCAACATCCGGTAAAGTAAAGCACAAAATAATCCATCAAGATAAACACATATCTATCATATTCTTCCTATGTTGATTCATAACATTAATGAAATGACTGTAACAATCTTATTCACATAAATCATATGCTACAGAGCAAAAAAATGTTTAAAGTAAAATACAACATTAAAATGCCAAAGTGAAATATATCATCAAGCATGAACAGAAACTTCATTTGAGTGGGACTCAAAATATGTTTGCTTTTTCCTCAAAAGTCATCACTTAACTTGTAGCATTCATAACAAACGGTGCAATCGCTCCTGGTGATCAATAAAGAAAATGAAAATGAACAATAAAAAAAATGAGCAACAGTTTTACCAGTGCTCATTTTTAATAAAAAATTTAGAAAACAAAAATTGCACTAAAATATTTTTTTTAAAATGTGAATTGAATTCGTATCAATCTACTCAACACTACTCTTTGATGTGTGTTATATTGTGTTCATATTTTGTGGGATTATTATGATTTTATTGAGATATAATTTACACTTTAAAGTGTTTTTGGTGCAGGAATTCATTGATTGCGGAGAATTGAGAGGGAGCTATACATTGTACTCTTTTTCCCTTAACCAACGGTTTTTTCCCACTGGGTTTTCCAGGTTAAGGTTTTTAATGAGACGATGTGCTCCAATGTAAAATGTTTTTATTTTATAAGACATTTTTCCAGGGATGAAGGAAGAGAGGCAAAAGCAGAATTGCTGAAGTTATGGGGTGAAAAGTGAATTATTGAAGACATGTGGATTTGAAGGAAATAAATATATTCACTGCCCATATTGATAAAGATTGTATTATCTCCTTCCATTTGAAATTCCTTAATTGTAGGAATTAGTTATTTAGAATTAGAATAGATATTATCTTATTTCCTTATTTCTTCCATAATAAGAAAAGTAATTAGAAGTTGATTTGGATTTGGTTTTGGTGTATATAAACATATATACACGGGAGAAACACGGATTTTTGTAATCTGGGGAGACAGAGACGCAAAAGCACTGCAGCAATATAAATTGCATGCAAATAAATTACGGAGTACCTGGTTTGATTTTGATTTTCGTTAGTTATTTAATTATTATTTTAATTATGTTTGATTTTTATATTTTATATTTGTTTAGTTTAATTATTATGAGTAGCTAATTTATATATCGGCATGGAATAACAAGCATTAGTTTATGAATCGTGAGGCCTAATTATTTTATAGTTGATTCTTATGTGGTCTTGATTGTTCTTGGTTTATTTTATTCTTGATATATTTAAGCCTGATCAACTTGAATATTATTGGGATAATGCTATCTAATTCTACCAATACGTAATCGTTGGAAAGGGTTAGTAAGTAGCGAGTTCTTATGAAAAACAGCTAACTAGCTAAGACTGTAATAGCAAGATGGGGAACAATTAAGTGTGCGTTACTACTTGAGAATACTTGGGTAATTGCTATATCAGGTTCTTTTCATTCTTAATGCTATCGAGGTGTGTGTCTGGTTCAGCGAATACTTTCCGGAGGCATCTTGGTAAGAGAAAAAATTAATTAATTATAATTGGTTAATTGTCGATAAAGTACGAAAGAATTGGGGAGGTTAAGCGTACCTACTTTCCTATAACTGATAGATGCATATGAATTGATTTATCTTTGCGCCTATGATCGATGTTTAAATAATGTGAGTTATTCCGAGCCGATTGCATTCATCATATATTTACTAGATTTTTATATCTGTTAGTTGCATTATTATTTCATATTTTATAGTTGCATTATTAGTTGTTAGATAAATCTGAAAATTAAGGCGTGGTGGCTACACCAAAAGTGTTCTATATTAGTAGGTATTTTATTATAGATTTTGCTCCGTTCCTCGTGGGATCGACTCTGCTTGCTACTGTACTAATTTCATCATTAGAGTTTGCAGATTATTTTGGTGAGTGAAACGACGTACACCAAATTGGCGCCGTTGCCGGGGAACGGTAGTTAATTTCTATTTATTTTGCTACTAATTTTTTGTTCTTTAGTTATTTGTATATGACCAGGTCCCAGGAGCAGGAATTGATATTTGATTATGAAGTTGAAAAGACAGCCAGGAAGAATTACAAACTCGCCAGGGAGAGGAAGCTGAAAGCTGCCGCAGACCCTCTGTTTGGCCAAACAGAGGCTATTTCCGAGACAGAATCCGAATATGAGATTGAATCCGTTCCTGATACTGTAATGGGGGACAGAGGAGAGGCGGATGCTAATGCTGACAATCCGTATATGTGGGAATTAACGGTGCATAGTGAAGAAGACCCTCCCACACCAATTTCTCTGCCAGCAACTGCGACTCCCGTGGAGATTAAGTTGGCATTGCTGAATGTTCTTCCGAAGTTTTATGGGAAGAGTAATGAAGACCCTTACAATTTCTTGAACGAGTTCATCAAGATTTGTAAGGTTCAGAAAAGACCAGCTGGTGTCACAGAAGATCAGTTCAAGTTGGTGGCTTTTCCGTTTAGCATGTCAGGAGCAGCGAACCAGTGGTTTTCAAGCTTGGCTCCTAACTCCGTCACTTCCTAGAATGCATTCAAGAAGCTGTTTTTGGACTACTTCTTTCCAGCCACTAAGACGGATGCACTGAGGAAGGAAATTTCGAGCATCACACAGGAGTATGCTGAGCCGCTGAGTACATTTTGGCTGAGGTTCAGACGATTGGTGGATCGTTGCCCTAACCATCGATACACCGAGGGGCAACTGCTACAGTATTTCTACCAAGGATCCACATCTGCGAACAAGGATTTGCTGAATACCGCAAGCAATGGTGGATTTTCATAAATCAGAGTCAATGAAGCAAAGGAGATAGTGAAAAAGTTGATCAATTCCAAGAGGGAGTATGACACTGATTAGATCCGAATCCTGAAAAAGGTGGCACAAACAGAGCCCTCGAGCCAAGATGATTTTAGGGAGAGGATGGACAGGATGGAAAGGGTACTATCCAAGGTGGTGGATAAGGTTACAGTCGCTAGCACCACAGCCGGTCCTCAAGAGAAACCTTGTGACATTTGTGGCACCTTCGGCCACGTCACCCTGCATTGTCATTTCGCGATGGATGAGCAAACTGTCCAGGCCAATGCAATGGGGAATTGGAATGATAGGCAGCCAAGGAGGGACCCGTACTCAGCTACCTATAATCCGGGATGGAGAGATCATCCCAACTTTCGATGGCGAGATCCAGGAAATCCTGTACAACAACCATATGTTCCACCCCATCGAGCTCCTCCCCCACCTTTTTCTCAGAATCCACCACCTCCTCAAGGGAATTCCATGGATGACAAGCTGGACATAATGATGGACATGATGCAAAAGCAACACCAAAGGTTTTAGAAGATTGAAACAACTTTAGAGGAGCATACGCGACAAATCACCCATTTATCGAATTCCATGAATGAGCTCCGAATGAAGCAACCTGGATTACCATCTCAAGTGCAACTAAACCCCAGAGAGACGGCCAATCAAATCACGTTAAGAAGTGGAAAGGAACTTGAGCCACTACCTCCGAAGACCGCAGCAAAAGAAGCTAAGGAGCAGTCGGAGCAGTCTGCAGGAGGCCCCTGTTTGGCCAGACATAGGCCCCCGACAGAAACAAAAAGTGAGGTACAAGAGCATTTTGATCAAACCAAGGAGTCAAATCCAAGGTTGTGTCAGAATGATCCTCCAATTAAAATTCTTCCCCCTTTCCTCGTAGTTTAGCTAGAAAGAAAGATGATTATGTTGATTTCCTATCTATCTTTGGAAAAATGGAGATTAATCTACCTTTCTTGCAGGCTATAAGGCTTCCACCTGTGAGCAAGTTTTTGAAAGATTTTATTGTAGGGAAACCTAAAGACTCAAGCAAGATCATGATGAGTGAATCTGTGTCAGCTGTGATCCAAAAGAAAATGCCTCAAAAGTGCAAGGACCCAGGTATGTTTTCCTTACCTTGTTATATAGGAGATAAGAAGATCAATACTGCCATGTGTGACTTAGGAGCATCTATCAATGTGATGCCACTATCTGTTTATAATTCTTTGAAAGGGGCAGAAATGGTAAATACTAGAGTAATAATCCAATTGGCAGATAAATCTTGTGTATGTCCTGAAGGGTTGTTGGAAAATGTGCTTGTGCGAGTCAATAACTTTGTGTACCCAGCAGATTTTTATGTGGTAAAAATGAATCATACCAATGATAAGGGAACACAAGGGGTATTGTTGGGTCGTCCATTCTTGAAAACTGCAAACACCATTATTAATGTTGGGAATGGAACTATTTCACTTGATTATTTTGGTGATAAGTACACACTCAACATTGATAAACCCATGCAGAAATCTATAGATGCTGAGAATGTAAATGCAATTTATCATACTGACCCATTTGTCCAAGATTCTCTTGAGACTAAAGTTTTGCAGGACAAGTTGGGAATTCAAATGCCTACAAGTCCAGAAGAGGAAAATGTTCAAGTTTCAAGTGATTATCAAGAAGATGTTGATACTATTCCAGTGAGTATGGAGTCGCTCAAGTGTGAGGAAGAAACAAAGTTCCAACTCCAAGAATTGAGAGATTTAAGATTGAATGGGTTTGATCAAGCTATGCGGTACAAGGAGCGCAATAAGTTGTGGCATGACAGAGATTTGAAGCCTGAGAAATTTGTGGTTGGGCAGATAGTTCTTTTATCTGAGTCAAACTTTCGACATATGTCATGGAAATTCAAGTCTAAATGGACTAGACCATTCGAAGTGGCTTATGTTTGGCCAGATGGGATGGTAGAGATTATAAGCATGGACGCAAAAAGGGCATTCCTCGTCGATGGTCATCGCCTTATGCCATACTATGATACTTCTCAGGTGGCATTAATGGAAGAAATTCCATTGTGCCCAACAAATATTCATTAAAGGCATCCAAAAGTCTAGCCAAAGACTATAAACAAAAGCGCTAGTTGGGAGGCAACCCAATTTTCTTTGTTTTTTTTTTCTTTCTTCTTTTAAGTTTTTTTAAATTTTTTATATTTTTATGAATTTCAATTTCTCATCTGATCTCAATTCTTGATCTGCAGATTTGAAGTACTTGAATTTGCAACATGGAGAATTCACACCTTTGGAAAGCTGGACTTGGCAGGGGTCCATTTGGCCAAACGGAGGCCTGTGGCAAAACCTGATTATGATCAAATGCTCTCCTCTTGATTGGGAATTTTTCCGAAACTCACCACTATAAGTTCCCTCTTCCTTTGTAATTTTTTTATGATGTTTACTGTGTGTTAAACCTTTTTTCATAAGAGCTTTGTATTATTTGCTTGAGGGCAAGCAAAGTTTAAGTGTGAGGAGGTTTCTTGTGTGTTTTGTTTGTATTTTTGGAAAAAAATTAAAAAAAATATTTTATTTCAGTTTTTTTTTCACAGTGAAACATGTGTTTTTTTTTTTGTGTTGTTTGAGTCGATAATTTGACATGAGAAAATTCTAGTGGCTCTTGATTAAAGTACCCTGCCGGTTGTAAACTTCATTGTAACAAACTTGGTAAATCTAATATGCCTTGAAGTTATTGAATGAGATTTTCTATGATTTGTGAAATTTGATTGATATGATTTTTGGGATGACGAAAAAGGATGAGTTTAATTGAATATTTTAGCCTACTAAAGTGAGGTTTGAGCTAGAGTAGAGCACTCTCTACATCAATCTTTGTTCTGAGAGATCACATTGTTACAATTGGAGTTGTTATGTGTGAAAGTGATGGAAGGCACTAGGATGAACCACACAGCTTAAATTGCCTACCAATTACATTAACCCCTAGTGAAACACTTTGAACCTTTGACTATGTTCTTTGATATGAGTTACTATATATTTAGCCAAAGCCTTGTTTTATCCTTTCTCTTGGCCCTATTATGCATGTTCTTGGAGATGATATTGATGAATTCATCCATTGTGTTCTCTTGAGTTGATGACATTACTGAGTATGTGTCCAGTTAGCCCAGACTAAATGGTTTTGAAAAAATGAAGGCTGAATTTTATTATGAACAGTGACACTGGGGTTCCGTTTGGCCAAACTGGGGGGGCGTAACGGTGAAAAATGAGAGAAAAAAATCATATTTTTATGTTGCGATTTTCCTCTAAAAAAAGTACCAGTTTTAGACTGTATTGAAGAAGAATGGTGCTGGAAAAAAAAAGAAAAAATAGAAAAAAAACAAAAAGAAAAAAAATATATAGCACCTACTTTGATGTGATGTTGGCTTTCTCATAATAGCCATGAGATGAAGATTATTGGTGAATGTCTACTATACATGGATGATGGTTGAAGAAGAAGAAAACATGCATAATATTTTGATCGATATTGTTTGAGCTTAGAACCCTTAGGATCTCACCAATCTGAATGGTCCTTAGCCCCGTTACAACCCTTGAGAAAGACCTTCCTGATTTGCATATTAACTTCTCTATGTTATAACTTGTGAATTATGTGAGTGATTGTCCTTCATATATTGAGAGTGATTGAGTGAAACCGTGAGAAATATTCATTGCTTGTCCGACTTTGACTAAATTGATGATTAGATTTTCTGATCTTGAACATTTTCATTTAAATTACTTTAAGGGTTGATGATTTTCAGGTGCATTAACGTGATCCTTTACTCCTTGGCAGGGGAAAATTTATCGTTATAAGAGTAGAATCTAGAGTTTTTAAATGTCGAATTTTTATCTGTTTAGTTGTGTGAATTGTGTTTTCATCTTACCTTTTCTTTTTAGGGTCATTTTAGATAGAGTCATATGAGGGAATGAGAATTTATGAACGTTGTGGATTGTTGATTACTCTTATATTCTTCACTTCATACTTGAGGGCAAGCATGATTCAAGTGTGAGGATATTTGATGTGTGTTATATTGTGTTCATATTTTGTGGGATTATTATGATTTTATTGAGATATAATTTGCACTTTAAGGTGTTTTTGGTGCAGGAATTCATTGATTGCGGAGAATTGAGAGGGAGCTATACATTGTACTCTTTTTCCCTTAACCAACGGTTTTTTCCCACTGGGTTTTCCAGGTTAAGGTTTTTAATGAGACGATGTGCTCCAATGTAAAATGTTTTTATTTTATAAGACATTTTTCCAGGGATGAAGGAAGAGAGGCAAAAGCAGAATTGCTGAAGTTATGGGGTGAAAAGTGAATTATTGAAGACATGTGGATTTGAAGGAAATAAATATATTCACTGCCCATATTGATAAAGATTGTATTATCTCCTTCCATTTGAAATTCCTTAATTGTAGGAATTAGTTATTTAGAATTAGAATAGATATTATCTTATTTCCTTATTTCTTCCATAAGAAGAAAAGTAATTAGAAGTTGATTTGGATTTGGTTTTTGTGTATATAAACATATATACACTGGAGAAACACGGATTTTTGTAATCTGGGGAGACAGAGACGCAAAAGCACTGCAGCAATATAAATTGCATGCAAATAAATTACGGAGTACCTGGTTTGATTTTGATTTTCGTTAGTTATTTAATTATTATTTTAATTATGTTTGATTTTTATATTTTATATTTGTTTAGTTTAATTATTATGAGTAGCTAATTTATATATCGGCATGGAATAACAAGCATTAGTTTATGAATCGTGAGGCCTAATTATTTTATAGTTGATTCTTATGTGGTCTTGATTGTTCTTGGTTTATTTTATTCTTGATATATTTAAGCCTGATCAACTTGAATATTATTGGGATAATGCTATCTAATTCTACCAATACGTAATCGTTGGAAAGGGTTAGTAAGTAGCGAGTTCTTGTGAAAAACAGCTAACTAGCTAAGACTGTAATAGCAAGATGGGGAACAATTAAGTGTGCGTTACTACTTGCAAATACTTGGGTAATTGCTATATCAGGTTCTTTTCATTCTTAATGCTATCGAGGTGTGTATCTGGTTCAACAAATACTTTCCGGAGGCATCTTGGTAAGAGAAACAATTAATTAATTATAATTGGTTAATTGTCGATAAAGTACGAAAGAATTGGGGAGGTTAAGCGTACCTACTTTCCTATAACTTATAGATGCATATGAATTGATTTATCTTTGCGCCTATGATCGATGTTTAACTAATGTGAGTTATTCCGAGCCGATTGCATTCATCATATATTTACTAGATTTTTATATCTGTTAGTTGCATTATTATTTCATATTTTATAGTTGCATTATTAGTTGTTAGATAAATCTGAAAATTAAGGCGTGGTGGCTACACCAAAAGTGTTCTATATTAGTAGGTATTTTATTATAGATTTTGCTCCGTTCCTCGTGGGATCGACTCTGCTTGCTACTGTACTAATTTCATCATTAGAGTTTGCAGATTATTTTGGTGAGTGAAACGACGTTCACCACTCTTCAACTAAGGTAGCTAAAAATAACTCGTATCAATCTACACAAATATAAAAAAAGTGCTTATAACCAAGGTAGCTACATCGATTACAAAAAGTGCATTGCTCCATAGCAAGCAGCGTTTGAGAAAGACAGAGAGTAGCGTTCAAGACAATTGTATAAAGAAACACCAGTGGAAATACTTGTTTATCTACCTTGCGCAAATAAGAGCAACAATGCAATAATTCTACAACACGGAGTTTTCCTAATAACTAAATTAGAAGATCAAATCACACAGCTGAAAAATACGAACTAATGATATTTTGAATTATCATCCGATGCTGCAGCTACTTAAACAATCATATTCTTCCAGATAAACTACACCAGACAAAGCAGTTGCAAATGCCACAGTATTCTAAAGTTTCTCAGCTACGTAATTCGAACAACAAACTAGCATAACAATTTCAACACACACATAGAAAACATGTGTGCACGCTTAGGAGTTAGGATACCTGAAGAGAAGATCAAACAAAATTGTGGATAGCACCGAACCAGAGGAGAACACAATGTGCAATCATGACGTACAATGCACAATCAGGCTTCTTAAACTAACTATTTATTTGCTAGTCAACTTTCTTTTGTTGCCAAAAAAATTCCCCCATCACCTCTAACCATTGCATCATTCCTCAACAAGGAAAAGAAACCCTTCTTGAGACTAATACTAGATGATTAGAAGGTATCATTCAAATTAACAACAAACTAACTAGCATGGCTTATAACTAGAGATGCAGATTTCAGGTGATTGGCTATATATCCTCGATGAAAACGTGAAGTATTCCACATCTAGACACCCATTTCCTCCTGTAGACTAAGCAAATACAGTTTCATAGTTTCCAGTAAACAAGGTACAGACGTTTAATTCGTAAGACGAACAGGAATATTATTTAAACGAGATAGGACAGATAAAAATGTTAAGAGCATGTCTCAGAATCAAGAATCATCATCTAATATCTAAAATAAATTTACAAGTACAATTCAACAGTCAGATGATGCCTTAAAACCGCTAGTGCTCACACAAATTATTTGAATTTAATCACTACAAATTAATTGAATTTAATTAAAATTTGACCCACCTTTGCAAAACTAGAGGAGAACCAGAGCTGCAAGACCCAACATTGCAAGTTGCTCCGGTGAACAACAAACCCGAGCCACCACTATGAGCAGCTCCGACGATCCATAAATGCAAGCTCTACCTTCGTCTTTGGCTCCAAAAAATGATCGCATGACTACATTTCATCACAAAATTACCATTATATTAAAAAAAAAGCCAGCCCATCAAAGCATTTTCACAAAAGCAACCCACTCGACAAAGTTATGCACGACACTAGCTGCATTACTTATTTCTCAGAAAATGAGACTATTTCATTAACTACAAACAATGCAGAGCTAATACAAACAGTAAATAAAAAGAAAATATGGCGCAGTGTTCATTCCACGGTTACATTTTTCATTTTCGTTAGAAATTGTCACTTTTTCCTTAAATTCGGCTAGGCTTTTCGCATGAGAAAACTGAAATTGAGGACAACAAGAGAGGGAATAATCGAATACCTTGGTCAAAGAAATGAGGAACAATCCGAAGCGGTTATGCAAGCCCCCTCACCGCGGTGGTGGAGTCTCTGTAGCGGGGAGATGGTGGTGAAAGAAGGAGGATTCCAAGCGCGGGTGGTGGTGGAGTCCAGGGGCAGGCGAAGGGGTCCCTCACTGGGAAGACGAGAGGGAAGATTGCCTCCCTCATCGGCGCCGATGCCATCTCCCCTTCCGTCAACTTCTTCAGATGATGCGTGGTCGATGGCTGATTGGCCGAGAAAACCAGAGGAGGCGGAGGGACGGTAGGTGTGGGAGAGTTGCATCCAGGGTTTTATCGAATGGAATTGGGGCAAGGGAGAAGGAAGGCTAAGTGTATGAAATTAGGACATGGGGTTTGGGCCAAAATTATGGGTTTGAGCCCATTATAGTTTTCATTAGCTAAAATTAAATAAAGTTTGACCGTTAATTAGTTAAAGTCAACTTAGTTATTAGTGTTTATATATTAAAAGTCAAGTAAGGGTTGACCATTGATTAGTTAAAGTCAACTTAGTTATTAGTGTTTATATATTGAAAGTCAAGTAAGGGTTGACCATTGATTAGTCAAAGTCAAACATTTTTATTAATATTTATTATATACTAATTCAAATAAATTCTTACCGTTAATTAGTTAAAGTCAACTTTTTTATTAGTGTTTATTTATTGAAACTCAAGTAAAGTTTGACCGTTGTTTAGACAAAGTCAACATAGTTATTAGTGTTTATAAATTGAGAGTCGAGTAAAGTTTGACCGTTGATTAGTTAAAGTCAACTTTGTTATTAGTGTTTATATATTGAAAGTCAAGTAAAGTTTGACCGTTGATTAGATAAAGTCAACCTAGTTAGAGTGTTTATATATGGAAAGTCAAGTAAAGTTTGACCGTTGACTAGACAAAGTCAACCTAGTTATAAGTGTTTATATATTGAAAATCAAGTAAGGTTTGACTGTTGATTAGTGAAAGTCAACCTAGTTATTAGTGTTTATATATTGAAAGTCAAGTACAGTTTGACCTTTAATTAATTAAAGTCAACCTAGTTATTAGTGTTTATTATATACTAATTCAAATAAAGTTTGACCGTTAATTAGTTAAAGTCAACTTTGTTATTAGTGTTTATTTATTGAAAGTCAAGTAAGGTTTGACCGTTGTTTAGACAAAGTCAACATAGTTATTGGTATTTATTATGTACTAATTCAAATAAAGTTTGACTGTTAATTAGTTAAAGTCGACCTAGTTATTAGTGTTTATATATTGAAAGTCAAGTAAGGGTTGACCGTTGATTAGTAAAAGTCAATCTAGTTATTAGTATTTATTATATACTAATTCAAATAAAGCTTAACCGTTAATTAGTTACAGTCAAATTTGTTATTAGTGTTTATTTATTGAAACTCAAGTAAGGTTTGACCGTTGATTAGACAAAGTCAACCTAGTTATTAGTATTTATTATATACTAATTCAAATAAAGTTTGACCGTTGATTAGTTAAACTCAACCTAGTTATTAGTGTTTATATATTGAAAGTCAAGTAAGGGTTGACCGTTGATTAGTCAAAGTCAACCTACTTATTAGTATTTATTACATACTAATTCAAATAAAGTTTTATCGTTAATTAGTTAGTGTTTATTTATTGAAAGTCAAGTAAGGTTTGACCGTTGATTAGACAAAGTCAAACATTTTTATTTATATTTATTATATACTAATTAATGTAAGGTTTGACCATTAATTAGTCAAAGTCAATTTAGTTATTAGTGTTTATATATTGAAAATCGAGTAAAGTTTGATCGTTGATTAGTTAAATTCAGTTTAGTCACTAGTCGAAGGTAATGGTAAATAAAAAGAAACCGTGAGAGTCTACGGGAGTGGGAACATTATCCCACTCTCGTGATACAATGAGACCTACTAAACTACCCCTGATATAGATAGTACAATTAGGTGGCCAAAAATATACAACCGAAAAGGTTTTCGGTGGTGGGGTCCTTGTCCCACTCCGTAAACACAGGATACCTGCGAAGCTACCCCTGGTCTAGATGTAACCAGTTGTCCCAAAAAGATGCTACCCCTTCGTGATGATACGGGTCTGTAGAAACCTTCCGTGAAACTACCGAGGGGCATGAGAATAAACACAGTAGCCCCTCACTCCATGCAACTTCCATTCAACCGGTTGTGTGTACCGGGTCTTCAGCCGTGGTTTATTCCCCACGGGTGTCTTCCAAGCCGAGAATGATCTCGGCCTTCAAGTGAAGCAGTATGTCGTCTTCTCCAAGAAGAGCTGGTACACCGCTTCTACCATGTACACCTCTAAAATGAAGATAAAGAGGTGTTATTGGCCTTCGATAACGATCTCTGGATGAGTGTCGAGGTTTTCTCGATTGGGTTGGGAGCAGATTGACCGTAGTCTGTGTTGCTCCCTAGTGTTCCCCGCCGATAGACCTCCTAATGATGAAGAGATCGGGCATGATTTCTACCACGCACGCCCCGCGTAACGGTTTTGTAACTGTTCTTTCCATTTTAGGCAAATGGACAGCCTGATGCCATTTTGTACTTTTCAATGCAGCGCAGACAAATAGCGCAAACTCGGGCATTCTAGGCCTGGTAAATAGCGCAACCAAACAATACAGCTTCCATACAACCGGACATGTGAACCAGTTCTCGAACCGTGGTTTATTCCCCACAGGTGTGAGCCTAACCGTCGCTAAGTTGTGGTGACGGCCTTCCAGACCGAGAGTGAACTCGGCCTTCCTAGCCGAATGGCCATATAAGTAACAGTGGGAATCCTTGTGGTCAGATGAAGAGAGGAATTTTTTTTCAGGCCACTTTAGGAATCCCCGTCGAGGGCAGCGCCCCTTCGAGGATATGACCTCTTCGAGAGCGAAACACCTTCGAGGGTATAGCCCCTTCGAGGGTAGGGCCCCTTCGAGAGTATAACTCCTTTGGGGGCAGAGCCCCTTCAAGGGTATTACCCCTTCGAGGGTGTAACCCCTTCAAGGGCAGAGCCCCTTCGAGGGTATAACCTCTTTGAGGGTATAACCCCTTCGAGGGCAGAGCCCCCTCGAGGGTATAACCCATTCGGGGGCAGAGCCTCGGGGGTATAACCCCTTCGAGGGAAGAGCCCCTTCGAGGGTATAACTCCTTCGAGGTCCGAACTCAAAATGTCCTCAAACCACCATACCTGTTGATCATCCATATGTCTAATGTCCTATTCGTGCACTCGAAAACACCTCCATCACTCGAATGCCCACTTGGGTACACGAAAAGCCTCCAGCACTCGAAAGCCACCTCGAGCACTCGAGGGCCTCCAGCTCTCGAATGAACTCTCGAGCACTTGAACACCTCCAACACACAAACACCTCTATCACTTGAAATGCCCCTTTGGAGCGCTCGCAGACCTCCGGCACATGAAAGCCCCTCCCCAGCACTCGAACACGTCCAGCACACTAGCATCTCCATCTCTCGAATGCCTTCCAGGGGTCGAATGCCTGTTCGGACCACCATACCCCTCGAATGCCTCCTAGACTCGAAAGCCCCTTTGAGGGTATCACCCCTTCGAGGGTGTAACCCTTTCGAGGGCAGTTTGAACAATTGTTTATATATCTATTCAAATATGTAGTCAAAGTTTTCTTCGATCTTGTGCAATTTAATAAGGGATAGAGGTAGTATACTAAATCAATTAAGGGTTGAACGTTAATTAGTTAATGTAAATAAATTTTATTCTTATTTATACATATGAGGTCAGTAAAGGTTGATCGTTGATTAATTTAACTTAACTTAGTCATTAGTTAAAGTCAACAAAAGAAGTGGACGATTTTGAAAGTTAAAAAATAGCTTAGAGCGGCTGCGCAGCTGCTTCCAGCTCATGAAATTTCTGCGAAGATTATTTGAAATTTTTTGCGAATTTTTTGAATTATTTGGTGGGAATAATGAACTTCAAAAAAATTCGACAAATATTTAGAAGTTTTTGGCAATTTCTTTGGGGGGGAAATTTTTTTGGAGGGAAAAATTTTAAAAATTTTAGCACCGGTTTAAACTGGTGATATTTTAAATTTTTTCTGGCGATTTCTTTGGTGGAAAATTGTTTTTGGCGATTTTTTGGCGGGAAAATTTAAAATATTTTAGCACCGGTTTACATCGGTGCTATTTTCTTCCAAAACCGGTGCTAATTTTTCCTAAACCGGTACTATTTTAAAATTTTGGGCTATTTCATTGGCGGGAAAATGGGTATTGAAAATTTTTAGCACCGATTTTTCAAAATCAGTGCTATTTTTTACAAAAAAATCGGTGCTATTTTATAATTTTTAGCACTGGTTTTTAAAGCCGGTGCTATTTTAAATAAATTTGGCAATTTCTTTGGAGGGAATTTTTTTTTTTTGCCAATTTCTTTGGCGGGAAAATTTTAAAAATTTAAAATTTTTTAGCACCGGTTTAAACCCGTGCTATTTTCTTCCAAAACCGGTGCTATTTTTTCATTTTTAGCACCGGTTTTTAAAATCGGTGCTAATTTTTCCAAAATCGGTGCTATTTTAAAATTTTGGGCCATTTCTTTGGCAGGAAAATGAGTATTGAAAATTTTTAACACCGGTTTTTAAAACCGGTGCTATATTTTACAAAAAAACCCGTGCTAAGTTATAATTCTTAGCACCGATTTTTAAAACCGGTGCTATTTTGAATTTTTTGGCGGGAATATAGAATTTTACAAATATTTAGCACCGGTTTTTAAAAATCTGTGCTACTATTTCCAAAACGGTGTTATTTTTTTAAAAAAATTACTATTTCTTTGGCAGGAAAAATGAAATTTTCAAATTTTTAGCACCGATTTTCCAAAATCTTGGACTGAATTTATGTTTATGTGGACTAAATTTACAAGCATAACAAAGAGATCCAAAAGTTTTGAGAAGTGTGAGATCAGATTTCTTGTTGTGAAGAATTTCATAAGGAGATTTCCATCCAAGAATAGAAGAAGGCAATCTATTTATGGTGCATACACCTGCTAACACTGCATCACCCCAGAAATGAAGAGGTAACTTGGATTGAAACATGAAAGATCTAGCTACCTCTATTAGATGTCTATGCTTTCTCTCAACAAGTCCATTCTGGTTTGGAGTATAAGCACAAGATTTTTGATGAATTATACCAAGACTAGAGAACAAAGATTGACATTCTTGATTAACAAATTCAGTTCCACTATCACTTCTTACCATTTTGATTTGTTTGTTGAACTGAGTTTGAATCATAAGAAAGAAATTTTTAAGCAAGCTATGAACAAGACCCTTTGTTTTCAGAAAGAAAATCCAAGTAGATCTGTTGTGATCATCTACAATTGTTAAGAAGAGATGAGATCCTGGAGTATTTTTAACTTTGAAAGGCCCCCATACATATAAATGAAGCAAGTAAAAAACAACAATGTTTTGAGAATAAAAATTAGAAAATGAACATCTAGTCTGTTAAGCCAACGGGAAAACTATACAGACTTTATTCAATATAGGCAGATCCAAATGCTGCATTACAACATTTGATGGATGACCTAACTTGTAAAGTAAACTGAGTATTTCTTTATAAGAAAACTTCTTGACAGATAACAAAGCTGATTGTTTAACAATACATTTCAGATCATAGCTAGATAGAAAAGCATTTATTTCAGAAGGATGAAATGACTTGTGATTCAGAACATAATTAAAGTACATTGATCTCAGATGCAATCCCTATCACCGACCTAGTCTTGAGGTCATGTATTGCACAAACGCCAGGAAAGAAATTCAAACATAGAGATGCTTGCTGAGACAATTTGCCTATTGACAGAAGGTTAAACCTGAAAGACTTGACAAACAAACATTCATACAGTGTGATTTGCTCAGAATTTTTTACGGTTCCAACAAAGTCCACATAACCTGTGGAATGATCAGGTAGAGTGATAGGTATATTTCATGTAAAACTGGTTTAAAGGTTTAAAAAAGAGATAGATTACTGCACATATGAGATGAAGCTCCAGTGTCTAAAATCCATCCATCACTCTTAAAGCATGCATATTGTAGAATTCACATTATTGGTAAGAAAACTACCTGAGAAATCTCCAAAGTGAGCAAAGTTAATCATGTTACCATTCTCAGGACCTGCCTCCTTAGCCTTTCATTTGATAAACTTTCCAAATTCAGATTGAATCATGCTTGCAATCATAGATTGAACATTACCAAATTGATTATGATTCTGATGTGTGCTACCCATTTCCAGAGGTGTGATATGTTCCCTCTATTCCAGTTCAGTAGTTGCAGCATTAGCATAAGGTCTTGCCTTCCCTTTGCTTGAATCAGGCCACCAATCCGGATATCCATTCAGTTTAAAGAAACTCTCCTTCAGATGTCTAGTTTTCTGACAATACTCACATTTTAGAAATCTCTTGTTGTCACTTTCTTTCTTTTTCTGATTAAATTTTCCAACCACTACATTGGTGCTTGCTTCACCAACTTAGCTGCATTATCTGTCATGCTAGAAAAACTGTCTTAAACTCATCGTTGTTGCTTTTTCTTCAAGAACTTGATAAGCTTTGTTCACAGATGGCATAGGATTCATCACCAGAAAGTGATCCCTCAAAGAATCATATTCATTATTCAGTCCAACCATAAATTGATGAAGCCTGCATCTCAATTTTCTCATCAAATCCACATCTGCATTCACAATTGTAGCATGTGCACCTCAATCTCAGCCTAATTACATCTATTTCATCCCAAATACTTTTCATGTTTGAAAAATACTAAGTAATTGAATCAGATTTCTACTGCAGTTCACCCAAATTCTTCATCAGTTGATAAAGAAACGGCCCCTAACTTACAGAGAACCTCTCCTTGATCTCTTCCTAAAGCTTCTTCACATCAGTCTTCAAAAATAAGCTCCTTGATATCTCCTTACTGATTGAACCTTGGATCCATGATACCAGAGTCGAATTGACTTTCATCCATAGGTTATAAATCGTGAATCGGGATATGGTTTAGGCTCTCCAGATGTGATGAAGTGCATGTGACTTGTGAATAATTTGAGGTTTAACTTTCATATTCTTAAAAATTTTATCCCATAAATAACTTGTGAATAATTTGTCTCTGTCAGATGTAATGGTTTCTGGAAGTCCATGAAGCTTGCTGATATTATTAAAGAATAATTATGCCACTTTCTGAGTAGAAAATGGATGACATGAAGCCACAAAATGGATATACTTAGTGAATCTATCCACCACCATAAGAATAGTGCCATATCCATGTGATTCTTGTAAACTATCAATAAAGTCCATAGATATTTGCCTCCAAGCATAGCTGGGTATAGGCAGGGGTTGCAAAAGACCTGGTGTCTTGCAATGTTCACTTTTGTGTCTTTGGCAGACACCATAGTTCCTGAAAAACTCAGTGATATCATGCTTCATACCAGGCTAATGGAAAAAGGTTAAGACCTTCCTAATTGTAAAAGTTTAACCAGAATTTCCTCGCACCGTTGAGGAATGCATAGCTTCCAGCAACTGTTGCGTAACCTCTCCATTAGTACAAACATAAATTATTCTACCATTCTCAAGAATTCCATTGACATATATGTATATGTATGTATATGTACATATATATATATGTATGTATATGTATATATATATATATATGTATATGTATATATATATATATGTATGTATATGTATATATATATATATATGTATGTATATGTATATATATATATATGTATGTATATGTGTATATATATATATATATGTATGTATATGTGTATATATGTGTATATATATGTATGTATATGTGTATATATGTGTGTATATGTATATATATGTGTGTATATATATATATATGTATGTATATATATATGTATGTATATATATATATGTATCTATATATATATGTATCTATATATATCTATATGTATCTATATATATATGTATCTATATATATCTATATATATATGTATCTATATATATATATATATGTATATATATATATGTATATATATATATATGTATATGTATATATATGTATATATATATAGGGAGGGGTTCTATGCACTCCCTTATATTAACTCAAATATACACTCAAAAATTCTGACCGTAGGATCACATCAGATCAAACCTCTTTTATTTATTCCATTGGTTTTTCTGATGTGATCCTACGGTCAGGATTTTGAGTGTAGATTTGAGTTAATATAAGGGAGTGCATAGAACCCCTCCCATATATATATGTATATATATATATATGTATATATATTCTGGAGGTTTTTCCTTTTGTAATAAAGCAATGGCTATATTGGATTGAGCAGTATCATCATTCTCATAACTAGATTCAATCTGATCCATCCATAATGGTAACACTGAAGTTGATGAAACTGCATTTAGAGACAAAGGAATAGTGCACTTCCTTCAGAATGAATAATGTCACCAAATCCTGATTATGATCCAATCAATTCTGAATTCTAACCAATTTGAAATCCTGCCAATTCTAAATTCTGAGCAGGTTGAAGTTCTTCCACTTCACTTTTATCCGTAACTTGAATAGAACTCTTCCTACTCATACTTAGACCAGAATCACCGTATCTGATATTCAACTAATCTTCTTTTGATACTGATGTATGAGTATGATGATCCCTAGACAAACTGTCCAATTTGAGTTTCACCTCCTCACGAGTACTTCTATCAAATGTTCCATCTTTATCCCATCTAACTGAAACCTTATCATCAAAATTTCTATCCAATGGTAATCTTGAAAGGGCATCAACACCACCATTTTCATCTCCTCTTTTGTACAGTATCTTCAAGTCCATACCAAGTCAATGTCTCAAAGTCCATATTTTCAGCTCCTTCTATAAATTCGACACGTGCAATTTCCTTAACGAACGACTTGGGAGATACTAGGGACAAGGAAAAGACTCCTTCAATCACGGAAAGAATTGAAAGGTATGTATGGAAGTGTGGAGTTGATTGCACTTTTCAATATTTGGGTTTTGTATTGGTTGTACATTAAATAATGTCGTTTCTATGAAGATTACATATCCTTGGGAGACGACTATTTTTTAAAGGACAACCGACCCTGGAAGGATGAGATTAAACCTATGCTTCACTTTTTCTTATTGCATGAAAGGACAATCTAAGGGTCTCCTCTACCTCTTTCCCGATGATAACAAGAAAAAGACTCCTTCGATCACGCAAAAAAAAATGTATGTATGAAAGTGTGGTGTTGATTGAGTTTTTGTACATTTAGGTTTTGTATTGGTTTTACATTGAATAATACAATGTCTATAAGGATGACATTGCTATCTTTGTCATTCTCCCAATCCAAGAGAACTCTTTATAGTTTAGTCAAGTCAAATGGTTTTTGAAGTTCTTACAGTGATCTAAACAAATCTTGCAGATTTTCAATTCTTCTACTACTCCACATTGCTTAAACTATTTCTTTAAGCATTGCCCACATGTTGAAGTACCTGAAAATCTTCCCAGCTTTCCCTTTTGCTCCCTGTAATCTCATCAGTATCATTGAATGATCTAATTTGATCTCAGACTTAATTTCAAAGTATGAATCTCTCAACTTCTCCATCCATTCCATGTTTATCATACATCTATCAATCATACTATATATTCTGTCTCCTCCCCCTTCTATTACTCCATGAAAATTTAGGCCCAGTTGTTCTTATTTCATTAAATTGCAGCTTATCCACCGTATTTTGAAAGTGTCCTGTCTCTTTGGCTTTTACTTCATTCCCTCCCTGCCTATCTTCAAATTTCAATGGCGAATTGAAATACCCAAATATAGCCCATGGTCTATCCCTCATTCCTGTTAGATTCAAGTAATTCCACATGCTTTTCCTTTTCTATATTGTATTATACTCATATATCACTGTAAGATAACGAACCATTTTCATAGCTTTTATCTCTACAACCATATCCACCCATCGATCACCTTTACATAGGAATGTCACCTTAAAATAATCCTTTCTTCAGCGAATCCATATTCTTCCTCTATCCACTATATCCCCATATGTAATCAGTTGCCATCCCAGCCCAATTCTATCCCATATTTTTTTGGTTGATTTTCCACTTTTAATCTGGTTTTTAAAAATCCTAGCATTCTAACTTGATTAAGCATACAAATTCTTTTAACCTGATTATGCTTCACTATTTTACTCAATATTTTACCTTCCATCTGGTGGATCAATGAAAAAAGTGTACTTCCCTTTCCTCAATCTTTACCGAACCTCCTCTCTCTCTCTCTCTCCATAACATCCTCCTCTCTTTCCAAGTTGCCATTATGCCCTTCTTGCTGCATAGCATTTTCTTTCCTCTATTTTGAATTATGAACTTCTTATTCTCCACTTTTTTGTCCCAGTTCTGTCTTCTTCACCTGAACCTAATCAATCCTTCCTTCTGGCATGTATATCATCTTATTTTCATTCACAGTCTTAACAATCTCCTCCCTCATACAATTCACCCTCTTGTGCCCAATCATACCACATTTATAGCACTTAACTGGTTTCCACTTGAATTTCAAATCCTGTTGTATAATCACCCTTTCTTCATTCGAATACAGTACCTTATCAGGCAAAGAATCTCTTATTTTAACCCTAAACTGAACCCTAGCATATGATAGTATTTCCTTGTCTAGGGTTCGTTTGTCTAAGCATATTGGCCTCCCTATTGGCCTAATGATCTTACATATTGTTTTAGGCTGCCAATAAACAATGGGTAACCCTGGTATCTGTACCCACATAGGGATAGTATTTGAATCCTCCACCTCCAAATTGTTAGACCATGGTTTGATTAAAATGGGCTTGTTATAAAAAAAAAACTACCCCCTTCTCTACCATTTCATCACAGAGTGTTTTGACAATTAATTTAATCATATAAATAACATAGTCATGCAGCCAAATCTTAGATGTATCCCTCCCCACCAAATCCAATAAAAAAGGCCTTTCATTACCTTAAAGGGGGGATTACATCACAGTGGTCTACAGAGAATTGTTGTACTCCATTGCTTCTCACTTTCTTCTACCTCCTCAAGTGTGATTTCTCCCATTAGAGTCCCTTCTACATTGGCTGGATTATAGAATTTGATATCGCTTTTCTCTTGTTTGAATAGATTACTCCAATTTTCCTTCTCTGCATCTTCATCCTCTTCTCCCCATTTGAGTTTCTTACCCAGTTTTCCCACCAGTACTGGAGTAGAGATTTCAACTACCTGATCCTCATTTCTGTGAACCGAAGTCTGCAAATCCATCACCACTTTTAGCTCCTTTCCATTTTGGATCTCAATATCTCTTCTATTTTAGCTTCACCATTGTCACCCAAAACACCCTTCTACCCCTCCTTTGCTTCAGTGTTTATGTTACTTCGTAGGTTAATTCCTTTCTTCTGTGCCTTCGCTTAACTCTTATTGCTTGATCTTACCATGTTGATGGGCAGCAAGCTCCGACGAGCTACCAGATCTCACCTTCCAGTAAAGTTGGAAGTACACATAGTCAAGTGTGTAAATTGCCCTTGCTAAAGCTCTCTAAGTGTTTCGTTACACATATGGTTTTAAGTCCTCTTAGTTTATATTTATGTATCAGTTCTTGATGTAATAGCACATTATGGTTACTATGTAATTTCTCACAAATGCACCTTGATTCAAATTAATCAACAATGGCATAACTTCACCTAGCCTAGCACATAATATCTTAGTAATCTCCTTATACAACAAAGGGCAACAAGATATAAGCCCTAGATCAGATGCAATTTGAGGGTGATTTGCCTTTGGAATTAAAGCTATATAGCCCTGCTGAATTCCATTAGTATGTTTTCACCTGCAAAGAAACTCTTTACTGCACTTGTAAAGTCCTCTCCTATTAAATCCCAGGTTTTTATACAAAAAAATGACTTCCAAAGCCATCATATCCAGGGCTTTTGCTTGCCTTGATTCCCCCCTATGCTTTTAAAACCTCCCCTTTAATTATCTCCGAGATCAACTCCGTCTGCTACAGTATACCCAGAATTCCTCCCTCTTTAATAATATCCTCACCGCACTTCCCTATTTTCCTTGTTGCCAGGCCTAACTATTTCCGAAACACATTTATCAGGTGTTTTCTAGCTCTTGTCCTTCCAGTCTATTCCATCCATATTTTAGACATATCAGCTGATTCTAATATTGTCTTTTCTATATCTTTGCATAAAAATTTTTGTTGGCCTGTCACTATCCTTCAAATGTTGTACTTTTGCCATTTGCTGCAAGTACTTAAACTCTGCCTCCTCTAACTCTTACATCCATTTCCTCTTTCCTTGTTCAACCAATTGGTTTATCCTTGAACTAGGATCACTATGCAGCTCCTTAATTACTAAATGTCATCCATTCTTGTTGTACCACTATTGTTCTTTTTTCAATTTCTGAAAATTATTTTTTATTTAGCTCCTGCAGTGGTTTCTCCATTCTCAGTAGGTTTTTCCTTAGCTCCTTCATACTACTCACTTTCCTCCATATAGCTTTCAACAGTGGTCTAAATTGTTTTGATTTAGATCACATATTGAAAACTTTAACTGTTTACCTCTTGCTTACCTCCCCTTTTTAATCCTGAGCACCACTGGAAAATGATCAGAGATTGCATTAATCTTTACAGTGCCGATTGATTCACTGAAACTTTTTAACCAGCCTTGATTGACTAAAGCTCTATCTATTTTACTCAAGATCTTCTCTCCCACTTTCCTCCTGTTATCCCAATTTTGGACAAGGGGTTTTCAGCTCATTGAGTTCAAGTTTAGTAACTACCACCTGAAAATCCTCCACTTCATCTGGTGTGACAATATTACCTCTCATTCTATCCTCGAAGTCTAAAGGTGAGTTGAAGTCACCTAAGACTACCTAGGGATCACTGCTACCCAACTCTAACCCTCAAGTTGTTTCCACATTTCTTTTCTGCTCTCATCATCCTTCATTCCTTAAACCATTGCTACATAAATTTTATCCTTGAGGCCCACCATTTCCACCTTCATATCCAAGAGTTGTTCATGTTTGATACTTCTGTAATGTGAAACATCTCAGAGTTCCATCCCGACCAAATCCTTCCACTCTTCACTAACTGCCCATTTGATTCAAATTTCCAACTCAGTCCTACTGTTTTCCAAATTTCTACTTCATTCTCTTTCTGAACTTTAGTTTCCAACAATCCCAATAACCCTATTCAACTTTTAATTACATAGTCTCTACCTTTTTTTCTCTGCTATTTACACCGGAATATTCCAAACCATCAAAGTTTCATTTGTCATCAGGAGGTTTTCCCAGTTTCTTTCCCCCTATTCCACTATATTCACCCATATTCACACTCCCTTGATACAGTTGATCTATCTTTTCCTTCCCTCGCTTTATCTCATTCTTTCTGATATCTCCATCTTCTCCTTTATCTTTCCGTAACTACTTCTTTCCCTCATTTCCATGTCCAACTCCCTTACTTCTCCATAGTACTTTTTTTCCTATCATCAATTCCACTATTAGGAACAATTGGCTGTCTAATAGTTTGTTTAACAACTACAGTTTTCTCCTCCATTTTCTTGAAATTATCAGTTAAAGAGCACTTTCTTCAACACACGGGCAACAATTCAAACACCATTTCTTGATTATTAATGATCTCAATTTCATCAATATAAGAAATTGAACTAGGCACTTCATCACAGATTCTGATCTCTATCTGCACCCTTGCAAAGTTTAGTGTATCCATTTCTGTAGCTGCCCTTATCTAGCTTCAATGATCTTCCTATAACACTTACTATCCTGCTAAGTATTCTAGGTTTCCAATATACTATAGGTAATCTAGGAAATTGAATCCATACTGGTACTTTGTAGGTGTTACGGTGTTTTATCTTTAGTCCACTCAGAGATTATCACTGGTTTACTATCAAACAAAAGCATACCACTATCAATAGCATCATCCCTATTCTCTTTTAATTTGAATTTCACCATGAACATACCATTTTAAATCTTCCACATCCTTTCAAATTTATTCTTCCAGAATCTATTAAAAAAACCTTCTACGACCTAAAATGGTGAGAAACTGCCCAAAAATATGCAAATACATGTTTCCCAAATCTTAACACTATCCTCAACCTATCTTTCAAAATTCAAGCCATTTTGATGCCATTAACATCTACAAGTGAGTAAGATTTTACTTCATCATTGGTGTTATCATCAAAGTGCTGGACGTATATTGACAAAACATGTAGAAATTAAATAACGATATTACACGAGCAATTTAATATAAGCAAGAATAATAAAATTTTATTAATTATTCATGCATACAATTGGAAAGATTAATATACAATTAATAAGCACGTTTCAATCAAACACATGTATCACATATTGATGGAGTCACGAGTACATGTATCACATATTGATGGAGTCACGAGTACATGTATCACATATTGATGGAGTCACGAGTACACTCGGTGTTCTTGAAACGAATGAGTCCCGTTGTGGATATCGTAATTTTAACAAGTAAAATTACCCTGGAGTAACACAAAGCCCGAAGGACTATCACCAACAAAGACAGAGAAAGAAGATAAGACTCGAGTTTAGAAGAAGGGAGGAACTTGAGAATGGAGTGAGTTTTCTGTCTGACATAGAGGCTCTATTTATAAATGTCTAAGAAACCCTATGGAAAGATATGTGGAAGATCTGATTCCCGTAATCAGTATAAATATTTTCCAATCACCAAATGCTTTACAAATATTTGAATAGATTTTGGAAAGATAAGAATATCATATTCTTTATCATAATTAACCGCGTATCAAATCTCATATATTCCACACGTGATTCTAAGAATCTTTGTTGCGCAGTTTGGGCTTTATAGAGACTTCCACACAATCCAAACATGTTTTAGACAATAAAAAATTAGGGAAAACTTATTACGTGTGAATGAATTTCTGCCTAAATTTCCATTCTAAGAGTGACTCTTTGAGCATCCATATCTCATTCATCCTTTATCCGTTTTAAGAGTTTAAACAGTCGTTTAATAGTACTCGTAGAGGAGAATCCAAAAATATGTCCACTGACCCTAATTCCGTTCAATCCCAACTTAAAACGAAGCCCAAAAATTGACAAAATTTAACTTGTTTTACAATCATTTTCCAACACAAAGAGGGTTTTCAACTGCTTTGGTTCTTCAGTTACCCAGTATTATAATCATGAGATCTTATCATAAAACTAATTAATACTATGCAGGGGTAACCCACGATCTTATAATTTGAGTCGTAACTCTGTCAACCCCAATGTAGGACACTAACATGCCCCCTCACGTGCAACGGTTGTCAACCACCAATGTAGGACACTAACACACCCCCTCACGTGCAACGGTATTAATCATCGTGCAAATATGGATATAAACGGGTTACGAGTCAACCTTGGGATCTGATACCATATTAGAATCACGTGCTCCTATTATGAATCCAATTGGTACTATGTAGGAGTGACACATGATCTTATATATTGAATGGTTACTCTATTAACCACCAATGTGATACACTAACGCCTAGCTTGAACGATTCACTGATTTCTCCAGCTTCTCAGTTGCATCTCCTATCCCTTCGCTTCTATCCCAACTCATCTCCATCTTCTCACTTTCTTCATTCACCTTATCCCCAGAAATTTTGATCCCATCCTTTAGTGTATTTATGACTATTAACTCCTTTACTTCATCACTTTCATATCCAGTTTCTGCTCATTCTCCTCACATACCTGCTCCAACTTCTGTCCACAGCCTTTCTTTGCCTTCTCTTCCATCCTGGGAAAACCCATGGCAGTATCATCGGGCAAATAATTCAGTCTGATCGAGTAAACACACAATAAGTGTGTATTTCGCCCATAAAAGAGATAGATAGGTGTCACGCTCACCTCTCATTTCTTAATTGTGAAATACTTATATATCTACTCCCCCTGTCTCATCCTATTTCGCACATAATTTTTTCACGAATTCTAATAAATATGTTTGACTGTAAATATGTGTAGTTACGGACAAATAATGATACACAAAAATTTGATATTTAGAAACTGCATGTTATGACGAATTTAACCATATCTCATATGCTAAAATTATTGTTCATATATCAATTCAAATACGTGGTCAAAATTTGCCATCTTTGACCAAAAACAGATCATGTGCAGAATAGACTGGGATAGGGGAAGTATATATTATTGCAAGTCCCTGTACCTACTAAAATTTTGAAAAGGACCCTAGTCTCTCCATAAGTTTGGATAAGATTGACGGTCTCATTAACTTGGCGGTTTGGCAACAATGGGTAAGGGTATAATTGTCCATTCAAATTCTACTTTGACCCGAGGGCATTTTTATTATTTCATGTGAGTCAATGACAGAAAAATGAAAGTCAACAGTTGATTCTCTACCAAAAGGTTATATTTACACTTCCATTAAGCCATTAGAATTTTTTTACTTTCAAATTATTCAAGATTATATTGTCACTTTTCAAAGTACATACTGTTATAAAGGTATAGATTGCAAAGTAAAAATAGCTGCCAACTATCTATCTTGAAATTAGAATTTTGAAATACATTATTTATGGCAGAAGGGAATTCATGAATGGTCTTGATGTCTTTGTCAAACATCCCCTATTTGTGGCTTCATTATAAAATGATGCATGTAGCTTTCCCTTTCACTTGTCTTCATTAAATTTGACGTCTTATTTCTTTGAGAATCTCTCTCACTCTCTTATCTTCACAAGTGATCTGGACTATGTCTTGCTCTGTCAGTCTCATGTGCACTATCCGCTCCACAACTTTCATCAACCACAAATATTGCAATTCTATAGTTGTTATGCATGATTGTACTATTGTGCTGAAACAAATTATCTTGTAAATATCAGAGTTTCTGCATTTCAAGTACATGGAAAACTGCTGATGCAGAACATAGTCCGGTTGATAGAGATTAAAGAACATGGTTCGGTCTATGAGGCTAGCTCTGGAGTTAATGCTAGTAGTGTTGCAATGGAGTTTGAGAGCTTATTGTGCCAATTCAGAGGTGGCTGTGAAGCTGTTAAGGACTCCTCATGCAGTGTCGAAGAGGAATTACGCTACATTCCGGTTTCAAGTGATGGTGAATGGAGAAAGCTGCAATGATCAGTGTTCTACGCATTGCAAGGTGAGTTCTGTGGAATGCGTATCAGTTCTGATTGACTGAGCTTAGCTGAAAATTACGCATGAAATGATTGGTAAAATTAGTATTTCTGTGTTGTTCACTCTAATGTCGAAGAATTTGATTGATATGTGCTCCCATAAGCAGGTGGACGATGAACCACCATCAGTTTGTAGTGCAAGTATATCGTATGTTCGATTGCGTGATGGAAATCATAGTTTTGAGGTGTGCACCAATGGGACTCGTGGCGTTGGCTGTGCTAGCTATAAATGGACTATTGGTCAGGAAAACGTTTCCATTTATTGCTTGTTTTTGTGCAACCAAAGTATCATAAACAAAAATCTGAATTTTTTTGGCCTATTCAGACACGATTCCCCCGACAGCGTATATAACAGCATCAACAACCTTTACAAATTTATCGAATGTTCGCGTAAACATATCATTTAGTGAGCTCTGTGATGGGGGAGGTGGTTTTCAGTGCTCTTCTCCGGATGCCTGCAACGTGAGTATGTCGCCTTCACTCGAACTTCAATCAATCTATGCTTCTGTGGATTGAAAAGGCTTAAGAAGATGTATTAATTGTGTGCAAGAACTATTTATTCAATGTGACAATGTGTTTTCTACAGCTGCTTGTGTATGGTGCTGGTCAGGTTATGCCCAACTCATTAGCTGTTCTCGAAAAGAACCTGAAATATTCGCTTACTGTCAATTTGTCCACAAGTGTTCAATATGGAAGAGTGATAGCCGTATTGGACAGAGATTTCTGTACTGATTCAGCAGGAAACAGAATTACAAGGACTCAGAACTCAAGCTTATGGATTCATTTCGGTAAGTCATAGCTTTCGCAGTTTTTGAAGAGTTATGCAGTATGTGTCATGTGATATTGCAAGTGAGAAGTTCTGATTCTGGTCTTTTTTCATTTCAAACAATAGATAGAAGAAGTGTAATTGCCAACATGAGGACTCATATACCTGACAAGCTAGTTGAAATCAACAAGGAAGCCAGAACTGTGTTGGCAACCAACAAAAATAAGAACTTGAAAGTGTATTTGTACTTCACGCAACCTGTTCTCAATTCATCCACTGAAATCATGGCTTCACTCAATGCAAGTCAGGGATCTTTGATCCCTATCAGTGGTGATAATTTTGGCAAACGTAGATTTGGCTATCAGGTCATTCATTACTCTCTTCCCTCTTTGTCAAACATTTGGATTCATGCAGTCTGTCGTCATTACTAGTTGTATGCACGTATTAGACATGGTAAACCACGTATTTAATGTACACGGGTCAACATCTGAATGGTAGCATGTTAGGAGATCCTGACATAGAATTCTGAACATGTCATGTCCGTTTTTAGGTAAAAGATGTATCAGACATGGCCATTGTCACAGTGAGCCTTGATTCAAAACAGGTTATAACTCCACAGGGAACCCCGGTTTCTCTGGTGAATCCTGTAACTTTTCTCTATGGTATGTGCATACTAATGTAGTTACTGCACTTGAAATTTTGAGTATCTTTTTCATACATCAGGTCCTTCTACTCACTTAATATAAATTCACTGACATAGATTCTGTAAGGCCTGTCGTGAGGTTGAAAACAAGTTCTCGCAAGAAGACTAGGGATAAGAGCGTTCCAGTGCTAATTAAGTTCGCGAAACCTGTCTTTGGTTTTAATTCATCTCACATCTCCATCTCCGGGGGCCATGTGAAAAGGTATAAAATCATCTGTCATTTGATCAGAAAAATATTTTGATGTAGCTTCCATGATTCTGAGATGTAGTGTCTATGATTCTGCCAGTTCCAGCGTGCATCATATTTTTCCTTGCAGATGCGTAACATTAGTTTGTGCTTGTTTTCGTCCTGTTTTTATCGCCCAGCTTTCAGGAATTGAGCAAGAGTGTGTATATAATAGACTTACGAGGAAAGAATGGTGTTATATCCATCAGTGTCCCGGAAAATGTAACAGAAGATGTTGCAGGGAATGGCAACCTCCCCTCCAATATACTGCAAGTGAGACATTGTAAGAAGGTTTTTTTTTTCGTTCTCTTGATGCGAAAGAACTTGAGATACTTGCTCACAAGTGTTTATAGATGCTGAATTTTCTACAGATTCTGTGCCTATTGTGTCTCTAGTGGTTTCCTCCTTCTCAACAGCTGCATTTGCTGTTACTTCTTTAATGGCTGGCTTTCTCACAATTTCAACTGCAAGCCTCCAATCCATCGGGGCTTTTAGAAGGCCTTCTCCTCTTCTGACATCTGATCCCGCGAGAAATCTTTTTGTAAGTTCTCTTCTTGTTCATTCTCTAATAGAATCAAGAATATTACGAGCTAAACTTTGCTTTCATTTTTGGCATTGAGGAAGAGAATGGCTGGCCACATTCAGGTGTATGCACTGTCTAGGTGGTTGGCGGTTGCTTTACCGGTTGAATATTCAGAACTTGCAAGAGGTTTACAATGGAGTATTCCCTACTTCAGTCTCCCATGGGAAACTGAGAAAGTTCCACCTCTGATGGGGAGCTCAAACTCTCCTACATATAGTTCAAAAGTTCGCGATTCTGATACTCTGATGGATTGGAGACATGAAGTTCACAGCACTACTAGAGCTCCATCAGTATATGGACTGCCACTCACTCCAATGGAGTACAGAACATTCTTTGAGGTTATTGGAAGTAGTTTTTTTTTCAGTGTTTCGTGATTTTGAATGTTCGCGGTCATGTTTCAACGCTTCTATCGTGACAGGAAGAAAGCATTGTTCCAGAAGCAGACTTCATTTTCTATCCTCAAGATAAAGATGGGTATGTTTCACTGTAGCAAGAGTTCCTCATTTTGTTTTCTTAAGATTCCACTCAGCTTTAATCATTTACTGTCGTCGTACTTTGTTTTGTTCTTTTTTGAAGGTGGAGAGGCTTCAAAAGAAGCATGTTCTGGCTGGCGATAATCTACAGCAGTTTATTTCTGTTGCATGCCTTACTCTTCTTGATTTTAAGGTTCCGAAAGAAAAAAGAAGACAAAAATAGAAGCTATGGTGCACTGATCATATTCCCGCGATTTCAGATTTTTCTTCTGCTGCTTGCCTTACCTTGTCTTTGTGAAGCTTCAGCAGCTTTAGTTAAAGGTACTTCAAGTTATTGCTCTATATTCATGCTGCTTTCATATGGTTTGCAATTTGTTAAAAAGGAATGCACCCGTTGCCCCATAATCAGAGTTCACTTCTTACATACAGATTGTCCAAAGATAATCAGTTTGTTTCTGAGGCTGTTTCTTTTTGTTTCTTGATTGAAGGAGGAAAAAGTGCAGGAATGGCTGTTGGGATTCTGCTGCTAAGTTTAGTACTTTTTCTGCTGCTAGCCTTGTTCTTGTTCCTATCAATTGGAATATCATTTGGAATGCTGCTTCAGTACAAGGAAGTGCATCAGGAAGGGCAGCAATTCCACTGGTACCAAGAGATCATCCGCGCAACACTTGGTCCAGGTAAAAGAGGGCAGTGGACATGGCGAGAGCAGCCAAACTCGACGTATTTGACAATGCTAGGTCCCTTATTCGAAGACCTAAGAGGTCCGCCAAAGTACATGCTCTCGCAGATTGCAGTAGGAAAGGCCTTCAAGCGAGGTGGCAGGATTATTGATTCGGATGATGAGAATGAAGATGCCGAGGCACCTTTCATTCAGAAGCTCTTTGGCATTCTTCGCATATATTACACGCTTCTTGAAGCTGCGAAGCGTGTAATGCTAGGAACTCTAGCTGGTGCATACTCAGATAATTGGA
This sequence comes from Rubia yunnanensis, assembly GCA_037428765.1. Taxonomy (NCBI): domain Eukaryota; kingdom Viridiplantae; phylum Streptophyta; class Magnoliopsida; order Gentianales; family Rubiaceae; genus Rubia; species Rubia yunnanensis. The sequence goes on along the minus strand of CM075068.1, from coordinate 17,970,396 downwards.
CTTCAAGAGCTCCCACAGTCATCTTACTCAGCATAACATCTTTCCAGCTCTTTTTCATGGTGCTCAAGAAACCCTTCATCAAAAGAAAAGTCCAGCTGGTTGAGATCATTTCAGTTTTCTGCGAAGTGGGAGTTTTCGCGTCGTGTTTGGTGATCTTGGACAATGAAGTTTCAGCCACATGCGAGACAAGAATGGGGATCTTCATGATCTCACTTTTCTTGCTGGCATTCCTAGCCCAGTTGTGCAATGAATGGTATGCATTACTCAGGCAGATTAAAAGGCTAGACCCTGCTGAGAACTTCTTTTCTGGGCTGAAACTTGCATCAATTGGTTTCCTCCTGTTCTTCATCCCCCGACGATGGATAACAGATTTTGACAGTAAGTTCCCTCTCAGTGCCAGTGGCGATGGGGAGGCGAATACTACAGCTTCTTCAGGGGACAGAAGATCGAGTAGCAGGAGTACTACTTCTGAAGAAAGGCCATGGATGAAGCAACTTAGAGAACTTGCCAGGTCTAGCTTTAGCAGAGATAGAGGTGGATTTTCTTCAGGTGATCCTTCAACAAGTACCCAAGGCAGATGGAATTCATTTTGGAATGTTAAGAAGAGTGGAAGCCCTTCAATTTCTTCATCATCAGATTTCAGGTCTAAATCTGCAGGACTATCTAAGGATTTAGATTCCATTTTTTCATCTAGATGATCACTCATATTCACATGTAAAGTTTCATGTGATTCGACTATGCATTTAATAAGCGAAATGATATATCACTCCCTGTATTCTACTAAATCACGTTTTGTATGTGTACTTTTGGAATACTGTGTGTATTTTGAATCAATTTAAAGAATAAAAAAATTAAATTAAATGTTGGGCATTTAGACGATACAATCCCGGCCGTTTTTAGGCTAACTTCCTGCTGGTTTCAGGCCAATTAACCGTTGGGGGGCAGACATAATCTCGGCCACTTTGTGGCCACATTTCCGACTTTATTACCGGAAAAGTTTGGTGAAAATCTGGGCAAAATGGTGGTTGGGTGGGTCTTAGTGGTGGATACCGCCGCAAAGGGGTTGGACCGGGTCTCAAACGTAATTTATTCTTTGGGTTCGATATTCGATCGAAAGATAATTGGGTAATATGCAGATATAACCCTATATGTTGAGAAAAGTGCAAATATAACCCTGAGTTATTTTTTAGTGCAAATATGACCCTGTCTATTACACATAAGTGCAAATATAACCCTAAATCACTATTTCGGCATTGACTGGCCATTTCCGGCCATTGACCGACCGAAAATGACCAAAATGCCCTTCTAACCTAATACAAAAATTTAAAAGACAAAAATACCCCCCTCCACCAATCCACCACCACCAATCTGCCGCCACCACCACCAATCCGCCCGCCACCACTACCAATCCGCCACCACCAATCCGCCTGCCACCACCTGAGCACATCCCAGCCACCAGCCACACCACCACCAATCTGCCTGCCACCACCTAAGCCCATCCCCGCCACCACCACATGACCCCATCCCCGCCACCACCACCACCACCAATCCGCCACAACCTGAGCCTATTCCTCTGCTCGAAAATCAAGACCCATCCCCTAGCCCCGCCTCATCCATCAACCAGCCCAAGCTTTGACTTCCGTCGTGGCCCAACCCCAGCGCCACTAGGCTTCCGCCACCACCACCCAGATCCGCCTCCGCCGTGGCCTCACCCTAGCGCCGGCACCACCGACCCCTTCCCAATCAAAGCCCATCACTGCCACCATTCGAACGACTCTCCGCCACCCCTGGCCACCACGAACACCACCGTCGTGGCCCAACCCCAGTGCCACTAGGCTTCCGCCACCACCACCCAGATCCGCCTCCGCCATGGCCCAACCCTAGCACCGACACCACCGACCCCTTCCCAATCAAAGCCCACCACTGCCACAATTCGAACGACGCTCCGCCACCGATCGATGCTCCGCCACCCCTGGCCACCACGAACACCACCTCCCAGCCGCCACTACCTGAGCCTATCCCCGCCGCCACCACCTGAGCCCATCCCCGTACCTCTAACCACCAACCCCAAACTTCGCCGCTGCTCAACGCCACCCACGCAAACCCTAGCGCCACCACCTGCTCTGAACCATAGCGCCACCTCGCGCCACCACCTGCCCCGAACCCTAGCGCCACCTCGCGCCACCACCTGCCCCGAACCCTAGCGCCACCTTGCACCACCCCACCCTAGCGCCACCTTGCACCACCCCACCCTAGCGCCACCTTGCACCACCCCACCCTAGCGCCACCTTGCACCACCCCACCATAGCGCCACCTTGCACCACCCCACCATAGCGCCACCTTGCACCACCCCACCGCGCCACCAACCCCAAACTCCTCGCCATCGCCGCATCCTCCTCTGCCCTATCCTCGCCTCTACCATCATCAAGCCCCGAATCCACAACACCACCGGTGAACCCCTAGCCGCAAGCTCTCCGCCACCACCATCTGCAGATTGAATTCAGAGAGGGAAGGAGTTTGGAGCGGGGAAGGAAGGAAAGAGAAAAGAAAGGAAGAAAAGAGAAAAGAGAATGGAGCGGAAGAAAGAGAAAAGGAAAGAGAAAAAAGGGGTAAGGGGGTAATATTGTCATTTGAGAAAATTGTGTTATTTCAAGTTTTTTTTTAAAAGAATCCGTCAGGGAAGAATCCGTCAGGGACAAATCCGTCATTTCACTTCATTCCGGCCACAAACCGGCTAAAAAGGTTATATTTGCACATAACCTGAATAGATAGGATTATATTTGCACTTTCGAACATCGCAGGGTTACATCTGCACTTTCTTCAATTAAATAGGGTTATATTTGCACTTCTCTCAAGATAATTTTCACTAGTTTCTTTTAGTTGTCCGAGTATGGTCAGGGCCTACTGTATAGGCCTCATATACACCGTCTGGTTTTATATATTTTTAATTTATCCCGTCTAACCAAATGACATTCTCACATAAGACCAATTCATTCTTCTTATATTAATTGATGTCATTTGAACTACAAATACGTTTATCTTTTATAAAATGTTTTAAGGGTTAAATACATTTATAACCCTGACTTTTGGATGAAAATGTCAATAAAACCCTACAATCCCATAAAGTGTCAATTTAATCCTAATTAATTATTATATGTGTCAATCTAATCCTAACTTTCAAAAAATTTGAGCCGAAACATAGACAAATTCCCTAATTCCGACGTTGTCCCATGACATTCCGACAATAACAAGAAAGTGGAATGACAAAAATACCCTTGAGACTAAGAAGGTGAACAATTGATACCCACCTTGTGATGCTGCTCTATCGGGACTGCCACTGCTCCGCCAAAAACTGCTGATGCTCCACCGAAAACTGTCGTTGCTCTGCCAGAAACCGCCGCCCTTTCACCAACCACCATCGCTCTGCTGGAAACACTATTGCTCTGCCTGAAAACACCACCGCTTAGCCTCATCCACCCACACCATCGGAACCCTAAATGCGGCACACCCACCACTGCCGCCTTCTTGCCACCTTCTAGCAAACCTTACCCCCGCCACCCCCTAGCTCACCCATCGCCGATTTCCCACAACCATCACCTACCCGACACCGCTAGCAAACCCTACCCGCCCAGCCTCACCACCCATTCCACCGTCGACCAAAGTCGCAAACCCTACCTGCCGCCACTGCAAACCCAACCTATCACCCGCTCAGCCTCACCACCTGCTCTGCTGGCAACAACCGCCGCAAACCTTATGTGCCGCCACTGCAAACCCTACCCACCACCCGCTCAACCTCACTTCCTGCTCCGCCGGCAACCAATGCAGCAAACCCTACTCGCCACACTGCTCGGCCTTGCTCAATCACACGCTGCCTCGCCACCCGCCCAACCTCACCGCAAAAAACCCTAAGCCGCTGGAACCGGAGGAAGAAAAATGGAAGTGGAGTAAAGAAAGGGGGAAACGGAGAGAGGAAGGAAAGAGGGAATACGGAGGAAGAAAGGAAAAAATGAGGGTAGATACGTCTTTTCTCTTTTTTAAAAAAAAAAAATATTTGTAACGGCAAAATCGTCTTTTCCAGAAATCTGGAAAATAGAATATTGACTTAAAAGTTAGAGGAGTCAAAAGTTAAGTTTACACTTTGTGACATTGCAGGGTTATATTGACACTTTTAGTTAAAAGATAGAATTATTTTTAGACTAAATTATTTTTTTGGTACCCTTTAAAGTATTTTTTTACCATCTTTTGGTCCCCATTTACAAAACAACCCTTAGACGGTACCAACAAATTCAAAACAATTTTTTGGTACCCAAAGGTGGTTTTCAGGTAAAGTCAACGGTAAAATTGGTCACAATATATAAAATGACCATTATACCCCTGAGTTTAAAAAATTAAAAAGAAAAAATTTGTCAGGAGACTCGAGCTCGAGGGATCGAGGCAGGAGGTTTGAGGGCTCAATGCATGAGGTTCGAGGGAGCGAGCCAGGAGGTTCGAGGGCGTGAGCCAGGAGGCTCGAGGGCTCATGATGAAGTCAAAAATTTGAAAATTTTATAATTACTATTTTTTAATTGGAAATAATTTTAATCAGTAAAATTACCCTGACTATAACTGAAAATCATTTAGTCTTACCTGACAACCACCTTAGGGGACCAAACAAATTGTTTTGAATTTGTTCGGTACCGTCTGAGATTTTTTTTTGCAAATGAGGATCAAAAGATAGTAAAAGATACTATGTAGGGAACCAAAAAACAATTTAGTCATATTTTAAAACACTTTTCTCATATTTTAAAGACTAAATTTGTTTTTTGGTCCCCTATAATGTATCTTTTACCATCTTTTGGTCCTCATTTGCAAAACAACCCTTAGACGGTACCTAACAAATTCAAAACAATGTGTTTGGTCCCCAAAGGTGGTTTTCAGGGAAAGTCAACGGTAAAATTGGTCAAAATATGTAAAATGACCATTATACCCCTAAGTTTAAAAAAATAAACAGAAAAAATTCGTCAGGAGGCTCGAGGCAGGAGGTTCGAGAGCTTGATGCTTGAGGTTCGAGGGCTCGAGGCAAAAGGTTCGAGGGCTCGAGGCAAAAGGTTCGAGGGCTCGAGGCAAAAGGTTCGAGGGCTCGAGGCAAAAGGTTCGAGGGCTCGAGGCAAAAGGTTCGAGGGCTCGAGGCAAAAGGTTCGAGGGTTCGAGGGTTTGAGGTAGGAGGGTTCGAGGCTCGAGGCAGGAAGCTCGAGGGCTCAGGTTGTTTTACAAATGAGGACCAAAAGATGGTAAAAGATATTTTGTGGGGGACCAAAAAATAATTTAGTCTATTTTAAATATAACTAATCTTTTACGACTTCCATTCAAAACTAATTTAATAGTCTAAATCTCAATCCAAATTATAAATAGTAACTCGGTTTTTGTGAATGTTCGAAAGTCGGAGGGTTGACATAATTTAATTGTAAGTTTTAAAACCTTAAAATCCTTTCATCCTTTTATGCCAAGTAACAGAAGAAAATAATAATTAAGGGATGAACGAATTTATAACCTTGACTTTATGTTGAAAGTGACAATATAACTATACAATTTTAGAAAGTGATAATTGAATCCTAACTAATTATTATATGTGTCAATCTAACATAACTTTCGAAATATTTGTGCCGATATAGCCAAACTCCTTAATTCTGGCGTTGACCCATGAAATTTTGACAATGATAAGAAATGAATTGACGGTAATACCCTTGGCTAAGAATTTTAAAAAATTATACCTAAACTAACCTTGATCATATTTTTCTTCATGTTGTTGCTCCACCAGAAACCATCAATCCTTCGCCATAAAAAATTTGACCACCCCCCGCTGCCACCACTCAAAAGTCAGACCCTACCCCTCTCAACACACAACCACCCCTATTAGCTCACCACCACCCCTCTCAGCCCACAGCCACTCAGCCCTCTCCCCGGTCAGCCGACAGTACCCCACCACCTAGTGCTGCTCTCCTCTTCCCTCTCACGGCTCGCCGCCAGCTTCGCTCAGCCACCACGAACCTGTACCGCCAATTCACCTAATCGCAAAGCAGATGCGGTTAGGGCGCGAGGAGAACTTGTTAAAGAAACCCTATCTTTCGCTGTCAACGAAGCGCAGCGGATTCGCCATCAACGAAGGAGAGACTAAGGCTCTGCGAAGAACTGAAGTAAGGGGTCCCACTTTCCCAAGATATTAATAGCGCATCCACTTCCATTGTGGTTCAAACAACGGCTCCAATGACCATAAAGAGAAGTGCGACGAGATCTCCGAGAAGGCCCACCACTAGAAGTGCACATGAGGAAGTTTGCAGGGCGGGGCCAACTAGTGAGGCTTTGGAAAGTCTGAGGAATGCTCCAGCCGAGGAAGAGATGTGTTTTGTGGTTTTGTCTTCACTGGAGATGCTCTTTGCAGACGACTACTGCTACAACGTTGTAGATTGAGCTGTTTGTTGATGTGTTTTTTGTTTTGTGATAAGTAGTTTTTATTTTTGGAATAAATGTTTAATTTCAAATAAATGTTCTTATTTTTATATTTAAATGAAGTGCATTTTTAACCCTATATTTTGGATGAAAGTGCAGAAATGACCGTGTAAAATATAAAAGTGCGAAAATAACCCTAGAAATTGTTGACTGAAATGTCAACAGCAGAAATGGCCGAAAATTGGTGAAATGACCATTTTACACTTCTTTTTAAAAAATTGAAAAAACCAAAAAAAGGTTAAAGACGTGAATGCCTTTTTGACTTTTAACAAACTAAAACCCTACCCCTCTTTCTCCCAAAGTCATACGCCTCCCCCATTCCTCCTTCTTTATTTTTTAATTAAACCATCCGAGGATGGGGGGAATATGTATTAGGATCCCCTAACCTAAAGAAGTGGCAATTAGGCCTGAAGATTCATATATGATTACAAAAGTTCATCCATTTGATGGTCCAAGAGCTGAAAAAAGCTCCTGAAGCAATAAAGCACTTGCTTCCAAAAGAGGATGGAAACTGAATAAATGCCTGAACTAAGCTAATGGTCATCAGAGATCGAAGAAAGGGTACTTTCTTTATATACCATGTCGCTGTTTTCCATGAACAGGTCGGCGAATCGAAAAATCGAAACCCCTGTATGTCAGTGGAAAGCCAGCCGAAATGAATATAGAAAAAAAACCCATAAAACAGCGAAGAACAATTAGAGTAGTTATGTGGAAAACCGATCAGCATAGGTAACGTGCGAGAAAGCAGTAGGTCAAAATTATAGGCTTAAGCGAAGTCGCTTGTTGGTCAGTGATAGGATAGTGGTATCCGAGTCCAAGAAATGATCCACAGGCCATCCAGAAGCTTGCGTAACCAACCTGATGCAAATCAGAGAAGAGCAAAGTAGTTTCCATTCTAGAATATTGAATGCAGATTGATAAAATTAGGATGTATCTCATTGGAAAGTTCTCTGAATCAGGAACCTATTCTAATAACAGGTAGACCGAGTCTATCAAGAGATAAAAGTCCTCTGAGAACAGGTGGAGCAGACAGTATATCTATATGTCCTTGGAGATTATTTTCTAGTGAATATTTAGCAAGATAGTCTGCAGCGCAGTTAGCCTCCCTATGAATGTGTCGAATTGGATATGTAAGATGCCTAGAGCTAAGTGAACTGCAGATAGAAAAAATTCTCCAAGGGGAACTCATGGGATTATGAATACCTTTGACAGCAACTAAGCAATCTGATTCCAATTCACAAATTTCAATATCCAATTCTGAACGAATTTCATATCCATATTGAATAGAGATCACTTCAGCATGTAATGGTGAAGGGGATTGAAAAATTTTAGTTCTCATTGTAACCACGTTTCCAGCCCTATTCCTAACTACTACAGCCGAAGAGGATGAACCATCAATTTTCCATGAAGCATCTATGTTGATCTTATATCCTAAGTATGGCTTCATCCATGTTACAGCAGTTAATGGTCTCCTCCTCTTTGGATAAATATGGGGGATAATGTTAGACTCAGTCCAGTACTTATGCTTATCTAAATTACCAAAAAGGTGGTGTGCACAGTGAATATTTCAGAAATGATGTGTTTAATCTCAAGTAAACAAGCTGTTGTGGAAAAAGGTTCATTTTCATATATGATTTTGTTCCTCTTCACAAGATCCATATTGTGACAAGAAGGAAAGCTGTGATAATATTAGAATGAATCTTTGTTTCAGCCTTAAAAGACAGGAAGAAATCAGCTCTGCTATTCAAGTTTTCGAAAAAAAAGATGTTATAGATGTAGCAGATCACATACTCTATCCCAAACAGCAATAGAAGATGGGCATGAATTGAAAAAATGATCTAAATTATCTGTATGGTTCCTGCAGAAAGGGCATATCGATGCACATCGGAATCCTAACCTAGCCAATATATTATCAAAGGGGAGTATGCCATTCATTGCTCTCCACAGTATGACAGACATTTTCCTAGGGATGAAAGTAGACCATACCTTGCTAAATGTCTGATTTTTACTTTCCTCTGCCTGAAAATATGGTATGCCGAACGTATTGTAAACAAACTGTCAGTGCTTGGGGTCCAAATTAGCCTATCCTCGTGATAGTACTCCAGTTCTGCTACCTGCAATATGTCAATTATATTGGTAGCCAAATATGGCTCCAGCTGTGGAAGGAGATTAGCTTTATTTTGTATGAAAAACCTAAGAGAAATATCCCCAAAGGGGATATTTCTCCCATCCGGCCATTCATAGAAAAGTGCTCCATCTCCAGTCCAATTAGAGTTCCAAAAAGAGCATTCTCCCAATCCATAAAGCACCTTAGTGAATCTGTTTGCCTTAGCTGTGATATGGCATATTCTATTCCAAGTATGTGATTTTTTATAGGAATTGGGGAGTGACCATATTAAGGAGGTCCATTGGTTTTTATTATGTTGCAATTTCCACCACAATTTACATGAGAAGGCATCAACTATAGCTTTTATATCTTTGAAGCCTATGCCATTTTCATCTATTGGTAGACTAATGTTTTTCCAGGATCTCCATTTTTTCCTATCAGTACTATCCACATTCCCCCAAAAGAAATTTGAAGCAATTTTTTCCATTTTTCTTAACACTATCTTAGGAGGACTTAGAACAGCAAAAATATGCGTAGAGATCGAAATTAGGCAATGGTTAATGAGTACAATCTTACCTGCAGTGGTAAGCCATCTATTCTTCCAGTTGTTGATTGTTTTCTCCATCCATTCTAGTAGAGGCTTGTAATGTGCCTGTAAATTCCGACCTGAAAAAATAGGAACTCCCAAATACTTGAAAGGTAAAGAACCTTGTTCCATTCCCAGTAACCTCCTAATAGAGAGGATGGTCTGGGAAGGGGTTCTGTGAGAGACAAAGAATTCTGATTTCGCAAAGTTAACCTTTTGTCCAGTGGTCTGCTCATATGCAATTAAAAATCCTTTGAACCTCTTCAAGGTTGTAGGTTTAGCATTGCGAAAGACTGCTGTATCGTCAGCGTACATTAGGTGAGATACAGGTGTGCAAGATAGGGGTAAACTAAAATGTTGGAGATATCCGATGTTAAAAAAAAAATTTTAACCTCTAGAGAAAGCTTCGGAGAGCAGATTATACAGAAAAGGTGATAGGGAATCTCCCTGTTTTATGCCTCTAGATGCAAAGAATCCTGAAATTACTCCATTAATTAAAACAGAGAAGTGAGCTGCAGCTATGTTATGCATAATGATTTTAACAAAAATACCATGAAAGCCAAAATGAAGAAGTATGGAGTTGAGGAAAGACCAAGAGACTCTATCAAAAGCCTTTTGCATGTCAAGTTTTACAATTAAATTGTGAGCCTTTGATTTTCTATTTAAAATTCTGGTCATTTCCTGCATTTGGAGCACATTATCAGTGATATCTCTTCCCTTGATAAAAGCACTTTGTTCAGGAGAAATTAAGGCAGGCATTAATGGTTTGATCCTTTCCATTAACATTTTTGAAAACACCTTATTAACAAAGTTAGATAGACTAATTAGTCTAAAATCAGAGAAGGAGATAGGGACTGGTTTTTTGGGTATTAGGGTCAGCCAGGTGCTGGATATGGCTTTTGGAATATTTCCATTACATAGAAAATCATTTGCATCATCCAGCAAGTCATTTTTAATGTTTTCCCAGAAGGTGGTATAGAAATCACCTGAGAAACCATCTGAGCCCGGGGCACTAGATTTGTTTAAATCAAAGACTGCATGCCTAAGTTCCTGGATTGTGAACTGTTGGAGAAGGAGTATATTTTGCTCTTCAGTAATTACTTTAGGTATTTCCATTAGAAAATAATTAAAGTAAGATCCTAATTTTGGAGTGGAATCCTCATTTAATAAATCCTTATAAAAACGAACTCCTTCCTCTTTAATCAATTGAGGATCTGAAATCCAGTTTCCTAAACCATCTTTGATTTTGCTAATTCTTGATCTAGCTCTTCTTTCCCTAATGGTATGGTGAAAATAACTAGTGTTAGCATCTCCATACTTAAGCCAATTTAACCTTACCTTTTGCTTTAAAAAATGATCTTTTCTTTCTAAGCTCGGAGCAATAAAGCTTTAGATTTGTTCAGTTCAACTAAGTCCATCTCATGTTGAGATTGTTGAAAAGTTATTTCCAATTCACTAACTCGTTCCTCAGCTTGAATCAGGTTTAGATTGACATTCCCAAAACTGTTCTTGTTCCATTCTTTAATTTCACACTTAAGCCTCTTAAGTTTAAAAACTAAACCCGACATTCCTCGTAGAGGGGATATTAGATTCCAGTTTCTGACCACTAGTTCCTGAAAATCTTGTCTATTAGACCACATATCCTAATATCTAAAAGGCCTAGGAACCATTTCAGAAGCAGATTGTATAGACAATAGTAAAGGAGAGTGATCGGATGTCATTCAATTTAAAAATTGGATTGAACTATTAGGATATAAATCCAACCAATCTAGATTACTGAGTCCCCTATCTAGTCTTTGGAAAGTGAGATCTTTGCATTTATCCCTAACACGGTTATTGCACCAGGTAAAAGAGTTACCTACCGTTGTAATTTCATGCAGATCAGAATTATTAATGAAGTCATTAAACTGTTTCATGCTTTTATGAGGGGTTGATTTCCTTCCTTTATATTCAGAAACAGAGGCCACCGTGTTAAAATCACCAATAAATATGGAGGGTTCGGTAGGTGTGGTGCTTAAGTCATTCCAGAGAGTTTCCCTCATTTTCCTGTGAACACTAGCATATATAAAGAAACAGTTCCAACTAACTGAGGTAGCAATTTCTGTGATTCTAGCTTGTAGATATTGATCTGATTCATTGATAGTGATTAAGTGAAAAGACTGATTCCAAAGGATCCAGAATTTTGCATTTTGAGCTGTGAGTGCATACTTATAACCTAGGTCATGCATTAAAGTATTAACATGTTGTTTATCATGCCAAGGTTCAATCAGACAAAGGATATCAATCTTATGAGTCAACATAAGAGTTTTTAATCTATCCATTGAAGTTCCATATCCTCTAACATTCCACACTAATATGTTTCCTATGATTGTGTATGTAATCATTTAAAAACCATTGGGATTGCTTTGTGTGAGGATCTTAGCTTCCTAAGTTTAACAGTAGAGGCTTTACTATTAATACCTATAGTATCCTCACCTTTTGCATTACTGTCTATAAAACCTTTCAATTTAGGAGGACTTACCTTAGTGTGCACACTGTGTTCAAACAATGTGGATTGATCTGCTATGACTGGTGCATCCATTTGTACTTCAATCTGTGCAAGATCATGGTTTGTTGGTGATTTGGTTGCTGAAATGAAGATTTGATCCGAGTGTCGACCATCCTGCTTATTTCCAGGAGTTTGTGGTCCCTCTGGTGTGGTTGCAGATTTACCAATTGTTTTTGAGGGGGCTAGTTGCTCATGAGTTTCCAGGGGTTCGTGGAAAACATCCACAGCATCTCTTTCCTGTACATCTTCATTAAATACATCTAAGGATTGAAATGCGTTAGATATTGATACAGTGTTTGTTGTTGCTAGATCTTCCATTAGGGGTGTTCCTTGCTGTTTGTTCTTTTTTCTCCAGAAAGTAGCTGTAATAGGTTTTGATATATCATCCAAAGAGTAGAAATCAGGTCTTTTCTTATCAATAGTGGTGAAAAGATTGAAATTGTTATCCTGGTGAGGGCCTGCTTGATTTCTTTGGATTTGGAATTCATGTTCTTTTTGAGACACAGTTAAGGCCGAGGAACCTGCAACATTAGCCGTAGCTATAGGTTCAGAGTGTAATTGTTTATGAGAATCTAATTGTTTCGGATTCCTACTATCCCTTTTTTCAGTTTTTGTTTTTGTTTCCATGTGCTTCTTCTTTAACTCAGGGTGTAGGAAATTGCATTTATCCTGGTTATGACCTATTATCCTACAGTGAGGGAAATAAGATGGGATTTCCTCATATTCTATGGGATAATCTGCAACTTTATTACCTATTCCTACCACTATGGATGATGGTAGTTGTGACAGAAGATCTATTTCAACACAGACTTTAATTGCAGAAGGTCTAGTCAGAGCAGATGTTGCAGCATCCATTTTTAAAAACCTACCTATCTGACTACTCATTCCAATGATAGCAGAGGTATTATAAAAATGAAGAGGGAGTTTGTGGATCGTTACCCACGCTGGAACAATCGACGACTCAGCAGTTGGAGAAAAGTCAGGTGACCATTTCTGAACTTTCATCACGGCTCCCTGAATCATCCATTGCCCCTTCATCCAGCATCACTGGTAGTCTTCATGATCCTGAAACCTAATGAGCACATGACGATAACCAATTGAGCCTAGTTGAAATTTAAATTTAAAGCCAATGGATTTGAAAGCACAGTGAAGATGCTCCATAGATGGTTTTCCTCTGTTGAATTTTCCTACTAGGGCGTACTGGTAATGGGAGGCCAGTCGTTCTCCTTCCTCCTGAGGAAGGATAAACGCAATCTTACCCTTATACTCAGTAATGGGATGTAGGTTAGGGGTGTCGGGTAGGGAAGTGAAGAGCGGTGGTGGTTTGGCAGTTAGGGCTTGGATAAAGCTCTTGTTGGTGGCGATGCCCATATCCACGGAGGGATTGGGCGTTGGCAACGCCATTAACGACAGAAATGACCGTTAATGACAGAGCACTGAGCAAGGGAAAGAGAGAAAGAGAGGAAGAGAAACAGTAGTGTCCCCGACTCCTCCTTCAACATATCACCACCCTCCTCTCTTCCGCACGCCGCTGACCAAACTAGTCGTCTGCCACTAATGAATTCAATGGCAGGGTTTGTCAATCCGCCTGCGTGGTGCTGGATGGTTCAATCTGTCGTGACGCCATGGCTCCAGTCCATCTTTGTGAATCGGATTTGAATGAAAATCGGGTCTGCAAATCAGGTTTGAAAGTGGGGGTGGTGAGGAGGTGGGATGGGTGACGGGGGTAGTGCTGGGCGGAAGTGGTGATAATGGGAGATGAAAGTGGGCGACGCCGCTAGGGTTTAAGGCGGAGATAGTGGTTCTGGGGGAGGTGGGTGGCGCTACTAGGTGGCAATTCTGGGCATTGTTGGTGGTGGCCTGCGAGCGGTGGTGGTCAGTAGGCAGCGCTGTGGTGGTAAGTGGGTGGCGGAGGTGGTGGTGGTAGGAGCAGGCGACGAGTGGTCTGTAGATTGGTTAGTTTGGTTGTGTTTCTTCTTGTTTGGTAATCTCTGGTAGTCCAAATTTTCAGATCGTTTAATCGGGTTTAGGATCAGTGGAAATTGGTGGTGGAGGTCCAGTGGCGGAGGCGGTGGTGCACGATAGAGGCGATGGCGTGGTTGATTTTGTTTGGTGTATCTCGCTTCGCCGCTGCCATTAAATTCTGTAGATTGGTTTGTTAGTTTGGTTATTTTCTTCTTGTAGATTCATCCGGCCTTGGGATCAGTTGTCTGTGCATTGGTTAGTTTGGTTGATTTTCTTCTTGTTTGGTTCTCTCTGGTCAATCCAAATTTACAGATCTTTAAATCGGGTTTAGGATCAGTGGTAGGTGGTGGTGTAGGCGGCGGTGCACAACGGTGGAAGGGGTCCGGCAGCGGAGGTCTGGTGGCGATGGGTTTAGGGTGTTTAAAGTTGGAGAAGAAGCTTAGGGGTATAATGGTAATTAGATATTTAATTTTATGTTTAGGGGTATTTTTGTCTTTTCATTATTAGTCAATGCCGAACTTACATTGGTCTACGTCGGAAATCAGCCAAAAGGGTAAAACTGCACATTTTAATTAAAAGATATGGTTACTTTTACACTTTTAGATTTTATAGGGTCATTCATGCACTTTTTCAATCTTATACGGCTACTTTGCACTTTTCCCTTTATTTTTTTAAGTCAAGGACAAAATTATTTTTTCACCTGAATTTGGCCAAATAAATATTGACTAAAAAGTCAACTAAGTCAAGGATTATTTTGGCACTTTCTAATCTTGCAGGGTAATATTAGCATTTTAGGTCTAAAGTCGTGGTCATTTTAACACTTAACTCAAAAATTAATTACGTGAGAAATTTTATTGCAGTGGTTACGATAATTTTTTTTTATCCACTTAGCCATTAACCATCACCTACATGTACTAAAATGTTTCACATAAAATATTTTTTGTTCCAAGTTAAGGTCAAACATTACTGGAAAACAGGTGCATAGGCACCGGTACGACTCCAATACTGGTGCTAATTTTACCATTACCACCGGTATAAATGTATGAACAACGATGTGCGGTGCCTTTGTAACTTAAAGCACTGTAAACATAAAAATTGGTGCTCAATACCAGTGCGATTTTGAAAATGAATAACAAATGAGATAACTGGGTGAGCACCGGTTATGCATGTACTGGTGCATAAAACCTGTTATTCCACAAAAATCAAGTGGGAAAATGGAAAATGTATGCGGGAAATAGGAATATTGTAGCACCGGTATGGTTTTTAGGTTGTAGCACCGGTATAGAACCGGTGCTATTTGTACATAACAAAAATTTGGGCAATAGTGCAATTTCAACATTATGCAATCATGTCCATTTCGGGGATGTTCCATTTATTTAATCATGTCTAAATATCATAGTTGTGAACTTGAATTATGAAATTTCATTATGGAACTGCCAATTTTGGTTTTCGACAATTCCGAGATTTTTGGAGGGACCTAAGTGCAAGAAGTAAAAAGTTCATTGGAACGCCCAAATTAAAATCCGCTCAAACGTAATTCTACATTATGAATCTGTAAAGTAAATACCAAGACTTAATTAAAAAATTATGAATATATCTTCACAAAACACTACCAATAATCCTCTCCGTTAGAACTTCCTAACTTCCTAGTAATCTATAGTAAGATACTATAATGCTTGCACTAGCGGTTTAAATTTTTTCACTAAAAGTTACTTTTCTGTTTAAAAACTTCAACCCACCCATGGAAACCTAATATGAAATAAATTTGATCAAAAAACGACGGTGTAACGCATTTGTGGGTAATAGTACAATTTTAGCAAAGTTACGTATGGATCCATTTTGGGGAACCGTCATACACAATTTCCAAACACGGGAATGACAGAATGTTTAATTGATTTCTTATTAATCCAATTACTTAACTTCATTAACCAAAAAAACAATCCAACGATACTGATGAATAGATGAACAATTTGGGGTGAAATTTAAAAGTTTGGAAAGTATATAACTAGCACCGGTATTTCAGCACCACTTGAGAAGTTATAGCACCGGTAGCTTTACCGGTGCTTGACGCTTAGAAATTTTGTATCTCCATTCCTCTCTGTTTCTAAAAAACAATTCTGAAGCAGCCTGAGGCAGCTGCGTTTACTAATATGAGCACACGTAACAATACCGGTGCTTGATACTTAGAAAAACAAATCCATCATTGCTATTGGGTTCCAAACATGATGAAAAAAATTCAAATATATGCAGTCTGGAGCAGCTGCGTTATTCTATAGGCACCGATATTCCGCTATCTCTACCTGTGCTAAGATGACGTGTACATCTGAACCGTTCAGTATTCCCTTTCATTAAAACTCAATCGCCAATCGTTTGAACCCGCATTTACTAATATTCAACTAAACCCTATGTTTTTCCCTCACAGTCGATGCCACAAAGGCCAACCACCGCCGCTGCCAAGACCTCTGACACCACTGCAAATGGAGAGGATGGCCACAACGGCACAAGGCGTAGCCGCTGAAGGACCACCTCTGAATTCACATCCGCAAACCCAATGTTGGATTCTATTGTGCGTGGTCTCAAATCGAAAATCAGAGGCAAGGTATGCGTGTTTTTTTTGGTGTTTTGATTTTAAAGTTCTTCCCTTCTTTTTGAATAATGTTTATAGACTTGTTGTTTTTGTATATGAATATGTATATGTGTGTATTTGCCTGAAAATAAGGTTAGGATATCTAGTTTTTGTTGTTTGTAGGTCAGAGATATCTATGATGGAGGGGATTATCTTGTTCTTGTTTGTTTGTAGGCTTTTGATTTTTTTAACAATTTTATTTCAGTTTTGTTAACACGCTTTTATTCATGTAGCTAGTTCACGAGAGAAGCTACGAAAAGATGGGGTGGGGAAATATATACAAGAGACGCTATTGTAATTTATTATGATTACAAGGTTTGTTGATTCTTTCTGAAAGAATGGTTTTTTGGCCTTTTTGTTTCTTTGTTTAATGCTATCTGTTGATCGTTGCTATTCGATTGCTTTTGTAGGGAAGTTTTGAATTTGGAATTCATTGGCTTCCTTAGGTCTCGTTGAATGGAATTAGGTTTCTTTATTCTGTATCTTATTCACTCATGTATTGCAATACTAGTAGGGATATCCTAGTGTAGTGCATGTGGTTAACGTTTGTTATATTTAAGGTACACTGATAATGTAGGGAAGACAGTATGGGTAGCAGATGTTTAAATTGTGGAGATATTACGGTGTACGGACCTTTGGAGCAAGGAATGTTTGACATGGTTTGTTTAAACATTCTTTGCTTCGGTTGCCCAAGAACTGCTTAATTTCAACATTTTAAATTACTAAGCATTAGTTAAAGGGCACTGCATAGGTTGCCTTCGATTCATGTATTTCCCTCTAACACTGTAATGCTTATAGCAATTATAGAATTCTTCTATTTCAAACGTGGAGATTTTGTAGTCTTCCATTTCATTTGTAGAACTTGTTCATTTGTAGCTTAGTTTGTGACAGCAAGGTGTGTTTGACATAATTTGTTTAAACACTCCTTGCTTGAGTTGCCCGAGAACTGCTTCATTTCGACATTTTAAATGACTAAGCATTAGTTAAAAGGGCACTACATAAGTTGCGTACGATTAATGTATTGCCCTCTAACTGTATAATGCTTATAGCATTTGTAGAACAAGCTTAATGGAGGAAGAATTAGTTTGATGGCACTGCAATTGCTTTCCATTCATGTAGTGCCCTCTAACTAAGTTATGCTTCTTCCATTCTGCAAAGGAGCTATGACTTTAGTAGTGCATTATAAATGTGGAACTTTTGTAGTGTGTAAGACACTGAAAAAGGCAGGGTGTGTTCATTGATAAGACATATGTAAACACACCATGCCTCTTTCAGTATGCTTAAATGCTGCATCATTACGACATTTGAAATTGTTATGTTCGACAACAATTAATTATTTTGTGCAGGATAGATATTTCCCTTGAAGCAAGGATAGATATTGTTTTGTTGTACAACTTTATAATTTAAATTGTGCAGAATTTGTTGGTGTTTTGTTTATTTGTAGTTGATGTTTAAACTGCGAAAATGTTACAGTCTACGGGCCTCCGGAGCAAGGAGTGTTTTCCATGGTTTGTTTAAACACTCTTTGCTTCGGTGTCCCGAGAACTGCTTCATTTCGACATTTTAATTTACTAAGCATTAGTTACAGGGCACTGCATAGGTTGAATTCGATTCATGTGTTGCCCTCTAACTATTTCCGTTACTAAAGTTTTGTAAAATGCATCAGAACTAGTAACATGTTGATCATTTTGACTGAGTGACAAACTATATTAAGACTTAAAGGTCTTTTCCCTGCAAGTGAGTTTAAAATTACTGCTGTATTTTTTTTTAATTGCCCAAATTCTAACATCGGTATTTTGAACATTTTCAAACCGGTGCGTATGATTGAGCCTATGTACCACATTACTAGAACTACTTACATACACACCGATATAAAATTCATAAAATACCGGGGCCAATAGGACCATTGTCCACTAGCTCGGATCATGGTAGCTTGGTCTATCACGGATTGGGATAGGTGATCTATCACTCACACCAAGATCTGAATTTGTTTGTCAATTTATGATTATATTATTCTTAGATCCATCCGTAATATTATATATATTGGAGAGGCAAAATAGATGGTTATGTGGGTCAAGTGAGTTGTCTATTTTAAATTTATGTCGGTATGGATAAAATGAGTAATGAGTTAAATGTGTAATGTATTAAACAGGTAATTGAAAATTGTGGATCGGGTGGGTTGAGTTTTCGGATTGATCACGGATTTATTCATATGGGTTGATATCTGTGGGTTTACCCATATGAATTTATATGTGAATCTATATGTGTCAATATATGGGTTGAAACCCAAGGGTTTACCCGTATGAGTTTGAATATAAACTCATATGGGTCAATACATGGGTTGAAACCCGCAAGTTTACCAATTTTCAACATGTGAGTTAAAAATAAATTTTCACCCAATGATTGAGCGGTTTCAAACCCACCCAACCCGACCCATTTTTAACCCACAATAAAACGGGTCGAAATGGGTCATTCCCATATTATTTAATTATCAACATTACCCAATCTGTATTTGACTCGTCCGCCCATTTATCACCCCTAATTATATATTAGTAAGAGCAATTTTCTTACTTAATTAAATTGATAAAATTAATAGTTAAATCTTACCGAACAAGTAGAAATTTTAGTTTGAATCGCTCAGACCATAGATCTTAATGGTAAAATCAAATGGTTCATAAGACAAGAATCAGCACTTTCTGATCGTACGATCATGACCAAATAGGATCACTTCATTTGATATAAAGATCATTTTACATCAATCCATAGTTGGTAATCTAACAAGGACGGGTGCATAAGCAGCGTTTTCGTAAACCGGCACAGTAACCGTCGGAAAAACCTTCGTTCCGGCAAACAAGACCGCAGTTGTGGTTGCTGAAACAGGGCCCCTTGAAACCCTCGCTTGGGGACTCGCAAGTTCTGGCCATCACCACCTGCATTTGGTCTCCATGACAACTTAAGACCACTAGCACCGCCATTAACACAACAACATCAAGCTTACGCTTCATCTCCATCGAGTTTCACAATTGAAAAGACTAATGAATGTTACTAATTTGTAGATCTTATTTGGGATTAAATATTGTTTGTATGGAGAAGCTAATTAACCACCTTTATATTGTGAAGTTACGATAATGGTTGCTTACAAGTGGCATATCGGGTACATGCAGCACTACACGTTTCATGTTTTGCATGCTTTGATTAAGCAATAACTACTGGCTGCTTCATGTTTTTCATGCTTTGATCAAGTAATAACTACTGGTTGCTTTCGAATATTAGCTGTTTCATGTTTTGCATGCTTTGATTAAATGATAACTACTGGCTGCTTTCAAGTATTAGCTGTATCCCAACCCAGATTTTTTTTATTTGGGATTTATTGCACGTGGAGATGTTGTGAACCAAATTGAAATTTGATTTTACCTAATTAATTCAATAAATACTACCGTGTTTTAACATATCATATCTAATCAAGTATGCAATAAAGTAAAGCATGAACGCAGTTCGGTGAAATCCACCTATATCTGCGCGCTATGCCCAGCTTAGAATCACTAATCAGAAGGATACAGTATAAAGTACACCATACAATATACTTATCTTAATTAATTATAACATGTGAATTCTGCAAGCTTCCCTTGCTACTGATCCGCCTTAATCAGACTACTTCTTACCTCGAAACTCGTCGATGCTGGATCTCCTCCTCCCAAGGAATTAAAGTATATGATTCTGAACTTGATCAACATTTAAGTTCTTGTTGGATCACAGACGAATGACTCTGTAATACCTCTCGAAAGATATAAATCTAGATGCGGATTTTTCTTCAATTAATCCGTGAGTGGCACAAAAGATTGGAATTCTCCACATTTGTCTTCAAAAGATTACGTTTCCAAATCTACTTCTGAAACATATCCAAATCTCATAAATAAAGAAATTTTCACTATCTCAATTATCCTATAATATTAAATAAATCAAAATTCATAATTATAGGGATTTTCCATAAATCTAACATGCTTCAATCACACGCCTAAAATAATATATTGTGAAATCTCCAATATTCCATAACTCAATATTCACTCAATATTTTCAACTGATTAAATCCTTATAGGCTCCACCTTTCCATTTGTTTCAACATGGAAAGTCTTCTTACGCATGCAGTCTTCTGCAAATGTAATTCTTTCTCCACCTAATATTCTGATTATAATCAAATCTCTTGGTGATAAGAATTACCAAATCTAATCCTTTTAAGTATGAAATTAGAATAACTAGAATATCTCATCTTTATCCTAACCATAACTGAATATTCCAATTCCATAACATTAATCCAATCCCACAAATATATGAACTGGTATATTCTCCAAATCAAATACAACTTGGACGAGATGTACACTTCTCGGATTCAGTACTCAACCTTTCCTTATTTCACCAAAATTTCTTCTTTAATGTTGCAACTCAATAAAATCATATTTGCATAATTACTACAAATTGTCAATTAACAAATCTGTACTTTACACAAATGATGTCATGGGTTCAATAATTTTTTTGCTTTACATTATGGGTGATTTACGTGGTGATCTTTCACTGAATACCCTAATAAATTTTTTTATACATCGGGAAGTTGTTATTGGTATAAAACAACATTGCTTTCATGTTGAAACTACCTCATCGTACGTTGTGTGCTCTTCACACCAAAACTTCTACAAGTTGTCAAGTAATAGTGTCGGATATACGTCGATCTCGTTACCGGGTTGTTTAGACCCTGGAATCATCAATGACAGCGAAACATACTTTCGTTTCATCATTAACCAAAAGGGTAAATTTTAAATAACAACCATGATGGGTCACAAACTGTGAGTACTACTCAAATTTCCAAAGTGGTTCATATCGTTGGTAGATAGCTCTAGACGCAAGTTCTGTGGTTTATTGCCAAACTCCGGGTACATATCATTAATCTTCTTACGATGATCAACGTATGAGGTTTGCCGAATCACATCGTCGTCGGGTTTCAATCTGTCAGCATGCCATGTCAAATGTTTTGCATCATCCTTGTTTACATACAACTGTTTCAACCTAGAAATTATTGGGAGGTACCATATAACCTTTGATATCATTTGTTTGATCGTGTTTGTAATAACCACACCGGCCGCATCAATATCGTTGGACTTTGACTTGTATCGTGGCTCATTACATATTCTGTAACGATCTCTATCTTTATCCCACATCCCTTTGTAGAGAATACCATTATTCAAGCAAGCATTAATCTTTTTCATTCTCCATTCCCATTGGACATAGGTTCTTCTTAGTAGCATAAACACGGTCGGGCAGAAGATATTCGGCCGGGATGAAAACCTTTATCAACTGCAGCGCTTCTATCATTCCCTTTTCAAAGTGGCCATATTTAGCTTTCATATTCATCACACTAAGGGTCGCATGAATACGGTATGTTTCGATCCTGCATACAACTAAAGGTGTTACCTTGTCATTGTACATAGCTTGTAGGACCTCTAGTCTACCCACAAAATCCCTAGCTACATCCACTGCTCAATCATCCAACCGCTCGTTGTAATCCATAGAATATGCAGCCCTATCAGTCTCAACACCATCATGTACATCCCCACGTTTTCCGTGCCAAATCCAACTCGTATACGATCCTTCGAAACCCCAAAATATCAAATGTATGTAATTAAACATCATTTTGCAATCTTTACAAGGACATCAAATGAATGAGATGTTTTCTATCCTTGCATAGTTGGGCATCATCTTAATGAAATATTCAACAAGTTGAACATACTCATACGGGGTTCTTAGGTCGTCCGAAATAATACTTGCACCGTCCATTAATATTTACTGACCCTACCAATAAGGTGACAAGTGTTCAACATAGGTTTGATTATGAATGAATAAACAGACAGTATACCTTTGGAAGTAGAGAAGTATGTTAAATACCTCTAACAAGCGTTTTGATGACAACCATTCAAGAACGCCCAACACCTCCAGCAGACTTCACAATTAATACTACAGACAACACTTATTACCTCAGTTTTTCAGGCCTTTTTACCTCGGCTTTTTTTCCCTGAAAAACCAAAGTAAATGCGGGCGAAGTAAAAAGGTTACATTTTACCTTGGTTTGAAACTGAGGTAAAATGTACTTTTTTACCTTGGTTTTGGACCGATGCTAACATATTGTATGTGCGATGTCGGTTTTAGTATTAAGACCAACGACATGATACGGTATCTGCGACATTGTTCTGATCGATATCAAGATGTCAGACGATCAACGTCGACCATACCAAAAAGATACGAGATTGGAGAGGAATCTCTGCGATGTCATTCTAGCCGGCGTCGTTCTAGATAACTACAACATCACAGATTGGGAGCACTACCACAGAGACCCATCTCTAGCACCAGTTTTTTTGTTCTAGCACCAGTTTTTTCGTAAAAAAAACCGGTGCCTAAGTAACCGGTGCTAAATTAGCACCGGTTTTTTTGTTAGCACCAATTTTTCAACCGGTGCTAATTCCGGTTTTTTTGTTAGCACCGATTTTTCAACCGGTGCTAAATTAGCACCAGTTTTTTTTGTTAGTAGCGATTTTTCAACCGGTGCTAATTTAGCACCAGTTTTTTTGTTTTTATTTACGACGATGAAAAAAATCCCTTCCTCTGAAAGCTGCAGCGTGCTGCCGCTTTCAGAGAAAGGGAAAAAGACTCAAAATTAACAATTTTATTCCACATTAATTTAATAATAAAATCAACTTCACAAAATTAATAATTTATTTCCACATTAATGTATACAAACACCTTGTCTTGCACGACTATGACAAGAATAAAACTACTGCAGCACAATTTATGGTGCACTGCCTTCACTTATAGCTCTAGAATCTCAGTTTCTTCTCTACTCTTGCAAAAACAAAGATGAAATGAGCACATAGTTGGGAGAACCAAACCTATCAGCAGTAATTATAATTCCCAGATTCCGAATTGGAGGTAAAGAAAGGTACAAGTGGTTTGTGAAACAATCTAATGATTCTGGAAAAATGATCGACAAGAACAAGATGGACAGTAAGAATGATTACTCATTGTGGTTAAAGAGATATTCGTTTGAAGCAGAACTGTTGCCAGGAAGTGGCTAAAATCCTTGGAATGAGAATGAAAGAATCTTGAACAATCCATCGGGGTTGCATGTACCTGCACGTTGCAAAAATATCAGTGTATTCAACGTCTCCACCATGGATAACCTAGCATATTCATGGTTTAATTCACCCTTAACTATATAAAATATTACTTCATTCATCCTTATAAAAATGGTGTATTGTTTCTTCAATAGTACAAGAAATATGATTCGTTTTGTTTTAGGCTAAGGTGACGCTACTAGTACCTCCAAGAACGTGTTGGAACCCAGTACAAGATTCACATAGAAGAAGCTCTCTTTGGCTTACCCAATGACCAGCATCTTCCAACACATGCATTTCAACTCCACCTCCCTTTTCAACTGCTTACTCCTCAGCAACATGAAGTCTCTGAAGATCTTCAAGTGCCCACCTGTGCAAACTCTGTTCTGCTTTCAAAAAGTTTACATGTACACCTCGAGGGACATCTTCCACTACCTTCCTGCAATGCATGATGAACATCAGGTCACACAAGGGGTCACAATTCAACTAACTCAAACAACATGTTCACGTTCGCTTAAATGTAGCACCTTGTTGATTGTTTATATATCTAAGCCAAGTTAATTCACCCTATGCTACATCAGTTCTCAAAGACAAAGTCGATATGTGCAATAGTGAATCAAATAGTGCATAACAGATCTAATACTAGAGCAAACTTACATCCATCAAAATTAAATCACAGAAATTAAACATGCAAACCTGTCGAACATTAGGGTTCTCATCATTATAGGCCTCCAATAGGAAAAGAAGATATACCTCAGGCTAATTTGAACACTAAATTGAACTAATCAGAACACATAAATTTTTAATAAAAAATGCAGGCAGTAGGGTAAAATTGATTCGTCAATTGATGCAAGTGTTACTCCCTCTATCCTAACTTAAGTTACACAACTTAACTTTTCACGATTGATTTAAAATGCAAACACAGCAAAAACAACAAACACAGCAAAAAAATAGAGAGAAGAGAACTTTTGATTATGTGCAGCAACATCCCCACCTTGATTATGGTTAATGCAATCAAACCTCCAACATCCTATCCCAAAATCAAGGCTATCTATAACCATAAAAATAAGAAAACACCAGTTGTTTAAAACCAAACTAAAGATGGAAAACTTGCAACATGATAATTTCCATCTTTAGTTGTCAAACTCCATTCTTCGAAGCAGTGAGAACAAAACACGGGTAAAACAAAGAATCAAACATTAATATGGAGAAATCACAAAGTTCAACCTTGTTTTTTATTTGTCCACATTAAAAAATTTATAAGTTTAAAACCATCCTCAAATTTAGACCAAATAAAAGTTCCACTTAAACATTACACATATAATGAACTGAAAAGAGATCTTCATGACAAAATCTCACACAAAATGTATAAATAAACTCTTCAACTTCCAAACAACACAAGACGAGCACACCATTTGAAAGCATAGCTGGAAAAAAAACATTGCCCATGTCTTTCTTGATACTGAAATTCATGCAAGAATTTGATTTTACGAGACTATATGGATATTTCTGGCACACAGATCAGACAACATCACTTTAGAGTCTATGAAGGATAGGAGTATAGGACTAATAGTACTACACTAATGCACAAGGATGCTGCTAAAGATAGAATATACCCATATCTTGGTTGCCAAATTCAAAAGATAGGCATGACAAAAGCTTCACCACATTAATACTTACCCAAAAAAAACTGATTGGTTCTTTGATGTAAAGGACTTGAGCTCAAAAGACAAAAATAACAGCAGATAAGGAGAACCAGCTCGAAATAATGAAACCACACGATTCCAGTTTGCAAAAAAATTTAAAGATACAAACTTTTAGCAACCAGAAGGAAGAAAAACATAAAAAAGATCCAAAACCAAGCATAATAAATAACTAACCTAACAACATGTGCTTCAAAAAATTATCATAACAATATGTATATTGACATCGGCTCAAACGAACTAGAATGGAACTTCATCAAAGATTCACCTGTGCATTGGTAAGCGCAGCTGGCGATAGGAGCTCCGACAGAGAGGAGCGGTGTGGAGGTGGTGGAGAGCATCGCCATTGGAGGTGGGAAACGAAGGGTGGCGTGCGATGTTAGCACAGTGACAATGAGAGCTCCGGTGGAGGGAAGAGGGAAATCAGTAGAGGTGTTGGGGTGGGAGAGGTACAAAAATTTAGGGTTAAGGTTATGGAGAGAAAAGGGAAAATTTGGGGTTAAGGTTATGGAGGGAAGAGGGAAATCAGTAGAGGTGTTGGGGTGGGAGAGGTACAAAAATTTGGGGTTAAGGTTATGGAGGGAATATGGAAAATTTGGAAGGGAAGGAAAATTATGCTTTGTTGGGCCATTTTAGAGTTTTAAATACTTTCAAATGTTTTTTGAAAAAAACATTTACCCATATGAATAGGAGGGATATGTATTAGCTTCCCCAGAACCTGAAATCGTAAAAATACTCTTTTACTGTGTGTTGGTTGAAAATTGATTTTGGAGACTTTGTACAAAAAGATCTACATATAGCAATTTGGCTACTAGTACGCGAAAAGGTCTACTTATAGCAAAAAGGTAATTTGCAGCAGTCCAATTTGGCTGAGTAGAAGTCTACATATAGCAAATTTGGTCAAGATCTGATCAGAAACATGATTTACTCTAACAATAGTATAACAATATTAGAAAATGATCCGTTGCTGACAGGAAGTATAACAATATTAGATCTAACCATGACTAGCTTAGTAATCATGACTTGTCCAGAATCAATCAAGATCTGATCAGAAAAATGATTTACTCTAACAATAGTATAACAATATTAGAAAATGATCTATTGCTGACAGGAAGTATAACAATATTAGATCTGACCATGACTAGTTTAGTAATCATTACTTGTCCAGAATCAATCAAGATCTGATCAGAAACATGATTTACTCTAACAATAGTATAACAATATTAGAAAATAATCTATTACTGACAGGAAGTATAACAATATTAGATCCGACCATGACTAGCTTAGTAATCATGGCTTGTCCAGAATCAATCAAGATCTGATCAGAAATATGATTTACTCTAACAATAGTACAACAATATTAGAAAATGATCTACTGCTGACAGGAAGTATAACAATATTAGATCTGACCATAACTAGCTTAGTAATCATGACTTGTCCAGAATCAATCAAGATCTGATAAAAAACATGATTTATTCTAACAATAGTATAATAATATTAAAAAATGATCTATTGCCGACACAAAGTATAACAATATTAGATCTGACCATGACTAGCTTAGTAATCATGACTTGTCCAGAATCAATCAAGATCTGATCATAAACATGATTTACTCTAACAATAGTATAACACTATTAGAAAATGATCTATTGCTGACAGGAAGTATAACAATATTATATCTGACCATGACTAGCTTAGTAATCATGACTTGTCCAGAATCAATCAACATCTGATCAGAAATATGATTTACTCTAACAATAGTATAACAATATTAGAAAATGATCTACTGCTGATAGGAAGTATAACAATATTAGATCTGACCATGACTAACTTAGTAATCATGACTTGTCCATAATCAATCAAGATCTGATCAGAAATATGATTTACTCTAACAATAGTATAACAATATTAGAAAATGATCTACTGCTGACAGGAAGTATAACAATATTAGATTTGACCATGACTAGCTTAGTAATCATGACTTGTTCAGAATCAATCAAGATCTGATAAAAACATGATTTACTCTAACAATAGTATAACAATATTAGAAAATGATCTACTGCTGACAGGAAGTATAACAATATTATATCTGACCATGACCAACTTAGTAATCATGACTTGTCCAGAATCAATCAAGATCTGATCAGAAACATGATTTATTCTAACAATAGTATAACAATATTAGAAAATGATCTACAGCCGACACGAAGTATAACAATATTAGATCTGACCATGACTAGCTTTGTAATCATAACTTGTCCAGAATCAATCAAGATCTAATCAGAAACATGATTTACTCTAAAAATAGTATAACAATATTAGAAAATGATCTATTGCTGACAGGAAGTATAACAATATTAGATCTGATCATGACTAGCTTAGTAATCATAACTTGTCCAGAATCAATCAAGATCTGATCATAAACATGATTTACTCTAACAATAGTATAACAATATTAGAAAATGATCTACTGCTGACAGGAAGCATAACAATATTAGATCTGACCATGACTAGCTTAGTAATCATGACTTGTCTAGAATCAATCAAGATCTGATCAGAAACATGATTTACTCTAACAATAGTATAACAATATTAGAAAATGATCTATTGTTGACAGGAATAAATAGAATAGAGTCCTACTAAGACTTTGTCCTAGTCGACATCACTTCTTCAGAATCATTAAAATCAATCCTAATTTACTATAACACCCTCGAGCTCTCAAGCCCCTCGAGCCCCTCGAGCCCCTCGAATCCCTCGAGCCCTCGAGCCCCTTGAACCTCTCGAGCCCCTCGAACCTCTCGAGCCCCTCGAACCCCTCGAGCCCCTCGAACCCCTCGAGCCCCTCGAACCCCTCGAACCCCCTCGGTCCCCTCGAATCCCTCAAAGCCCCTCGAACCCCTCGAACCCCCTCGAGCCCCTCAAACCCCTCGAACCCCCTCGAGCTCCCTCGAGCCCCATCGAGCTCTAGAACTCCTAGAACCCTTTGAGCCCCTCGAGACCCCTTGAGATCTCGAGCCCCTCGATTCCGTTGAACCCCTCGAGCGGAGGCGATTCCCTCGAACCCCTCGAGCGGAGGCGATTCCCTCGAACACCTCGAGCGGAGGCGATTCCCTCGAACCCCTCAAGCGGAGGCGATTCCCTCGAGCGGAGGCGATTCCCTTGAGCGGAGGTGATTCCCTCGAGCTCTCGAGCCCCTCGAACCTCGAACAACTTTTGCCCCTCGAGCCCCTTTTACCCCTCGAACCCTCGATCCCTCGAGCCCCTCGACCCCTCAACCACTCGAGCCCCTCAAAACCCTTGAGCCCTCAAACTCTCGAACGCCTCGTACCCCTCGAGCCCCTCGAGCTCTCGATCCCCTCGCCCCTCGAACATTCGACACCCTCGACCCCTCAACCTCGAGCTCTCGATCCCCTCGAACCCCTCGAGCGGAGGCGATTCCCTCAAGCTCTCGAACCCCTCGAGCCCATCGAACCCCTCGATCACCCCTCGAGTCCTCGAGCCCCTTTTTCAATTCACCAGTTATGCTAATTTTTAGCACCGGTTTTCAAACCGGTGCTATTTTAAATTTGATTTTGGGAAGATAGAATTTTACAAATATTTAGCACCAGTTTTTAAAAACCAGTGCTAATATTTTAAAACCCGGTGCTATTTTAAAATTTTTGCTATTTCTTAGGCGGGGAAAATGAGCCTCAAAATTTTTCAAAACCGGTGCTATTTTACAATTTTTGCCTATTTCTTTGGCGGGAAAAATAAAAATTTCAAAATTTTAGCACTGGTTTTTAAAAACCGGTGCTAATTGTTTCCAAAGCCGGTGCTATTGTAAAATTTAGCACCGGTTTATAAAAAACTGGTGTTAAAAATTTAAAAAATTGGTGCTATTATATTTTTAGCACCGATTTTAAAAACCGGTGCTAGAGGGGGGTCTCTGTGGTAGTGGAGGGATGCTGACGTGTCCATGCTAACATGGAACGACGAACATTACAATGTCGTTTTGCATTGGCAATGTCGCAAAAAAATGCCACACTGGTTCCATATACGAAATCTCTTGTGTGGATTGTGTACCAGTATGTGCAATATTGCAAAAGATTCGTGGAGGGGACGATTCGATAAAATAATATAATATTTAATAGTTGATGAAAAAACAGTGTTAGTCGATATCCATTACATGTTATTTAGTATTGGAGTATTCTATTAATGGTTAAACATCATAAAACAATCTACTGTCATTAAAAATATATGGGAAAATTAACAATGACACCCTAAACCCTAGCTATAAGATATATTACAAATACATGTTACAATATATAATAATACATAAGGTTGCTCATAAACATTAAATGTATTGAACCTCCAAATTGACTACGTTGTAAAGCATAAACACTGTCAAGACGACTAGTGAAATGACAAGTCATCCATCTACAGTCCATCCATAACTCTCGTTGTCATGTTACACCGAATACACATCAAACAAATATTAAGTTAGAATTGGGAAATCACTATATTAAAATACACTTAATAAAGTAAGACTTTGACGACATGAATGTAAACTTAGAAAACAATGGATATAGGTAGAAGCGATGTAGCATATTACAGTAATTGTTATCATTGAGGCTGACCTAAGTGCAAAGTCGCACATTCAACATGGTTTTCATTGACATGTGCGACATCGGTCTGAATTTGGATTTACATCGTGAAGGCCGACAAACTTATACCAACGTCACACATTCATATCGTGTACACAATCAACCCTAATCAAAGCATTTTTTGTCATTTCCTACAAACATGACATCATCCGTGGAAAAATAAAATACACTATATAACATGTAACACAATTATCACACATTATGAAAATATACAAGCTTTGATCTATGAGAAAAAACAATATGTAGAAGGTATGGTAATTAAATTGCTAAACTAACATTGAATGTATGGAAAATTACCTCAACTAATTTGAATCCGGAGGTGCTCCATCATCGGGCATTTGTTCATATGTGGGAAAAAATTGATTGAGCTCTTGAATTGTTATGAATTGTTATATTAAAGGTTTGGATATAGAAGATGGTGTGTTGTAGCTAGGGTTTGGACAAAGTGTGGTATAGGTGAAAAATGGGTAATGGTACCGGTTTTAATGACTTGAAATTTTGGTGGGAGGGAAATTTTCCAGATGGAAATTTTATTGTGACCGACGTCGGTATGTATTCGGTCGTGGATCCATTTTTGACGACATACCCGCGACTTCACAAAAAGGGGAAAATTGGTTTTTTTTAAAGTGTCGTCAAATTTCATAAGAACCCTAGAATAAGGAATTTCATTTGATTCTATGTGGTGGAAATCATCGTTCTAATAACGCTTATCCTAAGGGTATGAATGGAAATACTAATACAAATGAATTCGAATACCCCGTACCATTCATCCGGTCATGCTTAAATCGAAACATCTTCGTCACGACATTGTGAATTAGATTAGGGTATCTCTAAATTCTAGCGGGCTGAAATGGTTTTGGGTCGTAGTCGCATTTACTGATATCGGTAACTTGTCGCTAACAATGTCGGATATGACAGCTCTGTAGCAAATTCGCAATGTCTGAGTTATACATTATTTATGCAGCTCATCTATAATACATAGAGCCCATCTATTATACATTATGTATGGAGCCCATTTGTAATATTGCGATGTCACGACGATGTCGGTGGTCTATTGACTTCAGCAACAACGGTACGACTTTGCACTTACCGCGGCGGACAATACAAGGTCCCAAAACAACATTGTTTCAAAACGGCTATAAATAAATGGTCCCCCAAAATCAGTTTAAACTCCTCATTTACAGGTTTTCCGCAAATACCAAGAGTCCCTCCACCCCTTTCCTTTTCTCCTTTGACAAAGGTATGGATTTCTACTCATGTAAGGCCTAAGATTTTGTAATTGTTACCTCACATGTAAGCATTTTAATTAACTTAATGTTCATTTTTGCGAACTCGCTTTACTGCCGGTCATGATATTGGTCGTGCCGAGTAAGCAGCGACCTTGCTAGATCATGTCGATGCTGCCACTGGTTCAAACCGATATGTTCATGTGACACAATGCCGACTTCACAAGTTTATCTTATATATTTTTCACTTCATATACATGTCTTGGCTGGTGAAGGATCCTCTAGGCGCCCATTTTCGAGGTAATTTACCATTTCACATAATTTATTTACTAATACATATGCACAATACTGTATCTAAATTACTTTTAATTTGCATTAATTATACAGTTCTCCGCACAAAGGAGAAACCCCGAACCAGTTGTCTTCAACATTGAAGACCCTACAATAGATCCAAAAAACCCGCATTTCCACAACACCTTGAAGCAGCAAAACTTTGGGAAGAACCCAACTTTGGCAAGGGCAGAAACTTGCCAATAATTAGAATTGTTACATTATTTTATTTTCAATTAATACTATTTGTCCATAATTGCATATATTTGTTCATATTGAATTTTTTTTATGATTAGTACATCCTAATTGAAATTGTACCACTTCTGCCGAAGGCAAAGACCCTCGTTATGACAAGGTGCTACAGGAAAGAGTGGCGCATGACCTACTCGGGCCAAGGGAACATCAAGGCCATGTCCCCAAATGGTTATTCCGAGTTCATTTCCGGTAACAAGTTGTGCATTTGGGTTACATTGCTCTTCGAGATCATAGAAATTGGGCACCGATTGTCTTCAAGGTTATCATAATTCGAGAGGCTTGATTTTCTTGTCATCTGTATTCTAATAATCGTACTCAGACATGTATTATTGATATTAAAATTATTTTTTACTAATTGAATTGTAAGGAGGTTTTGGTGAATAAGAATTTTCTAATAATTAGACTACCTTTTTGAACAATATGTTATTGTCTTTGCGTGATTTTGAAAAACATTTCCAACTGCCCCATTCAAAATGTTTTCATGGTGATTGTGGTTTTCCCTATTAATTATACAGCCATTTTCAATTGTAACATAACAAAATAGACCTTATTAAAAATTTTAATTACAAAACTCCTCGTTATTCCTTCTCAATTGTAACTTCTAAATGTTCTATATTTTATTTTGTGCGACATCGGTCATCCATCTCAAGCTTTGTCGGTGACATTGACAAAACACACAATTTTGGCGATAAGTTCATTACTTGAATGTGATGTTGGACAAACATCGATAACAATTTTTTACCTTATTTTTAAACCTTTTACTTTAGTTAAAATTATAACTGAGGTAAAAAATCAATTTTTTACCTGGGTTCTTTTATAACCGAGGTAATTAATATCTTTTACTTTAAAAATGAGGTAAAAGAACTTTTTACCTCAGTTTTTTAAGCTAAGCCTAAAAACTGAGGCAAAAAGGGTGAAGTAATAGGTTCATTTTTTTGTAGTGAATTATGAGTAGCCTTATTGAAATCCAATTGCCTAAACAATGTTTAGGCCAATTCCGAGTTCGGAAACCCAATGCATATACTTCGGTAAGGGGAAAATTAGCACAAATGGAGGCCTTATTTGGAATTTGATCGACAAACGGCCCAGACACCCAAGCTCTCGAGCCCACGAGCACTTGAGCCCTCAAGCTATCGAGCCATCGAGCTCTTGAGCCCTTGATTGCTCGAGCCATGGAGCTCTCGAGCCCTTGATTGCTCGAGCCATGAAGCCATCGAGCAGCAAGCCCTCAAGCCTACAAACAATCAAGCATTTGATCCTCGACCACTAGTACTCAGATCAAGTGGCGGCAAAGAGAAGGAGACAAAAAAAGGAACACTCGTGGAATCCAGGCCCTCGAACCTACAGACTCGAGGACAGTCGAACACTCAAACCAGTCGGCACTCGATCCTCTCCAGACAGTTGAGCACTCAAACCTCCAGACAGTCGAGCACTCGAACCTCCAGACTCAAGCACTCGATCACTCGATCACTCGATCCTCCAGCACTCGAGCACTCGAACCTCCAGAATCGAGCACTCGACTGTCGAGCACTCGAATCACCAGACTCGAGCACTCAAACCAGGCGGCAAACAAGATGACAAGGCACAACATACAAACAGATCTCCAGCACTCGAACCATTTTTACTTAGAGCCTTTTTGGAGATCTGGCCATTTGTTCATGTTAATACGAGGGGTGGAGATATGGTAAATGGAATCATCTACAAAAAGGCCCTAAGGAGACTTCCGGTCAGAAATTTAGACAAATATATTTTATCTTTTGGTACAAAGTCTTCAAAATTACTTGAAGCAAAATCTTGTAAAAGAGTCTTTTACCGTTTATAGGTTTGGGGAACCTAATATATATCCCTCCCATTAATATGGGTTTATTTAAAAAAAAATCTACAAACGGCCACCGCCGTCAATTCAAAACCGCTCCGATATTGGAACAAAAAATTATCGATTCAAGTAATAGTCAATTGTAAATTCATTCATCGGTCACGTTTTTGAAAATTACTCGGTGTACGATGAAGTAATTTTATTACATTTAACATTGCTTCCGATATTTGTTCTGATGTTGCATGACCCTATGCAGGGCCGTCTCCGACATTTCGGAGGCCCTGTGCAAATGAAAAATGAGGCCCCTAAATATATTAATGTAAAATTTTCATATAAGAATTATATCAAGAGTGTGTCTCTTGAAAGACGATCTTTCCATAAGTCATGGAAAGACCAAGGTTTAAAGTGTAAATTAGAAGAAATTAAGATAAAATTTTCGGGTTGCATGAACCGGGTTATAAATTTTATAACTACTACATGTTGCATACTAAAATTTTAATGTTGCAATTAAGACCTTTTACCTTTTATTATTCGAATTAAACCCCGTCTTTCCAGAAATTTATATATATATATATATATATATATATATATATATATATATATAATACCTAATAATATAATTTTGGGGCCCCAGAAATTTTGGGGCCCTGTTCAACAGTACCGGTTGGGCCATATAAAGGCCGGCCCTGACCCTATGATTATTGAATCCAGCGAAGTAGACAAAACCAGTATAACTTACGGAGTCATAATAAATCCCTTCATTTTCTGACTACCTAATTTTAGAATAAGAACAGATATACGGAATTCCGTAAAAGGTTTTGTTGATTTTCCCAATCAACGATGGTTATGAAACCACCGTCGTTGAACATTACACATTACGCAGCAATTATTGTTCCGAAGCCGTCATCATGAGACAACTTTCCGATATCAAAAGTATATTAGACGGTAGTTCGAAGTCGCATTTTCACGATGCCACGCAACACAACCGTTAGTAACTTTTCTTGCACTAGTGAGTCAACGCCGGAATTTGACAGGTCAACGTTGATCCGGGGTTGCAATAAATGTTATGATTCATAAATGAGTATACGAAAGGGATATGAATGAGAGAAAGATCAAATAGGAAAACATTATTAGATAGATTGTCTATCAACAATCCATAAATGTAATCAGCAATCTAATTAACAAGGATTTGTGCAATAGCAGCGTCTAAATAAACCTTCACAGTGACCGCGGGTAAAACCTTAATCCTGGCAAACAAGACTGCACTTGTAATCGCTGAAGCAGAGACCCTTGAAACCCATGTGGGGTCTCGCAAACCCATGCCCTCACCGCCTGCATTCCGTGTCCATCATAACTCAACAGCACCACAACCAACATTAACAGGACACCACTAAGAATACGCTTCATCTCCATTTTATTGAAGTCAACTAAAAGATAAATTTTTGGCTACATGTAACCTCCGTACTTAACCACATTACCTTCATTATGTGTCACTCATAGAATTATCCACATCAGCTACGCATGTGTCACTCATAAAATGCACCATATTTTTAATGTTGTATCTATTCTCTTATTTATCTTCCTTTTGGGAAAATAGGTACTTCCGGTTCTTATGATCTGACATTACTTCAAACGTGACTCCATATAAGTAATGTCGCCACTTCTTTACAGCAAACACCACTACAACTAGTTCTAGGTCATGGGTGGGTAATTCTTTTCATAAAGTTTCAACTTCCAAGATGCATAAGCAATCAGGTGGCCCCTTTGCATCAATGCGCACCCTAGACCATCTCTTGAAGCATCAGTATATACTATGAATCCATCATTTCCCTCAGGTAGGGCAAGGATTGGGGCAGTGGTCAGACACTTCTTCAATTCTTGAAAACTAGATTCAGTCTTCTCATTCCATTCGTACTTAACTCCCTTCTGAGTTAAGAAGAATAAAGGGGATGCTAGCTTAGAGAAGTCTTTAACGAAACACCGATAATATCCTGCCAGTCCAAGAAAGCTTCGCACTTCTGTACTATTATTCGGCACCCTCCAGTTTAGAATTGTCTAGACTTTAGAGGGATCCCAAATATTCCTTCCTTACTAATCACGTGCCCCAAAAAGTTCACCTGGCTTAGCCATAATTCACATTTGCTAAACTTGGCATACAACTTGTGCTCCTTCAGCAGTTGTAATACCTTCCTTAGATAGCCATAATTCACATTTGCTAAACTTGGCATACAACTTGTGCTCCTTCAGCAGTTGTAAGATACAAAATCTAAGAAAAGATGAACAAAACTCAGGTTTGGAGGCCCCCAAGTCGGGCTCCATTGAAATGGGGGAAGAAATGAATGAAGAGAGAGAGAGAGAGAGAGAGAGTTTTTGGGGCTAAAAATAGCTTTAAAAGCTGTCCAAAATTCGCTACGCGCCGCAAGGAGGGGCTGCGGCCCATAATGGTGCTGCCGCCCTCTTTTTATTTTCATCGCTCTGGGAGAACCGCTGATCCATTTTGTGAGTTTTTGTAGTCGATTTTATTGTGCTTGAGAAGATGAATCCAATGGTACCACCCTTGGAGGCTGGTTCTTCTCAAATCATTTTAAAAACTTGGTCCAAACTTCAGGGTCACAATTCATCTGCTTCTTTGTCTTCCTTCTTTGACCCTTCTATCTTCTACCACGTTTTGACTCGTGGCCTTCAATCTTCTACCATCCTTGCGAATGGTATTCACTAAACCAATCCGAATTGCTTACGAGCAATCTACAAATTAAGCTTACAAAAAGGAATCTAGACCCTCGTAAGGACTAAAAATCCATTAGACTATAAATAGGTTACAAAATAAATGATTTAGATATGAAGATCGAAAACGGTCATCTAAACTCCTTATGATGTAAACCTACTTAAATTTAGCAATTTTCCATTAAAAAAAATAACAAAAGGAATGTTAAAGGCTTTGAAAAAATACATGCATTTAACGCCCTATCAATTATTTGTGGCCTATGTCACGGACCTAGGGATTCCAAATTTTAATGAAAGTATTTGTTTCTTTATAGTAATAATCCGCTTTATTTTCTTAAAGGACATAGTAGGCCGTGATGAACCTGCTTAATTTCCTTCGTTCCCAAATAGTCTATTAAATTATGATAGATAATCTCAAGATATGAGATGAATCAATGGCCACCACATATGGTGGGAGGCGGAAGAAGAGTCAGTGGCCACGGCAACGACGTTCCAGCCATTCAAGTTATATAGTTGTGAACAATTATAATTTTTATTCAAGGTGTTTATGTAATTATAATCTTTATTATGAATTGATATTGAATAATGATTGTTGATGAGGGGTGAAGTTAAATAATTAAAATTGGACTAAGATTAAAATTAATAAAACTAATTTAGGGTAATATAGTAAATCTTCATTAACATTACCTGTATTTAGGAATTTTCAACATGTATTTAGATTTTGTGTTGTTAAATTACTAAAAGAAATTAGAATTTTTGAAAATATTTTTTTATTATATATTTTTATATTTTCATCTTTAAATACATATTATTACTTAGAATTCATCTCTTGAAAGACGGTCTTTCCATAACATGGAAAGACTATGGTTTAAAGTGCAAGTTAGAAGAAATGAAGATAAAATTTTGGGTTGCAGGAATTGAGTTATAAACTTTACTACATGTTGCATAATAAATTTTAATATTGCAACTAAAAAATAATTACAATATTTAAAGTAAAAACTCCTGTGGACTGTCCATAATCTTATAGAAAGACCTTCCTGAGACCCTCTTTTTTATATCATATATTTTTATATTTGCACATTCAAATACATATTATTACTTATTTAAAATTATAAAATACAATATTTTTTTAAATACTACATTTAAGATAAAAGCCCATGTGGACTGTCTATAAGCTTATGGAAAGACCGTCTTTCCTGAGACTTTCTTTTTTTTTACATCTTATATTTTTATATTTTCACCTTCAAATACATATTATTACTTGTTTTAAATTATAAAATACAACATTTTAATTTTATAAGAAATTACAACATTTTAGGTAATAGCCCATGAGGACTGTCCATAAGCTTATGCAAATGCTGCATTTCCTGAGACTTTCTCTTCAATAAATATGTGAACAACAATATTATTTCATATGATAATATTGTCGAATTCATCTTTTATAACACATAGTTTTTAAATATCAACATTTTATTTGTCGTTATTATATGTAATTAAACATAGAGTGCGTCTCTTGAAAGACGGTATTTCCATAAGTTATGGAAAGACCAAGGTTTAAAGTGTAAATTAGAAGAAATGAAGATAAAATTTTTGGCTTGTATGAACCGGGTTATAAATTTTATAACGACTACATGTTTCATGCTAAAATTTTAATATTGCAACTAAGACCCCTCACCTTTTATTATTCTAATCAAACCTCGTCTTTCCCAAGACTTTGCCTTGTCGAATTCATCTTATATAACACATAGTTTTTAAATATCAACTTTTTATTTGTCGTTATTATATGTAATTAAACATATTATAGGTCAAACATATTTCCTGAATAGCGTGATAATAAATATTATGC
The DNA here is from genome assembly GCA_037428765.1 of Rubia yunnanensis. Lineage (NCBI taxonomy): Eukaryota > Viridiplantae > Streptophyta > Magnoliopsida > Gentianales > Rubiaceae > Rubia > Rubia yunnanensis. The sequence continues at coordinate 17,932,378 of CM075068.1, read as the reverse complement.
AAATAGAGATGAGACGAGAGACTAGGGAGTACTTGATATAAAAGGAAATATTATTTATTGTTTTTAGCATGATTAAAATCAAACTAATTTTGTTAAAAAGTAACAATCAATGGGATTAACAACAAACTCTAGTCTAAAAAGCAGCAAAACCCTAATTAGCCCCAAACATGCTTCCTGAAGAACCCATCATTTTGGCCCCGGAGAAATCCATGTTAGGGAACTGGCCCTTAAACTTGTTCATCATCTCCTGATTTTGAATCTCCTGGCTGGTCGGAAGCCCCATCGACTTCTGCCTCTGATCAAACATCATCTTCTCAATGGCGGCCCGAGTTTCGCCCTCAAGATCCGACAGGTTCGACGGCTCCGGCTCCACCTTCTGAGTATCGATTTCGGGTCCGCCCTTGATCAAGCTCTTCCACCAGTTCATCCTGTCCTGCTTCGTCAGCAAAACGGATAACATCTTCTGATCCTCCAAACTCCAGAAACAGTCCTCCGGCTTCACCGTCGCGAACAGCTCACCGTCCAGGATTGGGTCCTGGTTTTTCAGGCCGACACGGATGCGGTTGCTCTTGATCTCGCACACAACGAACCTCGCCTTCGTACCGGCCGGAACCGGAATGTTGATGTTAGCCTCCTGGAGAGATTGCCCCCAGGTGTAGTTCTCCATGTCTAGTCCGTTGCCTTTGTTTGGGACCAGGCGTTCCGGCTTCTTTTCTGCCGGTAGCGCCGGTTGCTGCGTTTCGACGGCATCGGAGATGATCACCATTGTGGATGGACGGATTTTCGTTCTCTAAATTTGGCTTGAAGAATTGTTAATGGATTGTTGGTAGGGAATACGGCCGATGTGGGTGTTTATATAGAGTTGGTAAGAAATCCGGTTTTGGATGGAATAGGGAAATCCGGTTATGGGATGGAATAGGGAAATCCGATTCCGGGGTGCATTAGGTGAAGCTGATTCTGGGGTGGAATATGGCAATCCGGAATAAGATTTTATCAATTTCTTTTCGAATTCTGTTTCCGTAGCACCATATAAATGCGTCATCCCCATGCTTCCGGGTTTAATTTCCACATCCGTGACCAAAAAAATTCACCCCCTCAAAAGAAAGCTCTCCCGCTCTTTAACCCTTTCCATAAACCCTATCTCACGCCGCAGTGGTTGAAATCTCCGCATCCTGTATCAGGTGAAACTCTTTCGGGATGTCAACGGAATTTACAAAAGCGGAGAATGCTCTGAAGCGAGCTGAAGAGTTTTTAAATGTTGGACAGAAGCAAGAAGCCTGGGACACCATTCGTCGAGTGATTACCTCGAGGAGATGTAGAGCATGGAACAAGACTCTGGAAAGGATCATGTTCAAATACATTGACCTCTGTGTAGACATGCGTAAAGGGGCTAGGGAGGGCTTAAATCAGTACTGTATCACGTGTCAGCAAGTGAATGTAAGTTCGTTGGAGGAGGTCATAAAGCACTTGATGCATCTATCCTCTGAAAGAGCTGGTCTTGCTCGTAGCGAGGTTGATGATCTAGAGGCTGATAAAAGGCCTGAAGATTTGATGTTGAGTTATGTCAGTGGTCAGAAAGACAAAGATGAGCTTTTTACTCCTCGGCTCAAATTCTTATGGGAAACGTACAAAACAGTTCTCCAAGTATTACGGAACAAATCAAAGCTCCAGGCACTTTATGCGATGACTGCACACCGAGCTTTTCAATTTTGCAAGCAATACAAACGATCTACAGAATTTCGCCGATTGGGTGAGCTGATCCGGAATCATCTCCCTGATCTATCTGCTCCAGAGAGCCTGCAGTTATACCTGGACACGCGATTTGAGCAGCTTAAAGTTGCTACTGAACTTGAGCTCTGGCAGGAAGCATTTCGTGCTGTGGAAGACATATATGGACTCATGTGCATGGTTAAAAAACAACCAAAAGCATCTCTACTTGTGGTTTATTATGCTACACTGACGGAAATATTTTGGATGTCATCTAGTCTTCACTATCATGCTTATGCTTGGTTGAAGCTTTTTTCTCTTCAGAAAAGCAATCTTACCCAAAAGGACTTGCAACTAATTGCATCCTCAGTAGTCCTAGCTGCTCTTTCAGTTCCTAATGATCCCTCGGAGGTTGAAAGTGACCGCAGCTCAAAGATGGCTAATCTCATAGGATTCAATCTTGACAATGAGCGCGAGTGTGGAGAAATGCTCTCAAGGGCAACTTTGCTAACAGAAATGGTATCCAAAGGTGTATTGACCTGTGTATCACAGGAAGTAAAAGACCTGTTTCATCTTTTGGAGCATGAATTTCTTCCTCTTGATCTGGCATCAAGAGTGCAGCCCCTGTTGACCAAGCTATCCAAAGTTGGCGGCAAGCTTTCTTCTTTGCCTGAGGTGCAGTTGTCTCAATATGTCCCTGCACTGGAAAAACAAGCTGCTCTGAGATTGCTGGAACAGGCGTCACACGTTTATCAGTCATTGAGTATTGAAAGCTTATCTAGGATGATCCCCTTCCTTGACTTCCCTTCATTGGAGAAGCTATCCGTGGAAGCAGTTAAAATGAACTTTCTTTCTATGAAAGTTGATCACTTGAGAAGTGCTGTTGTATTTGGCACTTCTGATGAGCTGCGTGATCAACTGGTGGTTTTTGCTGAGTCATTGAATAAATCATGGGCAGTGATATACCCGACTAGAGAGAAAGCGTCTAAACAGGAAGGATTGCTTCCAGGTTTATCGGAGATGGTGGAGAAGGAGCACAAGAGACTTGTGGCCCGGAAATCAATTATTGAGAATCGCAGAGAAGAACAAGAACGCCTAGTTTTGGAGATGGAAAAGGAGGAGGAATCGAAAAGGCTAAAACTAGAGAAATTAGCTCAAGACGCGGAAAAGAAGAGGATTTCTTCTGAAATTGAGCGAAGGAAAAATGAGCGCATTTTAAGAGAGATACAGCAGAGAGAATTATTGGTGGCTCCTGAAGAGCGTAGTAAAAAGGAAGGAAAGAAGCTTGTAATAGATGGAGTGAATGAGCAACTCAAAGAGAAACAAGAATTGGAAAAAAGAGTGCAGAAGTTTGGCAAGACAATGGATTATTTGGAAAGGGCAAAAAGAGAAGAAACATCTCCTTTAATTGAATCTGCATACCAACTTCGCCTGGTTGAAGAGAAGGTCCTTTATGAAGAAGAAGAGAAGAAAGAGATTGAACTGAGTCAACAGCGCCACGAGGGAGATGTGGAGGAGAAGAAGAGATTGGCACGGATGTTGGAGCATAAGACGCTGTTCCAGGACAGAGTTATGAGCCGTCGGCAGACAGAAAAGATTAATGACATGCTGCAACAGAGGAGGCAGGAGACGCAAGTAAAGAGGAAGATGATGTCCTATCTAAGCACTGAGAAGCAAAGGCTGGAAACAGCAGCACCTGCAAAGTATGTTCCCCGATTCAAGCGGCAAGAGAGTTTTACTGCCGGTCCGGGGCGACCAGCTGAACGCCTATCAGGTTATGGTTTTGGTGGGATCGAGTAGCCGTTGGAGTAACTGATCTTGGATTTCTTCAGACTAAATTCGAGGAGTCATTGTTAGAAGATATTAATGACCCTATTTTTCAACATATTGACGTTTTGTAACTGGAATATAATATTCTTTTCTTTGATTTTTGTAAAAAATTGTTTGGGAGTCATTGTTAGGAAACTGGAGGGTAACAGTATTATACATCGATAGAGTTCCATGATCAAAGTTTATGAACTTAAATAAGGAAAGGCAATGTTTAATGAGACAAAGGGAGTACAAGTTTATACGAGTTTAATAATACGTTGAGGAAGTTTCTCAAAACCACTTCCTCATGGTATGTGAACCAACTAACACCTCTAAATTCTGTTGAACAAAAGGGTGAAGATTAGCTATAACTGATCCTGACTACCACAAATTTGAGAAGAAAAGATAAGACAAATTAATAAAATTAGCCATATTAATTAGTAATTCATAAACAACTCTCGGGCATGATAATTCCTCTTGTACTTCCTCCTATGTTCTTGCATATTGATTTGGCTCTTCTGTTGAAATAGGTGAGCTTGATGTCATGCATTCTGATGCCACTGCACGGCTTGCTCGGACTGCAATCAAACATCACGGCTACCGGCGTGCTCGATGTCCCTTTTATGTTTCTATAAGTCACTCCACTGATCTTCACTCCAGAAGTCTGTTCAAATCAATGATACAAGTGACACCAGTGTGTTAAAGTCTCATATTCGCGGTTGACAGAGTTATAACTCAATATATAAGATCATGGGTTACTAGTACATAATACCAATTGGTTTTATGATAGGAGCCCATGATTCAGACTTGGCATGGGTTCCATTAACATGATTTCAGTTACCTGACGAGGGCATCCTTGGTTATTCGGGCAGTAATTCTGATCTATGATGATTGGGTTCGCGACATTGTTCATGACAATGTTGCGAAAATGAATGTTGTTAACATAAGCTGTGCTAGGCCTTGCCCATGATTTGATCCTGATCCCATTGTCCGATCCTCGGAATACCGAATTCGTTAGCGTTACATTCTGCACGCCAGCTTCATTGAAGTCCCATGCTAGGCTCCCAATGCTGCAATAATAATCAATCATTGTCTCATAACGCACTATCATTAACTATTCAGTGAAGGAAAATTAGCTGGGTTACCTTATGCCGTGTCCAGGACCGCAGTATATCCTGTCCATCTACAGGTTTTTGGTACCGGGACTGATGGATACAGTGGTGGAACCAGAAATGTTTTTCAGGTGGGGCTGATTGATACTATTCAAATTTAAATTTTAAAATATTAACTAAGAATAATTTAAAATAATACGTAATATAATAAAACGAGTACAATACATTATGGTTTTTACAAGTTCACTAAACTACTAAAATAACTACTTTCGAATGCTCGAATTATTAGAAGTAGAACTAGGAACAAGTGGAGGCAACAAATATCTATGAGACTCCATGTCTTAATAATGTTGAATAATTGGTTCATTCTCGATCTTAATAAAAAATATCTATCTCAACATACACCGTCATAACATCATTCAACCATTGATCTCCCATTCTATTACAAAGATCGGTCTTGATATTCTTCATGGCAGAAAAAACTCGCTCAACTGAAGCAGTTGCAACTGGTAGAACTAATGCTAACTCAATAAGACAATATATCAATGGGTAGATTACATTGCTACGTGATCGAACCATATGTTGAGCAAGACTTCCAAGATCATTGATGACTGAATATGCATCATCTTCTCTCACACCATGGATGAAGTAATTAAGTTGTTGCTCAAGTTCAACACGATCAACTGGGGAGAAGTCATCCGGATAGAGTTCAGCAAGGCAAAGTAACTTACTAACATTAAACCATGGAAAATCTTTCTCTCGGATCAAGGCAAGTGATACAAGTGAGTAACTCCGAGCTTGCTTTGGAAAATCGATGATTCATTTCAAGAATCATCCTGTCAATGGTCTAGTTTTGAAATAATAAAAAAATATTAGATAAAAATACATACAAAATAATATAAACAAAATAAATTAAAGTATGTAAATATGAAAGTAGTACCTGAAGAAAAATATCAACACGGTAGAAATCATGATTGGTCAACATTTCTCAACGTCGTCTAGAACGGTGACAAATTTTCCATTGTGCTTCCATCACGTCTAATGTGATCTCATGCTTCAAACAAAATTTGTTAGTTCCATTCAATAATTTATCAAAACCACAATCTCTAAATTTTTGCAATTCAGTCTTCATTCTATTCATCATTCACACACCCATCGAAATATTTTGATCTCTTGTTGCAAGGCAAGCGACAATTGACTTGTAACTCTTAACAAATGCTTCATAAAAAACATACAAAATACAAATTCATATCTCTCCATTCTATCAATCAAACCCTTTGTTGTAGAAGCAATTTCATCTAAATTGCTATGCTCACAAATATTAAGAAGCACTTGAATAATAGAAGACCACATAGCCTCAAAACGAAGAATAGTGTTGTAATGTGATCCCCAACGGGTATCACCAGGCCGTCTCAAACTCATTTCCTGAATTTTGCCTCTTCCACTAACATTATCCCCACTCTCCAATGCCGCTACAAGTTTAGCATGTTCTAATTGCACACGCATCTCTTTTCTAACACATGAACCTCCAACTAGATTCACAGTTTTAACAAGATACCCAAAAAATTCACCCACAGATAGAGTACTATATGCAACAGAAATAAAAACCAATTGAAGTTGGTGAGAGAAGTAATGAATATACCTTGCAACAGAGTTTTCTTTCAATATCAAAGCTTGCCATCCATTAAAATCAACTCGCATCCTTGACCTCTCAACTTTGACACATACAATTTCTTATCTACAAACAAGTGCTTAAGAGCTAAAGTAATAGCTTTAGTATTGGAAACATGCACAAGAGAAAGAAAACGCTCCAGAATGCATCCTTGTTAGTTGACATATCTCAAAACAACCCACATTTGCTCTTTTATTGATGCATCTCTAGCCTCATCAACAAGAAGAGATAATACACTATCTCCAATGTCATTAACAATAGCATCAATTACCTCACCAACATAAGCACTTGAGAGTTGTTTCTGAGCTTTGGGGAATGTAACTTGCAATTTGCGGGAGCATTTTCATTCATTACCTTAGAAACATCTTCACTTTGCTTGCAATACTAGTCAACCAATTCAAGATAATTGCATTTGTTGATGGAATCCCAACCCTCATCATGGCCACGAAAAGCCAAATCTTTTTTTAACAAGTATCTTGTCACATCCAAAACCGCAGTCAAATGTGTGTGATATGTCTTCTCTGCTTCAGTGACATGAGCGTCTAAACAATCTAAGGTACTTTGCTTTTGAAGGCTAAAATTTCTCAATTTGATTGCTGCACTCTGATGATTTCCTTCCACATTCGAAGCATGTTTCCTAAATAATTTAAGGGCATTCTTCCAATTTATCATCCCATCCACAGTATATGTCATCTCATTTGCTGAGTTCTTAAAAAGATAGCTAGGAAAACAAAAGGCAGCATCCTTTGAAACACTATACTCCAACCAATTAAATTCATGAAACCAACCCTTTTGAAAGTGTCTAAATTCACCCTTGAACAATGTCTTAGAAAAAGTATGATTCTTAGGTTGGCAAGGGCCTCTTAATATATATTCTCTTAGCACTTATCTCTAATAGAAACATCAATCTCTTCAATAGGTTTACGTAGCCCAATATCACTTGTAACATCATTCCGATTGAATTCTATGCGATATTGTTTTCTACTACTACCCTCTTCATTATGCCTTTGTTCATTAGGTTCATTCAATCTCTTAGAAGATGGAAATCCTCTACTTCGAATTAAAAATTTGTCCATGAGCTATTAAATATCAAATAGGTAAAATATGTAAATTTAATTCATTCTTATAAAATCTAAAAGCATTATGAAATAATTTATAAAATTATATTCACCTGAATTCAATTTAACAAATATGCCTAATTCCATAATTTGAAAATTTCACATATATAATAAATCAAACAATTATAATTTATACATGTGCAATTCAATTGATGCAATCGTATAACTTCAATTTGACATCCAATCTAAAAATAGTATTCATATAAATTAAATTTTTGAAGGAAAAATTTAAATAGACAATAAACCCAAAAACTAAATTACCTCATTCAATTCATAAACATAAAGAGGAAACTGGATGAAGAGGAGAACGCAGGGTTTGAGGAGGGACAATGGCGGCACGGAGGCAGTGTCCGACACGGAGGGGGAGGCGTGGAGACCGGAGCAGCGGAGCTGACACTGAGCAGGGCAGCTGGAGGTTGCTGTGGAATTCTGGAGCAGCTCAATTCATGATTGTGGATTAGGTCATTCTCGCCCAATCCAAACAAACCTAATACTTAAAATTTGATTTTTCATTTTTTTTTCGTTCAGTATTAACCAAAACGACGTCGTTTGACTTGTAAAAAACGACATCGTTTTGGCGAAGTTTGGGCAAAAAAAAAAAGGCAGCGAGCGGCCTTCTTCTCCGACACTAATTACCTGAAAACAGAGCCCTCGCCGTCGAGAAAGCGCAAACCACCGGGAAGCGCTACCCATCACTACTACCATGGAGCCGGAATTTCAGGTAGGGCTGGAGCCCTACTTCGCGCCATGGTAGTTCTGCCCCTGGATGGATATGCAGTCGTCGACAGTCTGAATGTTGCTGCCGGTTATGGTAACGCCGGTTGATGCCCGAACGTTGATGCCGTCGGTGTTTGTACTCAAGGCTGGTGCAACAATCTTCACGTTTTGAACCTTGATGTTGTTGCATCGGTTAATCACAACATGCATGTACTGGCTGTTGATGGATGTTAGGTCGCTGATTAACCCGTGGTTCACCTAATTGAATGTTATAGATTGCATTCATTTGTACACAAAAGTCAAACAGATGAACAAAAATTAAACTGAAATTTGCTGAGACATCGTACGTGTGTAATAAAGTGTACCCTTAATTGTTTTTCTAGATGGAGGAAGTAGTATTAGGATGCTTAAGTGACTATTAATTAACTAAATTAACGTGAGTAATTATATGCAAGTGGCCAACTTGGCCATGTTCAATACTGAAGCTACTAATAAGCATGATTAATCAGTTTATTGAATTTAATTACCAAACACACCCAAGTTCATGCGCATAGAAATTTTGGTATGTGTAGACTTAATACATGGATATTAGATGAATAACTGTCTATTTTCTCATATTCGGCACATTTTAATTTTAAATTGAGATTTTCATATATATATATATATATATATATTATATTGTCACATTTCCTTCTATGTCAAAAAGTTAATCATTTTTAACCGCTCATTAAAATTTTTACCATCTTCATTCAATTCTCTCTACGTATTTCAATTTGCAAAAGAAAAGAACGCATAAACCTAAGGTTGAAACTGAGGGATTACGTACCCTTGCTCCTTGTGGGCAGTTCCCGCCTGACCTCCGGCAAGCCCAAAATCTAGCTCCCCTGGCATCCAACATGCCGCCAACGACTGAAAGCCGGTTGACCTGAAAAAACATTATCCAGTTTTCCGAGTTTCCAATAGCCCAGTAGTTATCAGGAGCCACTAAAGTACCAATAATACGGACAGTAATATTGTTCCAACACGGCCCTCGGAAAACCGATGTCCGTATCAAGAACCGCCCCTTTGGAACATACATTGTCGTCGGCTGAGCGCACCGGCAACTTGTGCTCCTTCAGCAGTTGTAATCCTTCCTTAGATGCCCTTCATGCTCCTGCTGAGATTTGGAATAGACCAGGATGTCATCAATGAAGATGACAACAAACTCGTCTAGGTATAGCCGAAATACTCGATGTATGAGGTCCACAAACGCCGCTGGTGCATTGGTTATTCTAAATGGCATTACCAGGAACTTGTAATGACCATATCAAGTATTGAAACCTGTCTTGGGTATGTCCTCCCTCTTCACTCGTAACTGGTAGTATCCTTGTCACAAATCAAGTTTGGAAAATACGACTGCCTCTTGGAGTTGATAAAAAAAACTCCTCAATAATGGGAAGAGGGTATTTATTCTTAATTGTCACATTGTTTAAGCCTCGATAATTGATACACATTCGAAGAGAGCCATCATTCTTCTTAACAAACAATACCGAGGCTCCCCAAGGGGAGGTACTTGGTTGAACGAATCCTCGAGCTAATAAGTCTTCGAGTTGTAGCTTCAACTCCTGTAGCTCTAGCGGCGCCATATGATAAGGGGTTCGAGAAATAGGTGCGGCTCCTGGTACTATATCAATAGTAAACTCAGTCTCCCTTTCAGGAGGTAAACTTACTAGTTCCTCTGGAAATACCTCAGGGAAGTCTTGGACCACAGTTATATCTTATCCCTTTAACTGGTCCACTGGCTTATTTAAGATATAAGCCAATATTCCAGTTGCTCCCTTACAAATCATTCGTCGAGCTTTGACTCCTGCCACAAGTAATGATGAGAATTTTTTCCTTCCACATCTACTTCAATTGGAAGTTCCCCGGGTCAACACAGCTTAACTTCCTTCGTTTGACAATTTAACTGGGCGTGATTTTTAGCAAGCCAATCCATGAAAAGTATCACCTCATATCCCTTTAAAGTTAAAGAAATTAAGTCTATGGGAAATTCCCAACGTCCCACATTTACCTCATAGTTTCTACATACACGTCCAGTTAGGATTTTAATATCGTTTGTCGGAGTGCTGACTTCCAATTTATAGGGTAAGTCCATTATTTTCTCTTCCATATTCTCAAGAAAGGAGTAACTAGCAAAAGAATGAGAAGCACCAGGACCAATCAAAACTTTAGCTATATTATCCAGGATAGGAAGGGTACCTTCAATGACCTCAGTCGAAACCAGGGTTTCACTAACTTCCATCGCGTATACACGGCCTGCAACTTTGGTTGACTGCCCCTACTTGCTCCTCTTTTCTAAGAAGGTTTGGCAACTGACACTTGGGATCCCATTGGTTGAGACAAGCGACTCGGCTAAGCTTGCGGGCATTCGGATATCCTATGTCCAGAACTTCCACACCGTAGACACTTGTTTTCCCTCTTCTAGCAATCCTTCTCATCATGGCCTCCCTTTCCACAGTACGTGCAACGCACTTGAAACGTGCCTCTCAAGGCAATGCTTGAGCTTCTTGACGTGGTCGAGGGTTGGGATGTGTCTCTCCTAGGGACTTTGTTTTGCTCAAAGTTTACTCCCTGTGGGCCGGGGATGTATACCGATTGGGACTTCACATTTGTTCTTATTGATTGATGCATGGCTTGTAAGGAATTTTTGGTTTCCTCCACTCTGTAAGCGGATTTGATGGCTGCGGCGTAACTGTGTTAATATGTCGCGGCTAGGGAGTCCTTCAACTCCAGCCTTAACCCTTGGATGAATCTTCTCTAGTGTTCATCATCAGTCGAGACCATCTTCTTGGAAAATTTAGAGAGTCGGGAAAACTTTTCCTCATACTCGGTTACACTTATTAGGCCCTGCTTCAAGTTTATGAACTCCGCTTCTTTCCTTTTGATGACTAGAGGTGGAATGAACTTCTTCTTAAACTCCTTTTCAAAATTCTCCCAGGTCCTGGGAGTTTCCTCCATGTCCCACTTCCTTTGTACTATGTTCCACCAATCTAGAGCGGAGCCTTCTAATTGGAATATAGCGAAGCTCACCTTTCGTACATCCGCATATCCCAGGGCTCGAAAAGTTCGAGCCATTGTTTTGATCCAATTTTTGGCAACTTCATCATCTGGGCTGCTGTTGAACCTGGGTGAATGAAACTTTTGGAATCGTTCCAAGGCCGCGTCCTCGATCTCTGGTCTATAACTTCAATCCTTGATAGGAGATCGAGCTTGATTGTCTCTTTCTATCATGCAGCTCAAAATTTTGGTAACTTGGCCTGCGAACAATTCCATCCCAGCGGCTGGGTGATTCTGTCCCGCTGGCAAGTTTGAACCTTTCCCTTGTTCACCTTCCATTGAACCAATCCTCATTTAGTTACCTAACCAAAAGAATATAATTCACAAAATATTTTTATATCATCACAAAACTTTTACAGTAGTTGTAGCTTCATTATAAGATATTTACGATAAGTTTTATAGTCTTCAACCGTCGTCTTTCGATGTAAAAAATTGGGACTCGCTTCTTGTTCTAATACTTATTCTACAAACAGTTAGTATCTTAGCTGTAAGTTTTCCCCCAAAAGTCCGCTTTCAATCCTAATCGACTCTTGAATCCTTGGTGGAGTCACCTACTTCTTCTTACTCAGCTCCAGGGTATGCTCGGTCCATTAAATCATCCTGCAATGTGGCGAGAGCTTGCTTCACCGTGCCTCGAGTCTCTCTTATATGCCTCCAACGTGATTCAGCTGGTTGTCAACGATAGGCGATCAGACCTCCCTGTAGTTCTTGGACATTTACCAGGGCTAAGTCTACTTGTCGAAAGACTTCTTATCGCTCTACATCCCATTGTCCAAGCTCCCTACTTCTTTGATTCCTCAATCGGTTGTTTTTTACGACCACCGTATTCACCCTTATATTTTCTACGTTAGCACACATATATTGTTCCCACATTGCATCTCTCGTTAATTGTTCATGGATCTCAAGGCTAAGGACTATGCCCATTAATTCTGCATGTTCCATGATTAAAGCATGCACAATCCAATTTTGGGTAAGCCTGAGTGTCTACCCATTGAGAATTGTTTATTATTCCTGCCCAAGGAAAAAATGTCTCTGGGAATGCTCCGTAATGTCTTTTCACCTCAATAATTTCTTGAAAGGCATTGCTCGCAATCTCTACGTTATTGTCTATCTATTGACATAACAAAACTTATTAGCTTGACAGTTTATACCCAACTAGCCCTCCCCCTTACTTTATTCACAGCTCATTTAGTTTCCTCTAGAATCTTTTATTAAGGTAAGTATGAATTTTTCCTTTACTTGGTTTGAGAATTGCTCGGATACCACATCTGTAACACCCCCAAACCAAAACGCAAGTATCGAGTCGGGTTTAAGCGTGCTACCGAAAGGGCCAGTATTAACGAGCAATTAAAGTTTATGCAAAAGCGTTTTAAGTAATTTTAAAACCTAATATACTATTACAGTGAAAAGGATTTATTACAAATGTCAAAAAAAAATTTCTCCTAATTGTTACAGTATCAAAGTTCACATTAAAATTCAAATTGCCTGGATCTTTCTCAAAAGAAGTAAAGACAACAAGCACTTTTCTCTTACTGTTCTTCTTCACCTGAAAAAGGGTTGTTTAAGTAAGGTAAGCTCCTTGCTTAGTGAGGTTCCATCGCCAGTATTTACTCAATTGAGTTTTAGTGATCACAGAATAACAATTAACAATTAACAACTAGCCACGTATGTCCTAGCACACAGTAAAGGATACGAGCGGTTAATTTCGAGTTGCTGCCAAATGCCTATATGGAAACTTTGACCAACATACACGACATAACCCAGTCAGTGATGCCCGAGGCTATCAGTTTATAAATCAATTTCCCATTCTCGTCGGTGTCCAGTTACAAGCTCATATCAGTCAGGTGGTTATGCTAGCATACCAAACTCCACATGTAACCGGTATAATCGAATGGTCCGATAAGTACCATTCCCTACCGAGTTCGACCACACTACAATCGCATCGGGGACCCCAAAATTCACAGACTAACAATCAGGTAGCTGGTAATTCAAGTTTGACACAGTAAGATAAAGTACAAGCTGGTCATCAGAGCACTGTATGATTCATGTTTGACATGGCAAGATAAAGTACAAGCCCGTCTTTCAAAGAAAATATCAGAGCAGTTCAAGAGTTCAGTTTCACGATAATCTAGTACAGTATGATAAAATACACACTTAATTCAACAGTCAGTAAATACCATCATTTGAGTGTAACCATCATATCTCTCTCATGGCTTGAGAATCGAGTAGAAAGGTTCAAGTATCAGGTTTCAAGTACCGGGGTTTGAGCAGATGAGTTTGAGTACAGGGGTTCGAGTACTTACAGTTCGAGTAGTTGGGTAGGAGGTTCGAGTAAAGAATTCGAGTGGAGAAGGTTCAAGTGGTATGGGTATCAGGTGGTACTAGTTTGAGTGGTAAGTGGCACCAGTTCGAGTGGTGAGATTCATTTGGAGAGATTCTAAAGGTACGGATTAAGTTGGTGAGGTTCGAGAGGTAAGGTTCTAGTGGCACTAGTTCGAAAGGTAATGGTTTCAGTAGTACTAGTTTGAGGGGTAAGGATCGAGGGGTACAGTTTGAGAGGTAACGGTTTCGGTGATATTAGTTTGAGAGGTACAGGTTCAAGAGGTGAGTTCAGGAAGGACAGTTCGGGTGGTACAGTTTGAGGGATACAGTTTCGAGGGTACAATTCAGGAAGTATAGTTCGAGAGGTAATGATTCAAGAGAAGGTTTCGAGAGGTAAGGTTTCAGGGTACTAGTTCGAGGGGTAAAGGTTTCAGGGACACATGTTCGAGGGGTAAAGGTTTCAGGGACTAGTTTGAGGGGTAAAGGGTTCAGGGTACTAGTTCGAGGGGTAGAGGTTTCAGGGACACATGTTCGAGGGGTAAAGGTTACAGGGAACTAGTTCAAGGGGTAAAAGTTTCAGGGAACTAGTTCGAGGGGTAAAGGTTTCAAGGTACTAGTTCGAGGGGTAAATGTTTCACGGAACTAGTTCGAGGGGTAAAGGTTTCTAGGACACATGTTCGAGGTGTAATGGTTTCAGGGTACTAGTTCGAGGGGTAAAGGTTTCAGGGAACTAGTTCGAGGGGTAAAGGTTTCAGGGAACTAGTTCGAGGGGTAAAGGTTTCAGGGAACTAGTTCAAGGGGTAAAGGTTTCAGGGAACTAGTTCGAGGGATGAAGATTTCAAGGACATATGTTCGAGGGGTAAAGGTTACAGGGAACTAGTTCGAGGGGTAAAGGTTTCCAGTGATAGTTCGAGAGGTGAAGTTTTCAGTAGAGTTCGAGAGGTGAAGTTTTCAGTAGAGTTCGAGAGGTGAAGTTTTCAGTAGAGTTCGAGAGGTAGAGTTGTGGCAGGGATTCGAGAGGTAGTGTTTTGGCAGGGGTTCGAGAGGTAGAGCTTCAACAGGGGTTCGAGATGTAGTGTTTTGGCAGAGGTTCGAGAGGAAGAGTTTCAACAGGGGTTCGAGAGGTGAAATTTCAGCAGGGGTTCGAGATGTGGAGGGTTTAGTTCGAGAGAGTCAGGTTTCTGATGGTATTATATATATATATATGTGTGTGTGTGTGTGTGTGTGTGTGTGTGTAAATATAAATTCATATTTTAACTCAATTTGTGTTAGGGCGATGGAAAACTCACCTTAGTTAAACTTGGCTTGACAACTGCCGCTGCTACTTCACTGCTTAACCTTCTGAATTTTGGTACTCAAAGTGTCTTAAGGCTATAAGTTTTGGGGAGGATATCAATGGTATATATACCAAGTAAAATGTAGGGTTCAGACACCTACCCAACCTAAAATTTTATCATGTAAACCTCAAGCCTACTTGCCCAAAATTACTTTGGACAAACTTCTTCACGTCCGTCGTTCATTTCTTCCCAGTAATACCACTTGCTCCAAAAATTTACTTTGGATAATTTTTCACATCCGTTGCTAGCTTTTCTTCATGGTAATTTTCTTGCATTTAATTATTCCTTTACTCATTTATTTGCTTATTATTACTATTGTCATATACTATACATATATGTATGTATAATTATGTATATTTTCTTCTTGGTAATTTCTCTTACTTATTTATTTATTTACTTATTGTTATTAGTATTATTATTATTATATTTTTTAATTTATATATATATATATATATATGTATATATTTTTTTTTTGGAAAACTAAAGGAAAGATTGGAATATTTGATGAAATTTAATTATTACATGTTCTCTAGTTCCTATTTCGGTAGGGGTTTTTACAAAACTTCAACCCATCCACTACGATTCCCCAACTATGCAAATTCCGATCAACACTCACAAAAGACAATAACTAGTAGTACTCCTAAATGGTGGTTTTGGTGGTGGTTTTAGGTTGTAGATTGTGGTGGTATTCTTGTGGTTTTGGGAAAGGGTTTGAGGACATGGTTGAGGATTTTTTTATCCAGAAAAGAAAATTACTAGCCCAACTTAAAAGCTCGGGTTGCCTCCCAAGAAGCCCGGGTCGGCACGACCCTAATGTTATCCATATGGTGAAGGTTTGGACCCCTTCACCATGACATTCAAAAGTAGAGAGGTGGGGATACCAAACTTTCAAGAGGAAAGTTTTGTAGAGGTGGAGATGGTTTCAAAGGAGATGAGTGGTTTGGAAGCTTGGCTTAATCATTTGGCCCCCCTATTGTCCTCTCCAAGAATTCCGAAAATGGTAGAGTTGGTTCAATTGGTGGAGGAAGGGCTGATGATGGCAATGAATATAGGATAATCACCTCTTCCCCAACTTCTTTGTCTTCCTCAACCAACTCCTCATCCCCTTGGAACTCAAATTCATTTCTCAAGGTGACCTCATTCACCGTATCTTCGAGTTCAACTTGGGATGGTCTATCTTCGAAATATCGAGCTTAGAAATGGCTCACGCAAGATGCAAGTTAGGTAATTTAGGTCTCCAAACTCTTGAATCTTGCGGAAGAGCGGTCTTTCACGTTTGCAATTCTAGTTGCGGTTCGGTTTTCCAAATTAGCGACCATGTTGAATATAGCATGCATAAGCTCCTCATATGAGCTTGAACCTCCTGCTTGAGCATGGTTTCGGGGCATATCATAAATTGATGAAGGCCAATCATATTGCTTGTAGTGTTTGCTTTCTAGTGCGTTCCCATACCACAAATCAAGATTACCACTCCACTTCGGATTGTAAGAGCCATAGTATGGAAACCATTCTTGAGCTCCTTGACCTTGGAAACATACAACTCCAACCTCTTCATAGCACTCCTCATGATACTCTTGGTTTTGAAAACAATGGTTCTATTCTCCTCGTAGTGCTCCTCTCTCAACCAATAACAAAACTCGGTAGGATGATCAGAAGAAAAAATCCTTCAAAAACTTGCTTGTTGAGATCTCTTCTTATCATAAGTTCTTTCAAGGTGAGATCTTCCATTTTTTTCTCTTTTTTTCTCAATAATTTGGAATGGTAGTGTAAGGATTATCGGTAGAAGTACACCGAGAACTCAAGTAATGCACATTCCAAACAAAAAACAAATAAAAACAAAGAAGCACAAAAAATTCAAGGTCATAGTGCAAAGGTTCTCGGTTCTTGAAACGAGCACGTACCATAAACCAAGAACAAAAGCAATACGTCCTTTCGAAAAACAATAAAAACAAAACAAGCACAAACTATGAACAAACGAGAACATACAACAAAAAAAACACAGAACTACAGTAACACTCAACAAAATACGTCTCTTCCCCAACAACAGCGCAAAAAATTGGGAGGCCATTACCGTGCCTCTCAAAGATAGTATTTATAAGCCTAAATTACTGCTAATTACTAAATAGTAGCTAATGGTAAGACGGGGTCATCCACATGGAAAATGGGATTTTATCGAGTTTTAAATGTAGTTGAAAAGCACACAAATATGTCACTCAATGTGCGTGGTAACAAAGTTGGGAGAGGGGGTTTGTTTTTGGAAAACACTACGACTACTTTAACAACTAAATTAACCAACAATTAGAGGACATTATTCACTTACGATTACACTAGCACGAAAGATGTAACTAAGATTATAGCGAGTCTTAAGCGCAATTGGTTTACATTTCTAGTCATCCTTTGATCATTGATTTATCATCCTATCTTTATACATTAACCACATATTGTGGAGAACTTATCAACACCTTTCGAGTGTTGATATTTATCGCCTCTCCTCAGTTATAGTTAGAGTGAGCTATCGGTGCCACACAGTAACCCTTACCCTCGGGTCACTCTACACGATCGGTGTCATTGACTTCTTCGAGGATAGCAATACACACAGAGACCCAACACGAATACTACAATGCCCTACATGCGAGAAACACATAGATAGCACAAGTATATTTACTAATAACGACTACGAGGATTGGCCTTCATGTTAATCGTTATTAGTGGGCAACATTGATAATTAGTCAAACCTATTCAAATTCATCCAAAGTCTAAGCACTTCCATCAATCAACAATCATAATTAGTTGTCACTCATAATTATGACCTAGCATTGACCAACAACAATCACATTGACAAAAGGTCAAAGTCTTCCGGGGTTTGACCAAAACTCTAGCAAAGAATCAACCCATAATCATCAACTAGTTGATCATCCTAGCATAAATCATGCATTAATCACAAAAGAGAACAACAAACATACTTGATGCTTACCAATTGCTCCCAAAGTGAAATCTAGCCTAGAAAATGAAAACCCATAACAAATCTAGAAGAATCCATGGAAAAGATACAAAATCTAAAAAAAGATGAACAAAACTCAGGTTTGGAGGCCCCCAAGTCGGGCTCCATTGAAATGGGGGAAGAAATGAATGAAGAGAGAGAGAGAGAGAGAGAGTTTTTGGGGCTAAAAATAGTTTTAAAAGCTGTCCAAAATTCGCTACGCGCCGCAAGGAGGGGCTGCGGCCCATAATGGTGCTGCCGCCCTCTTTTTATTTTCATCGCTATGGGAGAACCGCTGATCCATTTTGTGAGTTTTTGTAGTCGATTTTATAGTGCTTGAGAAGATGAATCCAATGGTACCACCCTTGGAGGCTGGTTCTTCTCAAATCATTTTAAAAACTTGGTCCAAACTTCAGGGTCACAATTTATCCGCTTCTTTGTCTTCCTTCTTTGACCCTTCTATCTTCTACCACGTTTTGACTCGTGGCCTTCAATCTTCTACCATCCTTGCGAATGGTATTCACTAAACTAATCCGAATTGCTTACGAGCAATCTACAAATTAAGCTTACAAAAAGGAATCTAGACCCTCGTAAGGACTAAAAATCCATTAGACTATAAATAGGTTACAAAATAAATGATTTAGATATGAAGATCGAAAACGGTCATCTAAACTCCTTATGATGTAAACCTACTTAAATTTAGCAATTTTCCATTAAAAAAAATAACAAAAGGAATGTTAAAGGCTTTGAAAAAATACATGCATTTAACGCCTATCAATTATTTGTGGCCTATGTCACGGACCTAGGGATTCCAAATTTTAATGAAAGTATTTGTTTCTTTATAGTAATAATCCGCTTTATTTTCTTAAAGGACATAGTAGGCCGTGATGAACCTGCTTAATTTCCTTCGTTCCCAAATAGTCTATTAAATTATGATAGATAATTTCAAGATATGAGATGAATCAATGGCCACCACATATGGTGGGAGGCGGAAGAAGAGTCAGTGGCCACGGCAATGACGTTCCAGCCATTCAAGTTATATAGTTGTGAACAATTATAATTTTTATTCAAGGTGTTTATGTAATTATAATCTTTATTATGAATTGATATTGAATAATGATTGTTGATGAGGGGTGAAGTTAAATAATTAAAATTGGACTAAGATTAAAATTAATAAAACTAATTAAGGGTAATATAGTAAATCTTCATTAACATTACCTGTATTTAGGAATTTTCAACCTGTATTTAGATTTTGTGTTGTTAAATTACTAAAAGAAATTAGAATTTTTGAAAATATTTTTTTATTATATATTTTTATATTTTCATCTTTAAATACATATTATTACTTAGAATCCATCTCTTGAAAGACGGTCTTTCCATAACATGGAAAGACTATGGTTTAAAGTGCAAGTTAGAAGAAATGAAGATAAAATTTTGGGTTGCAGGAATTGAGTTATAAACTTTACTACATGTTGCATAATAAATTTTAATATTGCAACTAAAAAATAATTACAATATTTAAGGTAAAAACTCCTGTGGATTGTCCATAATCTTATAGAAAGACCTTCCTGAGACCCTCTTTTTTATATCATATATTTTTATATTTGCACATTCAAATACATATTATTACTTATTTAAAATTATAAAATACAATATTTTTTTTAAATACTACATTTAAGATAAAAGCCCATGTGGACTGTCTATAAGCTTATGGAAAGACCGTCTTTCCTGAGACTTTCTTTTTTTTTACATCTTATATTTTTATATTTTCACCTTCAAATACATATTATTACTTGTTTTAAATTATAAAATACAATATTTTAATTTTATAAGAAATTACAACATTTTAGGTAATAGCCCATGAGGACTGTCCATAAGCTTATGGAAATGCTGCATTTCCTGAGACTTTCTCTTCAATAAATATGTGAACAACAATATTATTTCATATGATAATATTGTCGAATTCATCTTTTATAACACATAGTTTTTAAATATCAACATTTTATTTGTCGTTATTATATGTAATTAAACATAGAGTGCGTCTCTTGAAAGACGGTATTTCCATAAGTTATGGAAAGACCAAGGTTTAAAGTGTAAATTAGAAGAAATTAAGAAAATTTTCGAGTTGCATGAACCGGGTTATAAATTTTATAACGACTACATGTTTCATGCTAAAATTTTAATATTGCAACTAAGACCCTTCACCTTTTATTATTCTAATCAAACCTCGTCTTTCCCAAGACTTTGCCTTGTCGAATTCATCTTATATAACACATAGTTTTTAAATATCAACTTTTTATTTGTCGTTATTATATGTAATTAAACATATTATAGGTCAAACATATTTCCTGAATAGCGTGATAATAAATATTATGCAAATAGAGATGAGACGAGAGACTAGGGAGTACTTGATATAAAAGGAAATATTATTTATTGTTTTTAGCATGATTAAAATCAAACTAATTTTGTTAAAAAGTAACAATCAATGGGATTAACAACAAACTCTAGTCTAAAAAGCAGCAAAACCCTAATTAGCCCCAAACATGCTTCCTGAAGAACCCATCATTTTGGCCCCGGAGAAATCCATGTTAGGGAACTGGCCCTTAAACTTGTTCATCATCTCCTGATTTTGAATCTCCTGGCTGGTCGGAAGCCCCATCGACTTCTGCCTCTGATCAAACATCATCTTCTCAATGGCGGCCCGAGTTTCGCCCTCAAGATCCGACAGGTTCGACGGCTCCGGCTCCACCTTCTGAGTATCGATTTCGGGTCCGCCCTTGATCAAGCTCTTCCACCAGTTCATCCTGTCCTGCTTCGTCAGCAAAACGGATAACATCTTCTGATCCTCCAAACTCCAGAAACAGTCCTCCGGCTTCACCGTCGCGAACAGCTCACCGTCCAGGATTGGGTCCTGGTTTTTCAGGCCGACACGGATGCGGTTGCTCTTGATCTCGCACACAACGAACCTCGCCTTCGTACCGGCCGGAACCGGAATGTTGATGTTAGCCTCCTGGAGAGATTGCCCCGAGGTGTAGTTCTCCATGTCTAGTCCGTTGCCTTTGTTTGGGACCAGGCGTTCCGGCTTCTTTTCTGCCGGTAGCGCCGGTTGCTGCGTTTCGACGGCATCGGAGATGATCACCATTGTGGATGGACGGATTTTCGTTCTCTAAATTTGGCTTGAAGAATTGTTAATGGATTGTTGTAGGGAATACGGCCGATGTGGGTGTTTATATAGAGTTGGTAAGAAATCCGGTTTTGGATGGAATAGGGAAATCCGGTTATGGGATGGAATAGGGAAATCCGATTCCGGGGTGCATTAGGTGAAGCTGATTCTGGGGTGGAATATGGCAATCCGGAATAAGATTTTATCAATTTCTTTTCGAATTCTGTTTCCGTAGCACCATATAAATGCGTCATCCCCATGCTTCCGGGTTTAATTTCCACATCCGTGACCAAAAAAATTCACCCCCTCAAAAGAAAGCTCTCCCGCTCTTTAACCCTTTCCATAAACCCTATCTCACGCCGCAGTGGTTGAAATCTCCGCATCCTGTATCAGGTGAAACTCTTTCGGGATGTCAACGGAATTTACAAAAGCGGAGAATGCTCTGAAGCGAGCTGAAGAGTTTTTAAATGTTGGACAGAAGCAAGAAGCCTGGGACACCATTCGTCGAGTGATTACCTCGAGGAGATGTAGAGCATGGAACAAGACTCTGGAAAGGATCATGTTCAAATACATTGACCTCTGTGTAGACATGCGTAAAGGGGCTAGGGAGGGCTTAAATCAGTACTGTATCACGTGTCAGCAAGTGAATGTAAGTTCGTTGGAGGAGGTCATAAAGCACTTGATGCATCTATCCTCTGAAAGAGCTGGTCTTGCTCGTAGCGAGGTTGATGATCTAGAGGCTGATAAAAGGCCTGAAGATTTGATGTTGAGTTATGTCAGTGGTCAGAAAGACAAAGATGAGCTTTTTACTCCTCGGCTCAAATTCTTATGGGAAACGTACAAAACAGTTCTCCAAGTATTACGGAACAAATCAAAGCTCCAGGCACTTTATGCGATGACTGCACACCGAGCTTTTCAATTTTGCAAGCAATACAAACGATCTACAGAATTTCGCCGATTGGGTGAGCTGATCCGGAATCATCTCCCTGATCTATCTGCTCCAGAGAGCCTGCAGTTATACCTGGACACGCGATTTGAGCAGCTTAAAGTTGCTACTGAACTTGAGCTCTGGCAGGAAGCATTTCGTGCTGTGGAAGACATATATGGACTCATGTGCATGGTTAAAAAACAACCAAAAGCATCTCTACTTGTGGTTTATTATGCTACACTGACGGAAATATTTTGGATGTCATCTAGTCTTCTCTATCATGCTTATGCTTGGTTGAAGCTTTTTTCTCTTCAGAAAAGCAATCTCACCCAAAAGGATTTGCAACTAATTGCATCCTCAGTAGTCCTAGCTGCTCTTTCAGTTCCTAATGATCCCTCGGAGGTTGAAAGTGACCGCAGCTCAAAGATGGCTAATCTCATAGGATTCAATCTTGACAATGAGCGCGAGTGTGGAGAAATGCTCTCAAGGGCAACTTTGCTAACAGAAATGGTATCCAAAGGTGTATTGACCTGTGTATCACAGGAAGTAAAAGACCTGTTTCATCTTTTGGAGCATGAATTTCTTCCTCTTGATCTGGCATCAAGAGTGCAGCCCCTGTTGACCAAGATATCCAAAGTTGGCGGCAAGCTTTCTTCTTTGCCTGAGGTGCAGTTGTCTCAATATGTCCCTGCACTGGAAAAACAAGCTGCTCTGAGATTGCTGGAACAGGCGTCACACGTTTATCAGTCATTGAGTATTGAAAGCTTATCTAGGATGATCCCCTTCCTTGACTTCCCTTCATTGGAGAAGCTATCCGTGGAAGCAGTTAAAATGAACTTTCTTTCTATGAAAGTTGATCACTTGAGAAGTGCTGTTGTATTTGGCACTTCTGATGAGCTGCGTGATCAACTGGTGGTTTTTGCTGAGTCATTGAATAAATCATGGGCAGTGATATACCCGACTAGAGAGAAAGCGTCTAAACAGGAAGGATTGCTTCCAGGTTTATCGGAGATGGTGGAGAAGGAGCACAAGAGACTTGTGGCCCGGAAATCAATTATTGAGAATCGCAGAGAAGAACAAGAACGCCTAGTTTTGGAGATGGAAGAGGAGGAGGAATCGAAAAGGCTAAAACTAGAGAAATTAGCTCAAGACGCGGAAAAGAAGAGGATTTCTTCTGAAATTGAGCGAAGGAAAAATGAGCGCATTTTAAGAGAGATACAGCAGAGAGAATTATTGGTGGCTCCTGAAGAGCGTAGTAAAAAGGAAGGAAAGAAGCTTGTAATAGATGGAGTGAATGAGCAACTCAAAGAGAAACAGGAATTGGAAAAAAGAGTGCAGAAGTTTGGCAAGACAATGGATTATTTGGAAAGGGCAAAAAGAGAAGAAACATCTCCTTTAATTGAATCTGCATACCAACTTCGCCTGGTTGAAGAGAAGGTCCTTTATGAAGAAGAAGATAAGAAAGAGATTGAACTGAGTCAACAGCGCCACGAGGGAGATGTGGAGGAGAAGAAGAGATTGGCACGGATGTTGGAGCATAAGACGCTGTTCCAGGACAGAGTTATGAGCCGTCGGCAGACAGAAAAGATTAATGACATGCTGCAACAGAGGAGGCAGGAGACGCAAGTAAAGAGGAAGATGATGTCCTATCTAAGCACTGAGAAGCAAAGGCTGGAAACAGCAGCACCTGCAAAGTATGTTCCCCGATTCAAGCGGCAAGAGAGTTTTAGTGCCGGCCCGGGGCGACCAGCTGAACGCCTATCTGGTTATGGTTTTGGTGGGATCGAGTAGCCGTTGGAGTAACTGATCTTGGATTTCTTCAGACTAAATTCGAGGAGTCATTGTTAGAAGATATTAATGACCCTATTTTTCAACATATTGACGTTTTGTAACTGGAATATAATATTCTTTTCTTTGATTTTTGTAAAAAATTGTTTGGGAGTCATTGTTAGGAAACTGGAGGATAACAGTATTATACATCGATAGAGTTCCATGATCAAAGTTTATGAACTTAAATAAGGAAAGGCAATGTTTAATGAGACAAAGGGAGTACAAGTTTATACGAGTTTAATAATACGTTGAGGAAGTTTCTCAAAACCACTTCCTCATGGTATGTGAACCAACTAACACCTCTAAATTCTGTTGAACAAAAGGGTGAAGATTAGCTATAACTGATCCTGACTACCACAAATTTGAGAAGAAAAGATAAGACAAATTAATAAAATTAGCCATATTAATTAGTAATTCATAAACAACTCTCGGGCATGATAATTCCTCTTGTACTTCCTCCTATGTTCTTGCATATTGATTTGGCTCTTCTGTTGAAATAGGTGAGCTTGATGTCGTGCATTCTGATGCCACTGCACGGCTTGCTCGGACTGCAATCAAACATCACGGCTACCGGCGTGCTCGATGTCCCTTTTATGTTTCTATAAGTCACTCCACTGATCTTCACTCCAGAAGTCTGTTCAAATCAATGATACAAGTGACACCAGTGTGTTAAAGTCTCATATTCGCGGTTGACAGAGTTATAACTCAATATATAAGATCATGGGTTACTAGTACATAATACCAATTGGTTTTATGATAGGAGCCCATGATTCAGACTTGGCATGGGTTCCATTAACATGATTTCAGTTACCTGACGAGGGCATCCTTGGTTATTCGGGCAGTAATTCTGATCTATGATGATCGGGTTCGCGACATTGTTCATGACAATGTTGCGAAAATGAATGTTGTTAACATAAGCTGTGCTAGGCCTTGCCCATGATTTGATCCTGATCCCATTGTCCGATCCTCGGAATACCGAATTCGTTAGCGTTACATTCTGCACGCCAGCTTCATTGAAGTCCCTTGCTAGGCTCCCAATGCTGCAATAAGAATCATTGTCTCATAACGCACTATCATTAACTATTCAGTGAAGGAAAATTAGCTGGGTTACCTTATGCCGTGTCCAGGACCGCAGTATATCCTGTCCATCCACAGGTTTTTGGTACCGGGACCGATGGATACAGTGGTGGAACCAGAAATGTTTTTCAGGTGGGGCTGATTGATACTACTCAAATTTAAATTTTAAAATATTAACTAAGAATAATTTAAAATAATACGTAATATAATAAAACGAGTACAATACATTATGGTTTTTACAAGTTCACTAAACTACTAAAATAACTACTTTCGAATACTCGAATTATTAGAAGTAGAACTAGGAATAAGTGGAGGCAACAAATATCTATGAGACTCCATGTCTTAATAATGTTGAATAATTGGTTCATTCTCGATCTTAATAAAAAATATCTATCTCAACATACACCGTCATAACATCATTCAACCATTCATCTCCCATTCTATTACAAAGATCGGTCTTGATATTCTTCATGGCAGAAAAAACTCACTCAACTGAAGCAGTTGCAACTGGTAGAACTAATGCTAACTCAATAAGACAATATATCAATGGGTAGATTACATTGCTACGTGATCAAACCATATGTTGAGCAAGACTTCCAAGATCATTGATGACTGAATATGCATCATCTTCTCTCACACCATGGATGAAGTAATTAAGTTGTTGCTCAAGTTCAACACGATCAACTGGGGAGAAGTCATCCGGATAGAGTTCAGCAAGGCAAAGTAACTTACTAACATCAAACATGGAAAATCTTTCTCTCGGATCAAGGCAAGCGATACAAGTGAGTAACTCCGAGCTTGCTTTAGAAAATCGATGATTCATTTCAAGAATCATCCTGTCAATGGTCTAGTTTTGAAATAATAAAAAAATATTAGATAAAAATACAAAATAAATTAAAGTATGTAAATATGAAAGTAGTACCTGAAGAAAAATATCAACACGGTAGAAATCATGATTGGTCAACATTTCTCAACGTCGTCTAGAACGGTGACAAATTTTCCATTGTGCTTCCATCACGTCTAATGTGATCTCATGCTTCAAACAAAATTTGTTAGTTCCATTCAATAATTTATCAAAACCACCATCTCTAAATTTTTGCACTTCAGTCTTCATTCTATTCATCATTCACACACCCATCGAAATATTTTGATCTTTTGTTGCAAGGCAAGCGACAATTGACTTGTAACTCTTAACAAATGCTTCATAAAAAACATACAAAATACAAATTCATATCTCTCCATTCTATCAATCAAACCCTTTGTTGTAGAAACAATTTCATCTAAATTGCTATGCTCACAAATATTAAGAAGCACTTGAATAATAGAAGACCACATAGCCTCAAAACGAAGAATAGTGTTGTAATGTGATCCCCAACGGGTATCACCAGGCCATCTCAAACTCATTTCCTGAATTTTGCCTCTTCCACTAACATTATCCCCACTCTCCAATGCCGCTACAAGTTTAGCATGTTCTAATTGCACAAGCATCTCTTTTCTAACACATGAACCTCCAACTAGATTCACAGTTTTAACAAGATACCCAAAAAATTTACCCACAAATAGAGTACTATTTGCAACAGAAATAAAAACCAATTGAAGTTGGTGAGAGAAGTAATGAATATACCTTGCAACAGAGTTTTCTTTCAATATCAAAGCTTGCCATCCATTAAAATCAACTCGCATCCTTGACCTCTCAACTTTGACACAGACAATTTCTTATCTACAAACAAGTGCTTAAGAGCTAAAGTAATAGCTTTAGTATTGGAAACATGCACAAGAGAAAGAAAACGCTCGAGAATGCATCCTTGTTAGTTGACATATCTCAAAACAACCCACATTTGCTCTTTTATTGATGTATCTCTAGTCTCATCAACAAGAAGAGATAATACACTATCTCCAATGTCATTAACAATAGCATCAATTACCTCACCAACATAAGCACTTGAGAGTTGTTTCTGAGCTTTGGGGGATGTCAACTTGCAATTTGCAGGAGCATTTTCATTCATTACCTTAGAAACATCTTCACTTTGCTTGCAATACTAGTCAACAAATTCAAGATAATTGCATTTGTTGATGGAATCCCAACCCTCATCATGGCCACGAAAAGCCAAATCTTTTTTTAACAAGTATCTTGTCACATCCAAAACCGCAGTCAAATGTGTGTGATATGTCTTCTCTGCTTCAGTGACATGAGCGTCTAAACAATCTAAGGTGCTTTGCTTTTGAAGGCTAAAATTTCTCAATTTGATTGCTGCACTCTGATGATTTCCTTCCACATTCGAAGCATGTTTCCTAAATAATTTAAGGGCATTCTTCCAATTTATCATCCCATCCACAGTATATGTCATCTCATTTGTTGAGTTCCTAAAAAGATAGCTAGGAAAACAAAAGGCAGCATCCTTTGAAACACTATACTCCAACCAATTAAATTTATCAAACCAACCCTTTTGAAAGTGTCTAAATTCACCCTTGAACAATGTCTTGGAAAAAGTATGATTCTTAGGTTGGCAAGTGCCTCTTAATATATATTCTCTTAGCACTTATCTCTAATAGAAACATCAATCTCTTCAATAGGTTTACGTAGCCCAAGATCACTTGTAACATCATTCCGATTGAATTCTATGCGATATTGTTTTCTACTACTACCCTCTTCATTATGCCTTTGTTCATTAGGTTTATTCGATATCTTAGAAGATGGAAATCCTCTACTTCGAATTAAAAATTTGTCCATGAGCTATTAAATATCAAATAGGTAAAATATGTAAATTTAATTCATTCTTATAAAATCTAAAAGCATTATGAAATAATTTATAAAATCATATTCACCTGAATTCAATTTAACAAATATGCCTAATTCCATAATTTGAAAATTTCACATATATAATAAATCAAACAATTATAATTTATACATGTGCAATTCAATTGATGCAATCGTATAACTTCAATTTGACATCCAATCTAAAAATAGTATTCATATAAATTAAATTTTTGAAGGAAAAATTAAAATAGACAATAAACCCAAAAACTAAATTACCTCCAAAACCGCAGTCAAATGTGTGTGATATGTCTTCTCTGCTTCAGTGACATGAGCGTCTAAACAATCTAAGGTGCTTTGCTTTTGAAGGCTAAAATTTCTCAATTTGATTGCTGCACTCTGATGATTTCCTTCCACATTCGAAGCATGTTTCCTAAATAATTTAAGGGCATTCTTCCAATTTTTCATCTCATCCACAGTATATGTCATCTCATTTGCTGAGTTCTTAAAAAGATAGCTAGGAAAACAAAAGGCAGCATCCTTTGAAACACTATACTCCAACCAATTAAATTCATCAAACCAACCCTTTTGAAAGTGTCTAAATTCACCCTTGAACAATGTCTTGGAAAAAGTATGATTCTTAGGTTGGCAAGGGCCTCTTAATATATATTCTCTTAGCACTTATCTCTAATAGAAACATCAATCTCTTCAATAGGTTTACGTAGCCCAAGATCACTTGTAACATCATTCCGATTGAATTCTATGCGATATTGTTTTCTACTACTACCCTCTTCATTATGCCTTTGTTCATTAGGTTCATTCGATATCTTAGAAGATGGAAATCGTCTACTTCGAATTAAAAATTTGTCCATGAGCTATTAAATATCAAATAGGTAAAATATGTAAATTTAATTCATTCTTATAAAATCTAAAAGCATTATGAAATAATTTATAAAATCATATTCACCTGAATTCAATTTAACAAATATGCCTAATTCCATAATTTGAAAATTTCACATATATAATAAATCAAACAATTATAATTTATACATGTGCAATTCAATTGATGCAATCGTATAACTTCAATTTGACATCCAATCTAAAAATAGTATTCATATAAATTAAATTTTTGAAGGAAAAATTAAAATAGACAATAAACCCAAAAACTAAATTACCTCATTCAATTCATAAACATAAAGAGGAGACTGGATGAAGAGGAGAACGCAGGGTTTGAGGAGGGACAATGGCGGCACGGAGGCAGTGTCCGACACGGAGGGGGAGGCGTGGAGACCGGAGCAGCGGAGCTGACACAGAGCAGGGCAGCTGGAGGTTGCTGTGGAATTCTGGAGCAGCTCAATTCATGATTGTGGATTAGGTCATTCTCGCCCAATCCAAACAAACCTAATACTTAAAATTTGATTTTTCATTTTTTCGTTCAGTATTAACCAAAACGACGTCGTTTGACTTGTACAAAAACGACATCGTTTTGGCGAAGTTTGGGCAAAAAAAAATAAGGCAGCGAGCGGCCTTCTTCTCCGACACTAATTACTTGAAAACAGAGCCCTCGCCGTCGAGAAAGCGCAAACCACCGGGAATCGCTACCCATCACTACTACCATGGAGCCGGAATTTCAGGTAGGGCTGGAGCCCTACTTTGCGCCATGGTAGTTCTGCCCCTGGATGGATATGCAGTCGTCGACAGTCTGAATGTTGCTGCCGGTTATGGTAACGCCGGTTGATGCCCGAACGTTGATGCCGTCGGTGTTTGTACTCAAGGCTGGTGCAACAATCTTCACGTTTTGAACCTTGATGTTGTTGCATCGGTTAATCACAACATGCATGTACTGGCTGTTGATGGATGTTAGGTCGCTGATTAACCCGTGGTTCACCCAATTAAATGTTATAGACTGCATTCATTTGTACACAAAAGTCAAACAGATGAACAAAAATTAAACTGAAATTTGCTGAGACATCGTACGTGTGTAATACAGTGTACCCTTAATTGTTTTTTTAGATGGAGGAAGTAGTATTAGGATGCTTAAGTGACTACTAATTAACTAAATTAACGTGAGTAATTATATGCAAGTGGCCAACTTGGCCATGTTCAATACTGAAGCTACTAATAAGCATGATTAATCAGTTTATTGAATTTAATTACCAAACACACCCAAGTTCATGCGCATAGAAATTTTGGTATGTGTAGACTTATTACATGGATATTAGATGAATAACTGTCTATTTTCTCATATTCGGCACATTTTAATTTTAAATTGAGATTTTCATATATATATATATATATATATATATATATATAATTGTCACATTTCCTTCTATGTCAAAAAGTTAATCATTTTTAACCGCTCATTAAAATTTTTACCATCTTCATTCAATTCTCTCTACGCATTTCAATTTGCAAAAGAAAACAACGCATAAACCTAAGGTTGAAACTGAGGGATTACGTACCCCTGCTCCTTGTGGGCAGTTCCCGCCTGACCTCCGGCAAGCCCAAAATCTAGCTCCCCTGGCATCCAACATGCCGCCAACGACTGAAAGCCGGTTGACCTGAAAGAACATTATCCAGTTTTCCGAGTTTCCAATAGCCCAGTAGTTATCAGGAGCCACTAGAGTACCAATAATACGAACAGTAATTTTGTTCCAACACGGCCCTCAGAAAACCGATGTCCGTATCAAGAACCGCCCCTTCGGAACATACATTATCGTCGGCTGAGCGCACCGGCAACTTGTGCTCCTTCAGCAGTTGTAATCCTTCCTTAGATGCCCTTCATGCTCCTGCTGAGATTTGGAATAGACCAGGATGTCATCAATGAAGATGACAACAAACTCGTCTAGGTATAGACGAAATACTCGATACATGAGGTCCACAAACGCCGCTGGTGCATTGGTTATTCTAAATGGCATTACCAGGAACTCGTAATGACCATATCAAGTATTGAAACCTGTCTTGGGTATGTCCTCCCTCTTCACTCGTAACTGGTAGTACCCTTGTCACAAATCAAGTTTGGAAAATACGACTGCCTCTTGGAGTTGATAAAAAAACTCCTCAATAATGGGAAGAGGGTATTCATTCTTAATTGTCACATTGTTTAAGCCTTGATAATTGATACACATTCGAAGAGAGCCATCCTTCTTCTTAACAAACAATACCGAGGCTCCCCAAGGGGAGGTACTTGGTTGAACGAATCCTCGAGCTAATAAGTCTTCGAGTTGTAGCTTCAACTCCTGTAGCTCTAGCGGCGCCATATGATAAGGGGTTCGAGAAATAGGTGCGGCTCCTGGTACTAGATCAATAGTAAACTCAGTCTCCCTTTCAGGGGGTAAACTTACTAGTTCCTCTGGAAATACCTCAGGGAAGTCTTGGACCACAGTTATATCTTATCCCTTTAACTGGTCCACTGGCTTATTTAAGATATAAGCCAATATTCCAGTTGCTCCCTTACAAATCATTCGTCGAGCTTTGACTCCCGCCACAAGTAATGATGGGAATTTTTTCCTTCCACATCTACTTCAATTGGAAGTTCCCCGGGTCAACACAGCTTAACTTCCTTCGTTTGACAATTTAACTGGGCGTGATTTTTAGCAAGCCAATCCATGAAAAGTATCACCTCATATCCCTTTAAAGTTAAAGAAATTAAGTCTATGGGAAATTCCCAACGTCCCACATTTACCTCATAGTTTCTACATACACGTCCAGTTAGGATTTTAATATCGTTTGTGGGAGTGCTAACTTCCAATTTATAGGGTAAGTCCTTTATTTTCTCTTCCATATTCTCAAGAAATGAGTAACTAGCAAAAGAATGAGAAGCACCAGGACCAATCAAAACTTTAGCTATATTATCCAGGATAGGAAGGGTACCTTCAATGACCTCGGTCGAAACCAGGGTTTCACTATCTTCCATCGCGTATACACGGCCTGCAACTTTGGTTGACTGCCCCTACTTGCTCCTCTTTTCTAAGAAGGTTTGGCAACTGACACTTGGGATCCCATGGGTTGAGACAAGCGACTCGGCTAAGCTTGCGGGCATTCGGATATCCTATGTTCAGAACTTCCACACCGTAGACACTTGTTTTCCCTCTTCCAGCAATCCTTCTCATCATGGCCTCCCTTTCCACAGTACGTGCAACGCACTTGAAACGTGCCTCTCGAGGCAATGCTTGAGCTTCTTGACGTGGTCGAGGGTTGGGATGTGTCTCTCCTAGGGACTTTGTTTTGCTCAAAGTTTACTCCCTGTGGGCCGGGGATGTATACCGATTGGGACTTCACATTTGTTCTTCTTGATTGATGCATGGCTCGTAAGGAATTTTTGGTTTCCTCCACTCTGTAAGCGGATTCGATGGCTGCGGCGTAACTGTGTTAATATGTCGCGGCCAGGGAGTCCTTCAACTCCAGCCTTAACCCTTGGATGAATCTTCTCTAGTGTTCATCATCAGTCGAGACCATCTTCTTGGAAAATTTAGAGAGTCGGGAAAACTTTTCCTCATACTCGGTTACACTTATTAGGCCCTGCTTCAAGTTTATGAACTCCGCTTCTTTCCTTTTGATGACTAGAGGTGGAATGAACTTCTTCTTAAACTTCTTTTCAAAATTCTCCCAGGTCCTGGGAGTTTCCTCCATGTCCCACTTCCTTTGTACTATGTTCCACCAATCTAGAGCGGAGCCTTCTAATTGGAATATAGCGAAGCTCACCTTTCGTACATCCGCATATCCCAGGGCTCGAAAAGTTTGAGCCATTGTTTTGATCCAATTTTTGGCAACTTCATCATCTGGGCTACTGTTGAACCTGGGTGAATGAAACTTTTGGAATCGTTCCAAGGCCGCATCCTCGATCTCTGGTCTATAACTTCGATCCTTGATAGGAGATCGAGCTTGATTGTCTCTTTCTATCATGCAGCTCAAAATTTTGGTAACTTGGCCTGCGAACAATTCCATCCCAGCGGCTGGGTGATTCTGTCCCGCTGGCAAGTTTGAACCTTTCCCTTGTTCACCTTCCATTGAACCAATCCTCATTTAGTTACCTAACCAAAAGAATATAATTCACAAAATATTTTTATATCATCACAAAACTTTTACAGTAGTTGTAGCTTCATTATAAGATATTTGCGATAAGTTTTATAGTCTTCAAGCGTCGTCTTTCGATGTAAAAAATTGGGACTCGCTTCTTGTTCTAATACTTATTCTACAAATAGTTAGTATCTTAGCTGTAAGTTTTCCCCCAAAAGTCCGCTTTCAATCCTAATCGACTCTTGAATCCTTGGTGGAGTCACCTACTTCTTCTTACTCAGCTCCAGGGTATGCTCGGTCCATTAAATCATCCTGCAATGTGGCGAGAGCTTGCTTCACCGTGCCTCGATTCTCTCTTATATGCCTCCAACGTGATTCAGCTGGTTGTCAACGATAGGCGATCAGACCTCCCTGTAGTTCTTGGACATTTACCAGGGCTAAGTCTACTTGTCGAAAGACTTCTTGTCGCTCTGCATCCCATTGTCCAAGCTCCCTACTTCTTTGATTCCTAAATCGGTTGTTTTTTACGACCACCGTATTCACCCTTATATTTTCTGCGTTAGCACACATATATTGTTCCCACATTGCATCTCTCGTTAATTGTTCATGGGTCTCAAGGCTAAGGACTCTGCCCATTAATTCTGTATGTTCCATGATTAAAGCATGCACAATCCAATTTTGGGTAAGCCTGAGTGTCTACCCATTGAGAATTGTTTATTATTCCTGCCCAAGGAAAAAATGTCTCTGGGAATGCTCCGTAATGTCTTTTCACCTCAATAATTTCTTGAAAGGCATTGCTCGCAATCTCTACGTATCTATTGACATAACAAAACTTATTAGCTTGACAGTTTATACCCAACTAGCCCTCCCCCTTACTTTATTCACAGCTCATTTAGTTTCCTCTAGAATCTTTTATTAAGGTAAGTATGAATTTTTCCTTTATTTTGTTTTAGAATTACTCTGATACCACATCTGTAACACTCCCAAACCAAAACGCAAGTATCGAGTCGGGTTTAAGCGTGCTACCGAAAGGGCCAGTATTAACGAGCAATTAAAGTTTATGCAAAAGCGTTTTAAGTAATTTTAAAACCTAATATACTATTACAGTGAAAAGGAATTATTACAAATGTCAAACAAAAATTTCTCCTAACTGTTACAGTATCAAAGTTCACATTAAAATTCAAATTGCCTGGATCTTTCTCAAAAGAAGTAAAGACATCAAGCACTTTTCTCTTACTGTTCTTCGTCACCTAAAAAAGGGTTGTTTAACTAGGGTAAGCTCCTTGCTTAGTGAGGTTCCATCGCCAGTATTTACTCAATTGAGTTTTAGTGATCACAGAATAACAATTAACAATTAACAACTAGCCACGTATGTCCTAGCACACAGTAAAGGATACGAGCGGTTAATGCCGAGTTGCTGCCAAATGCCTATATGGAAACTTTGACCAACATACACGACATAACCCAGTCAGTGATGCCCGAGGCTATCAGTTTATAAATCAATTTCCCATTCTCGTCGGTGTCCAGTTACAAGCTCATATCAGTCAGGTGGTTATGCTAGCATACCAAACTCCACATGTAACCGGTATAATCGAATGGTCCGATAAGTACCATTCCCTACCGAGTTCGACCACACTACAATCGCATCGGGGACCCCAAAATTCACAGACTAACAATCAGGTAACTGGTAATTCAAGTTTGACACAGTAAGATAAAGTACAAGCTGGTCATCAGAGCACTGTATGATTCAAGTTTGACATGGCAAGATAAAGTACAAGCCCGTCTTTCAAAGAAAATATCAGAGCAGTTCAAGAGTTCAGTTTCACGATAATCTAGTACAGTATGATAAAATACACACTTAATTCAACAGTCAGTAAATACCATCATTTGAGTGTAACCATCATATCTCTCTCATGGCTTGAGAATCGAGTAGAAAGGTTCAAGTATCAGGTTTCAAGTACCGGGGTTTGAGCAGATGAGTTTGAGTACAGGGGTTCGAGTACTTACAGTTCGAGTAGTTGGGTAGGAGGTTTGAGTAAAGAATTCGAGTGGAGAAGGTTCAAGTGGTATGGGTATCAGGTGGTACTAGTTTGAGTGGTAAGTGGCACCAGTTCGAGTGGTGAGATTCATTTGGAGAGATTCTAAAGGTACGGATTCAGTTGGTGAGGTTCGAGGGGTAAGGTTCTAGTGGCACTAGTTCGAAAGGTAATGGTTTCAGTAGTACTAGTTTGAGGGGTAAGGATCGAGGGGTACAATTTGAGAGGTAACGGTTTCGGTGATATTAGTTTGAGAGGTACAAGTTCAAGAGGTGAGTTCAGGAAGGACAGTTCGGGTGGTACAGTTTGAGGGATACAGTTTCAAGGGTACAATTCAGGAAGTATAGTTCGAGAGGTAATGATTCAAGAGAAGGTTTCAAGAGGTAAGGTTTCAGGGTACTAGTTCGAGGGGTAAAGGTTTCAGGGTACTAGTTCGAGGGGTAAAGTTTTCAGGGTACTAGTTCGAGGGGTAAAAGTTTCAGGGTACTAGTTCGAGGGGTAAAGGTTTCAGGGTACTTGTTCGAGGGGTAAAGGTTTCGAGTACTAGTTCGATGGGTAGAGGTTTCAGGGACACATGTTCTAGGGGTAAAGGTTTCAGGGACACATGTTCGAGGGGTAAAGGTTTCAGGGACTAGTTTGAGGGGTAAAGGGTTCAGGGTACTAGTCCGAGGGGTAGAGGTTTCAGGGACACATGTTCGAGGGGTAAAGGTTACAGGGAACTAGTTCAAGGGGTAAAAGTTTCAGGGAACTAGTTCGAGGGGTAAAGGTTTCAGGGTACTAGTTCGAGGGGTAAATGTTTCAGGGAACTAGTTCGAGGGGTAAAGGTTTCTGGGACACATGTTCGAGGGGTAAAGGTTTCAGGGTACTAGTTCGAGGGGTAAAGGTTTCAGGGAACTAGTTCGAGGGGTAAAGGTTTCAGGGAACTAGTTCGAGGGGTAAAGGTTTCAGGGAACTAGTTCGAGGGATGAATATTTCAAGGACATATGTTCGAGGGGTAAAGGTTACAGGGAACTAGTTCAAGGGGTAAAGGTTTCCAGTGATAGTTCGAGAGGTGAAGTTTTCAGTAGAGTTCGAGAGGTGAAGTTTTCAGTAGAGTTCGAGAGGTAGAGTTGTGGCAGGGATTCGAGAGGTAGTGTTTTGGCAGGGGTTCGAGAGGTAGAGCTTCAACAGGGGTTCGAGATGTAGTGTTTTGGCAGGGGTTCGAGAGGAAGAGTTTCAACAGGGGTTCGAGAGGTGAAATTTCAGCAGGGGTTCGAGATGTGGAGGGTTTAGTTCGAGAGAGTCAGGTTTCTGATGGTATTATATATATATATATATATATATATATATATATATATATATATGTGTGTGTGTGTGTGTGTGTGTGTGTGTAAATATAAATTCATATTTTAACTCAATTTGTGTTAGGGCGATGGAAAACTCACCTTAGTTAAACTTGGCTTGACAACCGCCGCTGCTACTTCACTGCTTAACCTTCTGAATTTTGGTACTCAAAGTGTCTTAAGGCTATAGGTTTTGGGGAGGATATCAATGGTATATATACCAAGTAAAATGTAGGGTTCAGACACCTACCCAACCTAAAATTTTATCATGTAAACCTCAAGCCTACTTGCCCAAAATTACTTTGGACAAACTTCTTCACGTCTGTCGTTCATTTCTTCCCGGTAATACCACTTGCTCCAAAAATTTACTTTGGATAATTTTTCACATCCGTTCCTAGCTTTTCTTCATGGTAATTTTCTTGCATTTAATTATTCCTTTACTCATTTATTTGCTTATTATTACTATTGTCATATACTATACATATATGTATGTATAATTATATATATTTTCTTCTTGGTAATTTCTCTTACTTATTTATTTATTTACTTATTGTTATTAGTATTATTATTATTATATTTTTTAATTTATATATATATATTTTTTATTTTTTTTTGGAAAATTAAAGGAAAGATTGGAATATTTGATGAAATTTAATTATTACATGTTCTCTAGTTCCTATTTCGGTAGGGGTTTTTACAAAACTTCAACCCATCCACTACGATTCCCCAACTATGCAAATCCCGATCGACACTCACAAAAGACAACAACTAGTAGTACTCCTAAATGGTGGTTTTGGTGGTGGTTTTAGGTTGTAGATTGTGGTGGTATTCTTGTGGTTTTGGGACAGGGTTTGAGGACATGGTTGAGGATTTTTTTATCCAGAAAAGAAAATTACTAGCCCAACTTAAAAGCCCGGGTTGCCTCCCAAGAAGCCCGGGTCGGCACGACCCTAATGTTATCCATATGGTGAAGGTTTGGACCCCTTCACCATGACATTCAAAAGTAGAGAGGTGGGGATACCAAACTTTCAAGAGGAAAGTTTTGTAGAGGTGGAGATGGTTTCAAAGGAGATGAGTGGTTTGGAAGCTTGGCTTAATCATTTGGCCCCCCTATTGTCCTCTCCAAGAATTCCAAAAATGGTAGAGTTGGTTCAATTGGTGGAGGAAGGGCTGATGATGGCAATGAATATAGGATAATCACCTCTTCCCCAACTTCTTTGTCTTCCTCAACCAACTCCTCATCCCCTTGGAACTCAAATTCATTTCTCAAGGTGACCTCATTCACCGTATCTTCGGGTTCAACTTGGGATGGTCTATCTTCGAAATATCGAGCTTAGAAATGGCTCACGCAAGATGCAAGTTAGGTAATTTAGGTCTCCAAACTCTTGAATCTTGCGGAAGAGCGGTCTTTCACGTTTGCAATTCTAGTTGCGGTTCGGTTTTCCAAATTAGCGACCATGTTGGATATAGTATGCATAAGCTCCTCATATGAGCTTGAACCTCCTCCTTGAGCATGGTTTCGGGGCATATCATAAATTGATGAAGGCCAATCATATTGCTCGTAGTGTTGGCTTTCTAGTGCGTTCCCATACCACAAATCAAGATTACCACTCCACTCCGGATTGTAAGAGCCATAGTATGGATACCATTCTTGAGCTCCTTGACCTTGGAAACATACAACTCCAACCTCTTCATAGCACTCCTCATGATACTCTTGGTTTTGAAAACAATGGTTCTATTCTCCTCGTAGTGCTCCTCTCTCAACCAATAACAAAACTCAGTAGGATGATCAGAACAAAAAATCCTTCAAAAACATGCTTGTTGAGATCTCTTCTTATCATAAGTTCTTTCAAGGTGAGATCTTCCATTTTTTTCTCTTTTTTTCTCAATAATTTGGAATGGTAGTGTAAGGATTATCGGTAGAAGTACACCGAGAACCCAAGTAATGCACATTCCAAACAAAAAACAAATAAAAACAAAGAAGCACAAAAAATTCAAGGTCATAGTGCAAAGGTTCTCGGTTCTTGAAACGAGCACGTACCATAAACCAAGAACAAAAGCAATACGTCCTTTCGAAAAAAAGATAAAAACAAAACAAGCACAAACTATGAACAAACGAGAACATACAACAAAAAAAACACAGAACTACAGTAACACTCAACAAAATACATCTCTTCCCCAACAACAGCGCAAAAAATTGGGAGGCCATTACCGTGCCTCTCAAACATAGTATTTATAAGCCTAAATTACTGCTAATTACTAAATAGTAGCTAATGGTAAGACGGGGTCATCCACATGGAAAATGGGATTTTATCGAGTTTTAAATGTAGTTGAAAAGCACACAAATATGTCACTCAATGTGCATGGTAACAAAGTTGGGAGAGGGGGTTTGTTTTTGGAAAACACTACGACTACTTTAACAACTAAATTAACCAACAATTAGAGAACATTATTCACTTACGATTACACTAGCACGAAAGATGTAACTAAGATTATAGCGAGTCTTAAGCGCAATTGGTTTACATTTCTAGTCATCCTTTGATCATTGATTTATCATCCTATCTTTATACATTAACCACATATTATGGAGAACTTATCATCACCTTTCGAGTGTTGATATTTATCGCCTCTCCTCAGTTATAGTTAGAGTGAGCTATCGGTGCCACACAGTAACCCTTACCCTCGGGTCACTCTACACGATAGGTGTCATTGACTTCTTCGAGGATAGCAATACACACAGAGACCCAACACGAATACTACAATGCCCCACATGCGAGAAACACATAGATAGAACAAGTATATTTACTAATAACGACTACGAGGATTGGCCTTCATGTTAATCGTTATTAGTGGGCAACATTGATAATTAGTCGAACCTATTCAAATTCATCCAAAGTCTAAGCACTTCCATCAATCAACAATCATAATTAGTTGTCACTCATAATTATGACCTAGCATTGACCAACAACAATCACATTGACAAAAAGTCAAAGTCTTCCGGGTTTGACCAATACTCTAGCAAAGAATCAACCCATAATCATCAACTAGTTGATCATCCTAGCATAAATCATGCATTAATCACAAAAGAGAACAACAAACATACTTGATGCTTACCAATTGCTCCCAAAGTGAAATCTAGCCTAGAAAATGAAAACCCATAACAAATCTAGAAGAATCCATGGAAAAGATACAAAATCTAAGAAAAGATGAACAAAACTCAGGTTTGGAGGCCCCCAAGTCGGACTCCATTGAAATGGGGGAAGAAATGAATGAAGAGAGAGAGAAAGAGAGAGAGAGAGAGAGAGAGTTTTTGGAGCTAAAAATAGCTTTTAAAGCTGTCCAAAATTCGCTACGCACCGCAAGGAGGGGCTGCGGCCCATAATGGTGCTGCCGCCCTCTTTTTATTTTCATCGCTATAGGAGAACCGCTGATCCATTTTGTGAGTTTTTGTAGTCGATTTTATAGTGCTTGAGAAGATGAATCCAATGGTACCACCTTGGAGGCTGGTTCTTCTCAAATCATTTTAAAAACTTGGTCCAAACTTCAGGGTCACAATTCATCCGCTTCTTTGTCTTCCTTCTTTGACTATTCTATCTTCTACCACGTTTTGACTCGTGGCCTTCAATCTTCTACCATCCTTGCGAATGGTCTTCACTAAACCAATCCGAAATGCTTACGAGCAATCTACAAATTAAGCTTACAAAAAGGAATCTAGACCCTCGTAAGTACTAAAAATCCATTAGACTATAAATAGGTTACAAAATAAATGATTTAGATATGAAGACCGAAAACGGTCATCCAAACTCCTTATGATGTAAACCTACTTAAATTTAGCAATTTTCCATTAAAAAAAAACAAAAGGGATGTTAAAGGCTTTGAAAAATACATGCATTTAACGCCCTAGCAATTGTTTATCAATTGTTTGTGGCCTATGTCACAGACCTAGGGATTCCAAATTTTAATGAAAAGTTTTTGTTTCTTTATAGTAATAATCCGCTTTCTTTTCTTAAAGGACATAGTAGGCCGTGATGAAACTGCTTAATTTCCTTCGTTCTTAAATAGTCTATTAAATTATGATAGATAATCTCAAGATATGAGATGAATCAATGGCCACCACATATTGTGGGAGGCGGAAGAAGAGTCAGTGGCCACGGCAACGACGTTCCAGCCATTCAAGTTATATAGTTGTGAATAATTATAATTTTTATTCAAGGTGTTTATGTAATTATAATCTTTATTATGAATTGATATTGAATAATGATTGTTGATGAGGGGTGAAGTTAAATAATTAAAATTGGACTAAGATTAAAATTAATAAAACTAATTAAGGGTAATATAGTAAATCTTCACTAACATTACCTGTATTTAGATTTTGTGTTGTTAAAGTACTAAAAGAAATTAGAATTTTTGAAAATATTTTTTTATTATATATTTTGAGACCGTCTCTTGAAAGACGGTCTTTCCATAAGTTATGGAAAGACCAAAGTTTAAAGTGTAAATTAGAATAAATGAAGATAAAATTTTTGGGTTGCATGAACCGGGTTATAAATTTTAAAACTACTATATGTTACATACTAAAATTTTAATATTACAACAAAGACCTTTTACCTTTTATTATTCAAATTATACTATGTCTTTCCATAAGCTTATGGAAAGACCGTCTTTCCCAAGACTTTGCCATATATTTTTATATTTTCATCTTTAAATACATATTATTATTTAGAATCCATCTCTTGAAAGACGGTCTTTCCACAACATGGAAAGACTATGGTTTAAAGTGCAAGTTAGAAGAAATGAAGATAAAATTTTGGGTTGCAGGAATTGAGTTATAAACTTTACTACATGTTGCATAATAAATTTTTAATATTGCAACAAAAAAATAATTACAATATTTAAGGTAAAAACTCCTGTGGACTGTCCATAATCTTATAGAAAGACCTTCCTGAGACCCTCTTTTTTATATCATATATTTTTATATTTGCACATTCAAATACATATTATTACTTATTTAAAATTATAAAATACAATATTTTTTTAAATACTACATTTAAGATAAAAGCCCATGTGGACTGTCTATAAGCTTATGGAAAGACCGTCTTTCCTGAGACTTTCTTTTTTTTACATCTTATATTTTTATATTTTCACCTTCAAATACATATTATTACTTGTTTTAACTTATAAAATACAATATTTTAATTTTATAAGAAATTACAACATTTTAGGTAATAGCCCATGAGTACTGTCCATAAGCTTATGGAAATGCTGCATTTCCTGAGACTTTCTCTTCAATAAATATGTGAACAACAATATTATTTCATATGATAATATTGTCGAATTCATCTTATATAACACATAGTTTTTAAATATCAACATTTTATTTGTCGTTATTATATGTAATTAAACATAGATTATCGGTTAAACATATTTCCTGAATAGCATGATAATAAATATTATGCAAATAGAGATGAGACGAGAGACTAGGGAGTACTTGATATAAAAGGAAATATTATTTATTGTTTTTAGCATGATTAAAATCAAACTAATTTTGTTAAAAAGTAACAATCAATGGGATTAACAACAAACTCTAGTCTAAAAAGCAGCAAAACCCTAATTAGCCCCAAACATGCTTCCTGAAGAACCCATCATTTTGGCCCCGGAGAAATCCATGTTAGGGAACTGGCCCTTAAACTTGTTCATCATCTCCTGATTTTGAATCTCCTGGCTGGTCGGAAGCCCCATCGACTTCTGCCTCTGATCAAACATCATCTTCTCAATGGCGGCCCGAGTTTCGCCCTCAAGATCCGACAGGTTCGACGGCTCCGGCTCCACCTTCTGAGTATCGATTTCGGGTCCGCCCTTGATCAAGCTCTTCCACCAGTTCATCCTGTCCTGCTTCGTCAGCAAAACGGATAACATCTTCTGATCCTCCAAACTCCAGAAACAGTCCTCCGGCTTCACCGTCGCGAACAGCTCACCGTCCAGGATTGGGTCCTGGTTTTTCAGGCCGACACGGATGCGGTTGCTCTTGATCTCGCACACAACGAACCTCGCCTTCGTACCGGCCGGAACCGGAATGTTGATGTTAGCCTCCTGGAGAGATTGCCCCGAGGTGTAGTTCTCCATGTCTAGTCCGTTGCCTTTGTTTGGGACCAGGCGTTCCGGCTTCTTTTCTGCCGGTAGCGCCGGTTGCTGCGTTTCGACGGCATCGGAGATGATCACCATTGTGGATGGACGGATTTTCGTTCTCTAAATTTGGCTTGAAGAATTGTTAATGGATTGTTGTAGGGAATACGGCCGATGTGGGTGTTTATATAGAGTTGGTAAGAAATCCGGTTTTGGATGGAATAGGGAAATCCGGTTATGGGATGGAATAGGGAAATCCGATTCCGGGGTGCATTAGGTGAAGCTGATTCTGGGGTGGAATATGGCAATCCGGAATAAGATTTTATCAATTTCTTTTCGAATTCTGTTTCCGTAGCACCATATAAATGCGTCATCCCCATGCTTCCGGGTTTAATTTCCACATCCGTGACCAAAAAAATTCACCCCCTCAAAAGAAAGCTCTCCCGCTCTTTAACCCTTTCCATAAACCCTATCTCACGCCGCAGTGGTTGAAATCTCCGCATCCTGTATCAGGTGAAACTCTTTCGGGATGTCAACGGAATTTACAAAAGCGGAGAATGCTCTGAAGCGAGCTGAAGAGTTTTTAAATGTTGGACAGAAGCAAGAAGCCTGGGACACCATTCGTCGAGTGATTACCTCGAGGAGATGTAGAGCATGGAACAAGACTCTGGAAAGGATCATGTTCAAATACATTGACCTCTGTGTAGACATGCGTAAAGGGGCTAGGGAGGGCTTAAATCAGTACTGTATCACGTGTCAGCAAGTGAATGTAAGTTCGTTGGAGGAGGTCATAAAGCACTTGATGCATCTATCCTCTGAAAGAGCTGGTCTTGCTCGTAGCGAGGTTGATGATCTAGAGGCTGATAAAAGGCCTGAAGATTTGATGTTGAGTTATGTCAGTGGTCAGAAAGACAAAGATGAGCTTTTTACTCCTCGGCTCAAATTCTTATGGGAAACGTACAAAACAGTTCTCCAAGTATTACGGAACAAATCAAAGCTCCAGGCACTTTATGCGATGACTGCACACCGAGCTTTTCAATTTTGCAAGCAATACAAACGATCTACAGAATTTCGCCGATTGGGTGAGCTGATCCGGAATCATCTCCCTGATCTATCTGCTCCAGAGAGCCTGCAGTTATACCTGGACACGCGATTTGAGCAGCTTAAAGTTGCTACTGAACTTGAGCTCTGGCAGGAAGCATTTCGTGCTGTGGAAGACATATATGGACTCATGTGCATGGTTAAAAAACAACCAAAAGCATCTCTACTTGTGGTTTATTATGCTACACTGACGGAAATATTTTGGATGTCATCTAGTCTTCTCTATCATGCTTATGCTTGGTTGAAGCTTTTTTCTCTTCAGAAAAGCAATCTCACCCAAAAGGACTTGCAACTAATTGCATCCTCAGTAGTCCTAGCTGCTCTTTCAGTTCCTAATGATCCCTCGGAGGTTGAAAGTGACCGCAGCTCAAAGATGGCTAATCTCATAGGATTCAATCTTGACAATGAGCGCGAGGGTGGAGAAATGCTCTCAAGGGCAACTTTGCTAACAGAAATGGTATCCAAAGGTGTATTGACCTGTGTATCACAGGAAGTAAAAGACCTGTTTCATCTTTTGGAGCATGAATTTCTTCCTCTTGATCTGGCATCAAGAGTGCAGCCCCTGTTGACCAAGATATCCAAAGTTGGCGGCAAGCTTTCTTCTTTGCCTGAGGTGCAGTTGTCTCAATATGTCCCTGCACTGGAAAAACAAGCTGCTCTGAGATTGCTGGAACAGGCGTCACACGTTTATCAGTCATTGAGTATTGAAAGCTTATCTAGGATGATCCCCTTCCTTGACTTCCCTTCATTGGAGAAGCTATCCGTGGAAGCAGTTAAAATGAACTTTCTTTCTATGAAAGTTGATCACTTGAGAAGTGCTGTTGTATTTGGCACTTCTGATGAGCTGCGTGATCAACTGGTGGTTTTTGCTGAGTCATTGAATAAATCATGGGCAGTGATATACCCGACTAGAGAGAAAGCGTCTAAACAGGAAGGATTGCTTCCAGGTTTATCGGAGATGGTGGAGAAGGAGCACAAGAGACTTGTGGCCCGGAAATCAATTATTGAGAATCGCAGAGAAGAACAAGAACGCCTAGTTTTGGAGATGGAAGAGGAGGAGGAATCGAAAAGGCTAAAACTAGAGAAATTAGCTCAAGACGCGGAAAAGAAGAGGATTTCTTCTGAAATTGAGCGAAGGAAAAATGAGCGCATTTTAAGAGAGATACAGCAGAGAGAATTATTGGTGGCTCCTGAAGAGCGTAGTAAAAAGGAAGGAAAGAAGCTTGTAATAGATGGAGTGAATGAGCAACTCAAAGAGAAACAAGAATTGGAAAAAAGAGTGCAGAAGTTTGGCAAGACAATGGATTATTTGGAAAGGGCAAAAAGAGAAGAAACGTCTCCTTTAATTGAATCTGCATACCAACTTCGCCTGGTTGAAGAGAAGGTCCTTCATGAAGAAGAAGAGAAGAAAGAGATTGAACTGAGTCAA
Organism: Rubia yunnanensis; assembly: GCA_037428765.1. Classification (NCBI taxonomy): domain Eukaryota; kingdom Viridiplantae; phylum Streptophyta; class Magnoliopsida; order Gentianales; family Rubiaceae; genus Rubia; species Rubia yunnanensis. The sequence goes on along the minus strand of CM075068.1, from coordinate 17,887,725 downwards.
CAGCGCCACGAGGGAGATGTGGAGGAGAAGAAGAGATTGGCACGGATGTTGGAGCATAAGACGCTGTTCCAGGACAGAGTTATGAGCCGTCGGCAGACAGAAAAGATTAATGACATGCTGCAACAGAGGAGGCAGGAGACGCAAGTAAAGAGGAAGATGATGTCCTATCTAAGCACTGAGAAGCAAAGGCTGGAAACAGCAGCACCTGCAAAGTATGTTCCCCGATTCAAGCGGCAAGAGAGTTTTAGTGCCGGTCCGGGGCGACCAGCTGAACGCCTCTCAGGTTATGGTTTTGGTGGGATCGAGTAGCCGTTGGAGTAACTGATCTTGGATTTCTTCAGACCAAGGTCGAGGAGTCATTGTTAGAAGATATTAATGACCCTATTTTTCAACATATTGACGTTTTGTAACTGGAATATAATATTCTTTTCTTTGATTTTTGTAAAAAATTGTTTGGGAGTCATTGTTAGGAAACTGGAGGGTAACAGTATTATACATCGATAGAGTTCCATGATCAAAGTTTATGAACTTAAATAAGGAAAGGCAATGTTTAATGAGACAAAGGGAGTACAAGTTTATACGAGTTTAATAATACGTTGAGGAAGTTTCTCAAAACCACTTCCTCATGGTATGTGAACCAACTAACACCTCTAAATTCTGTTGAACAAAAGGGTGAAGATTAGCTATAACTGATCCTGACTACCACAAATTTGAGAAGAAAAGATAAGACAAATTAATAAAATTAGCCATATTAATTAGTAATTCATAAACAACTCTCGGGCATGATAATTCCTCTTGTACTTCCTCCTATGTTCTTGCATATTGATTTGGCTCTTCTGTTGAAATAGGTGAGCTTGATGTCATGCATTCTGATGCCACTGCACGGCTTGCTCGGACTGCAATCAAACATCACGGCTACCGGCGTGCTCGATGTCCCTTTTATGTTTCTATAAGTCACTCCACTGATCTTCACTCCAGAAGTCTGTTCAAATCAATGATACAAGTGACACCAGTGTGTTAAAGTCTCATATTCGCGGTTGACAGAGTTATAACTCAATATATAAGATCATGGGTTACTAGTACATAATACCAATTGGTTTTATGATAGGAGCCCATGATTCAGACTTGGCATGGGTTCCATTAACATGATTTCAGTTACCTGACGAGGGCATCCTTGGTTATTCGGGCAGTAATTCTGATCTATGATGATCGGGTTCGCGACATTGTTCATGACAATGTTGCGAAAATGAATGTTGTTAACATAAGCTGTGCTAGGCCTTGCCCATGATTTGATCCTGATCCCATTGTCCGATCCTCGGAATACCGAATTCGTTAGCGTTACATTCTGCACGCCAGCTTCATTGAAGTCCCTTGCTAGGCTCCCAATGCTGCAATAAGAATCATTGTCTCATAACGCACTATCATTAACTATTCAGTGAAGGAAAATTAGCTGGGTTACCTTATGCCGTGTCCAGGACCGCAGTATATCCTGCCCATCCACAGGTTTTTGGTACCGGGACCGATGGATATGCAGTCGTCGCCAGTCTGAATGTTGCTGCCAGTTATGGTAACGCCGGTTGATGCCCGAACGTTAATGCCGTCGGTGTTTGGACTCGAGGCTGGTGCAACAATCTTCACGTTTTGAACCTTGATGTTGTTGCATCGGTTAATCACAACATGAATGTACTGGCTGTTGATGGATGTTAGACCGCTGATTAACCCGTGGTTCACCCAATTGAATGTTATAGACTGCATTCATTTGTACACAAAAGTCAAACAGATGAACAAAAATTAAACTGAAATTTGCCGAGACATCGTACATGTGTAGTAAAGTGTACCCTTAATTGTTTTTAGATGGAGGAAGTAGTATAAGGATGCTTAAGTGACTACTAATTAACTAAATTAACGTGAGTAATTATATGCAAGTAGCCAACTTGGCCATGTTCAATACTGAAGCTACTAATAAGAATGATTAATCGGTTTATTGAATTTAATTACCAAACACACACAAGTTCATGCGCATAGAAATTTTGGTATGTGTAGACTTATTACATGGATATTAGATGAATAACTGTCTATTTTCTCATATTAGGCACATTTTAATTTGAGATTTCAATATATATAAATTGTCACATTTCCTTCTATGTCAAACAGTGAATTATTTTGAACTGCTCATTAAAATTTTTACCATCTTCATTCAACTTTCTCTACACGTTTCAATTTGCAAAAGAAAACAACGCATAAACCTAGGGTTGAAACTGAGGGATTACGTACCCTTGCTCCTTGAGGGCAGTTCCCGCCTGACCTCCGGCAAGCCCAAAATCTAGCTCCCCTGGCATCCAACGTGCCGCCAACGACCGAAAGCTGGTTGACCTGAACGAACATTATCCAGTTTTCCGAGTTTCCAATAGCCCAGTAGTTATCAGGAGCCACTAGAGTACCAACAATACGGACAGTAATTTTGTTCCGACACGGCCCTCGGAAAACCGATGTCCGTATCAAGAACCGCCCCTTCGGAACATACATTGTCGTCGGGTGAGCGCACCGGCACGCCCAATTCCAGGCCTTAAGGAACGCTTGACTCGAGTCCGTTCTGCCGTTTGATTTTGCACCGAAGCTCGTTACACTTATGGTTACTGCATTTGTTGTGGCTAAAAAGGTTGAGAGAAAAAGGAAGAGAATTGCGCACAAAATGTGCGTGCTTTTGGCCATCTTTTGTGAATTGTTGGATGAGTGCAAAAGGGTTGTGGGATGGTGGTGTTATTTATACCAACTGGTTGCAGACAGTTTCTTCGGTTCTTGTAATGAAGGAGTGCTTATCAGTTGACTTTTTTGGTTTATACGTACGTCATGGACTACTTCAATCGCATGATCGCATGTTATGATATGTACGGTGAGCTATACTATATATCTAAACTAAGTTTGGCATCTTCTCATGTTAGTTGATTGAGAAACTATTACCACTAATTAAGGCTATTAATTGTTTATACTTTGATTAAAAAAATCAGTCCAATGTGTACCAGTATATGAATAATTGATGTTTTGATTTTTCTTCGCAGGATAGTTTTGTTCATCGAACAAATCAATTAGATTGTTGTGTTTGTTGTGATGTTACTCGATTTAGTTATTCGTGTTTGATCGCGTTGATGTGTTGTTCTCGATCTGCTTTTACAGATTGTGTCTTGGTATTTTTTGTTTGTGGCATGGTTTTATCTTCGTGTTTCCATTAATTTGGATCCCAGGTCTTTGTTTTTCAATGTGTTTACAGTTTAGACAACATGGATCGTTGGTGTTACAGTTGTAGAAGATCCATGTTTGACGTAGTTATATTGATGTGTGATACGCTCCTTTCTGACAAGTGGTCATAATTTTTGTAAGAAGTGAGTTAATAACCCTGAGGACAATGTTAAAGTTTTATCGGATCTCTAATTTGTAATATTACAAACGATTAGTCTTGTATAATTTAGATATTCTTACAATATGCTAGTTATTGCTAGAACTTAGTTAGGTTGGATGTCAATTCCAATTACTCATTCCGTCCAATTCAAACTACATAATATTTGTTTTCTTACATTATTCTCTATCAAAGCTTGACAACATATTTGAATAGATACATGAAAAACAGTATTATCGTATAATATGATATAGTTGCTCATCGTAACAATTGATTTCTAAATATTAACTTTTTATTTCTAAATACATAATTAAATATATTAGTAGTAAAACTTTTTTTTAAGTAGCATAATAATAATTGTGGTACCATTTATTTTGGAATGAAGGAAGTATTATAATCGTTGTGGAGACATTTCCCATCATCTTTATATGATTTTGAAAATAAAATATGTACCAGCAATATTCATTAATTGGGGGCGGCGGTGTGGTTTGTTAAAAGGGAGACGGGTTTGTTGGAGTGCTGAAATACTGGGTTATCGTCTTATCGCACACAAGTTCATAGTAGATCCGTTCTAAAATTAAAGAGTTGGTATTTCACGTCCTGTATTTTACTGTATGCATTATATATTTATCTTATAAATATTAAATATATTAAAATTTTAAATTTAAACAGAAAATAAATAAATAAATAAATTTAATTAAAATTAAAATAGAAATAAATTTTAATAGAAAGTTTAATATTAAATTTAAAAAACAAGATGTATTTGTGGTGGTGGTCCTGGACGGCAAGTGCTGGTCTGACAGTGGTCCGGCCAAATTCTGGTTAAGTTCCGGCCACATTTCGGGCAAACTCCGGTGACCAGCCGGCGAAGTTTCGGTCGGCGATGGTTCTCACTTGTGGTTTTCATCTCTGGTTCACATCCTATGGTTCTAATTTGAAAAATTGTACTTGTGGTTCTCACCTGAAAATTTGTACTTGTAGTTCTCATCCCATGGTTCTCACTTGTGGTTCTCATCTCATGGTTCTCATATGAAAATTTATACTTGTGGTTCTCATCTCATAGTTCTCACTTGTGGTTCTCATCCCATGATTCTCATATGAAAATTTGTACTTATGGTTCTCATCCCTTGGTTCTAACTTGTAGTTCTCATCTGAAAATTTGTATTTGTGATTCTCATCTCATGGTTCTCACTTGTGGTTCTCATCCAAAAATTTATACTTGTGGTTCTCATCCGAAAGTTTTCACTTGTGGTTCTCATTCTATGGTTCTCATCTGAAAATTTGTACTTGTTGATCTTATCTCATGGTTCTCATCCAAAAATTTGTACTTGTGGTTCTCATCCAAAAATTTGTAATTGTGGCTCTCATCGCATGGTTCTCATCCAAAAATTTGAACTTGTGGCTCTTGTCCCATAGCTCACATTTCATTTTTTGCCTTGTGGCTCACATTTGGATGGGTGAGAATCACAAAGGAAAATCATGTGATGAGAACCATTGCCGACCGGAACTTTACCGGCGATCGCCGAAGTTTGGCCGGACCACCGCCAAAAAATCACTGGACCACCACTTGCTTCCGCCGGATCACCACCACAAATAAAACTTGTTTTTAAAAAAATTAAACTTTCTATTAAAATTTATTTCTATTTCTGTTTTAAATCTATTATTACAAAAAAAATATTTTAATTTAAATTTTAGAGTGGGTCTTCTGACAGACGGCATGTCCTTAATCTTATGGACATGACTTATTTTTTACCTAATACTCTGCATTTGTTAAATTACATACAAATTTGAAATTTTTTAAAATATTTTTTTATATCATATATTTTTATATTTTCACCTTCAAATACATATTATTACTTATTTTAACTTATAAAATAAAATATTTAAAGTTTATTAAAAAAATTACAATATTAAAGGTAAAAGACTGTGTCAATAAACATATGGAAAACTGTCTTTCCTAAAACTTTCTCCTAATTTTTAGAGATAAGTGCCCACATGACCCTATGTTTTGGTAAAAATGTCAATATGACCCTACAAGATTAGAAAGTGTCCATATGACCCTATATTTTTGCTCAAAAGTGCTAATCTAACCCTTGAGGCCCCAATTTGGTCGGAATTATGTGAATTGACTATTATGCCCATGTTAAAAAAATAAAAAAATAGAAAATGCTAAAGGACAATTATGCTCTCATATATATTAACCAAACAATATCGGTAGTTCTCATTTTCTCTTCTTCTCAACTATACCGCTCCTTCCTTCTTGTCTATTAGCACCGTTGCTAACTCCGTCAATTGCTTCCTAGTCGCCACTAACTCCGATGATTGCTTCCTACTCGTCGTCGCTAACTCCACCGATCACCTCCACCTCTACTTCTTGCCATTAGCTTTCTTCCCTATTTTTGCTTCGGGGTGGAGTCTTCTTCCTCGGCTTTCTTCCCGATATGGATGTTCCCCTTTTTGCCTTCATTTGCTTAAGAGTGGGGCGAAAGCGGAGGCAGGTGGCGTCAGATTAGGGCTTCGTACCTGTAGACCCTCAAGTTCCCCGCAGTGGTGGTGCATCTATGCGGCGGGGCTGGGTGAGAAGGAGGTAGATAGTGGTGATAGGTGCTAGGGTTTGGGGTGCGATAAGCGGTGGAGCGGTGGCGGGGCTTAGGGCTAGGGCTGGCGGTGGCCAGTGGAGGGAATTAGGGCTTAAGGCGGTAGCGGGGCTTAAGGCTAAGGCTGGCGGTGAGCAGGTGTCGAGGCATTGGGCTTAAGGTGGCGGCGGAAGAGTAGAGCTGTTGGGCTGGGCTGGCGGAGCCGTGAAGCTTATGGCCAGGCGGAGCGGTGGGGCTTATGGCTAGGCAAGCAGCAGGGCTTATGGCTAGGCAAGCAGCAGGGCTTAGGGGTTAAGGCAGCAGCGAAGTAGTGGAGTGGCTTAGGTTGTTTTGACAGAGACCCAACGTGCAGTAGGAAGCTTACCTTTGTGATTTTTCACAATTTGGTCCAGGTTAAGCTATGGTGGTTTTGCGTAAGCTATGGTGGTTTTGCGTAGAGGTAGTTTGCAGGTTCCAGGCAGCGGTGGAGGATTGGAGTGGGGTTTAGAGAAGAAGAAGAGTCGAGAGTACTTTTTACATCTTCTTAAGTTTCTTCTTGTTTGTGATGTGTTAAGTTTCTTCTGTGTTGAATGTGTGCAGCGGCAGTGTGGTGGAGATGTAGTGGTGGAGCGGCGGAGATGCGGTGGCAGCGGTGACAGGGCGGCAGAGATTCGACGGAGGTTGTGGCGGAAGGTGGTGCTGGAGGTGGTTTGGAAGATAAAGATGAAGAAGAACTTTAGGGGCATTCTTGTCTTTAATTTTTTTTGTTTTAAGACTAGGGGTATTTTAGTCCTTTTTGTCTTAGGTCAATGCCAGGAATTACAAAGTCAATGCTAAAATAGTGTCTAAAGGTTATATCGGCACTTCTGATGCAAAACATAGGGTTATAATAGCACTTTTTGATCTTGCAAAGTCATATTGGCACTTAGGACCTAAACATATGGCCATATCTATATTTTGCCCTATTTTTAATACATTTTATATTTATAAGATATAAATACAAAGCATATACGGTAAAATACAGGGCATGAAATAGTAATCCACAAAATTAATGAGCTAGCCTGAGAAATAAGTTAATATTTGCACTTCAACTTATTAACTTTTTAATATCAATTCAATTCAATTCAATTTAATTTAATTTAATTCAATTTAACTCAGTAAAGTTCTAATTGGATGAAACAGCGATCCTACAAGGCAAGATGCATGCGGTACGTGGGGAAAACATATAGTTAACAAGGTCCACCATCAATTTTATATCCAAAATTGCCTACTTAATTAAGGGTGTTGCTATACTACACCCTATATTTTACTAGGTTATGGCTTAACACGTACAGATGTGTATAATACAAATTTAATTTTTTAAAAAAAATAATAAACAAAAACAATGGTACCACCGGTGCTGGCACCACCGCCACCATCGCTGCCACCACCGTCCCCGGCCCCTCCCCGCAACCGTTCTCTGCCACCATCGTTCCCTAGCTCGTCGTCCCCGTACCCACCCACCCACTGACGATGCTTCACCTTCGTCCCCAGCCATCCACTGTAGCCAGCAGTCCCTAGTAAAACCCTAGCCCGTCGTCCATGTCCCCATCCCCTGCCACCCACGTGGTTCTTGGCGTGGCTCTCGAGCAGCTGATGAGAGCAGGCTGGGGCAGGGCGAAGCAGAGCTATCCGGAGAAGGAGATCCATCCGGAGTCCGGAAAAGAAGAGCCGAAGATTGATAGTGGGGAATGGAGAGCTGGAGAAGGAGAGCCGGAGAAGAAGAGTCGAAAATGGAGAGCAGGGAAAGGAGAGAGACCCGGGATCTGGGAAAAGAGAACCGGAGAAGAGAGCCGATCGAGGCTGGAAAACGAAAATAGAGAATACGCCGGAATCCGGCGCACGGACGGCTATCTCCGGCGCCGGCGTAGCACCGTCGTCCATCGTCCTCCACCTCAGGCAAAATCACCGCCTCGTGCACCACCGCCGGCCCCCGTGCACCACTGCCAGGAAACACCTCCAGTGGCGTTGGTAATGTGTTTGAAAATAAAATTTATTTAATATTATTTTAAATATATTTAAATTATTTAAATTAAATTAAAAATACATATTATATATTGAATAATATAAATACAATGTATAATCAAGTAAAATACATGACATGGCCATTCACTTAATTAACTCGATCATCATCATCAAAAGTCAAACGGCTTCTACAACAATTATTTGAACACGAATAATACTGGTTGGGAGGTGTCTTAATGCGGAGGTTCGACCAAAAACGTTTTAAGGAATTTCTGGAAATATGAATTTAAAAAGGAATCAATTAAAGTCATATTCAAGTGGAGGAGAAACGAACACCAAGCTGGTAAACCATTGTGAATCACTGTATTTTACTAGCCTACGTCATGTATTTATATTATTAAAATATTATACTTCCTCTGTCCCAAATGAAATAGTACAAAATATTTTTCACAGTTTCCAATACACATGTTTGACCATTAATATATTTAACTACGTATAATATTGATAAACAAAAAGTTACTTTCTAGAAACTACTTGTTATGACGAATCCTACTCTATCACATACAACAATATTAATGTTTATGTATCTATTCAAATATGTAGTCAAAGTTTTCTTAGTTTGACTTAATCTTTGATCTTGTGCAATTTAATCTGGGATGGAGGAGTATGTATTTTGAATTTATTTTAAAGAATAGAGAAATTAAATATTTAATCCTAATTTAAAATCTAAATAAATTTTTTCGGTGGTGTCATCTGTATAGTTCGGCGGTCTCCGCCATAGGACTCTGGTGGCGGTGGTGTTCGTTGTTCTCTCCATAGGGGCCCGCTGGCGTTGAAAACCCTTAGGTTTCCAAGTCTCTGCGTTTTCTCTATCATCCTCGCGTCTTTTCCATCGTCCTCTCACCGGCCTTCTTCTCCAGCAACCTCCCGTTTTCTCCGACGTGGTCTGATCTTCTCTGATGTGGTCTATGCGTCTTCTCCGGCCAGCCCAGAGACGTTTCAGATCTGGTTCTCGTCGACGCCCCGACCCAACTATCGTCGACCTGCCTCGGTCCCGTTCTCGTTGAAGTCTCCCAGGAGTGTTCTCGTTTCCCCTCCCGGCGTGGTTCTCCTTTCTTCTTATCGCGAAAACCAGCGCCTACAGTTCTCGATTCCCCTTTCGAGCCATGTTTTTGTTTCCCCTTTTGAGCCATGTTCTCGTCCCTTTTCGCTCGAGACACCAGCGAGAACCTCGTCAGGAAATCTGGGTTTCAGGCGATGGTAAGTGACTATGAGATCTGGTTTGCAACGTGAGCGTTTGCAACACCAGCGGAAGGGATTTTGTCACCGGAAAAACGAGGAAAAAGGGATGAGCTAGTTTATTCTCACCGGAAAAATGAGGAAGAAAGGTTGATGTTGGCGGGGCTGGGCTTCAATGGGGGAGGGGCTGGGTTTTAGGATTGTGGCCGTGGGGAGGCGATGACAAGGGGTGAGTGGTGGGGTAGTGGTTGTGCATAAATATTCTGGCATGCTCGCCGATGGTGGTGGTGGTCAGTGATGAGTAAGAGGAAGAAGAAGATAAGAATTCAGATTTTTTAAATTTTAAATTTAATTAGATATTTTACGTGTGTATATACGTACTCGAGTGTGTGATAGTAAAATATAGGGCGTGATATACCAACACCCAAATAATTTGAAATTTTTGTAACAACATACTGCTTGTGAAGAGGTACATGTGAAGAGGTACAAGAAGACGATTTAAAAGAAAGGAAGCTCTGAGGCGAAAAAAGGGCGCAACCCTTCTACTGTTCACCGTAGCCAATTTTCGCCGGTTTACTCTTCCTTGTCTCTTCTCCTCCGGCGAGGGACCCGACATCTTTGTTGGGCTCCTCGCCGGGAAGCTTTTAATATACGGTTTGCATCCCAAACTAGAAGTTACGATCCAGATCTGGGTTCCTTCCCGGAGCTCCAAAACCAGTTCGTCACGATTCGGTGGAAGAGCCCTCTTCTGGTCTTGGAATCTGAAACCCATGCTTCAACTAGGGGTTCTCTTGCGGGGGAGTACGCTTCGGATCTTGAAGCGTGGTAAATTTTTAAAAGGGGAGTTGCGCAAATTTCGGATTCAAAGGAATCCCTTCGATTCCACTGCAAAGGTAAATTTATATTGCTAAATTTGTGCGGATTAGTGAGAACTTGTGTGAATGCTGTAGGAGTTAATCTGCTCTTTGTGTGGATTTTGTGGATTGTGTGGATTTGTGGAAATGGGTGGATACTCTGTTTCTACTCTGCTCAATTGATGGTTTAGTTAATTATTGAGCGAAATGCGTGTTTGCTTTGGAACTCGGTTAAGCTTGTGAATTGCTATGGGAAGGTAGAATTATTTGGTGCATATTGTCAAGATCCGTGCTTATTGTTCATATTGAACACGAAATTGCAATGAATTTTCCACAATTCTGAACTCTTTCTTTGTTTCTCATGAACACCAACACGGAATTTGTATTTTGTCTAATAGAACTGGGCTGTGGATAGATGATCATGCCTAGGAACAGTTAATGTCGAATTATATGCAAAGTTCTATAGGCTCGGGACAGTTATTCACTCATGAAAATTCACCCGGACTTGGAATATTTGAATGTTATTGCTGGATGAAACGTATACTTTGGAGCTAGTCAGATTCAATGGATATCAGGAGAAGTTCTGCTGTGTGTTTGGATGGAGCGTCCAGCCATGACAGATTGTGTTTACCGGAATCTTCAATGATGGTATACCCAAGTGTCATTTTTATTCTTTAATCTCAGGAGAATGGCCAGGTCAGGATGAAAGGAGGAGCAAACTGTTGAATATTCACCCGGATTTGGGATATTTGAATGCTATTGTTAGATGAGACATATGCTTTGGGGCTAGTCAGATTCAAAATGGATATTAGGAGAAGTTCTGCCGTGTGTTGGTTGGAATCATTGGCACCTTGGAATTATTGGTGCCCTATGGCCCGCCATGGCAGATTGTGTTTACTGGAATCATTTATGATGGTATACCCAATGTGTTGTTCTCATTCTTCAATCCCATGAGACTGCCCAGGTAAGGATGAAAAGATGGGCAAACTGTTCTAATTTGGCATTATCTAGACTCCAATTATCAGAGCTGTTTGAGCACTCGAGGGGGGTAGTCGGAGGTGTTCGAGTGCTCGAAGGGGGGGGCTTTGAGTGTGGGGGATCTTGGATGTGAGTATTGAAAATCTCGATGTGGTACTAGCTGTTCGTGACCTCGAGAGGGTTCATCGAGTGTTCGAGGGGATGCTCGAGGGGTCGAAGTGAGTATCGAGTATTCGAGGTGATGCAAGAGTGAGGACACCTCGAGGGAGTACTCGAATTACGGTAATGGTTCGAGACCTCGAGTGGGGATAGGGGTTCGACATCTCGAAGGAGTACTCGAAGGATGGTCATGTTAGAGACCTCCAGGGGGGATTGCGCTTCAAGACCTCGAGGGGGGATTGTGGATCGAGACCTCGAGGAGTGATTTCGGATCGAGCACTCGAGGGTTGGTGGCACGAGGAGTAGTTCCTCGAGGTGATGTTCAAGTGTTTGAGGGGATGCTCGAGGGTTCGAGGGGAGCATCGAGTGTTCGAGGAGATGACCTCGAGGGGGGCTTGTGGTCCGAGTGCTCGATGGGTCGTGGTGCCAGAGCTCGCGACCTCGATGGCGCACGGTTCCCTCGAGGGGCGGTATTATTTTGAGGTCTCGAAGAGGGCTTGTGGTACGAGTGCTCGAAGGGTTGTGGTCCGAGCACTCGTGACCTCGTGGGCGCGCGGTTTCCATGGCTCCCTCGAGAGGCGGTAGTGTCTCGTGACCTCTGGGGGGCCTTCTGGTCTTACTTGTGATTTGACGGTTAATTATGCGCTCTAAGCCCGCGCTGCACTCTGTGCTAAATTGGCTTACAGCTGACCATTTGCTCAAAATGGTGTGGGCGGTTACATAATCGCCACGTCTGATGCACACGGTATAAGTGCGTCCATTCTCTCATCCTCAGGAAGGTGATCTAGCTCGGATTCTCAAGGACATGGGGCACGACCTCAACACATCCTGGGGCACGACCTCAACACATCCTTGACCACTACATTACCTCGGCGCCAACAAGAGAATGCTGAAGGCCAATAACATCCCTCTTTCTCCACTTTAGGGGTGTATATGGTAGAAGCAGATATCCTCCCGTACCGGTTTGGTGCAAACAGGGACATCAGCTTCACTTTTCTATGTGACATCCAAGACCCGAGACACTCTCGGCTGCATCAAGAATTTACAAACTATTCGTGCTTGGATCTTTGTACCTTCATCCACGTCCCGGAAATGACATTAGCCAAAGACCCGAGACTCACAACTCTCAGTTGCATCACGGATTCCAGATGGAGAGGGCCCTACTTGTCAGGGGTAGAAGAGGATTATTTACCTATGGGTAGTGAGTTTGTTCTCACCCCATATGTTTAGCGGCATATAGCCTGTGTTTTTCCAGGTTGCTTTTGTACTCCCTTTGCGAGACTTGTTCTTGCTTAGGGTTGATAGTTATTTAACTAGGACAATATGGGGGGAGTGTTACCCTTTTGGGTTTACACTCTCGCATCCCCCCCCCCCTCCCGCCGCTCTCTCGTGGATTTGCTCCTTAGGTTCATCACGTAACCTAAGGTTGGATTGGTTTTTGTATTTGGTAGGGCTCTTTTAGGGCTCTACCGTGGGTTCCACTGTCTATACTATTTACCTATTTACAAGAAGACGATTTAACAACTAAACATCACCATCTTCTTCTCTTTCTTTTATTTTGTTTTGAAAACAAACATCACCGTCTTATGTAATGTGGAAGGTGAGATTTTAAGATTTGATATTTAGGTTTTGCAAAATCCTAACGTTTGAAGCAGGATTTATAAAATTTAAATTTTATTAAAACCTTGTTTGGTATTCAAGTTTTACTATCTAGATTTTAGAACTTTGAGTCCATTTTTTTCGATACAATCTTACGGTATGAATAAGTAGTATGAGTTTTCAAATTCAGAGGTTAAATGAAATAATAGATGAAATACTTTTCTAACCATACTTTTAGGATAAAATTAAGTGTCAATATAACCCTTTAAAATTAAAAAGTGTCAAACTAATCCTTACTTTACGATGGATTGTGCCAACATAACCTTCCGGCCAAATTCTTCCGGCCAAATTCCGAAATTGACTCACTTATTTGGCCGTTGACCGGACTTGAAACAAAAAAATTACCCTCGGACATTTCAGCTTATTTTTTCCCCATTTTACCCATCTTACTGCCGGCAGCACCAACCTCCCACCACCGGCCACCACCACCGGCCACTTTCTCTCACCGCCAACCACCATCTCCCACTGCCAGCCATCACCACACGCCACCCTCCCCTCACCACCACCACTTGACACCCGTCAAACCCTCCCCCACCACCGCCTCACCACCACTTTCATCAGAGATCCTTCACCACAACCGCCCAAGAAACAAATTGGCATCCCAGCTACCACCCTAGTGCCGCCCAGTGCCACCCAGCACCACCCAACCACCTAGTCCTGCAAAATCACCCTCTGAAGCCCACTCCACCCCACGCCCATCCCAGTCGGCATCAAAACCCCCCAAATCACCTCTCTCCAACAAAATTAAGGTTTCAGGGCAAACCTGCTCGAGCTAATTTGATGCGGAGATAATTGAGGCCACGGCGGAGCAAATCAAGGAGCGGTGGCGGGAGAACGACGGGAAAAGTAATGGCGTCAGAGGGCGATGGAGAATTAGAAGGGGGTGGTGGTTAGTTGATGCCGGTAACTGAAGACCGGTGGGAGAATGAGGGAGAAGTAATGCCATCGGTAGCTAATGGAGAATCGGTGGCTGAAGAACGGTGGGAAACAACTCGAGAAGTAACGTCGGTCGATGGAGAATCGATGGCTGGAGAACGGCAGGAGAAGTAATTGCATAAATTGAAGAAGAACGAAGAAGGAAGAGGAGATGGAGGTTATATTTGTCTTTTCTATTTTTATTTTATTTAATTTAGAGATAAAATGGTCATTCCCTATTTTTTACCAAAATTCTCATTAACAATCGAAGTCAACAGATCCCAATATTATATTGGCACATACTTCATAAAGTCATGGTTATTTTGGCACTTTACTCTAAAATAATCTAACCTTTGTGGTCGAACTTAAAACACAAAATGAACTTCAGGGATTAAAATGCAAATAGGCAAAGCAAGCACCCCTAGTGGAAGAAGGCCTATTAAAGACACTCAATCAAAGATGGTTCTTGAGGAACTGCCTTTAATGAGGATTCGAGGGAGTTCCGAGTTCGGAACTCCCTCTTGAGGCACCCCCAAAAATTTTAAAGACACTTTTTCATTGATTAAAAGTGGTTCTAGAAGAACAACCTTTAAATGAAATCAATTAAAGGTGGTTCTATTAAGGAACCACCTTTAATGAGCTGCCTTTAATAGCCCAATATATAAGAACCAATTTAGGGTTTCTCCTCTCTCCCTCAGTCATTTTTCCAAAAATGTGTCGTTGTACTCCCACTTCGACCATACTCCGTCCAACACGCCGCCGTACTCCCGCCTCCACCACCTTGCACCACACTCTAACACTCCACCGCTGTACCCCCACCTCCACCTGTCGGTGAGCTCTCCTCTGCTGCAATTCTCCCCACCGTGCACTTCGCTCCTCTGTCGTCCACCCACCTCCACCACCACGTGAGTTTCTCCCCCATCCGCCGCTCCTCCGCGCGAGCCCACTTCCACCCACCGGTGAGCTCTCCTCTGCCACGAATTTCTCTCCCACTGCCTTCACCCACATCCACCATGCAGGTTTCTCTCCCATCTGACGCTCCTTCGTGCGAGCCGGCTTCCCGGTTGAGACGCCGCCATCCGTTAGCACTGGGGTTTCCAGATCTTCATAATTTTTGGTTGGTCTTTTTTTCGCTTCATTCTTATAGTTCTTTTCTTCTTTTCTGGTTGCTGAGGATTTGAGTTCATTTTTTTGAGACCCCATACATGTGCCGGACTGCCACCGGAACCGGTAGGGTTATATCAGCACATTATGAAATTTGATATGGTTATATGTACGCATTCATAAAACTTATATGGTTATATCAACACATTCACAAAAAGTGTAGGGTTATATTAGCACATATTATAGAAGCAAAACCCGTCAATATTAAAAATCCTAAGTCGAGGCGGTGGTCCGGACAAGTGACAAGAAGCAAAAGAAAATCACATAATCAAACTCAATATTGCATTAATCTAGTGAATTAAGAGGAATTTCGGATGAAGATAACATTTTGCAGAGGTTCCCACACTTCCACTTCAACGTCTGCTATGTCGACCTCACCAAATCTCTTTCTTCAAACTAGAATCACACTCTGGAACATCGGCAATCAGTAGAAGAGATTGAAATGGCAGTTTCATGCAGTTGGCGTTGATTTTATACTAATATGACACTTTATTTTTAGATCAAATTGCATTTATAACCCCCACATAATTGACGAAAGTGTAGATAAAACCCTATACGTTTTAGGAATGTGCAGATATACCCGTATCAAATTCATAATGTGCTGATATAACCCTACCAAGTCCGTGGTGGTCTGGCAGCGGTCCGGTGGCGGTCCGACGATGGTCCGGTGGTGGTCCGGAGACAATATTTATGTACAATGATACTATGGGCAATAATGGCATTTCCTTTTTCTTTTTTTTCTAGAAGGGCAAAAATGGTTTTTAATGAAATTCTAGCTAAAAGTTGCAGAAAAAGGTTATATTTGCACATAACCTAAATATCTAGGGTTATATTTACACTTTTAATTATTGGAGGGTTATATCTGCACTTTCGTTAATTATGTAGGGTTATATATGCACTTTGCTCTGGAACAAAGTTACTCTCTCTGTCCCAATTCAAGGTGCACACTTTGACTTTTGACAGTTGAATTAAAAAATATTTGATCTTTAATATCTTTCATTAAGTATAATCAAAAGTTGTAAAAAGTTGATATTTGGAAAGAGTGGGTCTCCTGACAGGCGGCCTGTCCATAAACTTATGGACTGGCACTTATTTTTTACCTTATACACTTTTCTTTTAACATGGAAGCTAAAGTGGAAGCTAAATACAATCAGCTATTACCAAATCCTTCATCTCAAACCCCTATCTCGATGAAGGAGATGACCCTATACCCGGGTCGAGGTCTACTATGGCCTTACACTTCCTTGCCTCCACAACCCAGTGTTGACAATAATAGGTGACCTTCCATAGTGACCCCTTGGAATTTCTTTCCCATAAGAGATTTACTAAATTTTTTGTCCTGATTGGAGGTATGATGATTATCAATCCATTCGTTTGCCATCTTTCTATTGTGTAGCTGCTTCATCCGCATCAGGATTGGGCTCCGTGATGTCCATCCCAGTTGTACCTGTCAAGATAAACAAAGGCCAGCAGTAACAAGTTCCACTATATTTGTTAAATTACATACAAAATTTATACTTTTTGAAAAGATCTTTCTATAAAATATATTTTCATCTTAAGTACATATTATTACTTGTTTTAACTTTTAAAATACAATATTTAAATTTTATAAAAAAATTACAATATTTAAAATAAAAACTCATGTGGACTGTCCATAAATTTATCAAAAGACCACATTTTCTGATTTTTTCTCTTTGAAAAATATATGTTATAATGAATCTAATAAAGTATGAAATAATAGTATTTATACGTGTATACTAAGTTAATTTTATGGTTGAAGTTAAAAAATTTTAACTAAATAAATAGCTAAATTGCAACATCGATCAACATTAACAAACAAAATCTACATGTCATCAATATCATTAACCAGAATTGATTATATCACACTGAACCATAATTTGTTCATTTTCGATTAATGTTGTACAACTCCATATCCAGGTTGAAAAACTCATGATTGTCATGAGTGAGAAAGATCAACTTCAAATCACCAATCCCACAGCTATCATGGTGATTACGTAGCTCTATACACCTCTATTCAATTAAATCAAGATCCACCCAACAGCAAAGATGATACCACGGCAACAGGGTTTTTCTCTCAAGGAATTTGAGAGCAACAGTAGATTAGAGAAGTTTCATCCCATTGCTCAGAGAAGCAAGTAGCAATATCAACACATGTTCATCATCAATACAACATAATATCCACCCTAAAGTCACAAAATCATCCTATACCAGACTCTTCACCAAACAAGGAGAACATCAACTGTAGTCTTTCAATACCAACCCACCAGCTTCCTCTTTGATCTCATCACCCTTCCTGCATTCACCTTGCAAGCTTGCATGGTAGTCCCACCCACCCAAACAGTCCCAAAGCCAACCTCCAAGCCTTAGTCAAACTAATCCTGCACCCGACAAAGAGCCAAAATCACGTGGAAAAGCAAAACAAAAAAAGGACATTCTACAAACAATTCAACCCACCAGTCCCTACAAAATCAACCAAAATCATAGACAACACGCTCAGAACAATCTTTGTTAACACAAAAGCACCAAAGGAAGGTAAATCCAAAAGTCAGCAACAGCCGGAACCACTCTATGTCAACCGGAGTGAGATTCAAAGGAAATATGGCTAGTACAATTAGGGGAGAGCACTAGTTAGAAGGGTCTCATGATGGCTCAGGAAACTCGAAGGAGCGAAGAGATGTTCTTCGGGGATGAACTCAACAGAGCGACTCACCTGCCACCTAGGAGGGGAGTCATTTTCAAACTGGAGGAGGAGGAATACCAAAGGAGCTAGAATCAACTCGAGGATAGTCCAGTAGGGTATTTCCTTGACTATCGACACTTTTCCCTAACAAGAATGCAGCTCCTCATATCAGACTATTGGGGGGAAGGTGTGCATGTCATCGCGAAGAATGGGAAATTCAATGTTATCCAATTTCAACTGTGATCCAAGCTTCTAGCAGTACTATACAATGGTCCTGTAAACACCGTTGGTGGTCTGTTGGCTTTGCACGGACTAGTCCTTGAGATAGCTCTATCACACATGACAGTCACCAAATTTCTCATCTAGATCCACATTTATGACTAACGCTGGAATACTTCGGTAGGAGCACCATGTAAACATTTTCCTCCGTGGTCGGTGATGTTGAAGAGGTTGATTTCGGAGGAAAAATGCTACAACATGCTGAGTATGTAAGGGTCCGGGTGTGGATGCCTGTCCAGAAAGCACTGATATCCGGGTTTTGGCTAAAACTGCGAAGGGGTGGAATGGTTTGGATAACAATTGGATATGAAAGAGTTCACAAAATGTGTTGACGATGCGGAGCTTAGGCCATACCTACCCACAGTGCCGTTGGCAGGATGTGGAGGCTCTTGAATGGCATATTGATGAAAGATTTGCAACCCTCGGGTCGGAACTACAGCTGGAGATTTATAAAGACCTCTCAAAGGAACCTTACCCACCTGGCGTCCGGGTTCACCGGAATATACCGATAACAAGGTTCACAAGGTTTCCCCTTCATTATTTCTATACAAATGAACACATGTTTCTGCATATATCAGGCGAAGCCTTTCTAGAAGGTTTTAAGTATGAAGAAGAAATTTACCCCACCCCAGAAGAACTGAGGGAGGCAGAGGAGTACAATCCGGAAAACCTGCAAACGTTAAACCTAGCGGAGGAATACCCGAAAAAAGACCCGAAGGATGATCCAGAAGAAGAACCAGACGAGCTAACCCCGGAGGAGGTCGCTCGAAGGAATGGAATTAATCAAATTTACCTTCAGGGTTTTGCAGAAGCACGTGAGAGGCTGCTAAACCTCCTAGAAGCCCCTGATATTTGGGAAGAAGTGGGACAAGGTTTCAATTCACCAAACAGGCACTCCGATGTGGAAAAGCAGGAGCTCAACCCACCACCATCCACACACCTACTAGCAGCAACAACCAAATACGGAGAGTCTAATGGTCCGTACAAGACATGTGGAGGAAGAAGCCGGTGAGATAGTAAATGAAGAGTACATGATCACTGGCGGGAGAAGATACATCTTCGTCGAAGCAGGAGTAAAAACGTGTCTCCTAGCCAACAAGGTGGAGTTCAAACAATTCACCTTAACAAATGGAACAGTAATCGAACCATTTCTTACCAACGAGGTATTTTTGGAAGGTCAAAATTTTGGTGTTGACTCTGACCAAAGCAGTGAGGAGCTCAAGTTTGATATGGATCTCACCATTAACTTTGGTGATCTAGGGTGATAAGACAGATATCATCATGAGTATCTAGAGTAAATTCAAAGACAGTCTAGCTACTACCACCAATTCAAATGAAATGGGGATAGATACTAAGTTGGGGAAAGGCAAGTCCAAGATGGTCAAACCTCCTAAGAGAGTAGAAAGGAGCAAGGTGTACCCTCGACATCACAATATTGGTGTTCAAATTAATGAACCCAGTAGCACATCACTTCTACAGTCCCTAAGCTCAGACTCAGATCCAGAACTAGATGATTTTGACAAAAAATAGCCTCAAACTAGACATAGTGGGGAATCAAGCGGCTCGAAATCACAGCCACACCCACATTTAGATAATGATGATGAAAGGAGAGGTATGGTTGGCAAGAAAAGGCGTGCGGAGTTAAGTAGACATGATGGGAACAAAAAAAAGATATGAAGGGATAAGTGACTGAGCATGGAAAGCAGATGGACATAAAGGGGAGAAGCAGTGAAAATTCAATGTAAGCAGGTAGAGCACTTAAAGAAGGCGTCGGTTCAATGCTGAACATACCTAACCACAGGGACCCAGGTAATAATCCATCTCTCCATTTATGCTCTATTGGGTCAACTCATTCTTTAGGCATAAAAAATAGCCCACAACAACCAGGTTAACACCATTCCTTAACCCAAAATAAAACCAAAGAAAGCACAATCCCTGCAAACCCAATAACCCACTAAGCCACCAATAACCCACCTATCCATCTTATTCTTAACATGGCAATCCTGCCGCCACCACCACCACCACCACCAAAGGCCCAAACACAAAAACAAAATGTGAAATACAGTACCACAACCTGCCCAAATACCACAACACAAAACCAAACCGCTTATCATACACAGCCCGCTACAGTCAAACAAACCAAACTATCAACAAAAGAAAGAGTCCAAGTCGGGAAAGTACAGTACCTGCATAGCAAAGGCATAGCCCAATCCAACAGAGTACCACTGTGACACCAACACCAAAAAATGGAGCTGATCAGCATGAAAGTGAAAGCAGCAACCGCGCTGTGGAGGTGGGTCAGGTCAAAGCCAAGGACAAGGATGACCAATCTCTACCGTCACCCAACAATAGAGCAATATCGGGCAATATTTTAGTCGGCGGTGGTGGTAAAATGGTGGCACTAACACAGCCACCGCTCGCCACCACTGTTTCAAGAAAAGAAATGATAGAGAAGAAGGATGCTAGTGCTGGAAGGAATCATCCTGAACAGACAGCGGAAATAGAAACAAATAGTGGTGGCGCCAGTGGTGGAGCTACTGGAGATACCATACCTGTGGCGGGACAAAAACACATTAACGGTATGGCACCATCACTAGCGGTGTGCGATCCGGACCGGGGAGATGACCGTGTTAAGGAAATAGAAACCCTTTCCTTGTAGGAAAAGTTATAGATGGTAGTTACCTTATAGAATTAGTTATAGATGGTAATTACCTTATAGAATTAGTTATAGATGATAGTTTCCTTATAGACTTAGAATTATATTCCCGTTAGACTTTGAATTATATTCCCGTTAGACTTTGGTTTGTTGTAAGCCTATATATTGTAATCCTCATCATTGATGAGATGTGTCATTGATTAATATCAGTGCACCATAATAAAGTTCTCTATATTTTATCATGGTATCAGAGCCTAAAATTCTGAAACCTGAATAGGAAATTTTCCCCTGCATTAAAACCTGTCGTTCGACGTCCACACGCCACCGATCTTGACGCCACGCGCCAACCACCGCCACGCGCCGATCGCCGTTCGCCGCCGTCCAACGTCCGACGACCACTGCTCGCCCTCGCGCGTCGCCGCTTACTCTCCGTCGGTGTGTCCTGTGCTCCTGATTTGTACCTGATTTTTACAATATGTCTGGCTCTGAAGATCAGCCTCGTTCTGCTGCTCTGAAGATTCAGGATATGAGTGGTTATGATGTGATTACAGCTTTACTTCAGCAGCTGCAATTGCAATCTGGCCCTCGTACTACTTTACCGATTGGTCGTGTGTCGACTGATCCTTACTTCATTGGTCCTGGCGATGGTCCAGGTTTACAACTTGTACCGCCCATACTGATGTTGGTTTTGAGGCTACTGCGCTTCAGAACAATAATGGTTGTGAGGTAATTGCGACTTTACTGAAACAGTTGCAGTTGCAATGTGGCCCTAAAATACCTATACATGTTGGTCGTTTGTCGACTAAGCCCTACATCATTGGCACTTCTGACGGACCTGGTTTGGTTATTGCAACCACCATCCCGAAGGGTCAAGAGAATTGCCTTGAATGGTCTCCTACAAATACTGCTCTACCAGCTGCTACTGTTACGGTTGTTGCTGCTACTTCTACCCCTACTGAGAATTTTTAAATTTTTGTTTTATTTTATTGATTAGAAATTTCATAATCTTTTTCGCAAGTTGGACATTCTTGTCATCATGCTCCAACTTGAGGGAGGGTGTTAAGGAAATAGAAACCCTTTCCTTGTAGGAAAGGTTATAGATGGTAGTTACCTTATAGAATTAGTTATAGATGGTAATTACCTTATAGAATTAGTTATAGATGATAGTTTCCTTATAGACTTAGAATTATATTCCCGTTAGACTTTGGTTTGTTGTAAGCCTATATATTGTAATCCTCATCATTGATGAGATGTGTCATTGATTAATATCAGTGCACCATAATAAAGTTCTCTATATTTTATCAGACCGTAGAGTCAATGGTAAATAATTCCTAACTCTGATGTTGCTTTGGGAACCAAGGGAGAAGAGCACAAAGGACAAATTTGCGAGAGGATAACCTAGGAAAAATATTTTGGTCAATAGGTTAATGGTGTGTGACCAAGATGAGGGGAGAAGATTGGGAAAACAACCAGTTTTGGGTGAAGATTTGGAAATGGGCCAGAAATCCCATACACAAATGGGGCCTAACAATAAAAAAATAATTCACACTCAAGTCAAATGGCAAGGAATTTTTTTAACAATTACCCGCAGTACAAGCAGAAGAGGGCACATTAGTCTCACCCCAACCAGATCAACGACTAACACCAAAATTCTCATCTAAAAGAATATGGAAAGAGTAAGGAAGCTGAAAATTGGTGAAGATGAGCTACAAGAAAATGTGGGGACCAATCATGGTGTGATAATCTGGCCAAAATCAATAGCCACCCAGGATTTAGTGGAGCAAAAGGTGAATGTTGACCTCGGACACATCAACACACAAAAGAAGGCTATTCTCTGGGCAATGGCAGAATATGTGCCAGCGGTGGAAGGTTAGGGAGTTAAAAGGAAGAAACACCTCGAGGAGGAGATATGAGGCATTTCTTTTAACAAGAGAATATGCACAGAGGACCAGGGGCAGGAGCATTTGCATCGGTCGTTATCCGAGTTCCCAAAAATTGACCTAGCACTTGGTGCGGAATAGGGTGAGCAGGTTATAGTCACGACAAGAATCTTTGATTCAGTGATACAAACAGTGATGCAAGGTGAGGGAGAAGAAAGTTGCGGTATTTCGGTGGTTGGTCTAGAACAATCACCCAGAGGTACATGAATCTACTCAGTTGGAACTACAGAAGACCGTTGCATCCTGTGACAGTAAATTTCATAAACAACATCATCAATCAGCATAACCCCAATATTTTTTTAATGGAAACTAAGTTTGATTATAGTAAAATTAGCAGGTGGATAGGTAGAACTTATTTCACTAGCTGGGAAGTAGTAGATTCAGTAGGATCACGTGGAGGGCTTTGTGTAGCCTGGTCATCAGAGATCTTAGTATCGGTAGTTAAAAGCTGCCAAAATTTTGTATGTTGCAAATTCACAACAGCCAAGGACAAGGGATTGATGTTGATCCTTGCGTATGGGCATCCAGACCGACCACAAAGGAAATCAGTGTGGGACTGCCTACAAGTGGTCCTACAGGGTACACAACTATCGGTTCTCATCACATGTGATTTTAATCAAGTCCTAAACAGGAAAGACAAATATGGTGGTAGGCTGGTCATATTGTAGGAGACAAGGAACCACAACAGGCTACTGAAGGAAGCAAACCTAAGTGAACTTATGAACAAAGGGTAGTGGTATACTTGGTCCAACGGTAGAGGAGGCAGTAATCTGATACTAGAACGATTAGGCAAAGCATTTACAACTACTAAGTGGATGTTACTAGTCCAGAAATATAGCCTAACAAACCATACAATCATGAGATCTGATCATGGGGCACTCACCACCAACACAAACCCTAGGGTGAATGGACCAGACAAACCCACTGTACGAATGTTTGAGTTCTTCTGGGTAAAGATATGACCATGCAAAGGAGCTGGTAAAACGTGTTTGGAGGCCCATCTAGTGCATGGCAAGCCATTCAGGAGACACAACCACTGCTTATGTACCTAATACCACAACATGTTACAATAGGAAGCTGCATGAAATTGCAACAAGATTGCACAAATGGGCTAAAGAGAGTGTTGGTAAGGTGGAGTTCAAAATTAGGAGGGTGAAACAACAGCTTAGCACAAACAAAAGGTAGAAGGATGCATATGGCATGCGTGACAAGATAATAGAGCTAGAGGGACTCCTCACTATGCAATATGACTATTGGAGAAAGTCAGCCAAGGCCTTGTGGCTTAAAGAAGGAGATAGAAACACGAAAGTCTTCCACAAATGGGTGCAAAAAAGGAAGGGAAGAAACTACATAGCCCAACTCAAGGAAAAAGCAGGAGTATGGATATCAAAGCAAGAGGATCTTCAACAGCTAGTCTACAATCATGTGAGCTTTGTCTTTCTCACAGACTTTGTAATGCCGACGGATACCTTTGGGCAGTTTACTATGCAGGACATCCTAAACCTCATAACCAAAGGGGTCAATCACAGTCAACAAATGGCACTGGAGATTCCAGTAACCACACAGGAAATAAAATTATCCATTTTATGGAAAGCACCAGGAAAGACGACCTACCGCCAGGATTCTACCAGCATTACTTGTCTGAAGTGGGGGAGGAGATAACAAATACGATTCAAAGGTTGTTCTCTACCTCCTCTATGCCAACAAAGTGGAATCACACTACTCTAGTCTTTATCCCAAAGAAAACATGTCCAAAGGAACCAGCAGACCTACGACCAATAAGCATGTGCAATGTCACATACAAAATCATTACGAAGATCCTAGGAAAAAGAATAAAAAAATTCATGGGGTACCTGATCTCAGGAAATCAATCGGCTTTTGTTCAAGGAAGATCCATTGTTGAAAACTCGCTTATAGTGCATGAACTCATTGAATTCATACGCAAGAAGAAGACAAGAAAACAACTGATGGCAGCAATGAAAATTGACATAAGTAAGGCCTATGATTGGGTGTCATGGGAGTTCCTGGGAAAAATGATGGAACATATGGGCTTTCCTCGGAAATGGATAGGGTGGATCATGGCATGTGTCACCACCGTCTCCTACTCCATTAAGCTCAACGGAAGGATCTCAACGACATTCCAACCAAAACAGGGGCTAAGGCAAGGTTGTCCTCTCTCGCCGTTCCTATTCATCCATTGTCAGGAAGCATTCACATCGATGATAGCATCTGAGGGTTTCTGACGTGTCTGCCCAGGCATTAAAATAGGCCGCTCAGTCCAACCTGTCCCACATCTGATGTTTGCAGATCTTTGTATCCTCTTCTTCAACATTTCAGAAAGAGGCTCAACAAAACTCGCACAGACACTAAATCTCTTCGCAGCCTACCCGGGCCAAAGAATGAACTTTCAGAAGTCTGCACTCTTAGTTAGCCCAAACACACAACCAACAACAAAGGATCATCTCAGCCAAACATTCAAAATATTCACAGATCTACTCAAGGAAAATTCCTAGGCCATGACATGGATTTCAACGGCCCTAAAGTGGGAATGTTCAGCAAATTAATCCAAAGAGTAAAGGAGAAAACCTCCATATGGAAAACTGGGGACATATTGGCCATGGGAAGGATCACCCTGACCAAACACGTACTAGTCTCAACAACCCAGTATACCATCAGTACCTTTCGAATACCCTCTACGGTTGCAAAGAAAATCGATAGCCACCTTGCCATATTCATTTGGAAGGGGACACAGATGGAAGAGGGATACACTGGAAGTCATGGAAATTAATTGCCAATCAAAATGGCAGGGAGGACTGGGGATGCGCTCCACAAAACAAATGAACCAAGCCTTGCTAGGAAAGCTAGCATGGAAGCTGGTTACAGAAAAATAATCATTTTTCTCAAAATTCTTCCTCACCAAGTACTGCAGCAAAGAGGACTTCTACAAGGTCAATCAGAAACAAGGCTCAAGGTAGAGGAATAATGTGGGGAAGGAACCTCATCATAAGTGCTCTAAAATGGCAGGTCGTCGATGGACACGGAATAAACATCTAGGATGAGTGAATTCCCAACCACAGCAACTCAATCAGATAGGAAAGACAACTCCTACCACAACTTGGGTTCAAGGTGACCGACCTGATCGATAATGCTAAGCAGTGGCGTAAGCCTTTATTGAGACTATTCTTTAGCCTAGAAATAGTCAACCACATCGCAGGCACATTCCATAAGCCCCACTTGGATAGAAAGACATCCAATTCTGGGACAAGGACTGGCTCGGAAAGTACATGATCAAAAGTGGCTACCATGAGGCATAGAACAAGGCGATCAACCAGATTTTATCCTCCTCCAGTATGGCATCAGCCACGTAGGCAGATCAACACCTGTGGAATACACTATGTCATTTGAACATACCAGAGAAAGTTAAGTTCCTCGTCTGGAGACTAGTACAGAATGCAGTACCGACAGGCCTGACGCTTAGAACCAGAAAGATAGGGGTATCACCATACTGCCAATTGTGCCACACATAGGTGGAGACATCGTCTTACATGATCCTCAAGTGTGACATCACACGAAGGGTATGGAGAACATCCAGGCTAGGTTTTAATTTTGGCCAAGGTATCCCACAGCAACTAGAACTGTGGCTTCGACAATGGTTCAAGAATACATAAAAAAATGAGGACATAAACCTCATTTGCATCATTATTTGGGCGATTTGGTTTGCAAGAAATAAGGAAACAATAGAACAACAAGCACCAACGGTTGAGATGATTTTAGCAATTATCAGGACAACCTACGAGGAAGACCTAGGAGGCGTTCAGTCAAGATAGAGAACTACAACCAACCCCAACTCATCACAAATGGCACTAGAACACATGGAAAACAAGACCCAACCAGCCCAACCAAAGGAGGCACAAGTGGGAGACATGCGACTGCTATAGTACGCAGAGGAAAAACACCAGAACTAGGAGTATGAGAGTTAGAGATGTATCAATACAGACGCGACATTCCGGAAACAAGATGGTGGGGCAGTTGCGACATTGTGTGCTCCACAAGGATCAAGCACTACTAGCTGGTATGGATATCGCGCCATACATGCAGCATCGGTAACACAAGTGGAGCTCATATCCTTACACAAAGCAATGACACATGCTAGTAACATGGGCGCTACTCACATTTGCATTCGCACAGACTGAAAAATGGTCTTGACCCATTCCAACAATTTTCCATCGGTCCCACCTGGCCTGAAGGGTTTAGTTAGGAGCATCATAATGTTAGCAATGGTTTTCAACAATATACATGTCATGAAAGTGCCTAGATCTGTAGTAATGAATGCCCACAATCTAGCCCAAGATGTAATCAGGAATATGATGGTAATATAAGTGCACGTTTCACTGTTTCAAAAAAAAGGAAAAAGATTATACCATTCGTATTAAAGGTTATCACTTTTTAGATGATGTTTCTTACTCCCTCTGTCCCAACTCAAATTGCAAAGAATATTTTTCACGGTTTCCAATAAACATCATTGACTGTAAATATATGTAATTGCGTATAATAATGGTACACAAAAAGTTGATATTTTAAAACTTCATGTTACGATGAATCTAATGGTATCACATACGATAATATTATTGGTTGTTTACTTATCCAAATATATGGTCAAACTTCAACAAGTTTGACTGAGAAAAAAATCCTGTGCAATTTGAGCTGGGACAGGGAAAGTATTATAGAAATCAGACACAAGCCCAAATAGGGAAAAGAGACATGTAGAAGGCCCAACACATAAGTCCAGTGGGGTTCAATCCTAAAACCAATTGGGCTTATATGTTAGGCCTTCTGCACGTCCATTTTCCCTATTTAGGTTCGTGCCTGATTTCAATATGGTATTAGGACTGGTTCTATCTAGGTGATTGAAGTGGCCCATCATGTTTGGTTTGGTTGTTTAATTGATTGTTTCTGTTTGGTTGGTTTAGTTTGATTGATTGTTTGGCTTAGTTTGTTTGGTTCGTTCAAGGGAAAAGGCTTGGGGCCCACCGGTTGCACTCGCGGGGGCATGTTAAAGTGTCCCACATTGAAAGTAAAGAGGCTAGATGTCTCACATATAAGTTTGGTGGGTTATTCCTCTTATTACCAATTGGTTTTAGGATGGAACCCCACTGGGCTTATGTGTTAGACAGACATCTAGCCTCTTCACTTTCAAAGTGGATACTTTAACACACCCCCACAAGTGCAACCGGAGGGCCCCAAGCCTTTGCAGTTAAAAAAACCAAACAAACTAAACCTAACCATCAATCAAACTAAACCAAACCAAACAAGATGGGCCCCTTCAATCACCTAGATAGAATCAGCTCTGATACCATATAGAAATCAGAGATGAGCCCAAATAGGGAAAAGTGATGTGCAAATGGCCGAACACATAAGCGTAGTGGGGTTCCATCTTTTTTTTTTAAAAAAAAAGGAAGGTGTTTATTGATTAATTGTAAGAGTTTGTTACAAAATGTGAGTTGTTATCCCGGGTAGAAAGTTCATCTCTGTTATTTTTGGCATGTTGGCTAGTAAATGGGCAACATAGTTATCCTACCGTATAATCCATTTCAGTTCTCGCAACTGATGGCTCTCAACTAATCTACTTATGTCCTTAATAATGAGACCAAAATCAGATAAATCCTCTTTAAAATTCTTCACGGCATTAATGACTAATTGTGCATCACCCTTTATATGGTTAACTTGTATCCCCTTTTGTAATGCTCAGATTAAAGTTTTACGGATGGCAATGGCTTATGCATGCTTCACCATATAAAATAATAGGTATACGTTGGGATTCTCCATACAACTAATTTCCATTCGGGGAGCAGATGTGCCAGCCTAGGCAAGTACTTGATGTGTCCATTTTATATGCATTATTTAGTAGTATTTATGATCACTTTTGTTATATTTTTTGTGTAAGATTGCTAGATTTACGTAGGTTTACAAAATAAGGGGTTTAGATGACCATTTTCGGTTTTTATATCTAAATCCTTCATTTTTGTAACCTATGTTGAGTCTAAGGGATTTTTGGTCCTCATGAGCATCTAGATTCCTTTTTGTGAGCTTAATTTGTAGATTTCTCATGAGCATTTAGAAGTGGTTTAGTGAAGGCCATTCGAAAAGATGGTAGAAGATTGAAGGCCACTCACAAAGTGGTAGAACATAAAGTGAAGAAAGGAGAGCAAAGCAATGGGTGAAGGATGGTCCTGGGTTTTCAGAATTTTCCGAGAAGAATCAGCCTTCAAGAGTGGTACCATTGGATTCCTCTTCTCGAGCACTATGAAATCAACTACAAGAACTCCCAAAACGGATCAACGGTTCACCCGGAAGAAGCAAAACAAAACAGGGCTGGATTTTACTGATCTGGTCGCGACTCGCGACGACAGCGTGAATTCAGCCGTGCAGCAGCGCTTTTTCTCCCCTTTTTCCTCCACTATAAATACCTCTTCACCCCTTCTTCTCCATAGCTCTAAGCCCGACTTGGGGCTCCAAAACCCTAGTTTTTCACCATTTTCTTCCATTTCTTCTTCTTTCTTTGTAGATTTTTGTTATATGGTATGGGTTTTGATTATCTAGCTTAGTTTTGTACTTGGGAGCAAAGAATTGAAGCTTCCATTTCTATGTAGTAAGAACCATTTTTATCTATCTATTTGGTGATTTTGCTATTATTCATTTATGGGTATTGAATGTGTTTGTTGATATCATTAATGTTGTTGAAAGCTTGAGCATATGAAATACTTGTATGAATTTCTTGCTAGGGTTTGGGGGATTTGGGTTAATTTCCCCCTTTTTCTTGTTAGGAATCTATGAGTATGATTTAGAGCTTTTGATTGTGTTGATGGATTGATGATTGCTAGATGAATGTGATGATGTCGAACTCTTCGTCATGTTTGTTTTAGGTAGCAAACGAGAGAGGTCTATGAGCGTCGATAGTTCTTGACTAATCTTGTGTAAATGCATGAATTGGTTAAATGCTTAGGCACGGTGTAGTGTTCATAAGTGTTGCTAAGCTTGTTGATTCTTCGTGCTAAATGCCATCAATGGGATACTCTTAGCAATAAGGGAGTCATTGGTGAGGTTTGACAAGAGATGTCGAATTCACTCTTGCAAACTACTACCTAAGAAGGATAGAAGATTTATCTTCACAACAAGTAGTTGAAGTAGTGAATAGATGGTTTTACTCATCCTTGAAGCATTTGTTATTTAGCATTTGTGTATTCTTGATGGTGTGTTTCACTTCATTTATGCCATGAGTTGTTTGAGAATAGGAAGTGTTTGTATGATTGAATTGGTTAGGTGTTAGGAACGTGACGAATTTCGTAGCTCCTTTGCATGAAAATCTATGAGAATGAACTTAGAACTTCTTGTGCATAACGTGTTGTGATTCTTGCTGGATGGGTATGTTAATGTTAAGTCATGTAATGAATGTGATAGAATGAGTGAATGGTTCAATGATCTACATTAGGTCTGGAAGTGGATATCCCTTGCCCCCAAGGCTTTATCTTTGTAGTTTTAAACCCCTTTTTCTTAGTTTTGTTTGATGATTAGCCTAGTTACCTAACTTTGCTAGTTATCTTGTCTTTTTAATTTCATAACTTAGGACAACCAACCAACCAAACCCCCCATTTTACATGCTTTTATATGTGTGTATATATCTACTCCTAGCCTAATATCAACCTTTTGTGCCTAAATGCTTAGGAAGATCCCTCTTCTTCGTGGACGACCCCGACTTGCCGCTATCTACTTAGTTGTAGATAGTAAGCATAAAAGGGCTTATAAATATTAACTTTGAGAGGTACGGCGATGGCCTCCCAGTACTAGTTGAGGATGTGGATGCATCAAACCAGAGTGTATTTCCGTGCTCCGATGGAAGAGTATTCGGGTTTTGGCTCAGTGTGTTAGACACCGTCCCAGCATTCATTTTATTCAGTTCAGATAATAGCTTCGTAGCATAGACCACACACTGTTATGGATGAATGTCATGTTGTTCCCCATGTAATAGTTTGTTCCGGTGGTGCCAAAGCTAGGACAACACAATAGCCTTAAGTGCCATATCTTGTGCATCCATTTCCATGAGGAGGTCCTGAACCCACATACTTGCATTTTGTTTATCAAAATGAAAGATCCTTTCATGTAATCTGCAGCAAACCACAGCTAATGCGCCAAGGGGTAGTGAAAGAACAAATGCTCCATTAATGTGTCTTGTGATGAATAACTTAACCAAAAATCTTCAGCGTTCGTATGTTTACCACGCAAATTAGGTGCAGACGGTAGATTTTTATTGCATAATCTCTAGAGGAAGTGTTTAGTCTTTGGTTGTGCAGTTATGTTCCAAATCTTTTTCCAGTGAGGAGAGGGTCCTGAGCTACTTGAAGCCATATTCCCTACCTATGAGAAATTTGAAAATTTTAGCCCAATATTGTAGCCAGATTTGACTTTATATTTACTATCAGTTGTTGGATACCATATCCATCTATCGGAGAGCAATGATTTAACACTCTTAGGTAATGATAATATAAGGGAGGATTCTTCACATTTGAAAGTGTTCATGATTAGCCCTAATTCCACTTTTTTCCATTCTCAGTCATTAGATGGTCGACTTTCAAATCATCTGGGATGCATGCCGTGAATGATGTAGGTATTTGATCCAATCTTGGTAGCCATAGATCCTTTTTAATATATATGTTTGTTCCTGACCCTTCTTCAAATGCCTTTTGAAATTAGGTCCCTCCCCTCTAAAATAGATCTCCACACACATGATGGATCCCACCCTAATTTTTCTTCTAGGAAGGATGTGGATGGGAAGTATTTGGCCTTTAAAACTTTTAATATCGTAGAATTTGGGTTAGTCAATAAACGCCAAGCCTTTTTTCCTAGCATTGCTGCATTGAAAGTTTTCAAGTCTTTAAACCCTAATCCACCCATGCCTTTTGGAAAGCATAATTTAGGCCAAGTCGGCCAATGAATTTTATTTTTGTTGGAAAAGGTGCCCCACTGGAAATGGCTATACAACCTGTATATGTCCTCTATTAGACCATCAGGCAGAATAAAGCATAACATTGTATAACTTGGAATAACCTGTAATACTGACTTGATTAGTACTTCTCCCTCCCCCCCTTTCAAGAGTTGTTTGTGCTCCTAAATCTCAACTTTGGACCAGATCCTATTCTTTATTCCTTCAAGAGTTATGGATTTTGATCGTTCAAAGATCGTTAGTAGACCCAAATGCTTCTCATGAGTGACCACCTCTATCATTTGCATTTCATACAGTATTTGTGACTTGTATATTTCGACTGTATTTGGGCTAAGCATGATTGATGACTTATCATAATTTACTCTCTGCCCCGATGCTTCCTCATACTGTTGTGGAACCCTCTTTAATGTATACACCTCTTGAAGAGTTGCTTCCCCTAGAATCAACGTATCATATGCAAACAAGAGATGAGATAGAGTTGAAGCCCTCCTTGCAATCTTCAGGCCATGAATATTCTTCCTTCTAATCTCATCTTTTACCAAGTGAGAGAAAACCTCACTACAAATGATGAAGAGGTAGGGAGACAGTGGATCTTCTTGTCGTAGACCTGGTATGGGAGTGACTCTACCAAATCTTTTCCCATTCAGTGTAAAAGAAAAGCGAACTACATTTTTTTCTCTACCTTTTCTCTAGTCTAGTTTCTCTCTAGGTTCATCCCTTTTTTTTTTTGAAGATTTGATGATCTTCAAACATATCAAGCTCTTGCAGCTTCAACCTTCTCTTTTGAATTTCAAAAATTCAAGTTCAAATGG
Organism: Rubia yunnanensis; assembly: GCA_037428765.1. Taxonomy (NCBI): domain Eukaryota; kingdom Viridiplantae; phylum Streptophyta; class Magnoliopsida; order Gentianales; family Rubiaceae; genus Rubia; species Rubia yunnanensis. The sequence goes on along the minus strand of CM075068.1, from coordinate 17,855,397 downwards.
AAATGATATTAGGATATCATTTACATCACTCCAATCAATCTCCCCGATTGTAGTATTCATAATCATATGTTTAATTGTGGAAATCATAACCAATACAATGATTGAAGAAATCATATTCCTATTCATATCCTCATCCTTCTCTATATATTACTACTTTCATAATCCCCCAGCACTCACCAATTTTCTCTACCGAAATTGAGCCTACCCAATGGCCTTTATAGCCTATATTGGTAGGATTTTTGAAATGGCCATGAGCAATGACATCATTGCCATGTACAACAGTTTGAACATCTTAGAGAAAAAGATCAATAAGGTTGTCCTTCTCACCTCCAACCGCCAGAGCAGTCTCCTTACTGATGTGAAACATTTTGTTGCTGCCAAGATCCTTAGCCCCAAACCTAAAAGAGTGGAATCTATGATAAAAATGATGAAGAAAGCATGGAGGTGCCAAGGACAGTTCGATGGCGACCAAATGGGAGAAAATATGGCATTGTTTGAGTTTGACCGTATGGCGGACATAATTTGGGTCATAGTCTTGTAGCTCTGGTAGAAACTGATGGAGATACGCATATTCATCGGCTGTCCTTCGTAGAAAATCCCTTCTGGATTCATGTTCATGAGGTCCCACCTATGTTCATGACTCCATATGTCACCGGTTTGATTGGAGATTACCTGGGCACTTTTGCCAAGTCGCCACAAACAAGTTAGGTTCGTGTCGTGGTAAAACTCTAAAAATTAGAGTACTTCTGAATGTATATCAACCTTTGCCTAGAGTTATAACCATGGAACATGAGGACAGTGATTACCAGTTCTATTTTCAATATGAACGGCTCCCGAATTTTGCCATCTTTATTGATTCTTGGACCATTCTCAACTTGAATGTCCTTCCCAGGATACCCCCAAAGAGATGAGCTCTTACCGATGGGCTATGTCGCATGGTTGCATTTTGAAAACCAACAATCATTTCCAACCCCTGGTCCAGGTGTGATTCACCAGCAGAGGAGGCGGGAGCAGGTATTACCGCAACTGAAGGCAACCACCTCTCAAGCATCGCCATCAAACATTCCAGAATCTCAGGCAGTCGGGGATCAGATGCCATGAGACGTTGTCCCATAAAAGTCATTTCGAGGCGGTGGATCTCCAGGTGGTCAGCAATTATTAACCCCAATAAATGCAGCCAATGTATCTCCAAAAATCACGCCTTTAACTGGGCGGACTTACAGCACTTCCAACAGCTATATTCCACTTAAAGTTAAAGGTGTGGATTGTGCAGGGTCTTTCTCTGTGACTAAAGATATTAATTATTTCTACACCAGCAAATAATCAATCTTTCGTGAATAAAAAAAACTTCTTTAAAGGAACAATGTAGGGAAGTAGAACAATCTACCTTCATGTCAGATAGTATTGCTGCCCGATTTTGGGCTGAGGCATCAGGGGTTGCAGACAATCAACACAGAGTGGTATCAAAGCTAGATGTGTGTGACATGGACCTCATCAAATCCCTGAATGAAAATCCAGATTTTAGGTTGACACCCATGAAGCAGAATCAATAGAATCAAAAGAGAGGACATGAGACGGGCCCAATGGATGTTTACCTGAATAATCTGCCTCCAAGATTTGGCAATAAACCAGTCGTTGAAGTTTCATCAGAGGACGAGTCAGAGTCAATCTTACCACTAAAGATTATAGGAAATAGAGCATTAAATGTGGATGGACAACTGGTAAAGAAGCAACACCGACCTGGAAAGGAACCAGTGGAGGCAAAGGAAATGAAACCGTTGAAACTCAAACCCGAGGTAATTTACCAAGGCGGACGAGCAATCTTCAGGCAGGCAAATGTAACAGTGAGTCTATTTCCACACCGAGTTAACCCAGCATGACACTGGGTTGGGGAAATGGAAGAAAATTATCTGTGGATGGTGAAGAATCGGCGTATGGTGGAGGCTTAGAGCCTACATCAACAGGCTAAGGTCATGGCCAAGACCGGTGGTATGGATGAGGTAGTGTTGTTGGAAATTAGAAGAACTTTGAATCTGTTGTCGGATTTAAGTCTGGGAGCAGAGGCGGGAGCAAAATAAGCAAAAATTGGAGGAGCAGATCGGAAGGCGCAGGTCCCCGTTGGGTCACCGGCGGTGGAAATTCCATAAATCTAGGAATCAGGCATGTGAGGTAATAGCGACGGAGAAGAGCTGGTCATTCAGAAGATAATCCTGATCGGGAAGGATATTTATGAAAATCTGGGAAACTTTGACAGTTCTGGAATATGGGCTGCCACTGTGGGCTCAAAAATTATGGCCCAAAATGGAGTTGGAGAAAATTCAATTCTCTTTGGGGATTCTGCAATTATTTGTACTAAACCTATATGGGATGAATTTATTAACAAGATTAATTTCTTGACAAATCCAGGGATGGAAGGATCCGTTGAAAATTTAACTCCAAAGCAGGCCACCTCACCCATTGTGGCCCATTATTCGCCAACTCAGGCTCAACTCACAATTTTCAAGCAAAAGTTGGTCTTTGAAAATGGACAGGTTGAAAAGGATGTGACTAAGGAGGCTAAGAAGTAAAAAATGAACTTAGTGGCACTGTTTATTGTCCCGGTAGGGATACAGTTTAATTTGGGCTCACCCGCATTAGGACAAGCGGCAGCGACTGGGAAGGCTCAGTCCCGCCGAAAGAAATGAGTCTCCTATGTAGGAACTACCGAGGGCTTACACACCCTCGTGCAGTAAGACACTTAAAAGACAATATCCGCACGTTTTCCCCTTCTTTAATATTTTTGTCTAAAACTAAATGTAGTTCTGATAAGTTAGTAGGAATGAGGGACTCCCTTAATTTACATGGCATTTTCGTTGATGCTATTGGCAATTCAGGGGGTCTGGCTTTGTTTTGGAGTAAAGATCTAGACGTTTCTGTTTTGGTTTATTCTTCTAATTTTGTAGATTTCACAGTTAAGGATCCACGATCTCGCTTGCTCTGGCAGTGTACGGGCGTATATGGTGAACCAGAAACCCATAAGCTTCCTCTTTTCTGGCAGAACTTCCTCATACTCTGCAACACCTCTAACTTTCCTTGGCTTTGCATTGGTTATTTTAATGAAGTGTTACATCAGAATGAGTTCCAAAGTACCAATCGTCGTCCAACACATTAAATTGGCGATTTCAGGATAGCATTTAGCCATTATAACCTTTTTGATCTAGGATATGAGGGATACAAGTACACTTGGTTCAGAAATTGAAAAATTCCTCAGACAGTAAAAGCCAGACTAGATAGGGCCATCCCAACTCAGGAATGGCTGAATGTTTTTCCAAATGCAAAGTTGAAACACCTTTTCAGCCATCAGTTTGACCATGTTCACATTATGTTACAATTAAGAGGAAAAGCACGAAACTGTGTGCAGTATTCACGACATAGACCATTCCGTTTTGAATACCATTAGATACAATCCCCGCAATGCCAAGTAAAAGTATCAGAATGCTAGAACTATACAGCACCAGACTTGTCGTCGGCAATATCAGAATGTTCGAAAGGGATTCTAATATGGGCAAAGGTAAAGTTCCACAATTAACACAAAAATAAAGAGCAACTTTCTAATCAGCTACAGAGGTTGCAACAAGGAAATATAATCGATGAAGTTCAAGCTGAAATGACCTCTATAAAGTTCCAATTAGAGGAACACCTTGATATGCAAGATGCCAGATGGAAGCAAAGGGCAAAGCAGCATTGGCTAGAAAAGGGAGATAGAAACACAAGTTTCTTCCACTCTTTTGCAAATAAACGCAAAAAAAGAAATACCATCCATGGTTTAAATAACAATCATGGGCAATGTTGTGCAGACGGAAAGGATATAGAAAGTATCATTTCAGGACATTTCCAATCCCTGTTTGAAAGCTCACACCCATCCCCGCTGATCATAAACCACTTGACTGACAAGATCCCTTCAAAGGTCTCCTTGGCAATAAATGCTAGCTTAATTAGGCCATACACTCAAAGTGATGTACACACAGCTCTAAAGACTATGGCCCCAAATAAATCTGATGGAATGCCACCATCATTCTTTCAATAATATTGGGAAATCGTAGGTCCCAAGGCGACTCAGGAAGTGCTGTGATATTTGAATGATGCAAAACCTATGCAGGATCTAAATGATACTAACATTGTCATAATCCCAAAGGTAGAAAATCCAACAGAAATATCACAATTCATGCCTATTAGTCTGTGCAATGTGGTATACCATATAATTTCTAAATGCATAGCGAATAGGCTCAAAACTGTCTTGGATAGGGTGATTTCTCCCCATCAGAGTGCGTTTGTTAAGAATAGATTGACCACAGACAATATCATGATTGCTCATGAAGCACATCATTATATTAAAAGAAAGCGTATGGGAGCAAAGGGCCAAATGTCAATTAAACTATACATGAGCAAAGCCTTTGACATAATCGAATAGCCTTTTTTACAGAATAGCCATTAGGGCCAAATGTCAATTAAACTATACATGAGCAAAGCCTCTTGTTTGCAGATGATACGTTGATCTAGGGGAAGAAACTCTTCAAGAGGCGCACACATTAAAGAGGGTTTTCTAACAGTATGAGGAAGCATCGGGGCAGAGAGTAAATTATGATAAGTCATCGATCATGTTTAGCCCAAATATATCTGAAAGATACAAGTCACAAATACTATATGAAATGCAAATGATAGAGGTGGTCACTCATGAGAAGTATTTGTGTCTACCAACGATCTCTGGACGATCAAAATCCACAGCTCTTGAAGGAATAAAGAATAGGATCTGGTCCAAAGTTGAGAGTTGGGAGCACAAACAAATCTCAAAAGGGGGGAAAGAAGTACTGATCAAGTTAGTATTACGGGCTATTCCAACTTATACAATGTCATGCTTTATGCTGCCTGATGGTCTGATAGAGGTCATATATAGGTTGTATAGCCATTACTGGTGGGGCAGCTCCTCCAACAAAAAGAATATTCACTGGTTTGAAAATGGCTGCATCTATTCCTAATTGGGCATACAGTTAAACATTCTCCCTAATGGCGGCATCTTTCTCCTTGGTGGCAGTGTCAAACACCGAGAGTCAGAGACCTTACTAATGACCTCACGGCCAGGCTTATCACCATTGTTGACGACAACTAATTGGACTTCAACGCCAATGCAATTTGAGGAAAAAGTGAAGCCACTAAATGGTAATGGTCATAGGCTGTAAAAGATATGATGTGAATGGTTGATATTATTCATCTCTGTACGTATCTATTTATACTACAAGTGCTAGTTCTAAGGATAAGATTTACACGTAAGAAATCCCACTGATTAGGGAAAGTAAACTATTTCTATAAACTAGGTACAATGAACCAGGACTAGTGTTTTAAGTCTTCAATACCCTCCCGCAAGCTCACGATCGGGTACGAACGAGAAGCTTGGACTTCAGGTTATCAAAGCGAGAAGAACCCAAAGCCTTGGTGAAGATGTCAGCAATCTGATCAACAGAGCTCACATGTCAAACAACAAGTTCCCCAACTTTGACTTGTTCTTGAACAAAGTGAAAATCAATCTTGATGTGTTTAGACCGCTGATGAAAGACCGGATTGGCAGTAAGATATGTAGCACTGAGATTATCACAGAGGAGGATAGGAGCCTGAGAGACAGGGGCAGCCATTTTGGCTAGAAGCTGTTGAAGTCAGATGAGCTTCGCTGAGGCAAATGTGATCGCCCGGTACTCAGCTTTAGTGCTGGAGCGGGCTACAACCTATTGTTTACGGGAGGACCAGCTGATGAGATTACCACCAAGGTAAATGGCAAAGCCATGTTGAGAGCGGCAATCATCAGGATCTGAGGCCCAACCGACATCTGTAAAACATACAAGGTGATCATCCCGAGATGGCCAAAAGAGTAAGCCGTCATCAATGGTGCCTTTGAGATACCGTAGTATGCGTTTCACAGCGGCCCAGTGAATCTCTGAAGGTTGATGCATGAACTGACAAACCCGGTTGACTGAATACGCAAGCTCAGGCCGGGTAATGGTGACATACCAATGACGAGGCGCGAGCCTGGAATGGCCGGAGAGGTAATTGGTTTTGCACCAACCATTTTGCTCTTGTCAAGAAGATCAAGAATGTATTTCCGTTGAGATAAAAGTATACCTGAAGAGTTGCGAATAACTTCAATCCCAAGGAAAAAATTCATAACACCCAAGTCCTTCAAAGAAAAAACTGAGTGGAGATAGCCAACAAACTCATCAATGAACTTGGAGCTCGAGCCAGTGATGATGAGATTATCCACATAAACTAGAACATAGACGACATCGGACCCATGATGTTTGATGAAGAGGGAGGTGTCTGAAACACATGGTTTGAAGCCGTGCCGTAGAAGAACCTGGTTGAGCTTCTGAAACCATGCTTGCGGTGCCTGTTTGAGACCATAAAGAGCTTTCTGAAGACGGAAAACATGAGAGGGCTGCTGCGGTGAGACAAAACCAGGTGGTTGCTCCATGAATACAGTTTCAGACAGATCACCATTGAGGAAGGCATTGTTGATGTCAACCTGGCGAAGAGGCCAATTTTGAGTAACAGCCAAACCGAGGACCACCCGAATGGTAGTGGGTTTGATGACAGGGCTGAATGTGTTGAAGTAGTCAACCCCCTCTTCCTGATTAAAGCCTTTTGCAACAAGACGAGCTTTGTAGCGCTCAACTGAACCATCGGGTTTCTTCTTGATCCTGAAAATCCACTTACAACCAACAAGATTAGAGGCACATAACCTGGGCACCAAGTCCCAAATCCTATTAGTCATTAAGGCATCATACTGTAACTGCATAGCATGCTGCCAATTAGGATTCTTTTTGGCCTGAAGAAAGGATTTCGGTTCAAGATCGAAACCGTCAGAAGGTAATGGGTGTTTTGTAGCAGTGTAGAGCTTTGGCTTGAGAGAGTCAGTTTCCGCACGAGTTGTCATACCATGAGTAGAGTTGGCAGCCGGGTGGAAATATGAGGGAGCTATATGAGAGCTGATAGTAGAAGGCTGAGTAGAAGGATGAAAAGGGGCCGGAGACGGTGAAATTGGCTGAGTGGGACTGGGTGGAGGAGACGGACCGATTGATGGTGATGGACTGAGTGATGGTCCGGGACTGAGGTTAGGAGAAGGACTACATGGAGATGGAGGGAGACTGTGATTGGTGATGGGTGGAGTGATAGGTGAGGAAGAAATGTCTGAGGCAAGGTGCAAACTTTGAAGGGATATATCGGAGAAGGGTGATGGGGAGGACTTGGAGTTGTGGTCAGGAAAGGGAAAAGAAGACTCATCGAACACAACATGACGGGATATATAGGTGCGAGAGGTGGGGACATGAAATCAAAGGTATCCTTTGTGTTTGGTGTTGTATCCTACGAAGATGCAAGCAACAGAGTGAAACTCCAACTTGTTGCTGTTATATGGACGAAGGTAAGGATAACAGAGACAACCGAAGAATTTGAGAAACAGATAGTCTGGTTGGCGATGATAAAGCCGAGTGTAGGGAGATTCATTGGCGAGGGTAGGAGTTATGGTACGATTGTGAAGGAAGATGGTAGTTTGGAAGGCATGTTCCCAGAATGAGATTGAGAGATGAGAGTGGGAGGGTAGAGCAAGGCATTTTTCAACGACAATGCGATTACGTCTTTCAGCAGCACTATTTTGTTCAGGGGTGTGGGGACAAGAAACTCTATGCAAAATACCATAATTTTGGAGAAAGGTAGAGACATTTTGATATTCCCCTCCCCAATCAGATTGAAAAGCTTTAATTTTTGTAAAAATTTGTGTTTCAACCATGGATTTGAATAGAGAAAAGGCCTGAAAGACTTGAGATTTGGCAGTGAGAAAGTAAACCCAAACAAATTTTGTGCAGTCATCAATGAAAAGAACAAAGTATCTATTGCCATTGAGAGAAGGTATCGAGGCAGAGCCCCACACATCAGAATAAATTAAATCAAAAGGAAGTTTTGAGGGAACATGACTAGAGGGAAGAAATAGCTTGTGGTTTTTGCCTAACTGACAAGCATCACAAACAGAAACAAGTTTATTGTTTGAGGAAATAGGTAAGTTGAAACGTGATAACTGGCTACGTAAAACGTTTTCATGTGGGTGAGCGAAGCGATGATGCTAACATGCCACTGAGGCTCGTTCTCCAATGAAAATACGATGAGGGCTGGAAGAGGACAAACTGGCTGGGATTTGATACAGACCATCATCAACTATTCCTTTTAGCGACGTCTCTCCATGCCAACTCTTAACATAGCAACGGTCATGATGAAATTCAAGAAACACATTATTGTCTTTGCAAAGTTTAGAGACACTTAGCAAATTTTTGGATATTTTTGGGACAACTAGGATTTCATTTAATGACAAGGAATTAGAAGCATGTTGTGCATTTAAAGTAGAGTGACCTAAATGAGTAATAGGGAGGGACTCACCATTTTCGACGAACAGATTGTTAGCTCCAGTGTAGTCCGAATGCAGGTTCAGATTGCCTAGATCAGCAGTGACATGGTGTGAAGCACCTGAGTCAACCACCCACGGGTCCTGGAGTGCCGACGGAGACGCGCCGCCGCTGGAGTTGTAAGCCGTGTAGGCTGTCTTTGCCGAGGACTGGAACTGACACTGGCGTTCAGCTGCACGATAGCTGGTCAAAGGATAGGCCGCGATGTTGAGCCTATTGTGACAGTTCCGCCCATTGTGATTGGGCTTCTCACAGATGTCGCATTTGAGAGGGATGGAACCGGAGCTGCGGTCAGCGTTGGAGTTGTCCATCCCCGAAGTGGGCCGAGAGGCAGCGGCAGGGGCTCAGCCTGGTGCGCGGCGGTTGGAGTAGAACGCTGTCGGCACAGCCGCATAAGAAGAGGACTCCAGAAGGCGCTGCTCCTCCTGTAGCAGCAAGCCGAGCAGTTCATTCGACGTGACTGGAGTGGTGCGCATGGCTAAGGTGGTTCGAAACGCGCCATATTCAGGGCCTAGCCCGTAGATGATGAAGGACACAAAGTCATTGTCGGAGACCACCGTGAGGCATTCAGCCAATGAGTCCGAGATGGCGCGCTTTTTCTCAACATGGTCAAGAATGGACTGAGAGCCCTTTTGAAGCATCTGAAGTTGCTGTTTGAGATGCATTTGAAGAGCCTGAGTTTGTGAGTGAAACATTTGTTCGAGAATGATCCAACATTCAGAGGTTGATGTTGCCCTAGCGACGTGACCGAGCATAGGGGCTGTGAGGGCTGATCGGAGCCACAAGAGAACAAGCCGGTCCTTTCTTTTCCATGACGTAAAGTCCGAATTTGCAGCTGGTGTAGAGGTGGATTCCTTCGGCGTGATGAACGGAGATGCAGCGTTGCCGGGGACGAGAAAATCCTCCAGTTCGTAGGCTTCCAGAGCCGAACGAACCGTGCCGCGCCAAAGGAAGTAGTTGGTGCGGTCTAAGCGAATAGCCAGGGCCGAAAATTGTAAGTTTTCCGAGGCGCTGCCGGAGGCTGTGAAGAGGATGGAGGAGGCGGAAGCATTTTGGCCGAATTGATTGTTGTCAGCCATGATGAGGGTTTATGGAGATGTGAAAACGAGGCTATACTGATACCATGTAAAAGATATGATGTGAATGGTTGATATTATTCATCTCTGTACGTATCTATTTATACTACAAGTGCTAGTTCTAAGGATAAGATTTACACATAAGAAATCCCACTGATTAGGGAAAGTAAACTATTTTTATAAACTAGGTACAATGAACCCGGACTAGTGTTTTAAGTCTTCAATATAGGCCAACTTTTATTTCCTTAACATGGCACAAAACATTACAAAACACAATATACACGAGAACGACGATAAACCTCAAATTGTTTTAGTATGAAAGAATGAAACGAGTACGGCACAAGATCAACTGTAAATTGGTAGGGATCCAAGCCATTTTGATGCATGACTTAGGTAAAAACCGTACAAAATTGGCATTTCAAGATCGTCCTCCGGTTTAATCTCCTCCCCACAAAAAAATCACGCCCACATGCATTGCCATCGCCATGCCACATAACGACTATACAGTTGAGGTCATATGCCTTTTTATAACAACAATAATTGCACCCATGATTAGCAAGGTTTTCATTAGGAATTCATCCATCAAATTGATAGTCCTAGTTTTGTAAATTGACGTCGACAAAATATAGCTCAAAAGTGGTAATTACCTTAATTTTCTAATTATCTCTTACTTCCTCTGATTGCGATTGTTCTTCACAAATAAGAAATGAGCGAAAATTAATATGAAAAAATAATGTGTGGAGAAGATGTAGCAAAAGCAATTATTTTTACAATAAGTGTTATACATGTATGAATGAGAATAAGTAAAATATTTCCAGAATAATAATAGAAAAAATTAACTATGTTACACATAAATAAGAAATACTCCATCCGTTTCACTAGTGAGATACTAGGTTTAGGCTCTTGGATTAATGTGAAGAAAATGAGAGGTTGAAATTGAGTGTAGAAAGTAAAAAGTAGAATAAGTGAATGAGATTATAGGAATCTTGCCAAAAATAAAAAATGTATCATTTAAAAAAAATCAATGAGATAAATGTGTACTCTTAGTGACACGGGGGAGCATGAGAAGTTGTATGTGGAGGTGGAGAAACCACGGGCCAAACTTTAAGAGTCTCGGAATTTGATTCCTACTGTATGATATTACCCCTTTCCTTGTACATGTGTCACAGCATACCTTTTTTTTAAAAAGAATTTGTACAATTTCATTCACTCATTTTACTTTTTATCTTCTAAATTTATTTCATTCACTCATTTCTTTCATCTAAATTCAAATACTTAAATATATTGTGACATGTTTTGTGACACATTTATAACATGTGTGATGTGTCATTTCTTTTTCTAGTGTGACATGTGTCTAGCAGGTGGAGTGGCACTGGCCTCCACGGGAGCCTTAGCCTAGACATCAAGATTTTCAATCACAACCTGATTGAATGGATCCATTCGACATGTGGGGCGGTGGCTCGTGAAGGTGGGATGGACAAAGGCGGGTAGCTGGACGGTGGCAGCGGCAGTGACTGGCACGACGGCAGCGGATGGAGAAGTGAGGGTGGCAGCGATCTTGCGAGTAAAGAATTTTTTTTAGGGTTCTTAGAATTTATGCTCTGATACCATGTAAAATATGAAAGCGTATTTTCATTAATGGTACAAGGGTACAATAAATAAACAACATTTACATAGTCAATAAAGGAAAATGATTCTAACTAACGTACAATAATATTGTCGAAGATATTAACAAAATATCTCCCACAAACCCACTTCAACTTTTACCCAAAAATATGTTGTGCTTTCAAAATAAACTGTTTTTAACACTTTATCAAACATTACAAAATCTTTTGCTTATAAGCAAAGTAGGTTATAAGTTCGGCCAAACATAGCCCAAATCTAGAAACTCTTGTGATTGAAAGAAAAGAAACACAAAATAAAAAAAAAATCGAAACCTAGATAATTCGTTGTCTTTTCTTTTTTCTCTTTACAACTTATGGCTCAGAACTTCCCATTGCTGTTGCACTCATCAGCCTAGAGAAAATATATGAGGACACGTGAACTTTGTTATTTCTTAAGAATATGAATATCCAGCTTAAAGCAACTGCACGTGAACTGAAACAGATTGGCGAAATGATCCCAGCCTCATTTCCTTTACCTCTATGAAAAAATCAAAATTAATTATTACTCTGTCTCATTCGAATGTGCACACTTTTTGGTCAAGTTTGTCAGGTCATGTTTGACCAACGATAAATTTAGTTACGTATATTAACGGTATGTCAAAATTTGATATTTAGAAAATACATCATGCAGGGAATCCAGCAATATCTCACATGATGATATTGGTGTCTATATACTAGTTGAAAATTAAGGCCAAACTTGTCTTGAGAAAGTTGACCAAAAAGTGTGCAGATTCGGCTGGGACGGAGGTAGTACTTTCTTTTGAAACATTGAAATTTCTTTAAATTTGGTTCAGTATTTACTTATTTTAAATGAGTCCTGATTATGAATATTTTTCTTCATATGTAGGTGAAAACTAATTCTCTTGTCATCTGCACACTTGTTGGTCAAATTTTTCAGGTTTTATTTGATCATCGATAACTTTAATTGGGTATAATAATGGTATATTAAAATTTAATATTTGTAAACTACATGATGCATGAAATTTAACAATATCTTACACGATGATATTGATGTATATATACTAGTTGAAATTTATGATCAAACTATTAAGAAAATTAAGCTAAAAGTGTGCTGATTCGACTTGGATTGCGGGAGTAACCGGCCTCCATTAGAAAAACCATCCACTTATAACTAACTTACGCACTCTTTGTGTTTTGAATTTTTTATGTGAGAGGAGAGGATTTATAGAACTTGTGAATGCATGGCTTACCGTTTTATCCCAAAAATTTGCCTTTTCAATGAACTGAACGTAGGACAAGTGACGCCTCTTCAAAACAGATAAGTATGTGATCACTCGAAATTCCAATTTCCAATAAGCATCCACTATCGTAGAATTGTGTAATAAGGCAACAAAAATAATTCGAACCTAAAACAAATTCAAAACAATATAAGTTGCCAAACAGGCTTCAAGTATGCATTCACGGGTGCACAAAAAAAGGGACCCAAAAACACTCCTCCATGAAGAAACAAGGTTGTGAGATTCAAGCCATTGGTGTCAACTACACAATCACCAAACCGGAAGCACAAAACCCTCTAAATTTCTTCATCAAACGAACCAAAACCAATCCACAATGTGGAAATGATCGTGTTCGCCGTGTTCTGAAGGACGTGAGTTTCACAGCCAAACCATGGGAGATCCTCGCCATTGTCGGCCCGAGCGGTGCCGGAAAATCCTCACTGTTGGAGATTCTCGCCGGAAGAATCAAGCCGCTGAATGCTTCCATTTTCGTCAACCGGGAGCCGCTTGATGCTTCCAGGTTCAAGAAAATCTCCGGCTATGTCACGCAGAAGGACACTTTGTTTCCTCTCCTGACGGTTGAGGAGACGCTGATGTTCACTGCCATGCTCCGGTTGAGGCTTCCCGGAGCGGAGCTCCGGTCGATGGTGGAGGCATTGATGGCGGAGCTGGGGCTGAGCCGTGTCGCCGGAGCTCGAGTCGGGGACGAGAGGATCAGAGGCATTTCCGGGGGAGAGAGGAGGAGGGTTTCTATAGGAGTGGAGGTGATTCATGATCCCAGCGTTCTCATCCTCGATGAGCCGACATCGGGGCTCGATAGTACGACATCGTTGCAGATCATCGACATGGTGAAGAAGATGGCTGAGGTTCGAGGGCGGACTATAATCCTGAGCATTCATCAGCCGGGGTTCAGGATTGTGAAGCTTTTCAATGCCATTCTTCTTTTGGCTAATGGCAGGGTTTTGCATCATGGTACGGTTGAAAAGCTCGGGTTGAGCATGAGGGAGATGGGGTTAGCCCTTCCCATTCATGTCGATGTCGTGGAATTCGCTCTCGAATCCATTGAGATGATCGAACAGCGCGATCACGACCAGGATCAGAATCAGGAGAGTGGAAATGGAAATGGGCCAAATGATGGTAAGTGTACTTTGCAGCAGTTGTTTCAGCAGTCAAAGGTAATTGATGAGGAGGTGATGAATGTAGGGATCCCATATTCCTATGATTATGCCAATTCTAGATTGAGGGAAACTGTTATCTTGAGCCATAGATTCTGGAAGAACATTTCCAGGACGAAGGAGCTTTTTCGTTGCAGAAGCCTTCAGATGCTGATATCAGGTCTAGTCCTAGGTTCGATTTTCTACGATCTGAAGCACAATGTAACCGGTGCAGAAGAAAGAGTAGGCCTGTTTGCATTCATCTTAACATTTCTGCTCTCAAGCACAACGGAAGCTCTCCCAATCTTCCTCCAAGAAAGGGACATTCTGATGAAGGAAACCTCGTGTGGGAGCTATCGAGTCTCATCCTACGCGATAGCCAACGCGCTCGTTTACCTCCCGTTTCTGATGATCTCCGCCCTGCTTTTCAGCATCCCTTTGTACTGGATGGTGGGATTGCACAAAAATTTCATGGCATTCTCACATTTCCTGCTCTTAATCTGGCTCATTCTCTACACAGCAAACTCAGTGGTTGTCTGCTTCAGTGCTTTGGTACCAAACTTCATAGTTGGAAACTCTGTGGTTTCCGGGGTGATGGGGTCTTTCTTCCTCTTCTCAGGCTACTTCATATCGAAAAAAGGTATCCCGAATTACTGGATTTTCATGCATTATATCTCCCTGTTTAAGTACCCTTTTGAAGGGTTCTTGATCAATGAGTTCTCTGGGGCGGGGTGCTTGGAGTACATGATGGGAGGGTGCGTGATGAGTGGGGAGGATGTGCTGAAGGAAGTTGGATATGGCGAAGAAAGTCGGTGGAGGAATGTGGTGATAATGGTGTGCTTTATCTTGGTTTACAGATTCACTTCTTATGTGTTTCTTAGGTGGAGATGCTCGCACAGAGGACTCAAAGCTATTCTCATATGAAGATGATGAAGAAGAAATAATAGGTTGATGAATCATAAGTTTTTTCTTGTTTTTTTTCACTAATTATTAAGAGCCCTGTGAATCGATCTTTTTTTGTTTGGAGGGTATGGCAAAGTCAATAGTTGTTGTAATTTGGCCAGGGAAGCTATTTTAACTTATTGTCTTGTTGATCCTTTTTCAATACTTAATATTATGCCTTGTTGATCCATGAGGAAATTGGGAAGTGGTCCAACAGATTCAGGGAAAATTCTGGAACCGTGGATATATTTGCACACAGTGGATTCAATTGTGGAAAATGTATTTGGCGAATGAGTTCTTCCAGTTTTTTTTTTTTACTGATTTCTTGAGAACGCATTTGGCAAACGTGTCCTCTTTAAAAAAAACTGGGTCCCTAATTGAAGAGGACGTATTCTCCAATTGCGTCCTCAAAAGTCCCGTTGTTTTTTGAATCTCAGTTTTAAGGAGGACACATTCATTGAATGTGTCCTCCAATCCGCCGCTGATTTCCATGTCGCCACGTTGACGAGGATGCATTCGTTAAATGCGTCCTCCAATCTGCTGCCGATCCTTGATGCCACATCGACGAGGACGCATTCATTGAATGCGCCCTCCAATTCTTCATGTAATAGCCCAGTATGCCCGAATTTTCCCTTGGATTTCACATTTAGTTTTCTCTGCCTCCTCTCCGCTCACGTCGAAATCCTCTCACGTCGCCGCTGCCGTAATCCTTGGCCGACTCCTCCCCGCTCTCCATTTCCGGCATTCTCGTCGCCGGATCTCGTCCCAGTTTTGTTAGTTTATTTTTTTGGTTCTCCCATTTTCTATTTTCGGTCGTTTTTGGTTATTTTTCGATGAAATTGATTTTCACCTTGCAGCCGAACACATCTACCGGTCTTGCGTTAGAGTTTTCACTGTCATTGACCACCACTGATCGTCGTTGACCGACGTTGACCACCGTTGCAACCACCTTCTCCTTGAGTTTGAGACACATGCCTAGTCAATTTTTGACTTTCCTAAAGGTATTTGAACAATACATGATTATACGAATGTGTCGAATGATTATGTGTGATTTATCCTATAATATTTGTTATTGAATTTGGTGTAACACTGTAATTTGTGAAGTACCTGAAAAATTCTTGTTAATATGAATGTGTTGTATGATTGTATGTAGTTTGAATGATTATGTTTGGTCTGATTCTATGAGAGTGTTGAATGAGGATGTGTGACTATGTGAATTGGTTATGTGTGATTTGTTTACTAATTTTTGTATTTGTAGTAATAGTTTTATTAGTGCGGCGGAAGTGAGCACACATTTTAGTATAGTGTAATAGTTTGAAAATTGATAATAGTGTATGAGGTGGTTGGCCGACTATAATGGAATCTTGTATGGTTTACTGTTTCAAGCAGTTGAATATAAGTTGTTGAATAATACCGTCTTTCCGAATATCAAATTATATGTTATGTATTTGTATAATGCAGTTTTACAATGTTTTTTACTGTGTACCTGTATAAATTGGGTCAGATTAAGTTTGATTTGACTGTGGGTGTGTATTACGATCCTCCCATACAGGAGAGGAACGTGACTCTCGAAAGGAGGTTAAGCCACTCTGAGTTAGTTGATTTAATTTTCAGAAGGCTTGGTATTGCAAGTGAGGGAAATCTGTTGAAAATATATTACCGTTGTCCTGAGCTGATTGGTTCGGTCGTATACTACCGGTGTTATAATGTGGATGATGACGAGTCTACCGCAGTCTTATTCAACATTGTTTATCGAATGTCATTGTCCTCAGCGGATTTGTACATTATTATGGAGAAGCTGTCAAGCACCATTGACCGTGGGGTAATCTTAGTTCGGGCACGTTCATGTCGTTATTGAGCAACATCCAGAACTGTACACCTTTACCAAGTTTACCACCCCCTGTTCATTGCCAAGGTTTTGTTATTGGTGAGTCCAGCCAACCCAGTGTGTATGTTCACATCGATTGCGCTCATGCGTCCACAAGTGGTGGTATATATAGTGGGCATCATAAGGAGCAGAATGTGTTCGATGATGATTATGTGGGTGAAATTGGCGAGCATGTTGTTGGTCATGTTGGTAGCGATGATGATGGTGAGAAAGCGGAACTTGATGAAGAAAGTGAAGATGATCGTTCCTTATCAACTGATTCAAATCCTAGGGACGATGATGAGCATGTCGTTCCATATTTTGGTGAATCCTGATACAGAGGCCTACTTTAGGGATTATGGGGGCCCTGATGAGGATGGCTATGACCAAACTAATTATGGTGACAGACTTACTAGTTATGTTCAAGCGACTGGTGAAGTGGCATTGGGTTTGCGATTCTGGACAAAGTCGGAATTGGTAGAAGCTATTTCAAGGTGGAGTTCTATGAAGAACAAGAAACATAGGGTCGTGGAGAGCAGGTCACACATGTAGTATGTGAAATGCAAGAACGTAGTTGAAGGAACTGGTAATTGTCATTGGATTGCTAGAGCCAGTCAAAAGGCTTCGCATGGCATGTGGGAGATCACCAAAATGGGCAAGTAGTCATGCTTGTGTTGGTGTTGGTCGATCAACGGGTAACATTAAACTGACATCGGTGATGATCGCCCGTTCAATTCGCCACTACATTGACATAAACCTTTCTTACACAGTGAAAGATGTACAAGCGCATGTGAAGACGGATTTAAATATGACTCTTTCCTATAAGAATGCGTGGTATGCTCGACAGAAGGTTATTGACATGGTATTCGAAACTTGGGAGGAATCCTTTGAATAGTTTCCAACATACATAGATGAGCTTGTCAGGGATAATCCGAGAACCTTTGTTGATTGGGCAGACGTACCTGATAGAATACACGGGAATGGGTGGAGGAAATTTAAGTTTATTTTCTGGGCATTTGGTCAGGCAATTGATGCATTTCGCCACTGCAGGCCGGTGATTAGTATGGATGGCACACATTTGAGAGATGCATACAACCATAATGCTAGTAGCCATGACGCACAGCGCGAACGACTACATACTCCCCATCGCTTATGCAATTGTTGACGCTGAAACTAATGAGAGTTGGAACTAGTTCATGCAGAGACTGCATGTTCATGTGGTTGGTGGTGATAGTAGGCCAGTCTGTATTATATCAGATCGCCATGATGGAATTTTAAATGCAATGAGACATACGGAGGAATGGATGGTGCCAGCTGGATACCACCGATTTTGCTTGCATCATTTTCAGTCCAACTTCCTTAGTGCTGAGGGGGGGGAGGTTCAAGAATGCGCTTCTGAAGACTTTGGTTTGGCAGCTTGGTGGTGCTAGGCGAGAGAGCAGGTGAAGGGAGTACAAGGAGAGGTTGGAGATTATCGAACCACGTGGTTGGTGGTGATAGTAGGCCAATCTGTATTATATCAGATCGCCATGATGGAATTTTAAATGCAATGAGACATATGGAGGAATAGATGGAGCCATCTGGGTACCACCAATTTTGCTTGCGTCATTTTCAGCCCAACTTCCTTAGTGCTAGAAGGGGAGGTTCAAGAATGCGCTTCTGAAGACTCTGGTTTAGCAGCTTGGTGGTGCCAGGAGAGAGAGCAGGTGGAGGGAGTACAAGGAGGGGTTGGAGATTATCAAACCATCTTCTTGGGATTGGTTGATACAACATGATAGCAGTAAGTGGTGTCTTACCTTTGATAAGGGTGATCGACGCTGGGGAATTCTTACAACCAATTTGTTAGAGAGTTACAACAAATGTTTATGGCGTGCATGATATCTCCCGATAACTGTGTGTGTCAAAGTGACTTTTGAGCGAACAGTTGAAATATTTTTCCAAAGGGTAATGGATGCCACAAATTAAAGGCACTTTTCTTATTCATTACAGTTCTTTATGTGTCCACAGACCAATTTCTTGATTCTAATTGATGTTTATTTGTGTAGATCTGTGTTCCCTTGTAGGATCTGGAAAAAATTTAAGAAGCAAGACACTTGGGCACAGGGACATATCGTCACCGTGTTTGGTCATTCGTAGCAGACTTATAGGGTTGTGACAAGGACCATTGATGGTAGCATTGGTGAGAGGTAGTACACAGTCTAATACCGGAGAAAGGAATGTACTTGTCGTGAATGGAAAACTTTCCATTTCCCTTGTTCCCATGCATTGGCCGTCTGCCGGTATAGGCGTGATGATCCTTCTTCTCTATATGACAAGGTATATCACATGACCACCTATGTGCAACAATATAGTCAGGGATTCATGCATGTGCAAGATCCATCACTTTGGCAATGTGCTAGTTGGAGGTTGATTCCCGATATTAAAAAGTTTTGCAATAGGAGGCATGGTTAGTTTGCAGAGAGAAGAATAAGGAATCAAATGGATGAGAGGGTTCCGGGTGAATCCAGAGGCTTCCGTAGGCGAGACCGTGCATAGTATCGTGCTTGTAAAATGGAGTTTGTAAATTCTTTTGTTTTTCAAGTTCAATTGATTGTCTACATTCGTATTATGTGTATTTGTTTAAATAAAAGATACTGTACGATTTGGTTAAAATATTTATCACATGAAAGTGGTTTTTTTTTACAGGAGTTGCAGTATAATGTGTATTTGTTGAATATTTATCGCATGTTGTAGTATTATGTGTATTTGTGGATTATTTAACACATGTTGTAGTATTGTGATTAATTTTGACATGTGAATCTGATTGTCAACAGGGACAGACTATGTATCATCCAGGACCCATTGAAGAGGATTTGTTGTACCTTCACCAGGAGCATCGTGCTCGTGCATTGTAAAACATTCATTTAGAGGATGAGGCACTGCAGGTTAGGCAGTGCAATGGGGCTTGCTGGACTGATCGGATGCCTGATGGAGTTATGCGCTATGTGCATGAAGCTGGATTCCAAGGTCTCTTGGATTCCGCACCAATTCACATTGACCATTCCCTCATCACTGCCTTAGTGGAGCTTTGGAGACCGGAGATGCACACATTTCAACTGCTAATGGGGGAGGCTACCATCACTTTGCAGGATGTAGGCATCCTTCGGGGTCTTCCAATAGATGGCCCTAATCACTGGTGTAGACACTAGAAGGTGTATAGATGACTGGCAGAGAGTGTGCACAGACTACCTGGGTGCTACACCAGACTCGAGTGCTATCAGAGGGGGTCGCATTAGGGCCACCTGGCTGGGAAACTTATTGCACAGTTCGTTGCCTATTGATGCTACTGAGGTACAATGTCAACAGCGGGCTAGGGTTTTCATTCTACTGCTGGTCGGTGGAATGCTTATGTCAGACACGTCTGGCCACCTTATCCCTTTGCTCTACTTGTCGGTACTGATAGACCTAGGTGCATCACATTAGTACAGCTAGGGGAGTGCCATTTTGGCACACTTTTACAGGTGCTTACATGACGCTGCAATCTCACAAGTTAAATCCATATTTGGGCTACTTGTCTTACTATAGGTATACTTGTTGGCCAATCTAGTCAGTTGTACATTATGTCCATAATGTGCTCTAACATTATATTACATTTTATTTTAATTATTGGCAGTTGTGGGCATGGGAGCAAATACCATCCATTCGACCAGCCGGATGACTACCAATGACCGTCACGATGAGTGCTCTTGGGTCCAGGTACGTATTGAATTGGTCAAGAGACAATTGTTAAGCCATTGACAATTCCAAGAAATGGCTAATATAATTCATTATGTTCCTCATGGGTGGAGAGCCCGATACAATTTATCCCAATCACCGATGCATGTATTGAAAGTGTACCGCGGTCAGCTGACATCTCTCCATGACAGTCAGGTATATGGCAATTCGGATTTCCTTTTATTGACTTGGAATGGGAAAAAAGGTTTTTCTTACCTAACCGCAACACCTACCTGTTATGTTGGTTTATTTGGCAGTCATACACTGAGGATGTTGTGCAACAACTCCTGTGGTACTGTACAGTCGGTAGACACAACTGGCTACTTTGCGTTCACCTCATTTGCTGGCATGTCATGGAGTACCATCATGTTCATCGTGTTCTCAGGCAGTTTGGCCTTATCCAGCTAATACCCACCCAGTTAGTCACTAGATATGAACATAAACTACTTCATACTAGAAACCGTCGAGGAAGGTCAGGCATGGATTGGAGTGTGGAACTGAGAAAATATCTCAATGTTAGGGAATGTCGATCAGAGCAACAAGTAAACACACTTGGGTCGGCGGATCCATACACACCCGGTCGAGAATACAAGGAGTGGTATTTTCGCAGGACAGTGACCCTGATTGATCAGCCAGGACGACCCCTAACAATTACGGAGGGTTTCCATGAAGACGGGGTTACTGTGGAGTATATGGTATTTCCTAAATTTCTAATAATGTTAACAAATAATACTTTAGATTTCCTCAATATTAAATATCTAACATATTTACCTAATTTATGTAGTTGCAGGCAATTACCGAGTTACGCATCATGTCAGATATTAATTTGGACGAATGTCCCCCACGTTTCACGCACGTTATTATGGGAATGCATGGTGTTGCCACACGTACTCTACAATATGCGCATGAGCCCTCCAGACTCCAGTTTTATCAGTCATATGTGCACTGTGAGGAACCTCCCCCTGGTGTGAGATATAATAACATCAGAAGCCACCGTCCAGCTCCACCTGGTTGACAGGGTGGTCGGAGACCGTGTGGTCGGAGACCGAGTGCTCGGGGCCATACAGAATACATTGGTTCACCACAAGCCGGACCCTCACATGCGAGTCCAGCGATTGCCGGACCATCACATGGTGGACCCTCACAGTATGACACAACTACAGCAGATTTCACTGCATATCGTACTCCCACTGCTAGTCATGCCAGACCATTACATTGGGAAACCTCCTAGTATGACACGACTACAGCTGATTTCACTGCATATGTCACTCTTACAGCTAGTCATGCATACATGTCGCCTACCGCTCTATTACATACAAATAGTGTTCCACATGTCCATTATGATTCGAATGAGGAGGCAGGAGACGATATGGAGGAGGATTTACCAGATGGAGCTCAACATGGGGACGTACATGTATCTACTGAGATGGTTGTTCCACAACGCACATCTTGCACCATACGTCCTCCCCCGTGTGGAACGGGTGGAAAGCTTTGCAGAGGCCGTCATTAGTACATTACATGCCATTCAGCACTCATTTCATTATGTTTCACATGTCTTCTTCAGATATTGTACATTTCTGCTTATTTGTATTCATTCCAACTCTATAAAATAATTCGTTCCTACTCTATATTCAAAACTAGATAAAAAATTGCAAATCCCACGATCAAAATGTATCGTTTTACTAATTTTTAAAATATCATCAAACAATCGCAAGTCTACTTATGCGCAATCTTCACCAAAAACAAAAATATGAAAAAACAATAACTTATACATTGCTGGATTGAAAAAAAAAATTTGTTAAATTCAGGACGCATTTTTAAAAAATTCAGGACGCATTTTTATATAATAAATTCAAGATAAAAAAAATATCAAGCCGATATTCATGACACTTTCTTCACAAACATTTAACATAAAAATTCAAAAACCAATAAAATTAATCATATTGAATACGTCCTCTGAAATTTCTGCACAAAACAATTATTCACCGAAGGCCTCCTTTGAAATTTCTGGGAAAAATATTACGATGATGCATCCTCTACTGATTTTGCAAAAAATAATAATTAAATCAACGTGAGGATGCATTCAGAGAATGCATTCTCCACCATGGTGTCCGAATTTCAAAACATGCACACTTGCATCCAAAAATCCGCCAACATGCACCCAAAAAAAATAAAGCACCCAACAAATTCATACCATTTTACCGTGCTCAAACTTACATTCATACTCTTTCCTTATTATTTCTTTTTAATCCTCCCACTTAACTATTTTAAATCAATAGTACGTATTTTGTAGTGTAAAATTTTATTATATATAAATAAAAACAATAGCATCCAAGATACTGTTTAATTCGTTATAGTAATCATAGATCATCTAGGGATCCATCAAACGTCGACTGTGTGCGATTGTGTGTGTGATTTTACACTAGCTCTTCCTCAACCCCTCTTTTCTGACCGTTATTTGCCGGCAACGGTCTTTCGGCCGGCTGCTTCTGGCTGCTTCGCCTCTGGGCGGGGCTTAATCTCGCCGGCCGATATGGCGGCTTCCACTTCTAATCATCCTCCCCCTCCTAAAACCTTTGCTGCAGCTCTTCAAACCAAATCACCTCCCCTTTCAACACAGCTCCCAAATAACCCTGAACTAATCCCTAAGTCTTCCCATCTAGGTGACCCTGCCTGCTTGTACTCTGACGAGCAAATTGCTACTTTATCGGCTCACTATTCCAATGCTTTGGTCGGTAAGTTTACTAAGGGCAGATTTACTATGGATCAGATGGAGGTAGCCCTCAGAACTATTGGGTTCGACGGTAAGTATCAATTAGGGTCTCTAGATTATAAACACGTTCTAATCAGATTTGAGCAGGTCAACGACTACCAACGTTGTTGGATGAAGGGTATATGGAACTTCAATGGTGTTTTTCTTAAGATGCTCAAGTGGACACCTGAGTTCTCCACACAAAAAGAATATCCTATTGTTCCGATTTGGTGTACGATCAGGGAAGTACCTCTGTATTACTATAATTCTGCATCTATTGAGGCCATTGGAAATAGTATAGGCAACTTTATAAAAAAATGATTTTGCAACTGAGATGCTTACCAGGCCTTCTGCCATTAAATTCTGTGTTGAAATTGATCTAATGAAGCCTTTGTCTCATTACATTAGACTTGGTTCAATCTCTAATAATAGGAAGTATCCAATTGAGTTTGAAGATATTCCTCTCTATTGTAGCCATTGTGCTAAACTAGGTCATTCCTTAGGCCAATGTAGAGTTAACTCCCAAAATACTAATGTCAGGATAGAGGAAACCAACAGAATTCGGGTTCAACCTAACCCTCAGTGGCAGGCAACGGGAAAAAAAATTTGAGCTACCACCTCTGATCTCTGATTCTCTTAATGACCCTTCCACCTCTGATCCTGTTAAGGCTGGTAGAAGCCCTGATCTTCACTTTCAATATAATACTACAATAGAGCCTCCCACAACTCCTGCTACTGGTAGAATTCAGGCATCAGAAATTCACCCCATAGTGAGCCCATATAACTCTACCACTAGGTTATTAAAGGCTACTGCAAACTCAAAACCAGTACTAAAGTCTTATGCTAAAGATGATCTTCAAATTGGTTTACTTCGCTTCTCTATGAAGGACTCTTTTTCTAATCCTACACTTTCCCTACATGGAAAGATGTCAAACAGATTCTCTGTTTTGCAGGAAGATGGTCTTCACACTCAGGATCAGGAAGGATCCAGTGACACAATACATGAGGACTTAGATCTGGATACCTATGAGCAACAAATTTTGGATGGTACTCCTGATCCAGAGCGCTCGGGTAAGTTTGATCACCAAGGTAAGGCTAAAAATAAAAAGATTACCTATCTTAGCCATCTGAATAAGATGCTATTAAGATTAGCTACAAGAGGTAATAAATCAGGTGAAATATGATAGATACAGTTAACATTAATTTTCTGGTTTGGAATCTCCGTGGTATGGAAACATCAATGCTTAGACTATCTAATCTGCTTAAACTTAAGAAAATCCAGTTGCTATGCATAATTGAACCTATGCATGGCAACTCAAAAATTCACTCCTATATGACTGTTCTTAAATTTTCCAATTGTCTGGCCCTTCCTAATGGGAAAATTTGGCTAATGTGGTCTCATTACCTCACTGTTTCACTTATAACTTCTCATGACCAATTTATGCATGTTGACATATCTCACCACTCTTTCAATATTTGTATGGAGGCTGTTTTCATTTATGCTTTAAGAAACAGAGAAGGTAGAAAAGCATTATGGAAATATTTAGAGCCGATTTCTAAGGGTGACACTATTTTCATAGGGGATTTTAATACAATTACTAATGTGTCTGAATATAGAGGGTCTTCTAACCCAGCTCTTGGAAGCATTAGAGACTTTAATACCTGGATTAACTCCAATGGTATTCAGGAAATAAACACAGTAGGTAATCTGTTCACTTGGTGTAACTCTAGGCTTAGAAACCCTACCTCTAAAAGATTAGATAGAGGACTTTGTACCCTAGCATGGAGCTCCAAATTTCCCTCTTCCTCCATCCAGATTCTTAATAGGCATACTTCGGACCACTCACCTCTCCTCCTCCAGTTGTCCAACTTAATTCCCTCATATCCTAAGCCTTTCAGATTTATTAATGCCTGGTTCCAAAGGACAGATTTTATTGGCTTAATTCAGGAAAATTGGGAAAAACCTATCCAGGAAAAAGGTATGATTAGATTCTACTTAAAATTGATTAGGCTAAAAAGAGTAATTAAAACATGGAACAGAGAGTCTTTTGGCAATATTGATTCCAATGTTACACTAGCTGAGGAAGCATTAAGAATCCAGGAATTTGCTTTTGATTTAAATCCAAATCTGTCTGAACTTGTTAAGCTAAACCAGAAAAAGCTTTATTGCTTAGGGCCCTTAAGGAGAAAGAAAAGTTTTGGAAACAGAAAGCGAGACTTAAATGGCATAAATTGGGGGATAATAATGCACAATTTTTTCATAAGGTAGTTAAAGAGAAGAATTGTAAGATGCAGATTAATAAAATTAAAAATTCAGCTGGTCAATGGTTAAACACACAAACTGAAATTCAGAATGAGGCAATTGCCTTTTATTCTGATCTATTAACTGAGCCTGACCAAAATACTGAAGATACTTTCTCCTCTCACTTTCTTAGTCAAATCCCCAAAAATTTTAAATGACTCGGATAACCAAGCTTTAGCTGCTCCTGTGTTGGAATCTGATTTAGAAACTGTAATTAAAAGCTTAAACAGTAACAGCAGTCCAGGGCCAGACGATTTCACACCTAAGTTCTATAATAAATGCTGGTCCTTTATTAAACAAGATCTTATGGAGGCAGTCAATGATTTCATCTTAGGCTCTAACATCCTGAAAGGGATATCTAGTACATGGATTACACTCATTCCCAAGAAAGCAACACCTTGCCATTTTGGGGATTTTAGACCTATCAGTTTATCTAATGTACTTAACAAAATCTGTTCCAAGGTTCTTATGGAAAGGCTAAGGCCTTATATGGACACCCTGATCTCTCCTAACCAATCTTCATTTTTGAAGAAGAGAGACATTTCTGATAACATACTATATCTACAGGAAATGGTCAAATTCCTTGATAAGAAGAACAGAGCTCCTAATTGTATTTTGAAATTAGATTTAATGAAAGCCTTTGATAGAGTCAACTGGCAGTTCCTTAGGAAGATTTTAGTTAAATTTGGTTTTAATGGTAACTTTTTAACTGCAGTTATGAGTAACTTATCACAGGCACATTTTTCAGTTCTTCTAAATGGGAATCTAGTAGGCTTCTTTAAAGCTACTAGAGGGATTAAACAAGGTAATCCACTCTCTCCTTTTTTTTTTAATATTTTTACTGAAGCTTTCTCAAGAAGTTTATCCTACATATTTTCTAACAGTAGGCTTTCTCATTTCCATTTACCTGCCTCAATTCCTGCTGTATCCCATTTAATGTATGCGGATGACACCATTATCTTTATGCAAGCATCTAAGTCCAATATCATAAGAATAAAAGCCTTTTTAGATATCTTTGAGGTGACTTCGGGACAGAAATTTAACTTCGATAAATCAGAATTTTATCTTAGTAAAAGGGCCTCATTCTTAAAGAGTACTCAGGTTAAGTCCATTTTGAAAATGAAAAAAGGTTCTTTCCCATTCACGTACCTTGGTTGTCCCATTTTTCGGGGAAGAACCCTAAAAAGGTATTTCCAACCTCTAATGGCTAACCTAGATTCTAAGCTCCAAAGCTGGAAGAATAGGTGGCTAAGTGCTGGGGGCAAGCTGGTTTTAATTAAACATTGCATGTACTCTTTACCTCAGCATCTATGGGCAGTTACTAATCCCCCTAAAATAATAATTCGAACATTTGAGAAAAGATTAGCTAGATTCTTTTAGGGGGAATCAAATGGTAAAAATAATAAAATCTGGAAAAAATGGTCTGACATTTCGATTTCAACTGATTCAAATGGACTTGGTTTTAGATCGGTCAGGGCCATAATTGATACCTGTTCAGCTAAACTTTGGTGGAAAAGCCAATTAGGGTTCACTCTTTGGTCAAAGCTGCTCTGGGCCCTCCCTCTGTCCCATAGGAAATCTGTAACATGGAAGAGAATTCTTTCTATTACCCCTTTTGCAGAGCATAACTCAGTAATTATTCATGGGAAGGGTACTTGTAATTTCTGGTTAACTAATTGGTGCCCTCGGGGTCCTCTATGTACTATCATCCCAGAGCATATAGTAGCTGCAATGCCATATCTGTTTGTGGCAGATTTCTTCAATAACAGGTCCATTATACTATCTCAGATTGGTTCTTTATTGGAACATGATACTTTGTCTTTTCTTCAGGAAGTTGTACTGGTTACTGATAGAGATGACAGATTGATTTGGAAGGCTGAGGTCTCAGGTAACTTCACATCTAAATCAACCTATAGGGCTCTCACTCATGGAACAGGTAACTTTCCTGTATGTAAATTCATTTGGAATAATGCTTTGCAAAAAAAGATCTCAATATTTACATGGAAAATGTTGCAATCCTTTCTTCCCTTTGATGAAGTGCTTATTACCTTAGGGTTCAGTTTAGCTTCTAAGTGCCCGGCTTGTTCTAATTCAGACTCAATTCAGCATTTCTTTATTTCATGTCATATTGCTCAGGCTGTCTGGGGAAACATAGCTTCGATAATCCACTTTCATCTAAACCCTAGTCATTCTCTTACTGAAAGATTCTTCATTTTCTGGAATACCAAGGATCTGGTTAGCTGGAAGCATTTTGTCTGCAAAATCATACCTTCTCTTACTTGTTGGTCGCTTTGGAAAGCTAGGAATAGGTTCATATATGATAATAAGCCATTCTCCTCCGAACTAATCTCCAAGGAAGTTCATGACTTAATTAAACTGGAGCTCCTAACTACTCCAAGGACTTACTTCTCACATTCGGCTATTGCTTCTCCTTTCAGTCATTGGATCCCTTTTATTAGACCTCCTCCTAAGCCCAACATAGCTACTGTTTTGTGGGAGAGACCTCCTTTGGGGTCAATCAAAATTAATATTGATGCCTCTTGGTATCCTGATAAGGCAGCAGTTGGGATGGTTGTCCGAGATAGTTCGGGTGAATTGATTAATATAGCTTCGGCCTCCATCTCTGCTGCTTCACCGCTATAAGCCGATATGAAGGCCATTCTGTTTGCATGTGAAAGATTGTTTGATATAGGCCATAATTACTTTTTTGAAACCGACTGTAGGTTGGCTGTTAACATGATCAATAACCCTTACTATGCTAACTGGAACCTCTTTGATTTGGCTTATAAAGTTAATGCTCTATTAGGTTGTGCTCATCTTAATCATGTCTTTAGGGAAGGTAACTCTGTTGCAAATGCTATTGCAAAGCATCACACCTGCCACCTCCAATGTCTGCATCTTAGTACCATTCCCCAACATATTGAGGGCCTCATTGCATTAGATAGGGCACATATACCTCAAGTTAGAGTTCACTAGAATACTTTTCCTAAGGACTGATACTGCTAATTAAGACTCTTTCATGCAGGTGCAAGATCTGTTCTTATACTTGTTACTTATCATCTTTTGCGAGTCATCCGCGGCTCAAGAATTCTTCACTGTGCTGACCATCCTCTCCTATTGGAAGCCTACTGCTAGTTCTCATTAGGGGAGTTCTCCTCATAAAACGGTCTGGAGGTTGGGAGGGATTTTCATCTCCTTTCAGTTTCACTCTACTGGACTTTCACATTTCATGCTCTGCACATACTTGAGTGTGATCAGAATCTGCTTTTTGGGACTTCTGTATCTTGAATTCTGTAACTGTAGACTATTACCACTTGTATTTGAAGTTGCCTGGCTGGAGGTGAGAATTAACACAAGGGGTGGAGATTCTCACCTTCAGATCGCAACTTCATCATCTATCCTTCTTTTGCTAGGATAGTTGTTACACAAGTACTTCATTTAGAAACTAGTAGGACTTTTGGGTGGCAACCATGTTGCCTTATCACAAACTATGGCTTATCTGTCTGTAAATTTTACTCGTTTTGATGGAGGCTTGGGGAACCTCTAATACACCATCCCCCACCCTCGGGTGTTTTCATTAAAAAAAAATCGTTATAGTAATGAATATTACTTATACAATATATATTTAGAGAGAGTCTATCTCCTATAAAACCATGTTAGAGTATAAGATTAGGGGCAAATCACTACTAGTGAAAATATAAAATAAGAGTTTTTAAAATTTGGAGCAAAAATATAGTTATTTTTTATTTGGGATCAAATTTATGAAATTTTGGGATTAAAATGCAATGTATCAAAAGAGAAAGGAAATGCTCTCCTCCCTCCTCATCTAATCAACCCTAGCCTCCCCGCCACCTTCTCCGATAGAATTCCTAATGGTGGTGTTCCTCAAGGGTTGCTTCTCCTTCATCAATGGCATCCACCTCCCTTTCAAAAATTCATTCCAGACTTCTGCTGCTTAAATAAAATTTATTTTCTCATTTTCTAGTTTTGAGTCCACCGCTCCAATTGGTCTCGATTTTGTGGTTTATAGGATTCAAAATTTTGGGTGTCCATCTGACACTTTGCGCTTATTTGCGATGGTGGCATTGAAACCATTGGTGACAGAGGCACCAGAAAGTTTAGGCCCGACCATCAAGTTGCGAACTAGTGAAGAAGGTGGCGTGTTTTCATTATGAATCAGCGGGTCTGTTGAAACCATGTCGTCAGGTTCGAGGAAATGGCGTCGTTAGGCCGTTGAATGGAAAAGACAATATTGTTTCTTTCTTTCTTTTTTCCTGAAAACTATTCAAAGATGTTGGGAAAACGCTCAACTAAATTTCACTATATTACGTATTAATTTTTTATCTCGCTATGAGACGATTTTATACAATACTTTGTCATATAAAAATATTAACAGTCAAATTTATGTGTTTTTTACTTTAAAAGGTCAAAAATCTCAAAAACCTGTAGATTTTGAATTTTAAAATAAGTCCATACAATTTTAAAGTAGGATGGAGGAAATAGTTATTTGCATTGTTTTGTAAAAATATGATTATTTGTTCTTTATAACTGATGTGGTGGTTCATTCAGGCAAACCACTTGTTGTTCACTCCTTGAACTTCTTCACCAGCAAGACCAATCCCAGGAGAAAAGCTCCGACGATCAAGTCAGTTTTCTCTTCTCAGAATTGGAATTTCTCAAGATAGTCACGCTTACCTGGACTCGTACCTTCCTTCTTCCTTTTATAGTGTATCATGAACATGGCTCCGTCTTATCCAGCTTGCCCTCGTGTGTCTGATCGTGGGACCGATTAATGCAGTTCGTGGCTGACAACTAATCAAGGTCCCCACTATTCTCGGTTCGTGGGTTAACTCTATTTGTCCTGCGTCCATTTGGTCCAGTCTGCGTTGTTGTTAGCCTCATGACCGTTTGTGGTTTTTGAGTTTCTACTTAGTGTTTAGGCTAGGTATACACCATAATCCCTCCCAGCCATGGAGTTTATGGGGCATGGAGCAATGATGTCAAAATAATTAAGTGTGAACTGATGTTGTAAATCAACAGCTTGTTCAACATTTAATGCTGCCTTTGTGGTCATTGCGAAGTAATACTAGGTTCGTGGCTTATGATGTTTTTCTTCACCAACTCATCATATTTCAACATTTGAATTTTGAATCTCGTATCTTTATTGATAAGGATGGTTGTGAAGATTACGTTCAAAAGAAGTCGAGATTCGATCCCCCTTTTTTGCTGCTCATTTTTGGATTTTCATGACATTTGCTATTACTCCATTTCTTAAATGAAGAATTTCAAACAAGTAACTTAACTCTACCCTTATTCAGTGCGATGTATGTTCATGTTCCGCCGCCTCTTCGATATATGTAAAAGGTAAATTATTTTTGCGGCAGACCATAATCATTGCACTTTTGAACTACTTGCCCTTCTTGATTTTGCTATTTCTTCCTTTGTATTTAAAAATATCGTAGCTTTTTATTTATTTTTATCATCTCTGTTTGCCAAAATCTCCATCTTCTCCGATCATCTCTATGGTTTTCTGTGCATCACCTTTCGTCATATTTTTAAAGAGTAAGTTATGTTTCCAATTTCCAATCTCTTTATTGCTTGCTCTGCGTTTGATAAGATATATCTTTCCTTCGATTTTCTGGCAATTATTTGTTGTGCTTTTTTTGTATAATATTCCTGTTGTCTTCTCCTGCATATCTTCTCCTAAGCTTTGTTCTAGTGGACTCTTATCTGCGGTCCTTTTCCTTAATCAAGGTTGTTATCTCCAACTCTAGGGTCCTCATTTATCCCCATGTCTTCCTCTAACCGTGTCGAGTCTCCCGTGGAAAATGCTCACTCCAATGGCCATTCCGTTCAGGTCATCGGATCCTTTACCATATGCAGTATGTTGTATGTTTCGTATCTAGATGACTTGAAGAACTATTTACCATTTTTAACTCTTTCTAAGCTTTGCGCTCCTGCGAACACTGAATGTGTTTTAGCTTATTTGAACTTTGGCCTTTGTTTTCCTCTACCCCAACATGTGGTTGATCTTCTTTGTTTGTACAAAGTTGCGTTGTCCTAATTTCACCTCAAGGGGATTGCTATAATAATGGAGTTTCTTCAAGTGTGTGAGAAAGCGAACGTTCCTTTCACTCTCAAGTTGTTTCGTAACTTCTACCACCTTCCAAAAGTGAAAAACACTGTAGAAAAAATTACCTTTTGTCCTGTGATTGTTGGGGTTGAGCTTGTGAGCAGTTTCCCTATTAATGTTGGTTCCTAGCGTACAAAATATTTTTTTATACAATCCAATCGAAATCCCAAAGTGGTTGTGCTTTCTTGGATCTTTAAGGTTCCCAAGTCCAAGCTTCCTGCTCTGAATGTTTATTTTACTGCTGAGACGAAGATCGTTGTCACACTTCGTGCGCATACAAAACATCTTCGCCATGCTGACTCTGATGTTGAAGGTGTTGTGTTCATTATTGTTTTGATGTGTTTGATCTGTATTTTCTTTCAATTTAAAAAATGGTTTTTTTTCGGGTGTTTTTTTGATCTATGATGTTCATTTTATTTCAGATATGAATCTAGCTGGAGGTAATATTGACAGATTGTTCTTCGACGGCAATGATGAGGAGGTGGCTGAAGTTGTTGTTCTACCTAATAATGCTAGTGCAAGTAGCACCCTCTAGTAAGGTGTTAACAAGATGAGCTCTAGTAATAAGGGTAAGTCTACTAGGGGTGGGGAGACAAGTGGCCATCTCCCCATCGGTGGGCAGAGGGAGAAGAAACATAAGAGGGATAAGAGTGATGGACCTTCAGGACATTCACTTCCTCCCTTGAAAAAGAGGTGTGATAACCAATCTCATTCGCAAACTCTAGTGCGAACTAAGAATCCTCTAGTGGAGGGGATGATATCTGACATTCTCTCCAACCTTTCTCTTCCCGATGCACTGGTAGTGGTAACTTCGCAGCTAAATTTTAGTGACCTTCACTTGATATTTTATATGTAAAATTTTAACTAACTTCGTCCCCTGTGTTTTTTATTTTTAAGGTCGGAAAAAACCTTCAACTTGCGAGTGAGCAGCTTTCTAAGTTTTCTCTTATATATGAGTCATTCACATAGAAGTGTAAGGCACATGAAAAAAAATGTGCGACTCTAGAAACTTTGTTTAAAGCCACTCGGGAGAGGACGAACAATGTTGACGAGACAAACATTGCCGAAGAGCTTTCCAGGCTCGCAGAGGTGGAAGCGACTGAGCTTTGTTCTGAGTTAGAGGAGATACGCATCGATGGATCCGCTTCCCCTAAATACCCTCAGAATCTTGTAGATCAGCTCTGCAAGACCAAGTCCTTCTATAAACTATTTGAGGGTGTTTCTAACAATGCTCGCACCCTTGGTTACTGCAAGGTTATAAAGGATCAGCACGAGTGGAATCCAGCATGTATGCTGCAAAGTTTACCTTCTCTGAATTGTGCTGAGACCTACAAGAAGCA
Organism: Rubia yunnanensis; assembly: GCA_037428765.1. Classification (NCBI taxonomy): domain Eukaryota; kingdom Viridiplantae; phylum Streptophyta; class Magnoliopsida; order Gentianales; family Rubiaceae; genus Rubia; species Rubia yunnanensis. The sequence continues at coordinate 17,822,696 of CM075068.1, read as the reverse complement.
TAAGTCAAAGCTCAACAAAGCTTTTATCGAAAGGATTGCTGATGAGGGAAATTTCTATGCTTTGCTATTGCATCTTGCCAGCCTTCCCTGTCTTCCTTCTAAGGCTGAGCTAAAAGGGTGTGAGGTGGATTATCTAGAAGATCTTCCATTTGGATCTCGCATTGTTGCTCCAACTCTTAATCCTGATTCTAGTGTAGTCACTGGGGTTAATGTGAGCATTGAAGCCCCAGCTCAGCAACCAAGCCAAGAAACCCCCGCTTAGCAATTAAGCCAAGAAGCAGCTACTATAGCTGTTCAACATTTGCCTACCTTGGGATTTTTGGATTTTCAATTGTAATCTTAATAAAATATTTTGATGCGTGTCTATGCTATTTATGTGACTTTTGTTATGAATGCTGATGTATCTTCCTTATTCTACGCTTTCTTATCACCCTTACTTATGCGCAGGGTTTCAATATTTTGGTTGATTATAAATACTTAAAACTACTTGACTTTATGGGGGTGTACTGATCCTTTTCTGATCACTATGGATTTTCACCTCACCATCTGATTTCCATTGCCCTATTAGCTTGCTTCGTGCCACTCAATCTTTTACCAAAGTGTGTGGGGAGTTTGTTTCTTTTGATCGCTTTTCTCGTATGGAGTGGCTTCCCTTATACCTTGGGTGGAAACTTCCTATTCCCACTTCATGTCTAGCTTTGTCTACTTCATGTCCTTGCAGTAAGTTTGTTCCTGATGGGTATAATATTGAATCACTTAGCAAGGATATTGTTCGCGGTTTGGTTGATCTTGAATCTACTGGTGCGTACATGCGGTCACTTAACCTTTATGTCCCTGTTCAAGAGTGGGCATTATCTTTAGGCGTTCGTTTGAATACATCTGAGTACGCATGATCTTTAAGCAGAGTGAGATACGACTGTAAAGGACACTCAGGATGTTGTGCGCAATTTACGTAGGATTTTCAAATAGCAGAATAGTCTTATTGATCGTCAACAGTTGACAATGGTGCAGATGCTCCGACGGAATGATGAGGCTAGGAATTATGCTGCTAGCAAGACTTGCAAGGCCCATCATAAGACATTGATCATTGACAAACAATCCACCTGTATTGATGATTTGTTCGATAAGCTGAAGAAAAATTAGAACGAGTGTGATCACTTTTCATCTTTCGCACTTGGTTGGCAAAGTAAGTTTGACAAGTAGTTTGCTATAAACACCCAGATGCTAAGTGAAAATGAGCAACTTCGCACTGAGTGCGAGCCACTTGATTTATCTGTGCACCGACTGGAGCAATCTTGTGTTGAGTACAAAGATAGACTTCAGGCTCTTCCCTCGTTATCTCGCAGAGCTGCTAGTTGTGGAAATCTTACTGTGGGAATTGAAGAGCAGAGGATTAACTTTTTTGAGGCTGTTAGATCGCATATTTGCTGCTTAGAGGATGAAGTACATAATTTAAGGGCTGAAATGAAGCGGTATGAGGAAATTGTTAACGTTATGAGTATCCAGCTGGAGCGCGAGGAGTTTTGGCCCATAACCAACTTCAAGGTGTACTATGCTAGGTATCTTGGTCATATGAAGCGAAGGGGTTCAACATGCCATCCTGGTTATTTACACATGAAATGGCGATATAACCATATGATTAGAGATTAGTGTGATACTGAGAAAAACAAGCATAGATCTGAGCACCTCCCTCACAAAGCTGAGCACAATTGTTGATGTGGTTGTTCGTCTTCTTCTGGATCATCATGAGCATCTAGGCGTAGATGATACGTAGTAATCTTTTCTTCTGAACAATGATGTTGTTTATGTTGTGGTTGTCATTTTTCTGTCTTCATACTTTTGAATGCTCTTGACTGCGTTATTATTTTTCTCATATGTGTATTTTTTTCTTTTTGAGTATTGAAACTCTGTTTATCGCGAGGCTGCAAGATCTATTGCTTGCTTTTCTTGTTGTGTTAGAGCCAAGTTTGGTTGGTGGCAAGATCTATAGCTTGCTTTTTATTGAGAGTGCGAAGTCACAAGATCTATTGCTTGCTTTTGCTTTGATAGTTGTGCAAGATCTAAAGCTTGCGAACGTGTGGTTTGCCGGGTTGCAAAATCCAAAGCTTGCAAGCATCGGTATTTGTGCAAGAATTATAGTTTTTTGTTTGCAACCTTATGCTCAACTTTTGGCACTGATTGCGATGTGGTACTAATTTGCTATCATCTAGGATCTGCTAGTAGAGAACTGAAAATGTAATTTCGGCCAAGAAAGGTGGTTTTTTAATATTCACTGTGATAATGTTTCCTTGGGAACAATGGAAAGAATAAAACCAATGATAATCTCATGGTTTATGTACAGGTAGATGCTTCCTATCTTCTTCCTCAAAGCTAGACATAAAACTCTCTTAGATTGATCACATTCCATGTGTTGGGAACACTGGTGCTGTCCAACCTTCCCGGTTCTTAGTTGTTGGACTTGTGGGCCTTCGTGACCTTGTAGGGTCATTCCCACTTAGGCATAGCTTTCCTCGTACTTCTGCTAGGCTAGCCTCGTTCTTTCTTAACACTAGATAGCCAATCTTACATCGTATTTCCTTCATCTTCTGATTGTAAGTTCTAGCCATTCTTTCCTTATACTTAGCTTCTGTAATCATTGCCAATTCTGTTTTCTCTTTCAGTTTATCCAAGTCTAATTGTATCATCTCCGAATTTCCCTTCTCTATGTAACTTCATACTGGAAGGCTTGAATTGCCAACCTCTACCGGTATACTCGCCTCGTGACCGTAAACCAAACTATATGGTTTCATCCCCGTTGGTTCTTGAATGATCGTTCTATATGACCATAGGGTGTTGGGTATTTCTTCCACCCATTCTCCTTGTTTTCCTTCAAGTCACCTCTGAATTCCTTGAACGATGGTCCTACTCATTACTTCCACTTGCCCATTAGTTTAAGGGTGTACGACAAAGGTGATTTTTTGAAGAATCCCCATCTTTGAACACCAATTAGTGAACGTACTACTTGTGAACTGTGTACTATTATCAGTGGCAATGGTATGTGGCACCCCAAAGTGACACATTATGGTCTGCCAGGTGAATTTTCTAGTTACTTCAGCTATTACTCGTCCCAACGCCTCCACCCACTTTGTGAAGTGAATGACCACCACAATTAGGAATTTGGCATTGTCTTCGTCTTTTGGGTATGGTCCCACTACAAATTTGGCATTGTCTAAAGTTTCCGTTAACTCTGCCACAAAGCTACTAATTTTCCTGCTCTTGATAATCATGTCATCAACATATGCCTCGATGTTTCGTCCTGCATTATTGACTACTCTATTTTACGTTGCACCAACATTTATGAACCCAAATGGCATATTTACATAACAAAACGTCCCAAAGCTTGTTATAAAGGTTGTTTTCTCTGCGTCTTCCAGATTCATCAATATTTGGTGGTATCTTCCTATTTTCACGCACTTCGAATTATTTTTGCTATCCAGGCTAACCAGCTTTGTTTCTTCTCCCAAGTCTACTGCTGATTCTGGATGCTCTAGTAAACCACCGCTTGAGATTGTGCTAGCCATTTTTGCCTTTTCTCCTATCTGTCCTGCCTTCATTGCTATAACTATGCATTGCCTGGCCGTTTGTTGGTTTCCTCTTATGGTCAAGATACCAGTTGAAGTTGGGAACTTCATTACCAGGTGGTAAGGGAACCATATTGCTTTAGCTTTGTTCATCCATGGTCTTCTGATGATGGCATTAAAAGTACTTGGGGAATCCATGACTAGAAAGTCGCACATGATGGTGCAATTTCTCCCGCTTTCTCCAATAGTGATGGGAAGTTGTATATTCCCCTGAGGCATTTTCGCTTGTCTAGTGAATCCTACTAGCGGGACGTGGGCCTTTTTAGGTTAGCTCTCTTGAAACCTAGCCTGTCGAAGCAATCTACGAATAGTATCTCGACTGCGCTTCCATCATCTACGAACACTCTGTGAACAGTTGTGTTCCCAATTTTTTCTATGATGACCATGGGATCGTTGTGAGGCAAAGCGTTAGGTATTGTATTTTCCTCACTAAAGGTGATCGACTCCTTTGAACTAAACCTTTTATCAATTAGCTCTTGCGGGGGATAGTATCTTGCTTTGGCCCTCCAAGCATTGTTCGACAATGACTTCGTGGATCCATGTATGGATAAGATTACTGTCTTTGGTACTTCATTGCTCGCATCATCATTGCAATCCACTGCAGCAGTTATTTTTTATCCTTTTCCATTGTAATTGTTGTACCTTGGTTTCTTGGAGATGGGTTTGCTGTTTTGCTAGTGTCTTCATGCTGGCTTGTTATTTCCTTCCTATATTGGCTGAAGTAGCCATTCCTCAGATTTTCTTCAATTTGTCTTATTAGGTCTCTGCAATATTCAATGTCATGACCATGGCCCTTATGAAAGGCACAATAATACTCCCTATATCTCTTTTCTGGTGGTGCTAGCATAGGTGCTGGTTTTCAAAATAGATTCTTGTTTGCTTTCCATACCTCCTTCTTTGATCTATTCAGATGTGTATCTTAGAATGACTGGGCTTGCGATCTTGCTTCTCCCTATTTGAAATTGGCATTTCCTTTACCTTTCTTCGTAAAACCCATATGTGAATCCTTAATTGTTCGCTTCTCACCTTGTTCCATTTCTATCTTACTGTTTTTTGCCTCTTCTCTACACACATGTTGTTCAATCATCATTTGTAGCTCTCTCTTATTTTCAGACATATTCTTTGTTAGTTCCTTGTAGAACTCTCTTGATCGCATGCCTCCTGTAAATGCTCTCAATGATGATTAGAAGACAAGTCACGCACCTGCAAACTTTCCATCCCGAACCTACTAAGATACTCCGCTAGACTTTCTTCACTTCACTAGGCTATGTTATTAAGGTCTGCTATCATTTTTGTGAATCTTTGCTTCTTATAGAAGCAACCCAGGAATAAATTGGATAACTATGGCCATGATTTGATGCTTCCACTCGGGAGATCTTCGTACCGGGTAATAATTGTTCCTGACAAGAAGATGTGGAATGCCTTGCATACTAATTTGATGTTCACATCGCGAAACCTCATGTTGTTTCTATATAAATGTAGGAAGTCTTTTGGATCTGTGGTCCCATCGTAGATTTTAACATGTAGAGGAAGTTTGAAGTCCTTTGGCATCTTAAAATCTTGGAGATGTAGTGCTAGGGGTGATTTGTCTGCATCATCGTCTGCAACAATGTCCCGCAACTCTTTTTAGTACTTGAGATTTTCACGTACCTCACTTACCCTTTTTTCTATTCTTGGATTTTTTGGTTTGAGCGTTGTCAGGAACTGGTAGTACAAATTTTACTCGTTCGCTTCTAAAACTGCTGCGAACGCCCTTCTTTTTTCTTGGTTCATGTTGGGGGATTCTTCTTCTTTCTCCCCATCTGTTTCCTCTTTACTACGCTCTCTTTCTCCACTGGGGATAAAGTCCTAATCCTGGGGAGAATGCATTCTTCTATTACGTCCAGGTGTTTGCTCCTCTGTTTGGTGGTTATGGTTCTTCTCACTTCTAGTGAACAACATTGTTTACCTGAATAACCTTGAAATGGGAAAAAAATTGTCCCCACAGTCGGCGCCAGATAATGTGGTGGTCCGTTCAGGAAACCCACTTGTTGTTCACTCCTTGAACTTCTTCATTAGCAAGAACAATCCCGGAAGTGATTGTAGGAGAAAATCTCTGATGATCAAATCTGTTTTCTCTTCTCGGAATTGAAATTTCTCAAGATAGTCATGCTTACCAGGATTCATACCCCCCTTCTTCCTTTTATAGTGTATCATGAGCATGGATTTGTCTTACCTGGCCTTGCCCTCGTGTGTCTGATCGTAGGACCGAGAAATACGGTTCGTGGCTAACAGCTAATCAAGGTCCCCGCTATTCTCGGTTTGTGGGTTGAATCAATTTGTCCTGCATATGTTTAGCCCAATTTGCGTTACTGGTTAGCCTCAGGCCTATTTGGGGCTTTGCGCTTGGTGCTTAGTGTTTGGGCTAGGTATACACCAATAACCATTGACACAAATACCTAGGGGGAAATAACACTAGTGTAGGAATGGTCATCGGAATCGCAATTAAAAGGAAATTCTATAATTTTTCTGTAGAATCGTGTTTTGTGATAAGTTCCTAATTTAGAACATAAATCTTAATGATTTTTACACTAGTGGAAACCAGGCCTATTAAAGGTTGTTCCTTCGGACCAGAAATGTCACTTTAGGAGTAACTTCTTTGGCTATGGCTTTGATCCTCTGCGATCAAAGGCAATTTTGGGAACCGCTTTTGAATAGCCCCAATTAAAGGTGGTTATGAACCACCATCGATCATCATGCTGGAACCGCCTTTAATTAGTTCCGAGCTCAAAATAAGTGATCTGAGAGTTAGACTTCATGAGCACTTCCGAGTGCAGAACTGTTACTTCGAGTCTCGAACTACCTATATAATTCTGAGTGAGGAACTGGTTATTGAGTTCCGAGTGTGGAACTGTTTATAATACACTGTTAGCTGAAATGTTGTTACGAACTCGGAACCTGGCCTGGGCTTCATTTATTCTCCTCCATCGGGGATCAATTCTGGACAAGCACATGCTTATTTTGCAATTGAATGCATTTTTGGGATAATCAGTTCCGAGTCTGGAATTGTTTCTGACCTATTGGTTCTAAGTGAGGAACATGAATTGTGACTATGAAAACTATAACTATATGGAAAGAAAGTAGTTCCTAAATTGGAACTTCGATCGGACATGATGGTAAAATCAGCCCATTTGATTACAAACCGGCTTCTTAAAAGCCTCGTAAAACCAGTCCAAATTGTACAGAATACCAGAGAAGATAACACTAGATATTAAAAATCTATAGACTACGCTAACTAAGCAACAACGATAGGAATAGAAGTCACCAAAAATCTATTCCACGCAACTATGTCATCAAATACTAGTCTCTCATAATACCACATTGGGATTTCCAATTGAAGAGGAGTGGGAGTACACAAGATACCTATCCAAGCAATTTCTTACACTGTTGATATCATCTTGTGAATACGGTTTGAGGACCTTTGGAAAATTCTATGAAACAAACAAAGTAACAATATAAAAATTGGGACGACATGTTACGTTGCTTTAAAACATTCTTGAAAGAATCATCTTAGTACTCACTTCATCGATTTCTAGGTAATCCTTACGCACATGTAGGACACACTCCTTGCTCAACATTTTAACGAATGATTTGGACGGTTCGTGGTGCAGAGAATCCATCCAGTAAACGTGCTTCTTGTCAGGGACAATAAATATTAATCTCCAATTGTCTCTACAACATTGGAGACAAATATAAAAAATAATTTATTAATTGATTAGCTTAAATGACAAGAGTGTGTATCCATCACCTTTCAATATACGGTGAAATTTTTTATCCGTTCGTCCAAGACTTTTGCGATTGTAGTCAACCCTCTCCTAAATAGTGCACCCAATTTCTTGAGTAAATACCGGGCACAAATACCCTATCTAACGCTTGTCCTTTTGGCTAGCAAAATAATGCATGTGCCTTTGAAATTAAATTGGGTGTCATTAATTACGAAATGATCAGCAATTATTGAAAATTTTCATTAAGCAAAATGCTATATTACTTATATTAAGTATAGGGACGTTATCGTCTGTTCACTTGGTCACACCTCCACATGTCTTCAAAGTCAGTCCAAGATGCAATATTTTCTTGCTTTTGACCAAACAAGCATCCATTACCTAAGAATAAGTAAGTTGAGTTCCGTTGGTATTTGACCATGAAATCATACAAGACCCACACCAAATGTGGTGACTCTTTAGTAACCCGTGCCTGGGTGAAAGGGGGTTTTGTAATAATAGCTGCCTCAACAATGTGATTAGATGTTGTCATTAGTGTCACCTTCAAATGACAATTTTTTATCAGGTCCGCGTAAACGAGGCGACGGGGCCATAGAAGAACCATTCTCTGTGTGGATCCAACTCGCTTTACTCACCTTCCGGAATTGGTAATGGGGCTTTGAGGACCTTGGGGTTCTCCATTGAAACTCTAAAAATTCCCTTACCAATTTTAACGGAATGATGATGTTGCATCGACTCATGTAAAATTCCGTTAGCAACGTGAAGTGGGCCACCCTTTTCCCCTCGATCAATGTATAGGTAACACAAATGCAATTGCGTGAGAGAACATAAATAATGTAAACTAAATATGTAGCCAAATTTATTACCAAAGAAATAATTTTAACTAAACCAACCTTGTTTTTGGGTGACACGATGGCTTTGACAATGTTATTTTCTTTATTTGTTGGTAGATTAAGAATTGGTTGGTGGTTTATCTCAACTTCTCCCGGAGAGTGTCGTGATCCTCTAGATGATGGCGTCCAACTAGGTGTCAAATCATCCAAATTCTCAGGTATCGGGAGCCCTGTGTGCTCGACCAACTTTCGAAACAATAGTTCTTGTTGCTCTATCTGCTTGTCTCTAAAGAGTGCTTCATGTTGCAACACATGGAGTCTCAAAGGTTTAACCCAATTGTAGGATCGAACTATCCCAAGTGCCTCTCTTTGGGACAAAAATGATCCCACTTCTCAAGAACGACCCAGGTAGTTGGGTTTACCTATAGCCTCAAAAAGGATATCGTTCTTACCCGATGGAATGCATCAACCCTCCAATTGGTCTTGATTAAACTTTGCCTACACATGAAATATAGTTCCATGAACAATAATGAAAGGAAATAATTTTCCCGATTGAAATTAGAATTAATATATAAAGTCTTACCACTCATTCTGCTACTTCAATAATGACAGGTTTATCGTATCCACCCTTTTAGTTTTGACGGCTCTTCAAGAAGAGATCACACATATCAATCTCTTCCAAATCGATTGGTGTGACCGACGACCTCGCCTCTTCCTCGCTCATCCCCCCATTGATGGCAATTTGAACATACCTTTCAAAATGTTCTTTGACTGATTCGAGGGCTGCTAATCCATATCCACCCCAGCTCTTCCGATGTGGTGTTTTGTTTTTCAAAGCACTAGTTTAAGATGTCACAACCAAGTTAAAACTAAAAGGAATGTATATATATATGACTACTTTTTATTTTAAACAATTAAATCACTTACATTTTCTTCATTTTCCAATGTTCTTCTCTTATGAATTTCCAACTATCCTGTTGAATATGTGTATATGTCGACCATGGACAAGCACCCTTTGTACTAGAGAATATGTAATCTCTAGAAAATGTGTAGTTTTGTTCTCTCCAACTTTTTAACATCATAGCCATTGCTTTCTTCTTCAAATCATCCAAATCTGGACAATCGATCTCGAAGGGCATCTACAATAATTATATCAAATCAGGATCAAATACATCTACCTCAATTTATTTGAAATCTAGATGAAAGGAAAATCATAAAAGCATAAATAAAGTAAGAAATGCTACTGGGTACCTGGCATTCCGTCCAAAGGACATCTTTGTATTCTTTAGGGAGCTCATGCCAATTATCGTACATGATGTCCACCCTTGTCCTACCCACTTTCCCTACCCTACTCAACCACTTAGCACGCTCATCGTACAAACATTTTCTGAATTGGTTGAATACTAGCAAAGTTGACTCCTTCATTGCAATTCTACGTTCTAAAGTTCTACAATGTGTCCTAGCCATGACTACCTCCTCTGACCCCTCTTCTTCATCATCTTCATCGCCCATGTATCGTAATGTCCTTCGAGTGAACCCGTTGGTTCATCTCGAGTCCTTTTCCGTGACATTAAAGCACCTATGGAACTTTAATAAATAAAAACCCTAATCAAAATCCAAGGACACTAGATAAATAAAAAAACATAAATACATCATATATAATAGCTCACACCATCTACAAATATCTTAGGAAGAACACAAAAAAAACCCTAACCAAAATAAATAACAACCTAAGGAATTTTAAGAAATTAAAACCCTAACCAAAATCCAAGGAAATTACATAGATTAAAAAAATATGAATGGATCATAATAGCACACACCATCTACATAAAGCTTAGGAAGAACAAAAAAAAAGGATTGATACACTTATCACATCAACACAACAACACCAGCACTTTAATATTTACCCTTTCAACAATAAGTGGGGATTAGATGTTGAAATGATCTAGTTAGACCATATTCTTAACCATGTAAAACCAAAATCCAAGCTCTTTGGTGTTGATTCTTAAGAGTATATGTTATCTAGTTGGAGAAATCTATGGTTTTGGAAGGTTTTGCAATGGAAGTGAGATTTTAGGAGAGATTCACGAAGAATTTTGTGGAAGAAGGTGTGGTGAGGATTTTGAGGGAGAAAATGGGAGGGAATTGGTGCATTTTGACATATGGGTATTAATTACCCACTTGAAAACCGTTTTTAATACTCTATTTTTCTAGAGCCTGTAACCAGTTTCGAGCTCGGAAAAGAAGTCTCCCGACGATGTTCTGAATTAGGAACTACATCTTGTCTTCGTGAAATAGGACATAACAGGTTCCGAGCTTGGAACCTATTCTTATTCTATATAAAAAGGGGGGCGGGTTGTCATAACACTGAAAGAACCCTAAATTCCCAATTACAAATCCCCCAATTTACGATCTCGTAACTAAACTGCCCAATCTTATCCTCGCCAAAAAAGTAATGGGTCCTAGGTATCACGGCGCTAAAGCGGGCGGTGGTGGTGGGAATGCTTCAACCCATAGCTATCGACCAACACAAGAGCTCCCCGGTGGTTCTAATAGATTCTTCAACGGGGGTGCCGAACAAAGGTATGTCACCTTCAATCATGGGAAATGTTGTAATCCTAAGGTTTTGTTCATCGAACGTAGTGCCACTAGGGCAAGGGCATTTGATTCAGAAATTATAGCCCTCCGGTTTCGATAAATTACAACTTATAGATGAACCGGTCCATTATGATGGGTTTTACAATTTTACGCCAATCTAGGACAAGGTAGTACCAATAAGGATCAAACCATTGTGAACGGTGTTATGATACCTGTTACAAAGTATTCAATCTGCGATACCCTAGGATGCGAGTACACTAACCTGACTAAGTTACAGCATGTTGATGAGGGGGGCTATTGAAAATTTTCATCAACACAATTGGCCCGGTGTTATGGAGGTAACCCTGTTGTTAACGGTTGCATTGGCTAAGAAATATTTCAATAGGTCAGGATCAGGAATGGGGTAGGCTGAGAGCTATGATGTGGGGGTGTTGTCTGTTGAGGATAGGTTAGTGTATGAGTGAATTTATCAAAATGTTCTACCGTTTGGGGGGCATGCATGCAAGCCTACTATTGGGAACCGCATAGCATTCCACTACGTGATAGAATGAGTGAAGCTTAACCCGGGCTATACAATTTTAATTATATGTTGAAAGTTGGGTGGGTAAAAAGAAAGATCTTTCGTATGGTGGCTTGATTACAGCGTTGATCAAGAAGTGAAAGGTTTTTCCCGTCGACAAACCATTGTGGTTAGAGTACTATGGCGAGGACTGGTTCGACCACAAGAATTTGCGCTTGAACTCTCAGGGTGTATATGTGCAACGTACAATTCTCAGGTCATCTGCTAGGGCAGCAAAGAGAGGGGGGGAGCCTCGATGGAGAGGACAGAGGCATCTTCATCCCGTAATATTGAAAGATTTTCAGTTTTAAATATATTATTCTTTTTAACTTCCCTGGATATGTTTTCTTAACTGTTGATTGTATTTTGTAAGTAGTCGAGGTTCATGGATGAGTACTTTCAAAGGTACATGCCATGTCTTCGAAGTGAAGTTAGTGCCTCTAATGCAAAGCTAACCGCGTTCGAAGCTAGGCACTACAAGATCATCTAATTGACCGAACACAACATTGTGCTTAGTGACGATGAGGGTATGCCCAACTTCAAGCCTGACTATTCATAGAATGAAGAGATAGAGACCTAACACACTAAGGATGGAGATGCGGACCTTGAGAAGACCAACTTTGAGATTGAAGAAATGTTAGGTTGATCGGTCATGGATTTTAAAACAAATTGTTGGAATGTAATAGTTGAGGATTTGAACATCTTCTGTTTAGGATATTTTTCGTTACTTTCGTAAATGATCACGAGTACAATGTTCTATTTTTTTTAGATCTTGTCCTTCAAAAAGTATTCATGTATCCTTTAATCTAGTTGTTTAAGTCATAACTATGTTGGAAGAACTTAAGGCAGTATTTGATTAAATTACCATACTTCACGAAGAGGTTCCTATGGTGGAACTCTATCATTTCTTCCCAGAAGACGTTCAAAACTCAGAATCATGTGTAGATGAGTTCAACCATAGGTACGAATTTCAACTATTACGAGCTCGAAACTTAAGTTTGAGCTCTTTTGCATTTTTTTTTGGAACCAATCTAATCATCTTCAAATCTCTTTGTCTTCAAACTTTTTTTTCTTATATCTGTTACAATCTCTGAACTGGATCTGGGGCCCATTATGAAAGCACAAAAAATGGTGTTACGAGCTTGGAACACAAGTTCTGAGCTCTTTTGCATTTTCATAAACCGATCGGACCATTTTCAAGTCTCTATGATTTTAATCTTTAGGTTTCAAATAGTGGGTACGAGCTCGGAAGAAGACCTGAGGCCCATTATGAAAGCACGAAAAAAATGTTGTTAAGTTCCGAGTTCGTGTGCATATTCAGGAACCGGTCTGCCAATCTTGACGTATTGAATTCTTTTTTAGATAAATTCCAATGAAAGGTCAAGAAAGGGTTCCGAGTGAGGAACTATAAATCATCCCTATGATAAATGAACATGAATTTGTTTCGAGCTCAGAACTGATCGTCCTATATAGCAAAGATTGATATAGGGATTCATTCTAAGAGCCCTAAAGCCATTTTTGATTGTGGAACTCCAGCCCTCACTCAAATTAAAATTCTAACACACACAGGAAACATCTCCTCACATCATGTCTTCTTAAAATCCAAATGCACCCGTTATCAGGCATTGTTCCAAATCCACGAGAAGAAGCCGACCGAGGCATCTAGGCTATGAAGCAAGGTTTATTTCTCTTAAATCTCAAACTAGGTTCAATGCTTTAAGGGATGGTGGAAAATTACTGGATTTATATGTAATATATTTGATTGTGTACAAGAGCATATGGTTAGAGGAACCCGTTAGGTTTTTGAAGATCAACATATTAAACTTCTTAGTTTGAATGAACCGCTTACTTTGATAAGATATGTCAATTTGATGCCAATTTGTAGGAGGTATAGGGTTTGGGTAGTTATTGGACTAGGGTGAATGGGTTTAATGTTGAGATTAGCCCGTGGATTATCAATCAAATAATTGAATGCCTCTACAAGGTTCCGGAAGATGTTTAGCCCCAAGTGGAGGATGGTCATCTAGATGATGTTTATCAAAGGGGGGAATGGCTGCTTAATAATGATTGTCCTAGTATTGATCCAATAACTGCGTGTAGTGTGAAATAATTCAAATGCAATACTCATAATCTAGGTAGACCATAATCCTTTGATCTCAAGGAACTCAAAATTGACCAACGTATTGTGTACGAGAAATAGCTAGGTCGATAGTATCCACTTCCAGTCACCTCACCGAGCCAAATAACTTGACTCTTATGATGTTCTATTATGTGGTTGAGGGGGCCAAATTTAATCTCGGAACCGCCATTTTTAAGAACATGGTGTGTGAGCAAGAATCTGCCTTATGGCAACTTGATTACGTTGATCTTGCGAGGTGTGAACGGATTGGCTTTTCATGGCGAGGAAAAAGATTGCGAGTACTTTGACAAGTAGTATTTTTTTGAAGAATAAGTGGATACCATATAAGAACAAGTGGCATCACAAAACGATTGATGTGGTCGAGCCTCACAAGAGAGCAAAGGTTGAAGAAGGTACATTTAATCTTTCAAAGATATATCTATGTTTATATAACTGTCTTTTACTAATTGTTATTTGTAAAATGTAATTGCAGAGGAGTTTGGCCCGATATTTATCAAGAGCATGACGACTTGCTACAAATGGGTGCACGACAAAGTCTGCCAACCAGAGGAGCGTATACGAAAGCTAGAGAAGACTCAGCGTGCTTATGAGAGAGCCTTCAAAGAGTCAAAGATGCCCCACCTCAAACGATGCTCATCTGTGTGACATGTTTTAGGCCTTTTGTAAAAGATGTTTTTCACCAGGTTTATTGTCGTTGTTAGTTTACTAAACTAACTAAATTCCTATTATCCTTATTTAAATCCATATGTTGTGAGACTAAATTAATTTCGTGCAATTATTGTCTAATTGTGTCTTATATTTGTATGTGTAGGGTGCAAACCATTTTTTTACTAGCCCAAAAGGTCTACAAGCATATTCTAGCACAGTAAGGATGAAACAAGTGAAACAAAGACCGATGACCACTTGTCCCGAACCAGTTTCAAACTCGGAAATGGCTCGCATCAAATGGTTATCCTTTCAAAACACTAATATCAAGGTCTCACAATCATGTCCTAGATTTCTTCTTCTTCTTCAACAACTTCTTCTTGACTTTCCTTTTTTTTTTTGTAATCTTCCCTTAGGCATCAACCCATATTACCTCATCGTGGTCCGACCTTCCAAAATGTCTTGCCTCATCTTCTTGAAGCATTATATCATCGTCATTAGAACTGATAAAAGCATTTGGCTCGAAACCAATGAAATCTTCAAAATCGTTTTCACCAACAAAGGCCCTTTTACCCTCAACAACAATCTCCTACTTTGGGTCAGCGGGGTCCTTCACATAGATCACTTGATGAGCTTAACCCGCTAATATGAATAGGTCTTCCCTCCAAGCCAACTGTCTTTAATCAAATCGAGTGATACTCAAGTCTTTCATTCTTTGACCATTGTTAACATCAACACATTAACACTTGAATATGGGAACTCGCATTGTCAAATAATCAAGCTCTCATATTTTGACTATGGTTCCAAAGTAACATGTATGCTGTGAAAACTCCTACCAAAATGAAATTAGAGTACATGTAATAATCAAATTTTTATCAAAAAAAATTCTCATCTTTCCTTTAAATTTTTCGGAAAAAATATATATATATATACATGTATTTTTTTAATAATATATATATATATATATATTCATATATTTTGATAATAATACTAATAACAATAAATAAATTAATAAATAAGTAAGAGAAATTACCAAGAAGAAATTACACATAATCATACACACACACACACACACACATATATATATATATATATTATATGACAATAGTAATAATAAGAAAATAAATGAGCCAAGGAATAAATAAATGCAAGAAATTACCATGAAGGGAAAAGCTAGCAGCGGCTGTGAAAAATTATCCAAAGTAATTTTTTAGGCAAGTTGTATTACTGGGAAGGAATGAACGGCGTGAGGAGTAGGCTTGAGGTTACAAGATAAAATTTTAGGGTGAGTAGGTGTCAGGACCTATGTTTTATCTAGTATAAATACCAGTGACTTCCTTCTCAAAATCATAGCCTTAAGAAAAATTCTTACCAAAGAACAGTGGTTAAGCAGTGAAGTAGAAGCGGCGGTTGTCAAGCCAAGTTTAACTAAGGTGAGTGTTGCATCGCCCTAGCACGAATTTAGTAAAATCTGAGTTTATATTTACATATATATATATATTATGCCATCAGAACCTGACTCTCTCGAGCTAAACTCTCCACCCTTCGAACCCCTGCTGCAACTCTCCACCTCTCGAACCCCTGCTGCAACTCTCCACCTCTCGAACCCCTGCTGCAACTCTCCACCTCTTGAACCCCTGCTACAACTCCACCTCTCGAATCTCTGCTAAAACTTTACCTCTCGAACCCCTATTGAAGCTCTATCCCTCGAACCCCTTCTGCAACTCTCCACCGCTCGAACCCCTATTGCAACTCTCCACCTCTTGAACCCCTGCTGCAACTTCAACTCTCGAATCCCTGCTAAAACTTTACCTCCCGAACCCCTGTTAAAGCTCTATCCCTCGAATCTCTGCTGCAACTCTCCACCTCTCGAACCCCTGCTGCCACTCCACCTCTCGAATCTCTGTTGAAACTTTACCTCTCAAACCCCTGTTGAAGCTTTATCTCTCGAACCCCTACCAAAATAGCACCTCTCGAACCACTACCAAAATACTACCTCTCAAACCCCTGCCAAAATACTACCTCTCGAACCCTTGCCAAAATACTACCCCTCGAACCCCTGCAAAAACTCTACCTCTCGAACCCTGCCAAAACTCTACCTCTCGAACCCTGCCACAACTCTACCTCTTGAACCCCTGCCACAACTCAACTGAAAATCCCACCTCTCAAACCCCTACTGAAACCTTTACCCCTCGAACCTTACCCCTCGAACTAGTTCCCTGAAACCTTTACCCCTCGAATATGTGTCCCTGAAGCCTTTACCCCTCGAACTAGTTCCCTGAAACCTTTACCCCTCGAATATGTGTCTCTGAAGCCTTTACCCCTCGAACTAGTTCCCTGAAACTTTTACCCCTCGAATAGGTATCACCGAAACCATTACCTCTCGAACTGTACCCCTCAAATCTTACCCCTCGAACTAGTACTACTGAAACCTTTACCCCTCGAATATGTACCTCTCGAACTATTATCACCAAAGTGTCACATCTAAAAATGTACCCCTCGAACTAGTATTACTAAAACCTTTACCTCTCGAACCTTACCTCTCAAACTAGTGCCACTAGAACCTTACCTCTCGAACCTCACCAACTGAATCTCTTCAATTGAACCTCACCACTCGAAATGATACCATTTATCACTCTTGTATTGCCTCATGATCTAGGCGAACTATACTCTCCACATCTCCGGTTTTCTGTGAATCTGTAACGAGTCCAAAACTCCCAGCCATATTTGCATTGTTTTTCTGCATTTAAATAACAGGTGTTTCAATGTTTCCTCCTCATCACACAGTACACAAAGCCTATCAACCCGCACACCAAATTTCAATAGCCTATCTTTCGTTGGCAATCGACCATGACATTGCATCCAGAAGACAAACTTGGCTCTAGGCCGAGCAAAATTACCATAGAACAACGTCCTCCAGTTTACTCTTAGCTCCTCAGTTTTCAGATCATTATAAAGCTATCTGATGCTGAATTTCCTCCCATGAATTTGTTTATGCCGTGCCTCCATCGTCTTCATTGTTTCCCTACACTTACTGACCCCTTTTATCACCCATGAACAATCCTTTGGGAACTTGATTATAACATTAATAAATTAATGACAAAATATTTGAGTTTTATTATGTTTATAAATTAATACGGAGTCATCTATAATAAAATATTAGTTATGAAATGTATATATTTGTTTTCAAATTAAAATTTTAATCTTAAATTATTAAGATTTTTAATCTAATATATATTATTATAAGAGTCATTCTCTTGAAAGACGGTCTTTCTATAAGTTATAGAAAGACCAAGGTTTAAAGTGAAAATTAAAAGGAATGAAGATAAAATTCTCGGGTTGCATGAATCGGGTTATAAACTTTATAACTACTACGCATTCTATAATAAAATTGTAATATTGCAACTTAGACCTTTTACCTTTTATTATTCTAATTAAACTCCGTCTTTCCATAAACATATGGAAAGATGGTATTTCTCAAGACTTTGCCTTATTATAAATATTATTTGTATTTATATCAATAAATAAAGATAAATATAAATTAAGAACTAACTAAAACTAATGAAAGTAAATAGAAAATAAATAAAAGATTCAAATATTGGAATAAAATACTAATATTGTATATTTGGTGCAGTGAATTGTAAAATAATAAATATAGTGTTTTACTGTTCATCTGCATCAAATATAGCGTAATTCAGATATACGTCAGAAATGCCAAAAAAATAGTGATGCACTATAATACACTTGTTACTCACATATCACACCAAATCTGGTGCACCCTTGGAGATGACTGAATTTATCGGCATCCACAAATTCTGGGCTGTTGAGGTGGACATAATTAAATAAGGCAATAAAATTAGCCCAGGCCCAGCTCATTCATGTGCGCCCTTTCTTTGCCTCAACCGGAGTCTTCCCATGATCCAAAAATGCGATTAATCGACTCGCCCTCAGCCGAGGAGTCTTCCCATGAATTGAGGGGAATGTTGGGTTGTTGAAATTGGAGTGACAAGTGTCATTCATTTATTTGTTGGCCGTATTTTATTTACAAACTTGTTTATTACTTATCTCTCCAATGATAAAATTTTGGGAAAGACGATCTTTCCATATACGGGGTATACTTAGAACAATAAAAGGTAAAAGGTTGAAGTTGTAATATAAATTTTTTATTATGGATCATGTAGTATTAATAAAGTTTATAACCTGATTCATGTAACCCAAAAATTTTATCTCTATTTCTTCTAATATACACTTTAAACGTTTATCTTTCCATGACTTATAGAAAGACCGTCTTTCAAGAGACGTACTCCTCTTTAATTTGTAAATAATGCAGTTCTAATTTATTTATTTTTCTAAAGTAAATTTTAATTTTCATAATATTTTTTTCTAACTTATAATTTCTTTTTTTCGATGTTCAATAGAAGTTTGAATAATTTTATTTATTTAATTCAAATATCACTTTTAAAAATCTATTGTAATGTTGTTTGTCTATAGTTAATTTAAAATTTACTTTTTAAAATATTATATATATATATATTAGTTTACAATAATTAATTAATAATAAATACCATAATTAAATAAACATTATATCCACTTATGTATTCACAAAATGATAAAATAAGTTGAAAACTTGAGTTTGATTGAGTTGTGTTGGGTTCTTGATAAAGTGTAGAAAGAATGAAATTTGGTTGTGTAATTGATTGCTGACGTGGATGTAAGAGAAATAATTTAAAATGATAGAAGATGGGTTGTGTTGGGTTGTTGATAAAGATAGTCTAAGTAACACTGATTTTTTTTTCTTTATTGAAAAAATCGAGCATCTCCAATGCTTGGAGTGTCTTCTACAAAAGTATGAGTTATTTGACAAATTATCCTAGGGCGTCATTGTGATATGGATTTATGAGTATTGATGATAGGGATAGCGAAGTTTTGATCTCCAATTCAAGTATTGTAAGTCAAGTTTCATGGTGACGTGTCACAATATTTTATTATTATTAACAACTAAAGAGTTATATTATTTCCATTCACTCTATATTATATTCATATCAAATAGTAAAGCACCAAATTTTATTTCACATTTTATAACTATGAAATTAGTGAAGATTTCTTGTCAAATTGCCTAACCGTCGTAACACCAATCATGAAAAATCTTATTTCTATTATTTTAAAATTTTGATTGTAATTATCTATATTTCAAGATATATTTAAAAGATGTTTAAAATTTAAGTAACCACGTTCTAACAAATGAAAACAAATATCAAACTACCCAATTAATTATATTTTAATTATAAAATGGCCACATCCAACATTTAGACGATTTAAAACAAGAATTTGTGATTTAATCAGTAGCCTTAAAAATAATGCGCACACACATATATACATACGCACACACATTTACTCTGGACTAAATTTTGCACAATAATATACATTATTATTTTTTACTCTGAGTTGGTCTCTTGAAATACGGTCTTTCCATAAGTTATGGAAAAACCAATGTTTAAATTCCAAAATAGAAGAAATCAAAATGAAAATTTTCGGTTGCACTAATTGGGTCATAAACTTATTACTAAAGTACTACGTTGTATAATAGATTTTTAATATTACAACTAAAACCTTTCACGTTTCTATAATTCCACTTCAACCGGTTTTTCCATATGTCTATGGAAAGATGATCTTTCCCAAGATTGTGTTTTACTTTTTATGCAACACTACAACAAAAAAAGGGCTATTAGGACGCTTATATAGGGACGCTTTCCTAATAAATGCACATTAGGACGCTTATATATTAGGCAAAGTCAATGGAAAGACCGTCTTTCCATTGGCTTATGGAAAGACGAGATTTAATTAGAATAATAAAATGTAAAAGGTTTTAGTTGCAATATTAAAAATTTATTATGTAATGGAGAGTAGTTATACAGTTTATAACCCAATTTATGGAACCCAAAAATTTTATCTTCATTTCTTTTAATTTGCATTTTAAACCTTGGTCTTTCTATGACTTATGAAAATACTGTCTTTCAAGAGACGAGCTTCATATATTAAACGTCCCAATTTTATGTGACACATGTTGAAAGCGTCCCGATATATATGTAATTAGGACATTATAAACGCGGCCCAACATAAAAATAATTGAGACATTTATAAGATCCTAACATATGTATATTGAGGTGGTTTTTTTTTTTATAAAATATGCTATTAGTAATAAATTTAGGGGTTTACTGTGCAATTATAGAAAAATTATATAAATACTGAAAACATTCAGAATTTTCTTTTGTCTTCATCGATTGCTCTGCGGAAATCGCCGAGCACAACCGTCGCCTGATCGAAAACCGCCTGTCCGCCGCCGGAGAGAGGATTGGCGATGTGGATGAGTTCCCCGGCTCCGTTACTTCGCATCGCGATAACGTATTGGCCTTCCGTGTCTGTAAATTTAACTCCAATTGGAGGCGGTGATGATTTCGACGAGGAGGAGGACTGATCATTGGCGCCGCCTGAGAAGTTGAGGAGCCGCAATAAGCGGAGATTTCGGCGAGCCACGAACTACCGGGAGAGAACGTAGCCTGTTGGATCAGCCGACACTACCTACGGCGGCGCCGCTGCCGAGCGCCGACTCCGTGAGGCTGAAATTCGAAATCATCTACCGTGGCTTTGATTTGAAAGTTCTGAACTAAATTCGTGGTAATGAACCTGCAATTCGTGCTTTAATTTACCTCTGCTAGCTCAATTTCGTGATTCAAATTCGTGTTTCTGAGTGTGTTTGCTATGTGTGTGTTTTATGTGTGTGTTGTGTGTGTGATGTTTGTGATGTTTGTGATGTGTGTATTTGCGGTGAGCGTGTGTTGGTGCTCTGTTATTTGTGCTGTGTGCCTTCTGTTGTGTGTGCTCTGTGTTTGCTGCGATTATATGTGAAATTTCTTTAGCAAGCAAAAGTGAGAAATCTCTGACATTAAGTGCCCCTCACCCTGATATAACATGAAGGTATTAAATCAGTAGGTCAGTGGAAAAAGATGGGCTCCTGCCAAACACATGAATATAGGTCTGATTTTACACACATTAGAGAAAATATGGTCTCTTAATGTTATTGGTGCAGGTTTTATGGAACTTCAGGTTTCTAAGCTACAGAGTCTGGACTATTATAGCTAAATATAGATAAAGCAGGGCTCTGGGTTATCTGGATTATCTTCTAATTGATTTGATACTAATCAACCTTATATTTTTAATTATAAGTTGTTGTTTCAGACTTCTTGGGGTCAGTGCCTGTTTGTAGAGGGAGCTTCTGCAGTTCATCCATTATCAATAGCTAAGGTGATAGTTTCTTTCTAGTTTTCCCAGTGTTAATTATTCTGTTGGACTCCTTCAATTTATCTGTATTTGTCAAAGATTTACATTTACATTTATTTTTTTGTTTCACCAGGTGATGTTTGATGAACAGGTCACAAAAGCTATTGATTTCAAGATTAAGTGGCGTACTTCATCCTTTGGTACCACTTACCAATCATATATTAGTAAGCCAGTACTAATAGAGTTCCCAACTGGAGTCCCGGGCCAGAGTGCATATGAATACTCTTATCCGCCAACCAACCCCCTTCTTCAAGCTAACAAAGATGAGAAGACTCCATTGTTGTTGAAGAGCCACGGTATGATTTAAATCAACTCTGTTGAAAATTTCTTTGCAGCCGACCCTTTTGTATCCAGAACTTTGGACAGTGCTAATTTCTTTTAATCATTACTTTTACCTCTAAGTCCTTTGTGTTTTCTTTCTGTTTGATATTTTCAGTAAATACTGTACACTTTTTGCTATTCCAGGAGGGCCTACTGCTGACACCCGTGGAATCTTAAATTTGATTGTGCAATGGATTAGTTCAGTGACTTGTCTTCTAAATTGTGACTTGTCTTCAGATCTCGAGTGTGTTTTCTCTGTTATTTGCAACCTTGTTACGAAGCCTGCGACCCCTGATCAGGTGTTCAAGATGGCTGATCTCATATTTTTTAAACTGAACCAACAATCGAATGAGAAGCCTGCTTTACGAGTAAAAATGTAATGTATACCTGTTTACATTGTTTAAAGCATGTGAAGACTGGGTTTCGTTTTACTATCTTACTCTGAAGTATGTCTCTGCAGCCTGTTTAACCTTGACAACCTGTTGGAAGACTCAGACAGCCAATTCCTGGTGTATTTGATTTTGAAAGCTCTAAATGTGGCACTGAGTGGAAAAGTTATTGAACATGTAGTACCATCGTTTAAAAATATTGATAGCTTCTTAAAGGAATGGAATATTGGAGTTAAGGATCAGAGGGAGATCTTTCTCATTGTCTCTAATGTTTTGAAAGAAAATAAGGTGTAAGGGATATCCAAAGTTGCCACCCTTTTAATATATGCTCTCTAGCAGAGTTGATTAATATTTTCCTATCTAATGGGATTTCAGCTCTGCCAAGGATTCTTTCAAGTTTCTTACCAGACATCTGGCAACATATACTGATGAAGATGCATCAGTCATAACTGCAGCAAAGGAAGAAGCGGTTCATGCAATTATTGATTTTGTCAAGGCTCTTGACATGTTTCATGTATCACATTTTACATCTTTTGAAAAGCTGTTTGGTGCACGTATTGTCCATTTCATGTTTTCACATCTCTCAGCTCTTGCTATTTTATTTTATTGATGGATCAAACTTTAGTCTTTTTATCAGTCCTGAGATTCTTCTACTGTGTTTAGGTTTAAATTCTTGCTGTTCTGTTGTTGTGAGATCAATCCTTGTCCGTCTCCTGTGTATCTATGATTAGAAGAGGCTTTACAGTGTATGCTGTTTGTTCCTGATAAGCAGTTTTCTTCAGTTCGATCATAATAGCATATAGAATGTGCATCTTATACTATAAAAGCAATTTTTCCCCCTAGTATGGGGTCATTGAACAACTGATTATTGGCACTGGATATTCTTTTTTCTGGCCTTGTGTCATAGTCTTCATGTTTGTAAGGATACATGGTACACTGATTCATTTTCCCTAGACTCTTAACAGGGACCATGGCTATCCATTGCGTGTTATTGTACCTGGTGTTATTGGTTCCCGTTTTGTGAAATGGCTTGATTCCACTAATATCATTGCAGAAGAATGTCTAGTGTGATATACTTTGTAGTTTGTGATCAACTTTTAAGTACATGTGCCCATTTTCCTCAGTTAGCATAACATAATTTCTTGGGACATTTTAGGGGTTCTTTATGCAAAATGACTACAAAATGTTCCGTCTCTAGGATAGTATCTATTGGTCAACTATGAGAGTTGTAATTTTCATTCACTGGAAGTTGGCATGCTGAATTATAAATATTCGAAGTTGGCAAGCTGAATTATAAATATTCGAAGTTGGCATATCTGAATCGTTTATTTATAGTAGAAGTTGGTATTCTGAATTGCAAATAATAAAATATTAGGGGGCTGAATTGTGATTAATGATTTTCTTTATTCTCAATATACATTTTGCGACGCTTCGAACTGTAGGGAAAATTTGCGACGCTTCTATGCGTAGCCCTGATTTTTGGACATTCTTTCGTGTTATCATTTTCATGATCCTCTTGCATGTCGCAATGTTGAACTACATTTTAAAGCGTCACAAATGAAAGTTATTTTTGTTGTGTATAAATCACAAAAAAGCGACCCAATAGTTAAATTTAGTACACATAAAAGCGACCCGATACATAATTATAAGTCACAAAAAAGAGTCCCAATATGTTTAAGATGCAAAACAATGTCCCAATATGTTAATTTTAGTATGCAAAAAAGGGTCCCAATATGTTCATTTTAGGATGCAAAAAGCGATCCAATATACAATAAATCACAAAAAAGCAACCCAGAAGAATATATAATAGGACGCATAGAAACAACTCTATATCTATAGGGCCGCATAATATAGCGATCCAGGATCTACGGGAACTCGCAATAACAGGTCGTTTATGAAATGCTTTTCAAAAGCGTCCTATCAATGAAACGTCCCTATATAGATCTATTGGGACACATTTTAGCATCCCAATAGCCGATTTATGTTGTAGTGTAAATCTATGAATATTATCTTTAATTATTTATTTTGTAATTTTATGAATATTTAAAATTTAAAATTTATCATTTCTTTATTTAATATATAATATAATATAATTGAATCAATATCTAAAATAATTAAATTCATAGTTTAGTTTTAGCATGAATATTTTTCTGTCAAAATTAAAATTATGAACTTAGATTAGTTAATATAGATGATTTGGTAACTTTGCTGACTAGGTATAGTTGACGGCTTTAATATGACTGAAAATAGAGGCTCAATTAGAGGAAGTCTTTTTGATTTTTGTACACATCACACTAACTCTCATATTTAACCCCTACATTGAAGATAATTTTTAAGGTTGAACGTCAACTAATATAACGTGACTTAAGAAATTCTCTCATATGATACTTGAATTAAAGATGCTCTGACACTAGTGTTTTAGATTAAGACCGGACCATAGTGTTGGCATCTTTCTTGAGAGTATAATCTAAGGCCTGGGCTCGCCCACATTAGCGTAGTATAAACGTAAGTCACCCTCTGACTCAAATAGTCGGATGCTTTATTTTGTCCCGAATTAATGCCACTTCCATTTATTGGACGTGACACACTAGATTTAGATGCTTGAATTTACGTGAATAAAATAATTGGATGAAATTGAATTTAAAAAGAAAAGAGTAGAATCAGTGAATGAAAAATGAAAGAATCTTACCAAAAAAGGAAAGTGTGTCAAATTCACAAAAATAACTAAAAAAGGATAGTGTGTCACATCCAATGAAACAAAGGGAATATAATGATTTTTCGGGAAGGGTAAAATATCGTTTCCTTTTATTTATTTATTTTTCTTTTTCAAAGGATATAATGGTTATTTTAAAAAATTTCGATCACAATCTGATCGTGATTGTTATATTGACACTTTTGATCAAAATATAAGGTTAGATTTGCACTTTCACATTTTACAAACTAGTATTGGCACTTTCAAGGATTTTTTATTATACTTTTGTGTACTACTATGTATTATACTAATTTAGTTCTACTATGTGTCCCTTCTTAATTAACTAATATATTAATTTAATAATTTCTTAAGTTGGTATAATTTTATTAAGATGGACACATGATAGAATTTAATTAGTGTAACACATAATTGCATGCATAACGAAAGAAGATCCAAAGCTCTTTTAACCAAAACATAAAATTAAAAATGCATGTTTGACTAAATTATTTTTTTTGTCCCTTACAAAGTATCTTTTACTATCTTTTGGTCCTCATTTGTAAAACAACTCTCAGACGATACCCAACAAATTCAAAACAATTTTTTTGGTCCCCTAAGATGGTTTTCAGGTAAGACTATATAGTTTTTTGGTATAGTTAGGGGTACAATGGTAATTTTACTAATTTAAAAATATATTAATTTTAAAATTTTCAGATTTTTTACTTCATCCTGAGCTCTCGAGCCCTCGAACACTCATGCCTCGAACCCTTGAGTCTCGAGCCCTCGAACCTCCCGCCTCGAGCCCTCGAACATCCTACCTCGAACCCTCGACCATCCTGCCTCGAACCCTTGAGCCTCGAGCCCTCGAACCTCCTGTCTCGAACCCTCGAACATCCTGCCTCGAACCCTCGAGCCTCAAGCCCTCAAACCTCCTGCCTCGAGCCTCAAGCTCGAGCTTCCTGATGAATTTTTTCTTTTTATTTTTTTAAACTCATGGGTATAATGGTCATTTTACATATTTTGACCAATTTTACCATTGACTTTCCCTGAAAACCACCTTTGGGGACCAAACAAATTATTTTGAATTTATTGGGTACCGTCTAAAGATTATTTTGCAAATGAAGACCAAAAGATGGTAAAAGATATTTTATTGGGAACCAAAAAATAATTTAGTCTACATTTTTCTCTTTATGAATAGAAAGATACTTGTAGTCTTTATCAAAACGTCAGCAGATATATTTTTACCCAAATAGTTTTGGGCCGACCTTAGATTTGTTGGGTTGCAGTTGTAATTTTAGACGACGAGAAACTGAGCTCACGCCCGAATGCATCATCTCCTCTGATTTATTTCATTCCGAAATGCGTTATTTTGTCCGGAACCAATATCACGGCATCTCTAACATCCGTATCCGTTAAAATCATGTGAAACTAGAATAGGTCAATAACCACGTCATAGTAAAGTAAGATTTGTCCATTGTTTTTTTAAGATTACCAACTAAATTACATATTAACATCCTAATTTAGATCTAATTGAGAAACACGGTCATTGAATTTATTGAAACTCAGTGAAGCCTGAAACTCCATTCACTTGAATAACTAGGGACGCCCCCCTGTGAACGCTCAAACATTGCACCACCAACGAACCGCCGCCACAAAAATTAGAACCACCATAATTTCACCATCATGGACCACCTGTAGGTTGGAAAACCACAGCGGAATCACTGACATAGTCACATGACGCTGGGTAATCTCCATTAAGAAATTACTTTAATATTCTTGCTGGAGGTTATATTTTGAACCCTGAATCTTTTAGTTATAGAGAGTGTAACTTACCATTAAACTAAGTTCAATTCACGTAAGATTTGTCACCTTTGATTCTTTTCCATTTGCTATGTTTGTATTGTATACTCGAGGTTTATAAAATCACCCTACATAGTCACAGATCCATCATGCTTTTACACTACTAACAAGATATATCAACTCTTCTATGACATTTTCTTTTATAGCTTTGATACGGGTGCAAAAACTCGTCTCTTTTGTTAACATGTTTGCTGGTTGGATCACAATTATTCCCTCTGTCTAACTCTATTTGTACTGTGCACTATTTATTTAGTCAAATATTGTTAATTAGAAAAGTAAATTTTAAATAATATAGAAGATAATATAATATCATGTGTGATATCATTAGAATTGTGTTAATATCTATATTTATGATATTAATTTTTTTTATCATTGTCAAGTGCAATTAGAGATATTAATGGTCAAAAATAGTTCTGGTCAATCTAAAAAAGTCAATTTTTGCAAATAGAGTTAGGACAAATGGAGTAGTTGTTATTAGGGGTGACAAAATAGATCTGTAACCTGCGAGTCAAGCACGTTGTTTATTTTTAAACCCGGTCGGGTGTGAGTAAATTGAGAAATGAATCCAATAGGTAATATGTCAAATGGGTAACTGAAAAATATGGGTTGGGCAGGTTGGGTGTACGAGGCTGGCCGTGGGTTTACCCATCTGAGTCAATATACCGGTTGAAACCCATGAGTTTAACCACATGGGTCAATAAATGAGTTGAAACCCGCAGATTTTACCCATATGAGTTGGTTTCACAATAGTCATTCAGACACCGAATGCCAAATTTGCGTTGAAATTGTCGAACTTTTGTGACAATCGATTTCTTCCTCGGCTCTTACATCACCTTTGGTCGGTTTTTTCATAGTCTCTCTTCCATCTAGTGACTTCTTCCACCTCAGTGTATTTTTCTACATTGGTTTGTAGTTGATGAGCGGTAGCATGTGTCACCATTATACTATTTTCATAGAGCTTCTCATTTATCATGTCATTCATATATCCATAGATTACCATCATATTCGTTCACTCAACAACATTCAAGCTTTCATTGGTAAATGTTTGCTCATCAGCCTTCTTCTGAAGGATAAGCGATTCTTGCACAGTGCTTGTAAACTTTGGCCTTTTGGTATAAACAAGTTAACATTTGTCTACCAATACCAAAGTATGTGGAACCCCTTGGCAGCAAATCAAACCATTACAAAACTTTTCTTCTTAGATATAGCCCTATTAATTTACACATCAGTTGTTCAGGGATATCTCGCGACTTCATGAAATTATGATAGTCGTCAGGGTTCCCTAGGATCAGTTTCTTCCGTGTAGGTTGACAGGGATTCCGGAACCTTCAAACCTGGTACCGTCGCTAGTTGGGGTATAAAGGAAGAAGATGGCGATCTCCCACATCTATCCATCATTCGTTCCAACTCCCCATCGATGGTATTGGTGCTCCTATTCTTAGTCTACCGATCCATCTTGCCAAAATACGTACTACCTCTATCCCAACAAAATGTTCATATCACCTTTTTACACAGGCATTTATGCATGGTGATGTGGCTAAACTTCAGCCAAATGTGGAGAATTGAAATGAGTTGACCAAACTTTTCAGCCCAAATAAGGAATAGTCAAAATATGAACCTTTGGTTGGGACATACAAAAATGAAAAAGTAGGTATATTTGGCTGGGACGGAGGGAGTAGATGGTTGAATATGAGGAACTGTTGGGATTCTACTATAAAGATTGTTCCTCATCGCCACACCATGTAGGGGTTGCATCGACCATGACAGATGCTACTAGGATGTGTTAATCTGATAACATAGGTTGAGATGGAGTCATCTGTCATGGTGGATATTACTACACCCCAGCCCATGGGTTGCCATTAGCCATCCACTGGATATATTGTTGTGACAGGGGCATATCTCTAGAAGCATGATGGATATATCCTTGAGCCCTAATCTATATCTGTGGTATAATTTAGGCATTCGAAACTCCTATGTCTGAACCCATCGACCTTTGATTCCCGCTCACATGTTGATTCTGTGGTGGCGCGGGATTTATGACACCTTCACTGTTCATGGATGATATTTTCAAGTTAAAGGTGGGAATCCTACCGTAGCAAAAGTTGTGAACAATCAATGCATCTGATCATTGTGAGGATTTAAAGGAGGGGGGGGGGGAGGTGTGTGTGTGTGTTCGGGCACACTAATCACATCTATTGAGACAAGTGAGATAATATGCCCTGATTAAGGTAAAGGGTTTTGCTTGGTTTCTGAAAATCGATATAACTCTTCGATATCGCTTTAATGAAGGCTTGTCGATGTGTTTCTTCTTCTAAATAATCAGAAGTTTCCAATCCATCCTCTGGGGTTTGTTGATTCGTCGTGGTTGGTGTCGTCTCCTAGGCTTGCATTTGTCGACAGTGTTGCGGTAGTTGTCGCTACTCCCACCTGCGACTAATCAGAGCTAACCTTCGCCATTGAATCTTCTCTCACAACATGACTCGACTTCGTGTTGTCGACTCTTGTGTGCCCTAGTCTTACCAGCATCGACCATTGAATAAGGTATCTTATAGTAAATAATTGGTCCCATATGGGTGTGCCAATTGATGTGGGATAAACACCGACTTGGATATCAATCCTCATCTGATGACTGATGATCTGCAAGATAAAGCCTTCGGTATGCTGCGGGGAAGACACTTTGATGCTTAAGTTTACACACGAGTATTTTTTAGAATAATGAGAATAGATAGAATAAATCAGAGGCATAACATGGTGTTTATAGGTGAGCAAACTTATCACTTATGTAATCTCCTAATGCTATTAGGTTTGAGATATGTGCACTCCTTATTAAAATATTCATCTTACAATAACATTCTTGGTAATCTATCATACTTCCATAAATATAACCTTCGGCCTCTAAATCCTTCTGCCGTTGGGCTTCGTCCCACTCAATCATCAAGACTTGATACATATGCTTCGGTCCAGGTATCATCAAGCACAGAGTACTTACATAAAAAAAATTCTTTTTCTTTTACTGAAGCAGATGGAAAATCTGTAAAAAGAAATTCAAAAAAATGCAAAAGACAAATGACAATTTCTTACTCGTGTCTTTCCATTAGAGGTTTCAATTTGGGTTCGTATTGAAACATGTCGGGTTAAAATGTGTTAATTTAATTTATCATGTCGGGTTGAGTTGAGTTACTATTGTGTCGGGTTGAAAACGTGTCAGTTTTTTTCCTCGAGTTGGGTCGTGTCGGGTCGAGTCAATATCGGGTCGGGTTATTGTCGTGTAATTTTTATACTCGGATTAGGTCGGATTGGGTCAGAATATTGCCGGGTTGGCTCAGATCGGGTTATTGTCGTATAATTTTTTGTACTGAAGCTTTGTTTGAGTCTGATCATGTCAGTTATTTTTTATAATGTTTCATATTGAATTCAGATGTATTTTTGGTTGGTTCATTTTAGACCAAATTATCATACCACCCGATTAAATTTAGGTTGGTTTAGGTTATATCAATAATGTTATTGTTAGTTGTTACAAGTTCACTATTACTAGTTATTGTTTTCGTTGTAACTTGCAAAATATAAAAATATAACTCGTAACTCTAAATTAAAATCCGCTCAAAAGTGATGCTACCCTATACACCCTCATTGTATTCTCAAAGTACGTAACAAAGTATTTATCAACAATCGAGCATAAAAATATATCTGTAATCATTTTCGATTTCCCTTTCTTACTTCTAAGTAATCAACTTTAAATTACTCTAGAACATGTATGAACGTTTTTCAACATTTCACCAAAAAATTAATTTATTTACTATTTCTATATTTAGGAAAGAATAACAAAAATAATGTATTTTGGAACAACGAATTATGGGGTAACACAATTTCGGTCCATAGTGTAATTTTTCAAGACTATGTAGAAGTATTCAATGTTGACTTTCAAGGCCCTTACGTTCACCGATACATGTCCATATCGTAAAGTCGCAATAGTACATTATTGAATTGCTTTTTGGTTTCGCTAATTTCATGATTCGACAATTCTAACTTTCTTGGAGGGACCTAAGTGCAAAAGGTAAAAACTTTACTCGTAACTCCAAATTGAAATCCGGTCGAATGTGATGATACCCTATACACCCCATTGTATCTTTTAAGTCTGTAATGGAATATTTATCAACAATTAGGCACAAGAACATATCTATAATCCTTTTCGATTTCTCTTTCTTACTTCTAAGTATTCAACTTTAAATTTCTCTAGAACATGTACTAACGTTTTCCAATAGTTCACCAAAAAAAACAATTGTTTTCTATTTCTATATTTATGCAAGAATATCAAAAACTGTGTAATTTGGGGAGAATGATAGTGTCGTAACATTTTTTGGGCCATAACATAATTTTCCATAAATATGTAAGAGGCGCTTTTGTGCCTACTATCTTAGTTGAATAGCAGTATTGAGTATTCATTGAATTCAATTCACTTTAAAATACTTTAGTGCAATTTTGTGTTGTAATAAATATTCGGATTCTATTTTTTAAAATAAAAAACTAGTGAAGTCCCACAGCACATTGTGCAGTATTATTAATTAAAAAATTAGGATTACTTTTATGTATTTTTGTGTCTTACATTTAAATTAAAAATAAAGAATTTTATTTACAATTTTTGAATTTTAGTTATTTAAGGAAGACTATATGAGTAATGAAGTGAAATAATTAGTTTAGTTAGAAATCGTTACATATTAAATACAATAAAAATTATTCTTATTATAATATTTCTTTCAAACTATTTAAAGAATAATTATTTATATGTTGAGATCATTTTAAAGGTTATCATAATTATATATCTCACCGAATAAAATTAAATATCAAATATTCTTCTTAGTCCCACTAATTATAAAAATACCCTCATTGAACAATTACTCGGTCTATAACAAGAATTTGTGATAATTTATTAAATATTATTTTTACAATAATTTTAAACCTAATTTTTGAAATTAATATGTAGTCAACTCTCTATAATTAATAATTCAAAATCATAATTTTAATGAGACATCTCTCTTTATTGGACTATTATTCATTAAATTTATAAATTTAGTTATGTGCATTTGTAACTTAACATTGTGTATTAACATTTGTCATGAGTTGACTTTACGTACTAGTAATCATTTGTCTAAAACCCCCATTTGTTATTAGTTTGACGCATAATCAAGTTGACTTGGCTCCATATTAAATGTTACTTGACTTTTTATAGCTACATCTGTTTTGGGTTGATTACACGTAGGGTTGTATAGTTGATTTATCGGGTTGAATTAGGTTCGTGTTAAATCGGGTTCGGGTTGGATCGGGTTCGTATTCAGGTCGGGTTTGGGTCCAGATTATCGTGTCTTATTTGGATTTTTGGTTGAATTCGGGCGTGTCGGATTTGGGTACAGGTCAATATGTCTCGGGTCAAAATTGTGTTTCGAGTTGAGTAATCGTGTCAGATCGTGTTCGGATCAATATTTCTCGCATCGAATCAGTTTTCGAGTTGATCGTGTCAATCCAGGTCGGGTTCTCGATACGGGTCAAAGACGACTCTACTTTCCATGGATGATTATTGATATTGACAAGGGCAATGAACAACTCAAAAATCATTGACTCTGCCCTTTAAATAACCCCTCAGACTAAACCAACGTACAAGCCAAACACCCTGCTGTAGTTTTAACTTATGTTTACCACCAAACCCAACTTCCAAATTTCAGCATCTACTATACTATCTGAAAATCAAAATCTCCATTTCGAAAATCTTGCAACAATTAATGGTTAGTAGAATGGCTGTTGAAGATTTAAATTTCTTCAATTTCAATCAAATTGTTGAGTTCCACAACACGGCGCATTCTGATCAACATGAAATTTCTCATAATCCCCTCTCTTCTTCTTCTTCCTCTTCCTCTTCGCCTTCATTGCCATTACCTTCCGGAGCTAACCAAGAAGCGAAAAAGGATAACCGAGAAGCGTTAATGGAGATCATACAAAGCATGCCCGAATCATGCTTCGAGTTGTCCTTGAGAGACATCATAGATCATCATCACCAAGAACACATCGTTGAAGAAGAGGAAGAGATAATAGAAATCGAGAGAGCTCCTGAAGAAAGTTATGGAGCGAAAAAGAGTCGATATAATCTTCGCCGGAGAAAGAACAGGAGAATGAGCAGCATGGATAGCAGGGGGTTTCAGTTGAAGATGTTCAGCCCTGCATTTTCTCTCGTCTTCTTCAATAGCAAAAAGCAGAAGAAAGAGACCGAATTTTCAGACAAGCAGAGAAGTGAGAGTTCTGATGATGCTGATTCTACAAGTAAAAGCAGGTAAATTTCCCAAAATCCCTTTCTCGAAATTTTTTTAATGTCCGTTTGTTTGCATGGAATCCATGACGGGGAAATGGAATGGATATCGTTCACAGTAGATATAATTACTTTGAACTGTTTCAATTCTATTTTCGGAACCCGAATTCCATGTAAACAAACAGACACTCAATTATGTTCAAAGATTCAACTACTTATTTTCATTTTCGGTCTGATTTTAGTTACAGGGTACTTCAGAGCAAGTTTCCATGTTGTTGGCAATTCAAATGAAGGAGATGAGCCAAAAAATGTCTCAACTACTCATCAAAACTCAGTGTTGTTAAAACACATTATCTTCATCTAAGTGTTGTCAGATTTATTTTGACCGAGTGGGTATCTTGGTTTTTGTTGGAATTTTGGCTTAAGTTTAGATTTTTGTGCAAATTTTTTTAGCATTTGACGAACAATGTCTAGCTTGAGATTTTTTTTTTTTTTGAAAAATCAATCATTCCAAGATGTTGGAAAAAATGCCAGGCGACGATTACAATAAGTGGAATTGACATCTAACCTAACTAGCCTCTAGCAATAACCAATCTATTGCAAGGATATTGAAATTACATGTCGACCAGACTGATTGTCTGTACTATTACAGATCAAAGAACTAATTAAAAACTGTAACATCGCCTTCGTCACACATCTCATTGCAACTCGCTTTGATTGAAAATGCTCTGCAATCTCAGGAAAACCTACTGTTCGATCACCTCTGCCTCACACGAACGGCGCCGCCATTATGGCGTAGCCACCACCAGGCACTCCGCCTCGGCCATATGCCCACACAATTACCAACCCTACCAACTCTTTAGTACTCTTTGCGAATCCTAAGTTTCAAAATCAAACTCAAACTCAATCCCAATCCCTCCCGCAACCCGATAACTTGAATGTCATAGCTCCCCTCAATCCAAAAAGAAGAATCGGTCATTTAGGGGAGCCAGGCTTACACTTTTTGGATGACGATTATGATATTCTAGAAGCTCATCTGAGGCTAACGCTCATCGGAAAATTCTCACGAAGCAGACCTGATTTGGCCAAACTTTGCCGGGATTTTCAGACGGCAGGATTTAAGGGACGCTTAGCATCCACCTATTGGATAATCGCCATGTATTGATTAATTTTTCCCTATCTGATGACTACTATAGATGTTGGATCCACAAAATTTGGAACTTTGATTCTTACTTAATTGGGATTACAAAATGGGAGCCTACCTTTAATCATAATACTGATTCCCCTATAGTCCCCATCTAGATTAACCTTTTAGGATTACCACAACAATTTTTTGACACTCAGGTTATGATGTACATAGGTAGTATTATTGGTCAACCAGTAAAAGTAGACAAAGCTACTCTGGATAGAACTAGGACTCATGTAGCCAAAGTTTGTGTAGAAATGGACATAACCAAGCCTAGATTGAATAGAATATGGCTAAGTTTTAAAGGAATAGGATTCTGGCAAAATGTGGAGTATGAAGGCATACTGGATTATTGCTCTAAATGTTTGAAACTTGGCCACACTCTCTCTGTCTGTAAGTCTGAACAGGTTCAACTTAATCACACTCCTTGGAGACCCCGGGTAAATGAAGCACAGGGAAGGAAGCAAGGTAGTTTGGAAACCCCATCCTCCTCAGGGTTTCCACAAGGGAGAAAACTGCTACCCCCATTCATAAGAATTCTACTAACCTTTTAGTGCAGGAGGTGTGGAGGCCAAAGAAACCAAGTACTCAAGGTACTGATTCCAAACTCCACTGAAAATTATTCTCTTGTGGTTACTGATTCTCCTGCTATGAATGCTCCTCCGGAGCAACATATACTATCTGCTCCAAACATTGATAAAAGATTCAATTTGGTATCAGAGGAAGTCCAGAACTTGGCCACTTCCTCTAAAACCCTAAACTCTTTAAATCTGACAGTAGAAACTGACTCTCCCCCCTCTCCCACTCAACAAGTTGTAACTCCTTCCACCCCTGAACCTAACCCCCAATCTCCAGTTCCTAATGAAATGGAAAACCTATGTCTCAAAGAGTCTAATAAATCAGCCGAATCATCTGGAATCAAGGTTAACATACTGGAAGCTAAACACCAAACTAAAGAACCTGAAATCCTTTGTCAAGAACTTGCCAATCAGGGCACTATCTTAACAACTACATCAAATAGTGATGTTCATCACATTTATGAAAATATAGTTGTTAGAGATAACCGAGGGGAAAACTTCATTGAAATTAATGCTGGAATCTCCCCTCTTCTATCCTCAGATATAAAAAACAAAAATAAGGTAGTCTTCAATGAAGAACTTAATCTGACAATGAATACATTCAACTCAAGTTATAACTCTAAACCTGGAAATTTAAATGACCATCATACTCAAGTTTCACAAGATAATTTCTGTCTGAAATGGTAGCCTCTAAAAAATGGTTTACTGTGCTTTTAAGAGAGACTAACAGCGAAGATGAAACATCCAATGCTAAGTCTAGAAAGTACAACAAAAAGGATTACTCATCTACCCCTAAAATGGTTATAACATGTTCCTCTTTGTCCTCCAAACAATGATTTAAATGGATTTAAACCTATGTTGTTGGAATGTCAGGGGAATAGGTAACATAGCCTCATGGATCATAGTTAGAGATATAAAGCATATACACAACATATCTCTACTGGCATTAATTAAACCCATTATGGATAAAATCTACATAGATAAAACAGCCTTTGAAATTGGATTTAAAGGCCACTTTGCTTCTGATGGATGTAAAATTTAGCTTTTTTAGGATGAGAATGAAAAGATAGACATTTTATACACTCACACTCAATACATTCTTATCAGAATAACTCATAACTTTCTTGTCAAACCATGTCACATTGCCTTTGTTTATGCAAAACACTCACAAAAGGCAAAGGCTAAACTCTGGGATAACCTTCTGAAATTCAGAAATCTCCCATTAATGCTAATAGGTGACTTCAATGTGATAGAAAACCAATCACCCTTCTATTCCCAACCACAGTGTTATCTCATACTTTAGAACCTTTCCTCACTCTGGTGACTATATACCTCTCCCCACCTCAGGCAGTCTATTCACCTGGACTGGTATGAGGCCTAAAGGTAGAGCGTGGAAGAGGCTAGACAGGGGTATTGAAAACTCTAACTCTCTGAGTAACTACCCCTCTTAACATATCAATGTGCTAGCTATGACACAATATGATCACTCACCATTAGTTTTGTACATCAAATCCTCCAACAGGTTTACTAGTTCAAAGTCATTAAAATTTTTAAACCGTTGGATAAAGTACCCAACATTTACTGACATTGTGAGCCAAGCTTGGAGTATCAGAACTCATCTTAAAGGAATGTATAAATTTTCTTTTAAACTTAAAAACCTTAAGATGGCTCTTAAAGTTTGGAACAAGAATATTTTTGGGAACATTTTTGATAAAGTCAGAACTTGAGAAGAAAACTTCCTAAAAACTGAACTGGACTTGCAAAAACGGGAAAATGATAACAATGTGATTGCACATAATAAAGCTAAAGTAGAACTAAACCTGGCTTTAGCACAACAGGAAAGCTATTGGAGGAAAAAATCAAGACTAAAATGGTAGAAAGAGGGTGATGCCAACACAAAATTTTATCATAACACAGTTAAGGCCAAGCATCATCGATAACACATTGCCTCAATAAAATATTCAAATGGGAACTGGTTGGATAATCAAGAGGGGATCAGTTAAGAAGTTGTTTCCTTCTTTTCCAATCTTTTATCATATAAGAATATTGATCCTACAGATATTAACTCATATGTGCTTCTAGATAATATTCCCAAATTGATTACTGAAGATATGAACTAAAGTCTAACCCAGCCAATCACCATGGAAGAGCTCTTTAATTTAATCTCTTCCATGGAAAGTGATTCACCTCCTGGCCCTGATGGGTTCAATGGCAAATTCTTCAAAGCCTGGTGGAATATCCTTAAAACTAATCTTTTTCATATTGTTCAAGATTTTTTGGATGGTAACAATATCCCAAAAGCTATTTCCTCAACCCTGATTGCCTTGATTCCCAAAAAAGAAGTCTTTTCATCCTTTAAAAACTTCAAACCAATTAGTTTATGTAACTTCATAAATAAGATCCTCTCCAAACTGATTGATCACATATTGAAACCATTAATGCCTGCCCTCATCTCCCCAGAACAATCAGCATTTGTTCATGGAAGGGAATAAGCTGATAGTGTCTTGCTTATGCAGGAAATCACAAATGTTCTGAATTCAAAATCAAGAGGTCACAACATCATTTTTAAACTTGATATGATGAAGACATTTGACAGAGTTTCTTGGAAATTTTAATCAAATCATGTTAATGATGGGCTTTTCTGAACATTTGGTAAAAAATATAATGGGAAATCTAAAAGCCTCATTCTTCTCAATTCTTATAAATGGCAGTCCAAATGGCTTTTTTCAACCATCAAGAGGGTTAAAACAAGGAGATCCCCTTTCTCCATATTTTTTTATCTTGATGGCCGAGACTTTTACCAAAAATATTAATCTCTTATTCCAATATGCCAATTTAGAATACTATAAAATGCCTGAAAGTGTGACTAAAGTCACACACCTGTCATTTGCTGATGACACTGCAGTGTTTCTAAAATACTCAAACAGTGACATAAAAACATTAATATTCTTTTTAAAACTTATGAGAATGACGATGGACAGAAGGTCAATTTCAAAAAATCTTCTTTTATTTTTTCTGAATATGCCAGTCCAAGGATTAAGGGGATAATCCTAGTTGAAACGGGCAAGATAGAGGGGTCATTTCCTTTTAAGTACTTAGGGTTCCCAATTTATCTGGGAAGAAGCAAAAAAATATATTTTCAAAACCTCCTAGATACAGTTTCTTCTAAGCTTAACTCTTGGCGAAACAAAACCCAAAATCAAGCTAGAAGAATGGTTCTGATCAAGCATGTTTTATCTGCTATCCTTCTTCATTAAACCTACTAAAGGAATAATTGATAAACTCCATGTATTATTTGGAAAATTCTTTCGGAAAATCATTAACAAAGAACATGGAAGCAAGAAAGTTTGGAAATCATACACTAAAATGTGCTTTCTAGAATAAAAAAATGGACCGGACTTTAAAAATATTCACACTATGGTGTCCAGTTCCTCTTTCTAGTTGTGGTGGAAACTACAACTTGGAAAATCTCTATGGTCTCAGGTTATGTGGTCTTTACCCGAAAGTCAAAGAAAATATAAAACCTAGAAAAGAATTATCCAAATCTCTAATTTGTCTATGGACAATTCTTACCTCCAAGTTGGTTCAGGTGATGTTTCTGTTTGGTTCACTAACTGGACCAATTTAGGTACTCTGGCTTTTTTTTGGGAATCTCATGAACCTTTTCCAAATGAGGATGCTTTTATAAAGGATTACTTCTCTAATCAGAACCCCCTTCTGGCAAAAGGCGATCAATCCGCTCGCCCTCAGCGGCCCATACCAGCCCACACCCAAGCCATCGTATGAGAGGTAAATCACGGTAGCCCAGCACCAGGACCCATGGGCTTGGCATTGCCTCGGTGCGCACAAGGGAGCCTTGCAAAGCAATAACTCCCCACACTGCCGCTGCCGAGGATCGAACCTGGGATTATTGGCTTACCCACCCATGTCCCAACCACTGGGGTACACCCGTGGGTGTCAGAACCCCCTTCTGGAAAATATTCAACACGGTTTACTTGCATCATTAATAGAAAAGCTCTTAAATAGTAACTTAACCACATTTAATACCCAGATACTCTTATTTGAAAGCCTTAAGAGAATGGATTATTCTCTTTTAGTTCTGCATATGATCTTATTAGAGAAAGAAGAAGTATAATCCCTTCCTTAGGATTCTACCTTGTATAGTGGTTTGGTTCTTTTGGTGTGCAAGAAACAAGCAAATGTATGATTCAGTCACACCAAAAACTAAGCTTATTATACATACATTTTTAGATTAGTTTCAGGACATATTCAAAGTTCTCAATTTGGACTTTAAGTTCTCAGTTACTGCTGGAAACACTTCTCTTCTCTTTAATCTAAACATATCCTGTAAAAAGAGAAAACAGGAAAGTACAGTTGTCTGGCAATTCCCAAGGCATCTGAAGTTAAACTCAGATGGATCAGCATTAAAAAATGGTAAATCAGGGGCTGGGGTTATCATCAGGGATTCCCAAGGTTTAATGCAGGTTGTAGCTTCAAAATATCTTGGCTCAGGAACAAGCCTTATGGCTGAAATTAAGGCCCTGCAATATGGTTTGCAATTGGCACATCAACAAGGTTACTCTAATTTACAGGTGGAGTGTGATTCCCAACTGCTCGTGAAAATAATAAGATGAGATTACAGAATTCCATGGAAGTATTCACATGAAATCAGAGACATTTAGAAACTAATGAGTTTAGTGCAAGGAACAATCTCCCATGTCTTCAGAGAAACTAATAGTGTTGCTGAT
This sequence comes from Rubia yunnanensis, assembly GCA_037428765.1. Classification (NCBI taxonomy): domain Eukaryota; kingdom Viridiplantae; phylum Streptophyta; class Magnoliopsida; order Gentianales; family Rubiaceae; genus Rubia; species Rubia yunnanensis. Next base: position 17,783,136 of record CM075068.1, on the reverse strand, counting down.
GCCTTAGCCAAAACTGCAAGCTCTGATCAGGTAAACTCCATTTTTTTATTATAACAGTTTACCAAGAAACATCAAGGGATTGATTAGATTAGATGCAACTCTAATGCCTTAAACTAGACATGTTTAGTGGGACAACATACTGTTGTTTTCCTCTGTTTATGACATGTACATAAAGACTGAAGCATGTGGATGTTGTGCTCAATGTAGTCATAGCTGATGATGCTAATGTTGATGACGTTGCTGCTGATAATGATGTTATTGCTACCGTAGTTGCTGATAGATGCTTCAAACTCATCACTAAAGTTGTTGTTCCTCTCCAAAGCAACCACCGGCACACTGAGTTTAAAACTTAGAACTTGGCCAGTGCTATGGAGCATATTCTGAGTGAAAAGCAAAACTGTAGCTGCTGCTGTCATATAGTGAAACACTTATTGAGAGGTGGTTTTGCTAGGGGCTATTGTGGGAGGCCATCCCTTTATGTAAACACTAGGTGTGGATGTATAAAAATGGTAGGCAATAATAGACTCCGACATGGTTTGTTAGGGCAGGTCTTTTGTTTACATAGGGTGTGAACAAAGAGACCAGAAATGTTCTTGATGTACATAGCTTTCCACGAACTCTTTTCTGATGTACACTCTCTGACCTTTTTCGCATTTATTTTAGGCTTGGAGAGCCTAATATACACCACCTCACTACGGTGAGTCTTTAAACAAAAAAAATAACATCGCCCCGGGGATATTAACTGGCTTTCCGCAAAAATCATGACCAATTGGCAGAGAGGAGCGTATCACGCATCAATATTATTGCGCCATACAAAGATCTTCTACAACTGTAACACCACTTGATCCAACCACGATCTATGTTGTTCAAATGATAAAAACCTTAAAAACACAGACCTGGCAAACCCAAATTAATGGAAACCTAAAAAGAAAACTACAAACAAAATTGCAAACACACAATTTGAACAAACAAATCGAGAACAATACATCAACGTGAACGACTTGAACAATACATCATCGTTGAATAGCAATGGTAAAAAATCTAATTCAATAATCAATTATTTACTACAATTTACTTTTAGAAGATTTGATCATATAATAATCTAATCAACAAACTCCGTCTATTATATTTTACAAAAGTAACTCAAAAGTGTATTTTGACAATTATAATACTCTGAAAGATATCTAATGTGCATGTACACTACTGGAAAATGGGTACTTAGGCATCGGTTTGTGGTCTGGAAGACTCCAGAATCGGTGCTGACTTCATGTATGGCACCGGTATTTTAACAAAATTGGCACTGAATTTTATTCCCAACACCTAATTTTGGAAACTAGTGTCCGAAACCGGTGTCATACATAAGGAATAACACGGGTATCTTATATTGGTGTACACATAACCGCTGCTTGAACAGGGCAATTACTAATAAATAGTTTATTTGGCACCAAAAAAAAAAGAGGGAAACTAGTAGCACCGGTATTGATTGAATTTCAGCATCGGTTTATCTATAACAACAAACCGGTGCTCAAAATATTAATGTTCCCGGGTACTGTTGAAGGTTGAAAAACAAAGTACGTGCTCTGTTGCATTTAAGTCATCAGTTTATGCCTTAACATCACTGGTTTACAGACCAGTGCTGTGTACTTTGAAAAAATATCTCAGATTAGCCCTTGAGTTTGGTGATTGATTTTAAAAAAAATCAATCAAGGCAGCCATAAGCAGCTGCTTTTTTTATGGCGGCACCGGTTTTGATACATGCCAGCACCGATTTTAATACCGGTGCTGGCCCCTCAGAATTTGTTTTGCAAGTTTGTTCTCGAGTTGGGAGAAAATGCCAAAAAATTAATTCAACGCGGCCTCAAGCAACTGCATTTACTAGTTTTAGCATTGGTTTATGGGATTCATACCGATGCTAGTAAATTTAAGTTCTAAAATGTATACAGATCCACAGCGGGTTGTTCTTCCTTTTCTAAATTTTGGAGAGCAAATCCAATCTACCTTCCTCATCGCTTCAGATTCCCAAGCTCTCTAAAGTATTGGGGTGAGTTCTCTTTTAAACATTTCTCTTATATTCTACTAGATTATTAATCACGAACCCAAAGTTTTTGAAAAAATATTTTTTTTCAATGTTGGTTCACTTTGCTCTCCAACTTTTTTCGATGTTGCAATCATGTACATAAAGTTAATGTGTAATAACTACATATATGTATATACATTGTATTTGATTGACATGCATTGAGGGTTTGTTGATGTTCATGAAAGCAAGTATTCTATAGGTTTTTTTGTTACATGGTAGGTGTTTGTTGAAATGCCTCATTTGACATTGTAGAATATGGCACCAAAAACTCCTTACAAGAAGACACACAATGCATCCCCTTCATTTCCAAAGGTGCAATCCACTCGTGATCACCAGAGAAGAGGTTCATTTCAGAGCACACAAAGTTAATTGCACAAACGTACAGAACAAGGAGACATTTTATGAAGAGATGAATGAAAAATGCTCCCCCCTTTGAGAAACTATCTGGGCACTTGGGTGGGAGAAACTGTATGACACGCCTCCAATGTTTAACCTCAGCATAATGAGTGAGTTCTATGCTAATTTGCGGTGTGGTGGAAGGTGGACTTAGACATTATGTTGTAGGAAAATGGTAAAATTAACTAAAGAATCCATAAACAAGTAGTACGGGTTTCCAAATGTCCCCCTGGGGAAGATGAATTTCTTGTATTCCACTACTATACCGATGAGGGTTGGGATTTTGACGATCCCACATGATGGGAAATTGCGAGGACGATAACTAGGGAAGGAACCGATGTTGAGTCTATTGTGAAACCAGGTTGGAAAAAGATGCCAAAGAAGCTACTCACTCCCAAGATGAATGGATGATACTACTTCGTAGCATCCAGAATTAACCCCGTCACAGTGAACACTGAGGTTCATAGTATGAGGCTGAGACATCTGTTCGCCATTAAAAAAACTCCGATGGAATTTGGGTAAGCAAATCGTGAACGAGTTGAGATATGTTGCAGAGAGAACATATTGTTACGGTTTCTGCAGCCTAATCTCTAAATTGTGCACAAAAGCAGGTTTCCCTCACTATCCGCACAACATACACGAGCATCCAATGGGTAAGATTACAACTGAATCTTCAAATTTCCTCAGGACAATGTGGGTCCTACTTTGAAATCTAGAGTCACGGTGTTGGAGGTGAGTGTACAAAGTCTACTGACGGAATCACAATATCAAAGTACCTAGTGAAATCACATGGGAAAGGTTTTTCAATACCAGTTCTCAGACCCCATGAAAGCAGTTGGACCTTTCCCTACATATCCAGGCCCGAGAGTTGGGCAGAAAGACGTTGAGACCAGCTCAAAAGATGCATAGATATCGGGTGAAGAGCCATTTGCTAGATATTATTCATGAATTTCAATGCTCATTGTCTTTATAATACTATGGTTTTTGTAGTGATTATCATTTGGAGTATGGCTTGATACAATTTATGTTATTTTGCAGACAAAATATAGTTATTATCCACTACTTCGAGGATTATCATGCTTTTACATTAAATTTATGGTATTAAAGAAATATGATTTTTCGTTTATATTTCCAAACCTTTTTTCAAAATTTAGTATAGGACAGGTACTACTGCTTTTAAATTTATAAAATGAAAAATTCCATTATTTATAATTCATTTATTTAGGATATAAAAACAAGAATCACGTGTTTCAAAATCAATGCTTAGGGGAAACTTAGTTTTGGGAAACACTGCAATTTCTAAAAATGTAGCACTTGTTTTCTATGATACGTTTTGATGATGTTCCATTTACCCAATCAAGTAATAATCGCATAGCTATGATCATACAATACTTAATTGCACTATTGAATCGCCAATTTTGTGTTTCAACAATTCCAAGATTCTTGGAAGGACCTAAGTGCAAAAGGCAAAAACTTCACTCGGACCTCTAAATTCAATTCCGCTCGGATGCAATCCTACACTGTGGGACCCAAAAGTAAATTCCTAGAATGAATCATAAAAATGTTTCATATTTGGTGGAAATAACAGACAAAGAAAACGTCCTGTTTGGACTTCCTAACTTCTAAGTCATTTAGAGTTAGATACTCTAGCACATATACTAGCGCTTTACCAAATTCTATTAAAACATGACATTCTTTTTAAAAATATATATTAATCCAAGAATACACAACATGGTGTTATTTGGCTACAAAAATGTGTTGTTGAGTTTTGGGTAACAATGTTATTTTAACAAAGTTCTCATTGGAGGGTTTTCGGGGATCCACCGGACACAATTTTGAAACATGAGCTCTATTGAATATTGAATTGAATATTTTTTAGTCCAATTGCATATAAAAAAAATGGACAAAACTATCCCCCTCGAGAGAGACTTCAATTGAACATTGCAAAATAGTAGAGCCGAAAATCAGCACCGGTTAGGTGTGTTGATTAACCAGTGCTAAGATTTTTGGGTGTACAAGATAAAATATTGGTCTATTCCCGGGCGGGAAATTCAAATTTTTTTCATTTCATTTTTGGCACTGGTTCATCTATACCGTAGGCACTGGTATCATGAAACAACGCTAGGATTTTACCGTGCATCGGGAATAAGCAGCTCCACGGAGCTGCTTCATCGGTGTTTTGGCACCGGTTGTTCTTTCTAGCACCGTTTCATTAGCCGGTGCTCCGCAGTTGGACATAATTTTATATATCTGCTCTCGGTAGCAAAAAAATAATCACCCACGCAGCATCAAGCAACTGCTTAAACCAAAAGTTAGCACTGGTTTAGGGACTAAAGAGCACCGGTCAAATTAATTAATAAAGTGCCCATCTTGGTTTCATCTGAACCATTTATTTCTACGTGTATTTAATATGAACCATTCAAAATTTGTCTTAAAAAAGTAAACTTAAAACCCTAAGTCTAATCCTCTTCATTGTCCTTTCATTCTCCTCTTTCTACCCCCTTTCCGTCCACTCCTTCCTACTCCACCACCTCTCCATTACCGCTGCCGCCTCCCACATCTACATATCTCCATATCCGGTTCTTAACTCCGCCTGACACCACCTCTCCATACCCGCTACCCAACCTACTTAACACCACATCTCTGTCTCCGCCGCCTAACACCACCTATCCATATCCGACGATGATGACCCTTTATCTGCCCTCCCCGTTCCGCACCATCCCCGAGGGGAAACATCTTCTCCGCGTAGGTACTATATGTGTTGGATTTTGTTTTTTTTTCCTTCTGATTTTTTGGGTGTGTTGGATTTTGTTCATGTTATCTTTCAAGGGGTGTGTGGGATTTTTTCCATTTTGCTGATTTTTGGGGTGTGTGAGAATTTGTTCATTTTGTGGTTCGATTGAAAGTGTATTAGATATAATAATATAGTTTATTGTGCATGGTTTGATGCTTAGGTGTTTGTCCTAAAATATATTTTTTCCCATGTGATTTAGATGAGTGTGTCATGTTTAGTTGTTTGTCATAAAATTTGTATCATGCTATAAAATATAAGATATATTGTTGATTGTGTTATGTTGAAGTGTGATATAGTTGATTGTGTGATTTTATAGTTTTTCTCATAGAACTGTGGAGATATAATGGAGGTGAGATATGTAACGGTGATTTTCTATTTAACTATGTACGACGTTGAAGGTTTTTTCTAAAACTAATGTGATATAGTTGATTGTAGGATGTTGAAGTGTTTATGGTATAGTTTTAATTGTCTCGAACAACTACAATGTTTTGAATGAATGATGAACTAGATTAAGACTTACAAGTTGTTTTGCTTGTTTTGATAATTTTAGGTTGATATTTAAATTATGGAGATGTTGCAGTCTATCAGCCTTAGTCTATCATCATTTAGACATTTTTAATCATTTTCTTTGACAAATCGTAGTGTGCACAAACTTAATTGAACAACTAAGGCTGAACAGTACCTCTAAAAATCTTATTCTTGTGGTTAGTTGACATATTAAAAATTAAACGTTTCTTATTCTTACTGATTGATTACTTTCACGTTATTAATCATTAAGTTATTTTGTGCACAATAGATATTCCCCCCCGGAAAGAGGAGCGTACAATGACAAGGAGATAATAGACGTCACGGACACAAGGTGTGAAGTTTGGGTGAACGTGTCTTCCTAAAAATCCAAGACTTCGGTGGACCTAGTGTATTTAAACGTGTATTTGATTGGGACACATTTACCTTTTTTCTTAAATTATATCATATTGATGGGTTGTTTTTCTTCCACATAAGATTCTTACTTTTCAAATGTTCTTGCTTAGTATCAATTTAATTTTTATATTGTGATCTTGTCTTTTCTAAGTTTCTTCTATGATTTTTCCTTGGGTTTCAATTCCGGGAGGGCCTGGAAAAATTTAAAAGGAAATTGCAAATTTTAAAAAGTGAGCACCGGTTTTACAAATATTACTACCGGTGCTTAGACATCCATCCCCAAAGCAAGAACACCGAAAAATCAAAAACAAACTGGTGCTAGTATTTCTCATCTGTCTAGACCAGTTTATGTTCGTATACCGGTGCTACGAAAGAACTTGTAATCATAAACAAATATTTGCCAGTCAGTACCAGCATCTTAAATGCCGGTGTTGTAATAAAAATTTCCAGCACTGGTTTTATTTTCCGGTGCCATAGTAACTACGTTTCAACACCACCCTACTTAAGCACCAATCGACTGGAGGCACGAAATACCGGTGCCATAGGGGGGTTCCTGCAGTAGGGGTCCTTGCAGTAGTGTAAGGTCTTATTCTCATTTACAACTAAATTGATCTATATTAAAATTAAGTACATAAGAGTAATAAAAGTAATAAATTAAAATTAAAACAAAGCCTTATGTTAGAGACTCTAACTATTAGACGGGACCATATTTAATTAATATAACTAATGATATATTGTTTGCATTTATGGTAATGGGGGTTCTATAAATTTAAAAATATTTGAAATATATATTAAAATAAAATAATTATAATTATAATTTATTATTTATAATTTATAAAAATAAATTTTCATATTTAACAAAACACACCCATAAACTAAATTAATTAATATTAAACTAAGATTTTATTAAAGTGAATACATGCTCTGTTTCTTTAATATTGACACACATTCTAATTTGAGATGTATTTTTTATGTTGACACTTTCTAATTATGAAAAATTTAAAGTTATTACGTCCACTTATTTTACTTTTCCTTCTTTCATTTCAATTTCAACCATTCATTTTAGCATATCCCAAATTATAATATCCAAAAGTGAGGTATTGGTAACATAGGAACAAAGGTAATATAATCAAGAGTATAAGGATCTGTTCCAAAGTTTTAATGGAAAGACTTAAAGCTCTAATGCCCAAACTCATTTCTCCACACCAAACAGCTTTCCTTAAAGGTAGAGACATCTCAGATAATGTCATCTACCTTCAGGAAATGGTAAGATTTCTGAATAGGAAGCAAAGAGACCCCAATTGCATTGTCAAACTAGATCTTAAGAAGGTTTTTGATAGAGTTAAGTGGTCTTTTCTAAATTGTGTCCTTGCTAAATTTGGATTTCATGCTAAATTCATTTTTTCCATTATGAAGAACCTATCACAGGCATGGTTCTCTATTTTAATAAATGGTAAGCCTGTTGGATTTTTTCAATCTACAAGGGGTATCAAACAGAGTGACCCCCTCTCTCCTTTTCTATTTAACATTTTTTCTGAGGCATTTACCAGGAGTTTAGCTTTTATTTTTCAGAATGGTAAGTTGGCATACTATGACCTTCCAGGTAATTCTCTCCAAATCTCACATTTATCTTATGCAGATGACACTGTGGTTTTTTTAAAAGCTGGTAATCAGTCATTGATTAGATTTAAAGCTTTTCTGTCCAAATTTGAAGATGTTACTGGTCAAAAGATAAATTATAGTAAAAGTGACATCTTCATTGGAAAACATGCCTCTGTTCACACAGTTAACAATATAAAGAGGATTCTAGGTATGAAAATTGGGAGTTTTCCTTTTACATATCTGGGAGTTCCTATTTTTACTGGGATTGCACAAAAAATCTTTTTTCAACCACTACTTGAACAGATAGATAGTAGGATAGGTAGCTGGAAAAATAAGTGGCTCTTTACTGGGGGGAAAATCACACTCATACAGTCATGCATCTATTCTATTCCTCAGCATATATGGTCAGTTCTAAAACCTAGCAAAGAGATCATTTCTGTCATAGAAAAAAAACTCAACAGATTTTTTTGGGGGTCTAATGATCTAAAACCTAAAAGAACATGGAGGAAATGAGACGCTCTTTGCTTTTCGATTAATCAAAATGGTCTAGGTTTCAGATCAATAACCACCATAATAAATACATGCTCAGTTAAGCTATGGTGGAAATATCAAAAGGTTGAGGCTTTATGGACTCATCTTGTTGCATCACTGCCACCATCTTCTAGGTTTTCTCCTAACTGGAAGAGGATTTGTTCCGTTAATGCTTGGGTAGAATCTAATTCTAGAGTGATAGTTGGTAGAGGTGACTGTAATTTCTGGACATCGAATTGGTTAGATATAGGTCCCATTATGGATCTCTGTGATCAAAACCTTGTTGATATCTCTGCTGCCTGTACAGTCTCAGAGTTCATCTCAAATAAATCAAGTTTGCTTCAAAACATTTCTCCTGTTCTACCCTCTTATGCTATCTCTCTTTTACAGGAAGCAAAGCTCTCAATACACAGAGGTGATAGGCTCATATGGAAACCTGGAATCAGGGGTGAGTTCTCATTTAAATCCACTTATCTCTTGCTCAGAACCCAGAGAGGTACTATTGCTTCTATTCAACATCTTTGGAGTTCTAGAATTGAAAAGAAAATCTCTATTTTCATGTGGAAATTGATTAACTCATATCTACCTTTTGATAATGTCCTGCGAAAAATGAGATTTTGTTTGCCTTCCAAATGTTGTATGTGTAATAATCATGAGGACTCTCTGGATCACTTCTTTAATTCCTGCATTTTTGCTGTGCAAGTTTGGAAAAATGTCCATCAATTCATGGGAATCAGGGACAGATCTTTCTCATCTATATGGGAAAGACTATCATGCTATCTCACTTATCCTGGTTTGAGTTCTTTGCATTCAATAATTATTCGAACTGCTTCCTTAATAACATGTTGGAACCTGTGGAAAATGAGGAATAAATGTTTATATGACTCTGCCATGCCATTAACAGATTTAGTACTCACTCAAACAAGGGATCAAAGTTTCTATACTTTTAGTACTAAACCTGTTTTTATAGCCTCTACTATTGATTTAAGCATTGCTGAACACTCCTTTTTACCTCTGATCAAATCTACTCCAAAGCCTAAAATTTTCAAAATTGCTTGGACAAAGCCATGTAGGGGTTACAAAATTAATGTTGATGCTGCATGGTGTTGTCATTCTAACATGTGTGGACTTGGTATGATTATCAGAGATAATAGGGGTAGTTTCATAGCTGCTCATACTAAATATACACAGGCCAATTCCCCTCTGGAAGCTGAGCTGAAAGCAATTCAGTTTGCTTTAGATAAGTGTGCAGGATACTCTTCACCTGTTTACATGGAATCGGATTGTCTAAATGCAGTTCAATTTGTTCTTGATCCCCTAAATGCACACTGGAAATTATTCCAGTTAGCTGATGATATTCACCAACTTCTGAGTGATATCAACCTAGTGCATATTCAGAGACAAGCAAATCTGGTTGCTGATTCACTTGCAAAAGCTTGTCTCAGAGCTCAGACTAGTACCCTGTTTAGATTTCAAATGCTTTCCAATACTATTCAAGGTTTAATTAGGCTAGATCAGATAGGTACACCTTCATTAAGGATGGTACAATGAATGGATGCCACTGATTTGAACTGTTATTTGTAGGTTGAAACTTCATCAAACTGCTGTGTACAATGCACTGGATGGCATACGGATCGAAGGACTTCACTTGCCGATGGCTTCACTTGCTGGATCATTTGCTGTATACTGATGGCTTTTTCTACTAGTTAAGGATAAGCTCTTTAGTCTATTTGGTGTGCTTTTGACTGACTTGTGTTTCGTTATTACGATTCACTAAAAAGTTCGAAGATCTTCTCCAATAGACTAATAGTTTTTGTAATCCTCTAACTATTAACTACTTACCCTACATTATTTTGGAAGCAACAATAGTTGCTTCAAGAGCTTATGGCTCACTCTTGTATATCTCAACTAAGCCATGGCTTCATCTTTTTCTTTCTGTTTTAAAAAAAAGATTTAAGCCTAAGGTGGGTAATAAATGTGACATAGTTGTATCAAATGGTTATACAGTTGTAGATGATCCATGTTTGACATATTGATGTATGATACATTGCTCTCTACTAAGTGATCATAATTTTTGCGAAAGTGAGTTAATATCCCTTGAAGCGATGTTATAGTTTTTGTTGGATCTCTAATTAGTAATAATACCGACGATCAGTTTATTTAATATATAATTTAGATATTCTTGCAATGTGTTAGTTATTGCTAGATACTAGTTATGTTGAATGTCAATTCTAATTAGTGTAATTGGGCTTTTTCAGCATGATTTTCTAAAACAAAAAAAGGAGTGAAAAATTTAGATATTCTTGCAATATGTTAGTTATTGTTAGATACTAGTTATGTTGAATGTCAATTCTAATTAGTGTAATCGGGCATTTTCCAGCATGATTTTCTGAAAGAAAAAAAGAAGAGAAAAGTGTATTTTTAACCCTATGTTTTGTTCGAAAGTGGAGGTAAACCTTGTAAAATCTAAAGGGTAATATGCAGATATAACCCTATATGTTGAGAAAAAGTGCAAATATAACCCTGAGTTATTTTTTAGTGTAAATATAACCCTATCTATTACACATATGTGCAAATATAACCCTAAAGCCACTATTCCGGCATTGACTGACCATTTCCGGCCATTGATCGACCAGAAATGACCAAAATGCCCTTCTAACCTAATACAAAATTTTAAATGACAAAAATACCCCACCACCAATCCACCACAACCAATCTGCCACCACCACCAATCCGCCACCACCAATCCACCACCACTAATCCGGCCGCCACCAACTGAGCCCATCCCCGCCACCACTACCTGAGACCACCTGAGCCCATCCCTGCCACCACCACCTGATCCCATCCCTGCCGCTACCACCTGGGCCCATCCCCACCGCCACCACTAGGCCCCATCCCTGCCGCCACCACCTGACCCCATCCCCGCCACCACAATCACCACCAATCTGCCACAACCTGAGCCTATTTCTCTGCTTGAAAATCAAGACCCATCCCCTAGCCCTGCCTCCTCAATCAACCAGCCCTAGTCCACTATGAACAAAAATTTCAGTAGTTCCACAGATTAAGCAATTTAAGAAACACCTGGTATCTTCGTTTATTCTGGGACACAACATGTCAAGCGTTGACTTCCGTCGTGGCCCAACTCCAATGCCACTAGGCTTCCGCCACCACCACCCAGATCCGCCTCCGCCGTGGCCCAACCTAAGCGCCGGCACCACCGACCCCTTCCCAATCAAAGCCCACCACTGCCACCATTCGAATGATGCTCCGCCACCCCTGGCCACCACGAACACCACCTCCCGCCGCTCCGTCGATCCGCCTCCGCCGTGGCCCAACCCTAGCGCCGGCACCACCGACCCTTTGCCAATCAAAGCCCACCACTGCCACCATTCGAACGACGCTCCGCCACCCCTGACCACCACGAACACCACTTCCCGCCGCTCAATCGATCCACCTCCGCCGTGGCCCAACCCTAGCGCTGGCACCACCGACCCCTTCCCAATCAAAGCCCACCACTGCCACCATTCGAACGATGCTTCATCACCCCTGGCCACCATGAACACCACCTCCCACTGCTCAGTCGATCCGCCTCCGCCGTGGCCCAACCCTAGCGCCGGCACCACCGACCCCTTCCCAATAAAGCCCACCACTGCCACCATTCGAACGATGCTCCGCCATTGATCGATGCTCCGCCACCCCTGGCCACCACGAACACCACCTTCCACCGCTCAGTCGTTCTTTAGATTCTCGGGTCGAGTCGGATTCTCTAGGAATCATAATACAAAAAAGAAATCCGTGGTTCACAAAGGTGAAGACAGAAATGGGAATGTGAAAGCAGAGGTCGGTGGTGAAAACAGAGGAACAAAACACCATCTCCGCCCATTCTCCTTTCTGCGCCACAAAGGAAGGAAGGAAAGAGAAGAGAAAAGGAAGGAAGGAAAGAGAAAAGGAAGGAGAATGGAGCGGAAGGAGAGAAGAAACAGCAGAGAGGGAAGGAGAATGGAAGGAAAGGAAAAAGGAAAGAGAAAAGAGGTATTAATGTCATTTCAGAAATGGAGTTTTTCAGTTTTTTTTTAAAAAAATCATCAGGGGCAAATCGATCATTTCACTGTATTCCAGCCTCAAACCGGCTAAAAAGGTTATATTTGCACATAACCTGGATAGATAGGGTTATATTTGCACTTTCGAATAGCGCAGGGTTATATCTGCACTTTCTTCAATTATATAGTGTTATATTTGCACTTCTATCAAATCTAAAAGTGTAAATATAACCATGGACTTCGTTGACCAAAATGTCAACAGTCAAATTAACCAAAACTTGGTGAATGACCATAATACCCTCAATTTTAAAAATTCAAAAAATAAAATGAAAATGGAAAGACAAGAATAACCCTCCCTCCTTTTCTCTTTTCACTCAGCCTCACCTTCCCCCTCTGCCGATTCTCAAACCCCTCCGTCATGAACTCACCTCTCTCACCCTCACCTTCCCCGTCAATTATCATCTTGATTCTTTTCATTCTTCATCTTGATTCTCCATCTCCATCTCGATAGGTAGGGTTATGTCCTCCATTCAATTTCGTTTCAAATTTCCAAGTCTACATTTAATTTTGTCAAATTTTCTCCCCCATAATCACTCCCTTTTCATGAATCTTGGCTACCAATGATGATAGAAGTTGAAAATTTCTTCGGACTGAAGAGATCTTCAAAGACATCAATGGGCAATCCCTCAACGATAAAAATTATATTTTTATCTATTTATATCAGTGTTCAATTATCTCTCAGTTTCTTTCATAGTTTAAGAAGCCATTTCTAATTCACCGATTTGTTCTTCTATTTGTTGGTTATCTAAAAATTCAGTTTGTGCTTTGCACTAGCTAGAGATAACCTGCAGGCTTCTTCTGAAGTTTCAATTTTCAATTTTTGATTCTTCAATATCCAGGTTTTATCTATCTTACTTAATTAATTGGTTTAATTTTTTTTGGAACAATTGCAAATTAATTTTTTTATCGTTTGAATTTGGTGGCACAGTGTAAATTTTTTTAAAATCTTTTATCTTTTGAATTTGTATAATTATTGAGTTATGCCTCTTAGGAAATATGACTCTGGTTGTGAAAAGCATAAAAAGAAAAAGAATTAAAGAGTTAACTCAATCTCAAAGAGGAGCTCTTGATAAATTTGTCATAAAGAAACCACATGTTCTTGTAGAAAATAAAAATGAAAATAATAATAGTGATATGGGGAATGTAGACATTTTGAATGAAAATTGTTCTAATGTTGATGCTGCTAATGTGCTTTTAAATGAGAATCATAGTACTAGCGATGATGAAAATAATGAGAATGAATATGATGATTATCATCCCAATGATAATGAGAATGTTGAATTGTGCTATGATAGTGAAAATAATGATAATAGGACTATTGGGGATAATAAAGTGAGCGAAGCAAACCAATCTGAAGAGTTTTATAGATTTGATCCTGTTTATCCAAGAAATTGGGATTCTCTTGATTCTAAAATGATAGATATTTTAGTAGTCAAAGAACCTAAAAGAGATTTATCTATTGTCAAAGTCCCCAAATATAGGTATTCTAAACTGATCAGATGTAAAACCCACAAATAATTGTGGTTGTGTGTATTGATATATAGTAAGTACATAGGGTATACAAGCCTAAACAAATATGGAACATGACATACACAAAACCAATCTGAAAGGGTATTCCTTTCTTAAGCGAAGCATAGGACTGGTCGTAACAAAAATCTTGGAACGTAGAAACTCAAACTAAGGACGGGATGAACCCTTCGTAAAGATGTCAGCAAGCTACAAGTCCGTAGAAATGTGAGCAACCTTGAGCTTGCCAGAAGACATCAATTCATGCACAAAATGATAGTTAATATCAATGTGCTTAGCTCTCTTATGAGAAACTGGATTCTAAGCCAGAAAGAGAGCACTATTATTATCACATAGCAAAATGGGTGGGGCACGCATCGTCACACGTAAGTCCCGAAGAAGATTCATCAACCAAGCCAACTCTGCATCAGTATTTTCCATAGCACGGTACTCCAATTTTGAACTAGAACGAGAAACTTTAGGCTGCTTCTTAGCACTCCAGGAAACCAAGTTGCCACCAAGGAAAATGACATAACCATATATAGACCTACGAGTCTCTATACAACGAGCCCAATCAGCACTGGAGTAACCCAAAGCTGGTAAAGCAGAGGAGTTTGCGCGAAAATGAAGGCCACAGTGGAGCATACCACGTACATAGCACAAAATACGAGTGACAGCTTGATAATGGTCATCAGTAGGAGCCTATATATACTGACTAACCATATTCACAACATAGGACAAGTCGAGATGTGTGATTGATAAATACTGTAGCGCACTAACCAATGAATAATAAAGTTTGGGGTTTTCGAACGGCTTATCTAAAGAGCTGGACAGTTGCAAAAAAGTCACAAATGGAATGGAAACTAGCGCCGAATCTTGCATGCCCACTCATAGTAAAATGTCCTTGGCATGCATGGCTTGGCCAAGGAATAAGTCATCGGAAGTACGAACAACCTCCAGTCCCAAAAATACTGTACAGTGCCAAGATCGGTAATCTTAAATTCCTGATTAACTTGATCAATAAACTTCAGAATAAGATGACCATTTCCAAGTAAGAATAATGTCATCAACATAAACCAATAAATAGAGCAAAGAAGCACCCCGTGAGAAAACAAATAAGGAGATATGTGAAGAACTACATACAAAGCTCATAACAATAAAAAAAGAACTGAAATGCTGAAACCAAGCGCGAGGAGCTTGCTTCAAACCATAAATGGCCTTGCGTAAACGACAAACATAATCAGGACGCATAGGGTATTTGTATCCAGCAGACTGCTCCATGTAAAACGAAGAATCAAGAATTCTATTTAAAAAAGCATTCTTCACATAAAGCTTTCGCAATGGCCAATTGTGATGAACAACAATAGATAAAACAGTATGAACAGTAGAAGCCTTCACCACGGGACTAAAAGTAGGATCATAATCAAAACCAAGCAATTGCAAAAAAACCCTAAGCAACTATCCTTGCTTTGTGTCGGTCAAGAGAGCCATCCTATTTATAATACAATCGGTAAACCCATTTTGATACAATAACATTTACATGTGAAGAACGAGGGACCAGTTCCCATATCTGTTGAGTGCGTAAGGCATCTATCTCTGAGTCCATAGCAATAACCCATTCAGGATCCTTGATAGCCGAGCGATAACTTTGGAGCTCGGTCTTAGAAAATAAAGCACTCAGTAAATAAGAAATATCATATTCAGAAAAATCCTTGTATCGTAGAGAACCAGTGCGCAGGCGAGTAGTCATCGAATGTCAAGAGGAGGGACTCACAACCGGTGAAGCCATGGATCCCGAGAATGGCGTGGAGGCCTTAGGCGGAAGGCATGGAACCCAAGGTGGTCGGCAGTAGCCCAGTAGGTGGCTCTGATGATGGCACTGGAGAAGCAGGTGCGACCGATGAATTTGGTGAAGATGTCAAAAATTGTAGAGGCGGTGCGTGGCGTACACGTGAGGCCGGGGTGGCCGGTGCCGGCGCGTGAGTCAGTGGCGGCGGCATCATTGGTTGTGCTAGCAGCACTGGCAGTTGTTGGACACGCTGCTGGTCACCCTGTGGCAAATAAATGTAATTTTCTGAAGAAGCCTGAGCTTCCGGTACAGTTGGAAAATTGGAATATTCCAAAATAATGAATGGTTGTGCTGTAGAAGATGACTCAAACACTTCTGATGGAACCGACGAAGGCTCCAAAAAAAATCCAGTGATGAAGAATCTGTAACAGTGCTAGTACGGGTAGCTGGAAAAAACTCATCAAACCGAGCATGGCGAGTGATGTACTCCTTTTTTCTAAGAAGATCAAGACATCGATAACCCTTTTTCTGAGAAATGTATAAAAAAAACAAACAATACATACTCCAAGGGTCTAGTTTATGCACATCATAGGGTCTCAAATAAGGAAAAGCTCGACAGCTAAATGGATAAAATTTGGAGTAGTCAAGGGTAGTGCCAAAAATAATAGAGAGTAGAGACTGTCCAGATAAAATCGAAGTAGGCAGTCTGTTGATGATGTAGACCACCGTAGAGAAAGTATAATACGAAAATGAAAGATGAAGGCCAGAATGAAAGAGCATCGACAAACCTATCCCCATAATATGACGATGCTTCCTCTCTGCACGACCATTTTGCTTAGGAGTGTAAGGACAGAAAAACTGGTGATCGGTGAGAATGGCTAGTGGGCACGGCCAGGATCAGAGTTTGAAGGAAAAAGGATTTAGGAAATTTCACGAAAGAGCCGGAGAATTTTTAGAGAAACCTAACTGATCCCATGATAGAATGTAAAAACCCATAAATAATTGTGGCTGTGTGTATTGATATATATATATATATATAGTGAGTACAAAGGGTATGCAAAACCTAAACAAATATAGAACATGGTATACACAAAACCAATCAGAAAAGGTTTTCCTTTATTTCTGTTGTTCTCGTTTACTGCTCCTGTTCACGCATGAAATTTAGATTAATCGTCCACTGCTATTCACAATCTTGATGTGTGTTTGGTGTGATCTAATTTATCTTTCATGTTTGGGTTTGTTCTACTTTTTCCTGATGCCGTCAATTATGATTCCATCGTTGATCAACTGCATCACCATCAAGCTTGATGGTTCCAACTCCTCTCATTGGCGCACTCAGGTTACTTCCATTTTTTTGTACTGTCAATTTGATTGGTTTTTTTGATGGATCTGCCATGTGCCCTGATCCCCCTGCGAGCTTGACTTCCAATGAATCCGATGGCAAGGCTTCTGAAGAGAACAAGGCTCGTGATGCTTGGATCCAGCAGGATCAACTGGTCCAAGCTGCTCTTTCTCATCTTTGTCACTGGCTATAATGTCAGTAGTTGACGATATGGTCATTGCTGCTTAGGTATGGGATTTTTTAGCTACTAAATACCATAATAGTTCTTGTTCTTGTCACCTTTTTGTTTGTGATCGTCTGTACATTGTTCGCCAAGATGACCATTATGTTCAGGATTATTATTCTCGCTTTAAGGACATTAATGATGAACTGAGTGTACTTAAACATCCTCTTCATGATGAGGACTATACTGCTATTTTATGTCTTGGTTTGAGCCAACACTTCTCTGTGTTCTCTAATTTTTTCATGTTGAGAGATCCTTTACCACCTTTATACTCTACTGTTGCAGATGCTGAGGCTTTGGAGTTTCATCTCAAAGCTCGTTTATCAACTTCTAGACCAGCACCTGCTGCCTTTTCTGCTAGTCAACAGGCATTCGGACAAGCTAACTGTAGCAGGGAAGGCCACGGTAATGGACAAGGAAGGGGGAGAGGCCGTGGCCGTGGTGGTGGCTGGAATCTGTCACCGGCCATCGGTCTTCCATCCGCATTGAATAGCTGTAGTGGTGGCACCTACGTCTGCCAGTGGTGTCGTCATCCTGGTCATCTTACTGAATTCTGCTACAAGCTATACATGTTGGTCGCGATGATATTGCAAATACTGCATACACGGCTCAGCCACAGTACTATCAGCAAAATAATGCAATTCCGAATTGGTACATGGATTCTAGTGCTACTAATCACATGACTGCTTCTGCATCCAACCTGGATAGCGTTGCTCTTTGTAATGGTAATCGTTGTGTTTATTTTGGAAATGGTGCCTCTTTGCATATTTCCCATATTGGCAATTCTCAGATTTCTAATTCCCTTACTTTATCTGATGTTTTGGTTGTTTGCCACATCACCAAAAATTTATTATCTATTGCTAAGTTCACCAGGGATCTAAATATTGTTGTTTGTTTTGATGACAATGTTTTCACTATTTAGAAAAAGATTACCATGGAGCTTGTAGGCCGAGGACACAGTGAGGGAGGTCTCTACATTTTAGATTATGGTGGTGTTGCTTTAGTGTCTTTTGTTAATGCAAATAAAGCCAACGCCTCATTTGAGCTCTGGCATAATTGTTTAGGACATGTTCCTTTTAATGTAATTTATGCTTTAAGTAAGACCGGTAGTTTGTTAGTCACTAGTTTGCTGCCTAAGCCTCATTTGTGTTCTTCTTGTGAGCAGGCAAGGATCATTCTTTTAATGATAATTTAAAACAAGCACCACGCGTACTTGATTTAGTTTATCGTGACCTCTTGGGACCCTCACCTGTTGTCTCTCGCACTAAGTACATTTATTATGTCATTTTTATTGATGATTTCTCTCGGTTTACTTGGCTATTTCCTCTTCGATGAAAGTATGATTTTGTGGAGGCATACATTCAATTTGAAGATCTTGTTGAGAATCAACTCTCTACCACCATCAAGGTATTTCAAAGTAATGGTAGAACCAAGTTTGTAAATCATCGCATGCAGACTCATTTTGCATTTAAGGGCATTCATCATCAGCTTTCCTATCCTTACACTCCTAAGAAAAAATGGTCGTGCAGAGAATAAGCGTCATCATATTACGGAGACAGGTTTGTCGATGCTCTTTCATTCTGACCTTCATCATTCATTTTGGTATGATTCTTTCTCTACGGGGGCCTACATCATCAACAGACAGCCTACTCCAGTTTTATCTGGTCAGTCACCACTCTCTATTATTTTTGGCACTACACTTGACTACTCAAATGTTCATCCTTTTGTCTTTCAAGTTTTTCCTTATTTGAGGCCTGATGTTGTGCATAAACTGGCCATTCATAGTATGTCTTGTATATTTTTGGGATACAATTCTTAGTACAAGGGTTATCGATGTCTTGATCCTCTTACAAAGGAGTACATCACTCGCCATGCTCGGTTTGATGAGTTGTTTTTTCTAGCTACCCGTACTAGCAGTGTTACAGATTCTTCATCACTGTATGTTTCTACCTTTTTGGAGCCTTCGCTGGTTCCATCAGAAGTGCTTGAGCCATCTTTTACAGCACATCCACCCATTATTTTGGAATATTCAAATTTTCCAACTGTACCAGAAGCTCAAGGTTCTTCAGAAAATTACATTTGTTTGCAACCTAGTGACCAACAGTGTGTCCAACACCAGCCAGCGCAGCTAGCATAGCCGCCACCGCCGACTCACGTACCGGCCATACCGGCCGCAAGTGTACACCACAGATACCGGTAGAGTAGCAGTGGGAAAATAGAGATCAGAAACAGAGATGGCGAGCAAACAGAGGTTGGATTTGCAAAGAAGAATAGATCCTGCATTTTCAAGTTCAAGATTTGGTTCTCGTTCTTGGTTTTCTCACCATCGATCGCTCTATTTTGTGCCATCTTCTCCAGCATTTTTGCAGCTCGCTAGCCAGTCTTTCCTTCAAATTCACACGCTATCCAGGAGCTTCCAGACGCACGTGTAGCCAAGCCCGCATGATCCATATGCGCGCTAACTCCCCTGCCGTACATGTTCTCACGTGCCAGTCCTAAGCTTTGTTTAGCTTAAGTGTGTCCTTTACCATCATAGCATCTTATTTATTCTTATTTAAAAAAGAAGTTATGGATTCTTTTGTTTGACTCAAGTGTCAATGGTGTCACATCTCGGGTCATGTTGCTTCTTCTTGCCCCCAAATTACACGATGAATGGTACCAGTTGCAGTGTCAGTAGTGTAAGAAATTTGGTCATTTTGCCTCAACATGTCCTCATTTGGTATCTCGGGTTTCTTCTCCTGCCTCTTTACCACTTATTTACTCGACAGCTGATTCTGGCACGACCAACCACATGACTTTTTCTTAGTCCTCTCTTGAACGGGGACTCCTTATTCTGGTAATTGTGTTATTATTGGTAATGGTTCTTCTCTTAACATTACTCATGTTGGTGATTTCCGAGTCTCTGATTCAATATCATTGTCTGATGTTTTGTTTGTTCCACAAATTACTAAAAATTTATTGTCTATTAGCAAGTTGATTCGGGATATGAATGTTGTTATTTGTTTTGATGATTCTTCTTTCACCATTTCAGAAAATTTTACTAGACATGTTATTGGCAAAGGCCACCTTGATGAAGGTTTATATGTTTTGGATTTTGGTGCTTTTGCTTTATCTGTTTTTGTTGCATCCAGTGCTACTAAAGCATCTTTTGAACTTTGGCATAGCAGATTGTGTCATGTTCCCCACAACATCATCTCTTCTTTGAGTAAGTCTGGATGTTTGTTAGTTACCAGTTTGCTGCCTAAGCCTCATTTATGTCTCTCTTGTGAGATGGCTAAAGGCAAGCATCTTTCTTTTAGAGATAATTTAAAACGTGCACCACACATACTTAATTTAGTTCATTGTAATCTTTTGGGGCACTCTCCTGTCATATCTCGTGCTGGGTATTCTTATTATGTCATTTTGTTAATGATTTTTCTTGGTTCACCTAGTTCTACCCTCTGCGACGAAAGTCTAATTTTGTAGAGGCTTATATGAATTTTGAGGCACTTGTTGAGAACCATTTTTCTACCACTATCAAAGTATTTTAGAGTGATGGTGGAACCAATTTTCTAAATCATCACATGCCATCTCATTTTGCGTCAAAGGGCATTCATCACCAGCTTTCTTGTCCTTACACTCCTGAGCCAAATGGTCGCGCAGAGATGAAGCCTCGTCATATTACTAAGAAAGGCATGTCGATACTATTTCATTCTGGCCTTCATCATTCATTTTGGTATGATGCATTTTCAACAGCAGTCTACATTATGAACAGGCTGCCTACTCTAGTTTTATCTGGCCAGTCTCCGCTCTCTGTCATTTTTTACACTACTCCTGATTACTCCAATTTTCATCCTTTTGGTTGTCAAGTTTTTTTTATATTTGTGCTCATATGCTTCCCATAAATTGGTGCCTCAGAGTTTGCCATGTATTTTCTTAGGATACAGTTCTCAGTACAAAGGTTATCATTGTCTTGATCCTGCTACGAAGAAGGATTACGTTAACCATCATGCTCGATTTGATGAGTTTTTATTCCCCACCACCCATACTAGTTCTGTGATTGCACAATCATCGCTTGATGTTTATGCTTTTTTGTAACCTTTGTCTGTGCCTTCGGAGGTGTTTGAGCCATTTTCATTAGTTAATTTGTTTGTCATTTTAGATGATTTTGATTTACAGTTTGTACCGAGAGCTCAAGATGTGCCTGATCTTTCCTGTGTCTGTCCGCCGACCACAGCTCCATAGCACACTCCTCAACTGCATGCATTGAACATGCTTTCGTAAATGCATGTTGTCGATGCACCGCCAGCTACGTTACCTCCAGTTGCAGATTCTTTTTCAACGCTGTTGGTGTCTCCAACCGACGCGTCTCCATCAACACTGCCAAAATCTCTAATTGCTGGCTCTACAACTCAACCTTCCAAGCCATCATCCCCATCGGTATTGGGATCAACATCAAATTCAGTGCCTGAGCCTTTTTTTGGCTGCCTAATAGTCACTCGCTCTTATACTGGCTCCCCCAGGTACAATTATTTTTAATATGATATTTTTGGTTTATTGAGTGCTTTATTTTCTAAGACCGAGCCAAGGATCCTGAATGGGTTTGCCACCATGGATTCTGAAATTGAGACTCTTCACACTCAGCAGACGTGGAATTTGGTTCCTCATCCTAATGTGCTTGGTTACAAATGGGTGTACCATTTGAAGTACAAGGCCAAAAGCTCCCTTGACAGCCATAAAGCAAGATTGGTTGCTCGGGGATTTTCACAACTATCTGGTTTTGATTATGATTATACATTTAGTCTTGTGGTGAAGGCTTCTACTGTTCATACTATTTTATCTATGGTTGTCACTTGTAATTGGCCATTATAGCAGCTGGATGTCAAGAATGCATTTTTAAATGGTGTTCTTGATTCACCAATTTATATGAAGTAGCCAGATGGATACAATGACCCGATGCGTCCTGATTTTGTTTGTCGTCTACGCAAGGCCATTTATGGTTTGAAGCAAGCTCCTCGAGCTTGGTATCAATGTTTCAGCTCTTTTTTGGTTGGCCTGGGTTTTGTATATAGTTTCTCCAATACATCTATATTTGTCTTTTATCAGGGTGCCTCTTTGCTCTACTTGTTGGTTTATGTTGATGACATTAATCTTACTGGGAATGATGGTTGTCTCATTCATAATTTTATTGATCGGGTTAATCAGGAATTCATGATTACTTATCTTGGCACTATGCAATATTTTTTGGATTTGGAGGTTGTTCGTACATTTGAAGGCTTGTTCCTTGGTCATGCTAGATACACCAAGGACATTTTGTTGCGTGCCAGAATGAAAGATTCTTTGCCTGTTGCATTCCTTTTGTGGTTTTTTCGTACCTTTCTAGCTCTTCCTGTAAGTCATTTGGAAATCCCACTCTTTATCGATCTCTGGTTGGTGCACTTCAGTATTTGTCAATTACACGTCCCGATTTGTCTTATATTGTGAACACGGTCAGTCAGTACATGCATGATCTTTCTAATGACCATTTCCAAGCCATCATTGCTATGTTCATGGTACTCTCCATTATGGTCTCCAGTTCTGGGTTATTCTGATGTTGATTGGGTTCATTGCATTGAGACTCGTAGGTCTAGATTATGCCATTTTCCTTGGTGGTAACCTGGTATCTTTGAGTGTTAAGAAGCAACCTACAGTTTCTCGTTCTAGTCCCGAATCAGAATATGTGCTATGGCAAATACTATTGCGGAGTTAGCTTGGTTGATAAATCTTCTTCGGGATTTATGTGTATAGACTCGTGTGCCTCCTATTTTGCTGTGTGATAATAATAGTGCTCCCTTCCTGGCTCAGAATCCAGTTTTGCACAAGAGAGCCAAGCACATTGATATTGACTATCATTTTGTGCATGAGATGATGCCTTCTGGCAAGCTCAAAGCTGCTCATGTTCTTATAGACTTGAAGCTTGCTGACATCTTTACAAAGGGGTTATCTTGTCCTCAGTTTGCGTTCTTACATTCCAAGCTCTGCGTTGCAACCAGTCCTACGCTTTACTTGGGGGGGGAGTGGAGAGAGGTAATAGAGATATAGTTGATTTAGAATCAGGATACGAAATGAATACCCTTTCTGAATGGTTTTGTATATATCTTGTTCCATATTTGTTTAGGTCTTGTATACCCTTTGTGGGTTTTACATTCTATCAAAACGTTTTTCGGCAACTTTTTACAAAATAATTTTATCAAATGGAGAAAAATATGATAGATACTAGCTTGTTTATTTTAAAGAGCTTGATGAAGTTTTTTTGTTTTTTCAGTAAATTATTTTAAAAATGGTTATTCAAAAGGTCAATTAGTGAATGAGGGTTTTAGGGACTGGTCCAATTTAAGTAGACGACTTAAAGAGCATGAAGCAAGCATAAAACATTTTAACAACATGACAACTTGGTATGATTTGCGTCTAAGGTTGCAAAAGAATTAAACTATTGATAAAGTTGCTCAAAAATAATTTGATGAGGAAAAGGATCACAGGAAAAAAGTTTTATATAGAATCTTATCAATTGTGAAATTTCTTGGAAATCACAACTTAGCATTTCGTGGTACAAATGAGCGACTATATCAAAGTAGTAATGGAATTTTTTTAGGTTTAATTGACATGTTAGCTGAGTTTGATCCAATTGTTCAAGAGAATGCCCGGCGTATTACTAATGATAATATTCATGTTATTATCTTGGTCATAACATTCAAAATGAATTAATACTTATGCTTGGTTCTGCAATCAAATAAGAAATTATCAAGAAAATTAAACAAGAAAAGTTTTTTTCTGTTATACTTGATTGTACTCATGGTGTTAGCCACCAAGAGAGAATGACTTTAATATTAAGATATGTTGATTTTTCTTCAAAACATGTAACTGTTGAATGTGGATGGTAAAAGTGGTGTAGAAAATAGGCGTAATAATGTGTGTTTGTATTCATGCTCTGGGTTACAATTATATAGTGTTACAAGAGTCCAAAGTAAATAAGGAAAATGATACTTAATCTAATTACAAGTAATATTCACAAAATATTTCGTTTCTTGAATACTCCTCCTTAAGTTGGAGCATGGAGATCGAGAATGGCCAACTTGCCAAGTAGTAGCTGAAACTGGTTACATCCAAGAGCTTTCGTGAACAAGTCAGCAGGCTGATCAGAAGTGCGGATATGATGAGTAATAATAGTACCAGAGTGGACAAAATCTCTAAAAAAAATGACAGTCAACCTCCATGTATTTTTGTACGTTCATGAAAGACATGATTAGCAGCAGTATCAAGAGCACATTAACTATCACAAAATAGTCGTGTAGGGGCAGAATTCACAACACATAAGTCCCAAAGCAAACACTTAAGCCATAATAATTCACAACAAGTAACTGCCATGGCACGATACTCTGCTTCAGCAGAAGAACAAGAAACTATAGGTTTCTTCTTGGTCTTCCATAAAACGGTTGAATCACCGATCATCACAAAATAACCAGGAAGGGAACGCCGCATGACTGAGAAAAACAAATATTTTGTGAATATTACTTGTAATTATATTAAGTATCATTTTCCTTATTTACTTAGGACTCTTGTAACACTATATAATATAACCCAAAATATGAATAATAAATGGCATTGCAAAGTAGGTATGTAAAGCACATGAGTAAGGGTGATATCACCAAAGTAAATAGAACAATATTGTCTAGCAGACGACACAGATCCATCAGGCAGTATAACATTCACATAATCGATAACAGTAGTAATATCAGTAAGAGAACCCTTGTCACCAGTCATGTGATATGAGGCTCCAGAATCAAGAATCCATGGTAAAATAGACTTATCTGACCAATTGTCAGACAAGGAATTAAAATGATTAAATAAATGTAGGTTCGTACTCCATTCGTTGTCAGACAGAGCATGACTAAAATCAAATCGAGTAGGGGTGCCAGAAGAGGTGGCCACTGCAAACCCTTGCGGTGACATCACTGCACTGGCGAAAAGAGCCATAACATAAATGGCAACCAAACGACAACCAAACTACAGATGTGCAACCAATTGGGTCTAGTTAACTAATGTGCAAAACCAATCAATAAAACTAATGTAGCTAAAGAAGAGAAAACAAACGGAAAATGTGAGCGTGTTTCTGCAATAAGGAGTGGAGACACACGGTTCTGGAGGGAAGGGGCGCATCTGGTCAACCGGGCGTGGCTACACTCTCTCCTGGCAGGTTGTGCGTGTGAATCTCACGCGTGCCTGTATCGTTCTGAGTGAGAGTCTGGACGGAGTAGCAGTCAAACCGGACAGAGTAGCACACCGGAAATATGAAGTAAACAAGTTTGCTAGAAATGAGGAAGTGGTCGAGCGTGGCGAAGAATCTGGTCGGAAATGCAATAGAACTGCTCGTCGTCGGAGGTGCAAAATTGAGGCTCGGTGACGGAGGAAACTGAAGCAAATATAGGGGTAGGTGGGATTTGATTGGAGAGTGGTTGAGCCGAGGCTCGACGACGAGCAAAGATATGACCGACAGGATTTGATCAGAGAGCAGTTGAGCTGAGGCTCGGCGGTGGGCTGAAGCAAAATTTTTTTTAAAAAAATAATAACGGAAAGGTAATCCTGACCGGTGGGGTGTGGAGGTCACGCGCAGACGATAGTGACAATGTTTGCGGAAAATTTAGGATGGAAATTTAGGATTTTAGGTTTCAGGATTTAGGCTCTGATACCATGTTGAAAATAAGGGTAATAATGTGTGTTTGTATTCATGGTCTGAGTTACATTATATAGTGTTACAAGAGTCCTAAGTAAATGAGGAAAATGATACTTAATCTAATTACAAGCAATATTCACAAAATATTTCTTTTCCTGACTATGTGGTCAAGGGCATTTTGATGTTTTACAATTGGAATTAGAAAATCTTGGTCTTGACATTGATAATGTACGAGGACAAGGTTATGATAATGGAGCAAATATGAAAGGAAAACATCAAGGAGTACAAAGAAAAAACTTTTAGATCTAAATCTTATACTCCTTGTGGTTGTCATAGTGTTAATTTGTTGTTATATGACATGGCTAATACCTGTGGTAAAGATAGGGATTTTTTTTGGAATTATTCAGTGTATTTATACTATATTTTCACACTCTTAAGTCATTGTCATCTACTCATTGGGAAAGTCGAGATGAAAGTGTTAAAGCTATAAGATTCCAAATGGACGATGTACGCGAGGCTCTACTCCAAGTAGGAGAAACTGATCTTGATTCTAAAATAAGAAGTAAAGCTAAATCTTTAGCAAATAAGGAACTTGGTGATTTTGAGTTTTTGGTAGCAATTGTTATGTGGTTTGAAGTTCTTTTTGCTGTTAGCTCGATTAGTAAGAATTTACAATCGATTAATGTGCTAATTGGTGAAGCTATTGAAAAAATAAAGGATGTAACTACTTTTTTTGATAGAGAAATGGGTTTTCAAAAGGTTTTAGAAACTGCAAAGGAGATTGACATAGAGAAGAATATTGATCCGGTTTTTTCTCAAAGATGTGAAATTCGAAGAAAATGTTGTTTGATAAGGATCCAAATAGGGCAGCAGTTGAAAAATCTGGAGGGGACTCTTTTAGAGTTAATTATTTTTTATATACTGCTGATCAAGTTATTATTTCTCTTAATAGTCGATTTGAGCAATTCAAAGAATATGAAAAAAATCTTTGACTTTCTATTTACTTCTTATAATCTACGATCCCTTGATGATGCAAGTTTGAAATTATCTTGTGCTCAATTTGAAATGCACTTCAAAATAAGGGACGGTCTGATATTGATGGAAATGAATTGTATGTTGAGTTAAAGCTACTTGGAGAATCTTTGCCTCTAGAAAACATGGGACCATTAGATATTTTAATGTTCTTATAGAATTGTGATTATTTGCCTAACTGTGTTGTTGCATATAGATTTTTGTTGACTATTCCTGTGACTGTTGCATCTGCAGAAAGAAGTTTTTCCAAGTTGAATTTGTTGAAATCGTATTTGCAATCCACGATGACACAAGAAAGACTTAATGGTTTGGCATTGATGGCAATTGAGAATGATGTTTTGGAAAAAAAAATTAATTATGAATATTTAGTTGATGATTTAGTTGATGATTTTGCATCTAAGAATGTTAGAAGGATGATTCGATTTAAGTAAGCTTATGTATAATTAAATGTAAATGGAAAGTTTTGGGCATCTGGCCGGAAAACAACTAACACAGTGGTGGAGGTTTGTTTATTCGGAACATGCCTAAAGTATCTTCCTACTTGTAAAAACTCAACTTGTATTATTTTTGATATTATATTTAATGGCAATTAAGTAGTATTATTAACTTATCTTTATTTTTATATTTTGTTTTGAAAAGCCATAATATCCAAATAATATAAATTTGGTTCGATAATTTTATGTTAATGTATTTAGGAGCCTCATTTTTTTTGCATAGGGTCTCAAAATTGACAGAGACGACCCTGATTTTAGGGGCTGGGTGGCGAGTGGGCTAGGTGGCATCACGACGGGGCTGAGTGGTGGGTGGGGTAGGAGGCGGGGGTGGTTGCCAGGTTCGGCAGGAGGTGGTGCGCGGATGGGCTAAGGTTTCAATGGGGACTTGGTGGTGGATGCATTAGGAGGTGGGGTGGTGGCAATGTTTGGTTGGAGGTGGTGTACAATCGAGGATGGGTGGTGGGTGGGCTAGGGTTTCAAAGGGGCTTGGTTGCAAGTGGAGTGTTGGCCAGGTGGAGGCGGTGCAGAGGGGGTGGGGTGGGGCCCGAAGTGAAGGGAAGGGTAGGGAAACGACGCTTTTCCACCAGAAAGGGAAATTTCTCCGGTGGAGCGGCGGAGACGCGTTTGAAGATGAAGAAGTGTACTGGTGAAATGATCTTTGAGTTTTCAGTCGTAAACTTAGGGGTATATATGTCTTTTCATCTTTGGTCAATGATTGAGTTTTTGTGTCAATGCTGGAATTGAGCAAAATGGGTATAACTGCACAATTTTACAAAAACATAGGATTAATTTCACACTTTCATATTTTTAGGGTTATTATTTTTAATACAGTTTTTTTCTCAATTTAATAGGGTTATTTTTTTCTCAATGTTTAAACTGCAAATTAGAAGAAATTAACATAAAATTTTTGGATTGCATTAATTGGATCATTAACTTAAAACTACTACACATTAAATTATAAAATTTTAATATTGCAATTAAAACTTTTTAGTTTTCTATGATTTTAATTTAACCCCGTCTTTCCATATACGGTCTTTCCCAAGATTTTGCCTTTTTTTTCACAATTTCTCAATTTAATAGGTTTTTTTTTTCTTTTTAAAAAAAATCTTGCTTGAATTTATTCCGAAAAGGAACGAAGTGTGTAGAGGATTTCTGTCGCTCCTCACGATACTCTGTCAATCTCTCAACATCACACGTCGCACAGAGCGATCCGCACCGCCGCCAACCGGATTGACATCGAGTCCTATAAATCGAGAAGAAACAAGAGATGGGTTCTAAGATCAGCTCCAACAAGATGAGTAAAGAAGAATTAGAAACGGCACTCAACAAAGCCAAACAAATCGTTTCATCAAACCCTGTTGTTGTGTTTAGGTATTCTCCCAAAAGCTCTTCAATTGATTCCTTTCTTGCTTTCTTTTTCAAATTGAGAATATAATTGTTCATTGCAAATAAAAGAAGTCAAACCCCCCTTTTCCAAAGGGATTGATGACTGAGGTGTTCTTGTTTTTCATATTTGATTAGAAATGGTGAATTCTTGTTTGTTGGCATGGATCAGGTTCAAGTTCC
Organism: Rubia yunnanensis; assembly: GCA_037428765.1. NCBI lineage: Eukaryota > Viridiplantae > Streptophyta > Magnoliopsida > Gentianales > Rubiaceae > Rubia > Rubia yunnanensis. Next base: position 17,754,074 of record CM075068.1, on the reverse strand, counting down.
AAATTTTCAGTTTGTTTTGGGTTTTTTGGCAGCAAAACGTATTGTGGTTATTGCACGAGGGTGAAACAGCTGCTAACCCAGCTAGGTGCAACTTTCAAATTGATTGAACTTAACCAGGAAAGTGAGTGTTTCAGACAATTTTTATGTTTCCTTTCTGTGGGAAATCACATCTTTTATATTCCTGATGATATTGATTAGTTGTGAATTGTTGCATTTTGTATTGGAGATGATGGTGCTGAAATCCAAGCAGCTTTGCTGGAGTGGACTGGCCAGAGGACTGTCCCAAATGTGTTCATCGGTGGCAAACACATTGGTGGTTGTGATAGTAAGTCCATTTCTAGCTTAATCCTGTTTGTGTGTGTGTGTGTGTTCATGTTGTCATGATCGTAGTTATCAGAATCCCGATTCGAGTCCACGATCCTGCATCCCGATTCTATAAACATTGATCCTGATGGTTCGGACCATTTTGTTTGAGCTTATGTTGCTATTCTTCTGCACCTGCAGGTGTAACGGGGAAGCATCAGAAGGGGGAACTGATTCCTATGCTGAACGAGGCTGGTGCCATTGCAAACAACTCTGCTCAGTTGTGGAACAGATGTGACATATAGCTGTTTGTTCTGCGTAAGATTGCAATAAAATATACTTTTAGTAGAGTTTTAGCAGATATGCTTCTGTACCATGTTCTGGATTCCCTATCATGACAAATTAAGGGCTAGAAAGCCTTTCTGAAAGATGGTTTGTCATGCATTTGGTAAAGAAAACTGCAAACCCCAATTTTCTGTTGAAAATTTTCGAAAAAAAGTGCTATTATAACTATACCTAATTGACATAAGTGTCAATATAACCTTTCAATATTTGAAAGTGCCAATATAACCATATCTAGTTAGTGAAAGTGCCAATATAGCCCTCCCTGGTAACTTTTAGCCGGAATTTTATAAAATTACATGTTTGCCATTCTGAAAAAAAAATTTTAAATACTAAAAAAAAGAAATGACGTTATTACTCTTAGACTCATCAATAGGACCGCTGTCGGACCGCCGGCCAATCCAAAAATTTGTAAGGTTTTATTAGCACATTATGAAAATTAGTAGAGTTAAATCAGCACATTCCTAAAATTTATAGGGTTATATTAACACATTAGTAAATAATGTAGGGTCATATCAACACATCTATAGGGATTTTAATGATATTTTATTTATTTTGTTGTGTTTAGTCCGAATTGATGATTTGATGAACTTTGGTGTTGTGTGTGATTGTTATTTTGTTGTGTTAGTCGATATAGGGTTTTTAATGTTGATAAGTTTTTACATGAGGTTATGATATGTGATAATGATGTTTAATATTAATGATGGTGTCATGATGTTGAATTTTATGTTGTATAAGATAGTGTTATGATGTTATAATGGTGTATATGATGATGTGATTGCCCGTTAAGGTCAGTCGAGTACCACACACTTAATATTTATAATATGTGCTGATATAACCCTATAAGTTTTAAGAATGTGCTGATATAACCCTACAAATATTAGGAATGTGCTGGTATAACCCAATATGATTTCATAATGTGCTGATATGACCCTACCTGCTACGGTGGCGGTCGGGCGAACTATGAAGGTAAAATTGTCCACCAAATTTCAGAGTTAGCCCAAAGGGTATTTTGGTCAATTTACATAGAATTAACGCCGAAAAATTGAGGTCAATACTGGAAATGAGGTTTGAAGGTTATATTGGCACTTTCATTAATTAATTAGGGTTATTTTTACTTTAAAAATTATTATAGAATTATATTGACACTTGAGTTTTGGGTTACATTGACACTTATTCCAAAATTTTCCGTTCACAAAAGATTAAGAGTGGTTCCTGAGGAGGTTGTATTGAATTTCCATTTACTAGCTACAGGCACAATGCGCCTGTAAAATGTATGTCAGGAGATTATATATTTTACTGCGAGTAAACATGAATGCAAGTAATTTCCCCGTCTTATATGCTGCATCAGTGTTGACTTTGAATCCATTGTTGGTTGGGAGGTTTTGCCAACGCATTTTCTTGGGAAGGTACCTAAACCCGGATAACGTTAGTCACCTGAAACATAATGATTTAACTAACTGAGATTCACTTTGTAGACTTTCTTCTGGACCACAATTTACAATCCTTCTTTCCAGTTTAAAGACTCTCTTCTTCAATTAATCGGGTGTTTTTTTCGTGATGTAAAATGCAAGCTTGTTTTCATTAATTTTTGTTAGAAATTCAGATAAAACCTAGAGTTCGTCTATTGAAAGACATTAGTTATAGAATTAGGTTTAAACTATAAATTAAAAGAAATGAAGATAAAATTTTCAAGTTGAACTAATCGAGTTATAAACTTATAACTACTGCAAGTTGAATAATAAATTTTAAATATTGCAACTAAAATTTTTACATTTTTATAATTCTAATTCAACCTATCTCTTTCCATATGCCTATGTAAAGACGGATTTTTTCAAGATTTTGCCTTATACCTAACTTGAGATTTAAATTTTGAATTCAGTTTGAAATATGAATTTAATAAGTTACTTTGTTTGATAATGCACCGAGTCTGGTTTTAGGCAATCTAGAGTTTAGGCAAGAATTATTATACAATTATTAAACATTTTGGTTGAGATGTGGTTATTTTAAAAAGATGCAAATAAATTTGAGAAATATGAAGTTTTAAGTTGATTTTTTGGAAAAAATTATGTCTAAAGTTTAGTGTGTCTAACAAATTTTTTTTTTAATTACATGACATAAAAATACCCTCCGTATTTTAGTTAATTTTAGCCACTACCATTACCCTTAAACAACTCCGGGCCATCCCCTAACCACCACCAAACACCACTGTACCATCTAACCGCCATATCACCATTGCACAACCAACCATTGTCAATTTCTTATTTATAGCAACAAAAGCCAAATTAAGAGAGCATACATTTAAGTTCGAGAAGCAACCCGAATCAAATTCATCTTGTTAGAATAGTTTCCCAAAGTAAGTCTTCATTAGGATTAAATAGAATATTTATAGTTACAAGGAAGATTCTAGTGTAAGCTCCATAAAACTCCTAATTAATGAAATGACTATTGGAATTATACTAGTTACAATGACTCTTCAATTGTCACACCCCCCCAAGCGAAGCATCGGATTAACCGAAACGCGAAGTTTGGAACGGAAGAACTCAAACAAGGTGCGATTCAGCCCTTTGGTGAAAATGTCGGTCACTTGCAAGGAAGATGAAACATAAATCTTGCCATGAGCAACTAACTTGCGCACAAAATGATAATCAATATCAATGTGCTTGGCACGCTTGTGAGCAACCGGATTCTCAGCCAGAAAGATAGCACTATTATTGTCACAAAGCAAGAGCGGCGACCGGCAAAGGGGAAAACAAAGGTCACGAAGGAGATTGGTGAGCCAAGCAACTTCCGCAGCTGTATTAGCCAAAGCACGATATTCAGACTCCGAACTAGAACGAGAAATCGTGGGCTGTTTCTTCGCACTCCAAGAGACCAAGTTACCACCAAGAAAGACAGCATAACCATAAGTGGAACGACGAGTCTCCAGACAACGAGCCCAATCCGCATCTGAATAGGAAAAAACCTCAGGAACACCATCCGAACTAAAGGTAAGACCATAGTGAAGAGTACCACAGACGTAACAAAGAATGCGAGTAACCGCAGAGAAATGATCATCCCGAGGATCCTGAAGAAACTGACTGACTGTATTAACTGCAAAAGCCAAATCAGGACGAGTGATGGTGAGATACTGAAGAGCCCCCACCAGAGATCGATAAAGCTTCAGATCAGCAAATGGAACACTGGTGCTGCTATGAAGTTGGGAGTAAGGCAGAAATGATGTCGAAACCGAAGAAGCATTAGTCATACCGGCACGACGAAGGATATCCCGAGCATATTTGGCCTGCCCCAAAAACAAGCCAGTAAAGGTATGAGTGACCTCAAGCCCAAGAAAATAGTTTAAGGAACCCAGATCCTTGATAGAAAATTCATGATCAGTACGGACAATGAACTGTCGAATAGCCACAGAATCATTCCCGGTCAGAATGATATCATCCACATAAACAAGAAGATAGAGAAGAACAATTCCACGAGAGAACACAAACAGAGATGTGTCGGACAAGCTATATGAGAAACCAAGTCCCCGAACATAGGAACTGAACCGGTCAAACCAAGCCCGAGGGGCCTGCTTGAGGCCGTAGATAGCCTTTCGCAAGCGATAGACATAATCAGGATGCACAAGATCCTTGTACCCTGCTGGTTGAGCCATATACACAGGAGCAGCAAGAACCCCATTTAGGAAGGCATTCTTGACGTCAAGCTGATGAAGAGGCCACTTCCTCATAGTAGCAATAGCAAGAACAGTACGAACAGTAGCGACCTTGATCACAGGGCTGAAAGTGTGATCAAAGTCAAAACCCGGAATCTGAGAATATCCCTGAGCCACCAATCGAGCCTTGTATCGATCAATAGAACCGTCCGGTCGGTATTTCAAGCGATAGACCCACTTTAAACCAACAACATTAACATTAGCTGGGCGTGGTACCAAATCTCATGTCTGCTGCTGCCTCAGAGCACCGATCTCCTCATCTATAGTGGAGACCCACTGAGAGTCACAAAGAGCAGCCCTATAATCACGGGGTTCCTGTTGAGTAAGCAGTTGAGCTACCAAACCAGTCACCTCAAAATCAGGTCCAAGATTACGAGCAACTCGAGTGCCATCCTGTAAACGAGTAACCATCTGATGAGTGCGAGGAATAGGCTGAGGAGAAATGAGAGCATCAGAGGAGGAATCCGAGGAAGAAGAGTGTACCGATGGAGGAGAAGAAATCGGCAGAGAGGATTCGAAAAGAGAAAGCTCGGGAACAAAGGTGGTAATAGATACTGACGAAGGCTGTGAAGTCAGACACACTGAGCAAGGTTGAGTACTGGAAGCTGGAGGGGAGACACCCAAAGATGAGGCAGAGGCCTTAGCATAAGCACTCAAAAAAATAAAGTAGGGTGATCCGGATCAATAAAGGAAGAGACATCCAATGAGGAGAACTGAGCCACGGGCGATATGCTTGAGGATGGAAAACATGTCTCATCGAAATGAGCATGGCGAGACATGTAGATATGACATGTGGTAGTATCCAAGAATTTAAAACCTTTGTAATGAGCACTGTAGCCAAGAAAAACACATGGAACACTACGAGGAGCAAGCTTATGGGATGCAGTAGGACGAACATATGGATAAACCCGACAACCAAACGGATGGAAACTTGAGTAGATAGGAGGACGTCCAAAGAGTAATTCAAAAGGCGAAACACCACCAAGCACAGGAGTGGGTAGGCGATTGATAGTGTGCACAGCTGTGGCAAAAGAAGCATCCCAATAAGAAATCGGCATATTGGAATGAAAAAGCACAGTGAGATCCATTTCGGTTATATGACAATGTTTTCTCTCGGCTCGGCCATTTTTCTCGGGTGTATAAGGACAAGAGACCTGATGATGAATGTCTTTGGCGGCAAAGTGAGAGTGCAATCGATTGTTGAGAAGAGATTCTTTATGCGAGAAGAGAAGAGATTCTCCACAACCGCTTAAAAGGTTTATCAACAAAATCAGACTTCCGGCGAAGAGGATAAAGCCAGGAGAAGCGAGAATAATCATCCACAAATATAGCATAAAAAGACAATCCATTCCGAGATAAAACTGGTGAAGGCCCCCATAAATCACAATGAATTAACTCAAGAACATTCTTAGCACGTCTCGAATTTTCAATAAAAGATAATTTCTACCCCTTTGCCATCATACAAGACTTACAAAGACTCGGTTTAGGCAACACAGAAGAAACTGATAAAAAACCATTCTTTTTCAAAAGAGAAATAATGTTGTTGGACACATGTCCTAAACGAGCATGCCAAATCTCAAAAGATGCTCGATTATTATTATGCCAAACAAAAGATAAAAGTGCCTCTTCACCACGATCCAAGACATAAAGACCATTCTCACTGTGACCTCGCCCCATGATCGCCTTGGTGACTTTGTGCTGAATAATGAATGAGCGATCATCAAATGTGATAAGAACACCAAGATCCCGTGTAAGTTTGCTAATAGACAATAAATTTTTTGTAATTTGTGGCACAACCAAAACATTACACAATCGCAAAGAAGGAGTCACTTGAGCATCACCAATAGCAGAGATAGATATATGAGCACCATTACCAACAGAGACAAGAGAGTTACCGGTATATGGAGTGACGCTCTCAAGGTTGGAGGCTGAGGAGCTCATGTGAGACGATGCACCGGAATCAACATACCAATCCGGCATAGAGGAAGATGGCACAGTAAGAAAAGTGGCGCAGTAAGATGGCGAATGTTAAAAGGAATTGAAGTCACTTTGGATAGGTGAAGGGTTGGTTACCGGGGATGGGAAGCCAGAATCCTCATAAGTAGATATAGCAACTAAATATTTGAATAAGCTTGTTTCTCACAGTTTAGTAATTGTGACGGATGGAGTTCTACAATTGTGATAAAGATAGGCAATGTTCATGATTTTTTATATGACTTGTTTGGAGAAATGCAAAAACAACAATTTGTTAAATTGGGTAGAGGAGGGTGTTGTTGGGGATAACAGTAAGTTGTGCAAGTTTAACAACCATCTCTTGGACATATACTGATTATATCATGCGAAAATCAAGTAACGAAAATTGAACGAGCAATTAACATATTCAAGAATAATAAATTTTTTTATTAATTATTCAGGTATATAATCAGAAATCTTAAATTACAAATAATAAAAGCAATAACAACGTGAAGGAGTCACGAGTAAACCCACTTCCCTTGAAATAGATGAGTCCCGTCGTGGACAGTGTTCCCTAGGGTAAAACCATTGAAGGTAACAATTAACACATAAAAGTTACCTCGGATTCACGCCAGGCCCGAAGGATTATCACCGACAGAGCAACGGACGGAAAAATTCAAGAAAGACAGAAAGAAAACTCAAGTTTAGAATATGGAGAGACTTGAGAAATGATGCGAGTTTCCTAACTGACTTAGATGCTCTATTATACTACTATTAAGAGACCCTGATAATAGAAACATGATATTCTAATTTTATGTAATTAGAGAAGAATATTCTCCAATCATCAACTTATCAAATCCGAGAACATTCCAAGAAGGGAAAGTCTCAGGAAAGGCGGTATGTGCATAAGCTTATGAACAGGTGAGGGACCTATTTGAATTTAATAAAATTTGAATAACATACACAGGCCAGACCCATTTAGTTGGGGATGAACTCTATAACCAACTTCAAGATGAATCCCATCGGCAAACTGAGCAGAAACCAACAATCTCATAACGAAACTGAGCAGAACCTCCTCTTTCCTTCCCCTTCCTCTTCCTTCCTCCTCCTGCCAATCCATCTTTACTCTTTCATCGTCACTCCATTTAAACAATTCAATCAGTGGCTATATCCAAAGTGACAATATACATGCTGCCCGCCAATTGTTTGACGAAAATCCCCACTCCAAAAACACCGTCTCCTGGAACTCAATCATCTATGTATACACAGAATTTGAAATCAGTGGCCCGGTAAAATATTTTTCTTGCCATTTGCTAGATTATGGTCATGTTGGTTTGTTAAATTTCATTCATTTGCAGTGTTGGTTAGAGACTGAATTGTTGAGAAGGGGTTAGAATTTGGTTTGTATCTTTAGAAACTGCAATTTTTTGCCTGACTTTTAAGATAGTGCAAGTATAATTGTTAGGATAATGCTAATATAATGACATCTAGGGCAATCAGCTGAATTCTTTTGGTTTTACTAGTTTGTTTTTGTTGGTGGGAATTCAATGCCAAATTGGATTTTGATTTGCTGCTTCTATTCTAGTTCTTTCATAGGATTTTATTTTACTATAAGGTTGTCTAAGAACGAAAATTGAGCTGTGTCTGAATTGAGTTGCATTCGTTAGTATCTCGTGTGTACCTGTTAGTTGTGTTGTGTATGCTTTTTTTTAAAAAAAACGTTATTGGTTGTTCATTTTGTATTAAGAACTGCATCAGTTTACTTATATATTACAGCTGTTATTATCCAACGTTTATCTGTTACTTGTACTGTAATTCTGTAAATGACCTTTTTTTTGCTTAGTCAATAGATTTACAAGTCTCGTGTATATCCTTAGTCAATAGATTTACAAGTCAAACTGAAATGCAATATGGTTCATTCACACGAAAAGAAAACACAGACAAAAAATTGAGATGAAATCACAGAATCATATTGAAAATAAGAGAGAAGGAACCACCTCTGGCTTTCTTGCCGATATCGGAGAACAGGCCCGGTTCTTTACTCATCTCTCCGGTAGTTGTACAGAGAGAAACCGAAGATTCGTGCGTGTTTGTGTGAGAAACCGAAGATTCGTGCGTGTTTGTGTGAGAAACCAAAGCACCACCACGTCCATCTCTTAGACCACTGTCAGCCGCTGCTCTTTCAAATCGGCGGCGATGGAATCAACTCCTGCGCAGCTCATCATCCAACAAATCAACACTCAAATTTTAATTGAGTAGATAACAAATTCATCCAAACGATTAGTGTTTCTAGATTTGTGAGGTACCGTGGATGTCGTCAGCGGCTTCTATGGCTTTCTGATTCATTTTCTTGTTGGTCATGATGAGGACCTTCATTACCACCTTCTGTAAAAAGTTGATCCGAATAAGAAAGAGGTAGAGTTGTTGGTTTGTGAGTGTGTGAGAGAGAATAAGAGAATATAAGATAATGCTGGGGGATCCATTTTTTTATCTTATATGACTCGACCCGTGAAGTTCTTCAATTTTCCTTGATTTGCAAATTGGTCTCTGGCTTGTCCATAAGCTTATGGACATGCCGCCAATCAGGAGACCCACTCTTCCAAGAATACTTGAATTCAATCTGCTGAAAAATGAAGAAATATTTCTGCAATATGCTTCAGCGTATTAAACATGGTAAACCCCGCGTTTATTTAGTACAAGAGATCTCACAAAATATGGAAGTACTTCGTTCTTATCTCTTAAGAATTACACACGAGAAATTTCATATATATTACGCGGCTGGGCCTTCTAAAGACTTCCACGCGATTCATACGCGAGAAATATAATTCTGGGCCAATTTTCGCCCATTTTCCTCTTTCACGTGTGACACTTTGAGCATCCATATCTCATTCACCCTTGATCCATTTTGAGAGTTTAAATAGGTGATTTTATAGTACTCCCGAAGTATAACCCAAAACTGACATCCACCAGCCCTAAATCCATTTGGGTCCCACACTAAACGATGCCCAAAAATTGATGAAATTCAACCTTTTAACAATCATTTTCCTACTCAATTCAAGCAACCATTTAAAACCAAATAAATATGGCTCTCAAATATATCCAATCATGATTTCCTCATCGAAACAAACTACCATATATTGATTTTCTCATAGAATCAATTTCCATATCCATTATCCAAGAAAATTGTATTCATTTCTATTTTCACGTACGTGGACATCAGGACCTGCAATCAAAATCTATAAATAATCCCAGCTCATGGTTGCATATAATCAAATATTTTGCAAGGTAATCTTTACCTATATGATGCGGATTATATCTTCTCCATGCAGCTTTCCTGACGGTGGAAACATTTACGAAAAGGGAACTCAAAGATCCCATTATTATATATGTAATTATTAAATGCTCCTAGTGATTTTTGGCCCTCCAACCAACCAAATTAACTAACCACCAGCAAATTTGAGTAGCAACTGCACAGTTCATTAGCGTTGGACTTCAATGTATAACTCGAATTTATCGATGTGTATATATAAAAAATTATTCATCGCTAAATATAAGTACACATCTTATATAGCATATAAACATTTCACAAAATACATAAAAATCAATATACTCAATCAATTGCTCAATATAGTTTTATTGTACACAACTAAAACCAATGAATTTGAATTTTTTTTAACGAAATTAGAAACAATTTTTGCAAGAAATCAAAGCTTAATTTCGAACACAATTTAAGTATGCAAATTTCGACTACCATCCAGCATGCTATTATATTTTAGCACGACACTACTGGTAAACAGGTACATAAACACCGCTATGTCAATGATATGGGTGCTAAAAAACTAAAATTCAACACCGGTACAAAAAAAACCGATGCCTATGAATAAATTTAGCACTAGTATACTGAATACCGGTGCTACAAAACCAAAATTCAGCACCGGTACACAAAAAACCGATGCCTATAAATAAATTCAGCACCGGTACACTGAATATCGGTGCTACGAAACCTAAATTCAGCACCGGTACACAAAAAATCGGTACCTATGAATAAATTCAGCACCGGTAACACAATTTTGGGCAACGGTGTAATTTTCCAAGAATTTATAGAAGAAATCAATCTTGACTTTAGAGACCCTTCCGTTCACCCATACATTCCCAAATTGCAAAGTTACGATTGGATATTATTGAATTGCATTTTGGTTCCGCCAATTCTTGGATTCGACGACTCCAACTTTCTTGGAGGGACGTAAGTGCAAAAGTAAAAGCTTTACTCGTAACTCCAAATTGAAATCCTCTCGAATGTGACCCTACACTATACACCCCATTGTATTTTCCATGTCTGTAAGGAAATATTTATCAAAAATCGAGAACAAGTACGTATCAATAATCCTTTTCGATTTCACTTTGTAACTTCCATGTAATCAATCATAAGTTATTGTAGAACATGTACTAGCACTTTTCAATATTTCACCAAAAAAATTTATTTATTTTATATTTCCATATTTATGAAAGAATAACAAAAATTATGTATTTTAGAGCAATGCGTAATGAGGTAACACAATTTTGGGCCACGGTGTAATTTTCCAAGAATATATAGAAGTAATCAATCTTGGCTTTCGAGACCCTTCTGTTCACCCATAAATTTCCAAATTGCAGAGTTACGATCATATATTATTGAATTGCATTTTGATTCTGCCAATTTTTGCGATTCGACGACTGCAACTTTCTTGGAGGGACCTAAGTGCAAAAAGTAAAAACTTTACTGGTAACTCCAAATTGAAATCCGCTCGAACGTGATCCTACTCTATACACCCCCATTGTATTTTCCATGCCTGTAAGAGAATATTTATAAAAAATCGAGCACAATAACACATCCATAATCCTTTCCGATTTCCCTTTCTCTCTTCTAAGTAATAAGCTCTAGATTACTATAGAACATGTTGTAGCGCTTTTCAACATTTCATCAAAAAATAATTTATTTACTATTTCTATATTTATGCAATAATAATAAAATTGTATATTTTGGACAAAAGGATAATGTCGTAACAAATTTTTGGGCCATAGTGTAAATTTTTAAAAATATGTTAGAGGCACTTCCGTTCACCCATTGTACCTCGAATTTTAAAGACACAATAGCCTCTTATTTAATTGCACTTTGGTGTCTTCAATTTTGTGATTCGTCGCCTCTAAATTTCTTTTATGGACCTAATAGTAAAATTTTAAAAACTAACTTGAGATCAAATAATAAAAGAACTGGCATTGTTTTCATACATACCGGTGCTATGTTATGGCAGGATAATGAATTTTTTGAATTTTCATTCCAGATTTTGTAGGGATTGTTTGAAAATTTGGAATTAGCACCGGCATTAGTTACATAGGCACCGGTATTTGTACCGGTGCTCTATACTTAGAAAAACTTTCTTGGGTTTGCTCTCGGGTCCAATATTTTCTTTAAAAAAAATTCATCAAAGCAGCCCTAAGTAGCTGCTTTGAATATGAGCACCGGTATTTGTACCGGTGCTCCATACTCAGAAAACATTTCTTAAATTTTCTCTTGGGTACAATATTTTTTAAAAATGACAAACCATTCAAAGCAGCCCTAAGTAGCTGTTTTGAATATGAGCACCGGTATGAGCATTTTGGGTACCGATATTTGTACCGGTGCTCCATACTTAAAAAAATGTTCAACTTGGTTTCATCAGAACTGTTGATTTCTTTTGTTTATTGAATCTCAACCGTTAAAAATTTGTCTATATAAACTAAATCTGAAACCCTAAACCTACACACCCTCCCATTATCTTCCTCTACCTCCTCTCCATCTTCTCCCTCCTCCTTCACCACTCTCCTTCTCCACCGCCTAGTGCTGCCACCGACAATGATGGTGCGCTCCCTCTTTGACGGCGCCGTCGATGCCGCTTAAATGACGCCGCTTTGATGATGTTGCTTTGACGGCGCCGCTTTGACGACCCCCTCTATGCCCTCCCCGAGGTGCACCATCCTCGACTCTATCTCCCGGACATGCCCCGACTCCATCTCCCCAAGGTGCACCATCCCCGACGCCATCTCCCCGCACTCTAGTCGCGGGCTCCATCAAAATTTCCGGTTCAGCTCAGATCTGACCTCATCTTCACGATTCTAGTTCGTTGATGTAATTTTAGGTTTATGGAAATTAGGTTCTAGTTCTTATGATGATTGATGTTGTTAATCTATGTTTAGATCTAGTTTGTTTCATGAATTGTGGGTTTTTATGTATTCTCAGATGTATGTAATGAACTTCTGAGATGTGGTTATGAATTTTCCAGTTTTCTTACATGAACTTCTGTTTATTTTGTGTTTTGTTCGTCCTATTTTTCTCTATGAAAATCTGGGTTTTTATTCTCACCAGTATTTCATGCATAGGCACTGGCATTTCAAACATTTTCATACTGGTGCCTAAGTGATCCGATGCAAGAATAAAGTTACACGGACACCGATAAGTGGTATCTGTGCCGGAATTGATTTTAGCACCGGTACCACTTACCGGTGCCTATATAACTACATCTTTTGCACAGAGTTACTTAGGTACCGATATAGAAATATTCAAAATATCGGTGCCTATACATTAAAATACCGATTTCTATGGGGGTGTATTCTAGTAGTGTGAAACTATTAGCATGAAATTCTGAGCATAAATTGTCGAAACATAATCGTGCAATTTGGCATAATATAACTTATATGTAGTTTAGCACATTTCACATTAATCCCACAAAAAATTAGCATCCAATATAATAAACCATGCAATCTTTGTACCGTAATTGATCAAATTGAACATGCAATTTAAGTGAATAAAGCATGCGTCTGCGGTGATTTAAATCAATATAACTTAACAAATTTCATTCGTTTTAATACTGTTGGACATATATTGATTATATCATGCAAAAATTAAATAACAAAAATTGAACAAGCAATTAACATATGCAAGAATAAAAACTTTTAGCATTCAAACATACAATCGGAAAGCTTAAATTACAAATAATAAAAGCATGCTTGTGATAAATAAATAACTTTTCAAGCAATAACAAAGTGACGGAAACTCATTGCCCTTGAAACAAATGAGCCTCGTCATGGACATCGTTCCCTATGGTAAAACTATCGAAGGTAACAATTAATGCATAAGAGAGTTACCTCGGATTCACGCAAGCCCCGAAGGACTATCACTGACAGAGCAAGAGACGAAAACGTCAAGAAAGATAGAAAGAAGACTCGAGTTTAGAATATGGAGAGACTTGAGAAATGGTGCGAGTTTCCTGACTGACTTAGAGGCTCTATTTATACTACTCTTAAGAGACCTTAATCATAGAAAAGTGATATTCTAATTTTCAGTAATTAGAGAAGAATATTCTCTAATCACCAACTCAACAAATCCGAGAACATTCCAAGAATACTTGAATTCAATCTAATGGAAAATGAAGAAATATTTTTTGCAATATTTTTCAGCGTATTAAGCATGGTAAACCACATATTTATTTACGACAAGATATCTCACAAAATATGGAAGTATTTTGTTCTTATCTCTTAAGAATTACACACAAGAAATTCCATATATATTATGTAGTTGGGCCTTCTAGAAACTTCCACTCGATTCATACACGAGAAATATCATTCTGGGCCAATATTCGCCCATTTTTCCTCTTTCAAGTGTGACACTTTGAGCATTCATATCTCATTCACCCTTGATCTGTTTTGAGAGTTTAAATAGTTGTTTTATAGTAATCCCGGAGGAGAACCCAAAAATGGCATCCACTGCCTAAATTCATTTGGCTCCCACTCAAAACGACGTTCAAAAGTTGATCAAATTCAACTTTTTAACCATCATTTTCCAACACCATCAATTTTGGATATGTAAAAGTGACACTTTCATCGAGTCAAGTCACAATGTTACTGAGAGGGAACTATTAACAAGTCCATTACGTACCCTTTTTTTTGTGGCTGGCCATCGCCTCCCATTAGGGGTGTTCAAAAATACCCGGCCCGCAATACCCGCTCATCCATCTGTCGGCCCAATTTAAAATAATCCGGAAATTTTTTTCATTTTTTGGGGCTGGGTACTTGGCCCAGAAATTTTACATTTTACCGGGTCCTGGTCAGGGCCGCAAAAATGCTATTTCCGAGTACCCAGGATACTCGGTAAACTTTAAATATATTTAATTAACTTTAATATTAGAGTGAATCACGTTTTTAACCCTATGTTTTGGGTGAAAGTGCATAAATGACCTTGTATAATCATAAAGTGCAAAAATAACCTTGTAAATTTGATCGAAATGTCAACGACCAATTTGGCTGAAAATTGATAAAATGACTATTATACCCCTAATTTAAAAAATAAAAAAAATAAAAAGACCAAAATAGCCTCCCATTTCTTTGCAATTTCTGGGAATCCACGTCTTAGCCAATTTCTTCCTCACTTTCACTTTCTCCCATTTCATAGAATCCTTTCTTCATCACTTTCGAATCAGCCCATTTTTTCCTCACTGTTGCCGGTTCTACTGCACAACCGGTGGAGAGGCTTTTACAGGGAGCGACATACTGACTTGTGGGTCTCGATTTTCCGGTGCTTGGCTGAGTGGCACAGGAAATGGTGGCTGAGGTTGCGTGGGAGTTGCTGTGCGGGTGGCGAGCAAGGAGAGTGTGTGGTGAATCAAGGGCGGTGAATCCCTTAGTGGCGGAGCGCATCGGTGGGATGGTGAATAGTGGGCAGTGGTGGGGGGACTGGAGTGTCTGAATATAGGGTTTCGAGGTGGTCAGCGGTGGCGATGGTGGGGCGACGGCGCTAGAATACTCGATTAATGGTTGGGAAGAAGGTGGTGGTGCTAGAAATGGGTGAGGAAGGCAGTGGTGTTAGAGCTAGAGATCGGTGGTGGCGTTAGAGCTGGAGAGCAGACATGAGCGTTAGAGTTGGAGAGTGGGCAGAGGCTAGGGATTCTGGGCTGGGGAGAGGTGGTGGCGGGGCGTAATTCTAGAAGGCGGGGGATTTGAGGTGGCGGAATGTAAGTGGCGGAGTGGAGGCATCTAGGTGGAGGTGGCGATGGAGAATTAGGGTTTGGGGTCAAGGATGAAGGTAGCGAGGGATTTGAGGTGGCAGAGTGGAGGCAGATGTCGGCGGAGAAGCTGGTGGTGGGTCTGGATTGAAAGTGGTGGCGGATCTAGGCTGAAAGTGGTGGCGGGTCTAGGATATCAGCGGCGGAGAAGGCGGCGGACAACGGCGGATATGGTGGTGCGGTAGGTTTGAAGATGATAAAGAAGTAGACTTAGGGGTATTTTTGTCATTCACTTTTTTGTTTTAAGAGTAGGGATATATTTGTCTTTTCATAAATTGTCAATGCCTAAATTTGTCCGGTCAATGCCATAATAGTGTAAATAGGGTAAAGCTGCACAATTTGATTAAAAGATAGGGTTAGTTCTGCACTTTCAGATTATACATGGTTATATCTGGACTTCCTCAGTTTAATATGGTCATTTTTGCACTTTTCCCTTAGTATTAATTGCCCATACCTATGTAATTTTTGCACTTTTCCCTTAGTATTATTGAATAATTTGAATTAACATAATATTTGAATGCTAAATTTTCAATTATTTCATTTCAACAATTGTTAATTCTGAGTTCCGGTCCTCCCTTTCTACCTAAACTTTTCAATTGTGCCCAGGACCACAGCCCTATTCTAGCAATAGGTCCAATTGAATTTTTTAAATTTGGTTTTCCATCACAAACATATCAAACTTTCATAACCTCTCCACTAAATTAAAAGATTTAACACAATGATTTTTTTCATCATTTCAACATATTTTGTAAATTCATCCAAACCAGGGAATGATAATGATGATTACAGATTTGTTAAGTGGTCATTATATGTTGAATTTTTCAATGATAAAAAGTGATAGTTATTTGTACAAAAAATGTCACGAGAATTCAATTGTTAAACATTGTCATCATTGTAAAGCTATTTTTTGCACTCATATTTTTTTTTAGTTTCCAACAAATTCAATTGAACCGATAAAGATTGGTTACGAATCGTTCTTTTTTTTCCTTAAATGAGGGGTTGATTTATTAGGATCCCCATTCCTTCAAAATGAAATTATAAGTATGATTAGATACTAGTACAAGCTAAGTTAAACCTAAAATGCTTAAAATACGAAGTCAAACTAATTGCCATTAAAACCAAAAGTATGTTAGGTAATTTCGGAAGTGATTCCATAATCAAAAGCCTCCACCCCTCGTGTTAGCCTTTGATATATGGCCAGACTTCTAAAATTTCCTGACACTACTGTCTAAAAGATTTGGTCCAGTGGGAGAAAAACTCCTGTATGTGGTTTGCGCCATTAAATCTTTCTTTCCTTTGGAGATGCCAGTGGAAAACTCATTTCTAAATTCCTCATGAAAATTGGTTGAGTATCTCTGTTGCCAGGAATGTAAATTTTTTCTTGAAATCCATCGGTAGCCTTGAAGTTTCTCTCAAAAACCAGCTGTAGGTCGGAAATTCCTCCAAAAAATCAGCAGAACCACCACCCATTCACCGAAGTCCATGTAGAACTTGTAACACCAGTAAAAATGACCACCCATTCAGCAGTATATGTTCTAAACATTTGCTCTAATAGCTGGCACTGTAAGCTTATCAAGCATCAAAAGTCCTTTAGCCTTGTTATCAAGTTGATCATATGTCATGAGTGTACCAGTTTGAGAAAAATCATTGGCCAATTTGGCATCATGATCTGCTACTAAGTTACCCTCTCTGAAAGAATGAATGAGCTGAATATAGGTACTTGTATCCTTAATATGACATGCTAATTCATATAGGATCCATGGAGCTTTTAAGGGAAACTTTATGCATTCAAGAGCAACTAGACAGTTAGATTCCAATATGTACTCATAAATGTCAATTGATGCTGCAACTTCAATTGCTATTTGAATGGCTTTTAATTCAGCATGCAAACTTGAAAGAGCAGTAACATTTTTCATGTTAGCATTGGACATGTTTCCATTAGGATCCCTAATAATCATGCTAACACCTACTATATTGGAATTTTTTAACCATGATGCATCAACATTAATTTTCAGAGAATTTATAGGCTTAATCCATCTCACCAATCTGATGTTAGGCTTAGGTGGGGGTTTAAGGCTTGGGATTAAACCTATGTTCATCCACTCAGTATCACTAGGAATGCTACTATAACATGGGTGGGCATAAAATGCAAGAAAGATATCATGTTTGATATTTTGAATCACAAATTCTAGGTTTGGATTCAGATTTTCAAACAAGGTATTGTTTCTTGCTTTCCAAAGGTGCCAACAAATCAAGGATGGAGCTAATCTAATGAGGATCGTGTGTATCTTTGATTCTCCATTGACAGTCCAGAAATATGTCAATCTTTCCCAAATAGATTCAAAAAATAAGATAGGTAACCTGAGAGTCATAGTGATGGATTCCCAAATTTTAGATGCAAAATCACATTCATTAAAATAATGAGTGAGACTGTCAGAGTTCAGGCAATAAATGCATTTAGATGCAATACTAACATTGGAGAAAACTATGATATCATCAAAGGGTAGTATAACATTGACTAGTTTCCACATAAACACTGAAACCTTTTTTGGAGTTTGGGATGCCAGACCTGTGATAATGATCTCAATGGCCTTCTACACTTTGCAATCTTTTGAAATGCAGATTTGAATGTAAAATTACCATTTGCTGATGAACACCATACCATTCTATCCTCTCTATATGTGTAAATTTTGGCTTCCTGCAAGAAAGATAGCATGTGAGGAAGCAGATAGTTGAGAGAAGTTAAAATATGGTCTCTCGTGCCTATGAAATCAGCAATAGGAAGAGATTTCATTTCCGGTTCTAAGTTAGGACAATGATCTTGAAGTGGTCCTTGTCCCGTCCAGTTAGAAGTCCAAAAATTATCTGAACCTTTTCCATGAATGATCCTTATAAATGCCTCAGCTTGAGCATTGACCTCACAAATCCTCTTCCAATTTTGAGAGTTTCTTCTACATGGAGGGATAGACCATAGACATTGAGACCACGGGGAAATTCCTTATTGGAACTTCCACCATATTTTAAGTGAGAATGCTATAATTATGTCATTGAAATCCCTAAGTCCCATTCCATTTTGAAATTGTGGAAAACAGAGATTATCCCAGCTTTTCCACACTTTTTTTAATCCCACATCAGATTCTCCCTAGAAGAAATGGGTCAGGATTCTTTTTAATTTTTTAATGACAGTTTTGGGTGGCTTTAAAACAACCCACAAATGCTGTGGCAGTGAAAAAATGACAGATTTTATCAATGTTAACTTACCTTCCATACTAAGCCACTTATTTTTCCAATTTTTTTATCATATTTTCACTTTTTCTATCAAAGATTGAAAATAAGAATTCTTAATCCTACCCGTAAAAATGGGACATCTGAGGTATGTAAAGGGGAATTTACCTTGTGCCATACCTAGTTGACTCTTAAGCAGCTATACATGTTCTGTTTTGGCTGATTTGCCATTAAAAAAATTACTCTTTGAGTGATTGATTTTCTGTCCTGTTCACTTTTTAAAAACTTCCAAAAAGGCCTTTAATCTAATAATAGAAAGCTTGTTAACTTTAAGGAATAATACAGTATCATCAGCGTAGCTCAAGTGAGATATAGGAATAGCCCCTTTTGGTAAATGAAAATAGCTGAGTTTACCATTTTGAAAAATATATGTTAGACATCTACTGAAAGCTTCTGAAAAGATGTTAAATAAGCAAGGAGACAGAGGGTCCCCTAGAGGCTTTGAAAAAACTCGAAGGTTTTCCATTGATAATAATTGAAAACCATGCAGATGCTAGGTTATTCATTATTATTTTAGTAAATTCTGGTTGAAATCCAATTTTTTTGAGGATATTATCCAAGAAATCCCAATTAACTCTATCAAATACCTTTGCTAAATCAAGCTTAATGATACAATTTGGATTATCCTATTAATTATTAAAAAAACTGACCATCTCTTGTAAATAAACAATGTTATCAGACATTTCTCTGTCTTTCATGAATGCATACTGGTTAGTAGATATTAGTTTAGGCATGAAACCAGCTGTTCTTTCCATGATGAGTTTAGAAAAAACCTTGTTAATGAAATTGGAAAGGCTTATCGGTCTATAGTCGGCAAAGGAATTGGGGATTTCAATTTTTTGGAATCAAAGATATCCAGGTACTGGATATCCCTGAAGGTATTACACTACCCTTCATAAATTCAGTTGTAGCTTCTAACATATCTAGCCCAATTAAGTTCCAGAAATGTATATAAAAAGCTGCTGAGAATCCTGTACTATTTTGATTAAGGGAAAAGACCACAGTTTTGAGTTTATCTAAGGTGGGGTCTGTCAGTAATGAAAGGTTATCTTGTACATCAATTAACTTTGGAATTTGATTCAGGAAATGAGATTTAAGTTCAGAGCAACTATATTCAGTTTCCTCAGTTAGTAACTGTGTGAATAAAAGGATGGCTTCGTTTTCAATTTCTGGAGCAGAGTCAATCCAATTAACCCTAGAGGTTTTAATTCTAGTGGTGTTCTGTTTTAGCCTTCTCTCTCTCACAGATGCATGAAAGTATTTAGTGTTCTCATCACCCTCTTTTAACCATTTAGTTTTAGCATCTTGCTTCCAAAATAGATGTTCCTCATTTAGGGCTCTAAGAAGTAACGCGCTCTTACGCTTAAGCTCTATAAGGTCAAAGATTGAGTTGTTGTTTTCATAAATCAGTTCCTGCATTCTCAATTCTTCTTCTGCCTTTTTTTATATTTGTATTAATGTCTCCAAACTTCTCTTTGTTCCATAGTTTTAAAACCGGTTTAAGTCTCTTCAGTTTTAGGAAGAATTTTAACATTCCTTCTTCATGTAGAGGCTTTTTCCAGTTTTCCAAAACTATGTGATCTAAGTCAGGCCTAGTTAACCATACATCCAATGATCTAAATGGTTTGGGGAATGTTACAATGTTGCTGCCAATGGTTAGCAATAAAGGGGAGTGGTCCGAGGTTAGTTTATTAAGGGTATGGATAGAACTATTAGGAAAATTTAGTAACCAATCATTAGTGGCCAAGGCTCTGTCTAACCTTTCTAAGGTTGGTAGTTTTCTACCATTCGTCCATGTAAAGGTATCTCCTACAGTAAACACATGGAATAGTTGGTTCTGGTTAATAAAATCCAAGAAATCTCTAATACTATTAGCATTAGGTCCGTGGGGGCCTTTATATTCATTTATTGAGCACATAGCATTAAAATCCCCTATAATTAGTCTGCTAGAAACAGTACTGGATTTCAGATCAGTCCATAAGGTTTTCCTAATACTAGGTACTGTAGATGCATGTATAAAAACTGCTTCCATTTCCTTAGTTAAAGGAACAATTTTTTATCTTAGTGCGTAAAACCTGCTGTGAGTCATCAGTGATATCTATCAGTAAATCAGAGTTCCAAAATAGCCAAATATCACTGTTACTAGAGCAAAAACATTTATCATACTGAAGTTTAACCCTGTATATTTCACCTTGAGTATGATTATGCTTAGGTTCAAAAATGCATAACATACTGATAGCATGAATCTTGATTAGTTTTTTAAGCCTATCAATAGATGTCTCAATACCCCTTAGATTCCATGCCAAAGCCTTGAGATTACAGGTTGTATCAATCATTACTAACCCGATTCTTGCTGCTTGATGAAATTCTTAAAAGACTAATCTGATTTAGCTTGTTAAAACGGGTTCTTTTTCTACTTTTTGATGGTTTCAAATTGAAAGTGGAAGCTTTTAAATTACATACATGGTCCAGTTGGAGCTCTTTCGTACTTTTTTTCCCGGAAAAACCTGATTCCAGTTTCTCGCTATCATTCAGTACTGAGAATTTATTTGATGAGACTGGACTACTCCTAAGAGACTGAGTGCAAGGATTGTTAGTATCATAATCAGCAGGTGATAAATCTATAGGAATACCTGTAAGGTCATCCAAGGAGTAGATCTGTTCTTTCTGTTTTCCAGCAGTAGTGATCTTCGTTTTACTCCCCTCGCTGTTATGTTTATGAAGGGGTAGATAATGAGGGCTAGTGATCAGTATAGGTGAGTCCTTTTCACCAGTATTGAGGGGGCTATTTGGCATAGATACTGATGGATTCCAGTTTCCCTTCCATACAGTAGTAGGAGCCAGTGGTTGTTGTACCCTTTGATCTTCCAACTTGTGTGGAATGGGGCTGATATTTAGAGGGACTTGGCAGTTTATATTGTCTGCTGAGAGACTCTTGTGGAGCTTGTTAATAGGTGTAGTGTGTTTCTCCTGGTTGATTTTTGTTTGTTTGTCGATGTTCACTTACTGATATGTGAATTCCTTTTGCTTTTGTGAAGATCTAGGGATATGTTGTGTCATTGGTTTTCCACTGGTTTTAGTGGTTTTATCACTGCTTGTGTGATATGGCTTAGGGTGAGATTTGGGCATGAGGTTAGGATTGAGGACTCTACAAATAGACTTATCATGGCCTATTTTTTTTACAATGAGAACTGTAGGCAGGCAGGTTTTCATATTCAAGCAAATACTTCTCATTTTCAGATATCGAACCTAACCTTATTGTTGCCAGGAGCTGAGACTGAAGGTCGACCTCAACACAAATCTTTAAAGCCGAGCATCTCGTAAGCTTCTCCGTGGCACTGTCCATTTTGATGAAGACTCTGATCTGGTTCCCAATAGCTTCAATTGATTCTCTGTTATAATAATACAGGGGAACATTTGTTATCGTAATCCACGCCGGGACGATTGATGATTCTGCGTTTGGCTTGAAATCAGATGTCCATCTTAGCACTCTCATATGAATTCCATTGAATAACCAAACTGCCTTGATCTAACAGCTCTGAAAATCAGCCTTTTCTTGGAATCGGATGAGCACATTCTTGTAATCAATCGCACCAATATGGTATTTGCCAGCAAAGCCAATCGTTTTGATGTCCGCTTCGATTCGCTCCATTGCTGGTCTACCTTTGGGGAAATTCCCAATAAGAGCATTGTTGTAAGGGGTTGATAGAACTTGAATCTGTTCCTGTGAGTACAGGCAAGAAAGCTCTCCCTTGAATTGGATGACAGGGTTAAGGTTAGGTATCGATGGCAGGGATTAAGAGATTGGGATATTTCTCGTTTGGAGTATTTGTGCAAAGGATTTCTGGGTATTAGTTTGATGAGTAGAAGCCGCCATAGCGGCGGTGGGAGAGACCATGGTCAGGCAGAGTTACCGTGGTGGATAGCCGGAGAAGGAGGCCGTACAAAATCTGCCTGTTATCAGTTTGGAAGGTAAAGTAGGAGAGAGAAGAGAGCATTCAAGAAGAGATCGATTTTTTTTGAACTCATACAAATTTATGTAACATAATGAAATAATAATAATCTAAAATTTTCAATTTTAAACGGGTTAATGGGTACCCTGTTACCCGGTCTGATCAATGCGAATACCCTATTTTTCCAGGCCAACTACCGACCACATTTCTAAGTACCCGCACATGCAGGTACCAGAACGTTTGGGTACCTGAACAACCCTACTTGCTACTACACGGAGAGATGCTATCTTCGATTTCTATAAAGTTCCAAAATTCTTACCGTGTTGAAATTATATTGAAACTGGATGTCAAAGTATTTCTAAAGGGACATTATCTTGTATATGTTTGAGATACTTGGCACTAGACATCTTAGATGAAAGAATATTCCACCGACAATAGCTAAGCTGTGGAAGTTAAGAATTTTCATCATTAGCAAGAACCATATGGATTATGAAAGAGTTAATAATGCCTAGATCTATGTGGAACATGAAAAGTTCAAGGCATGCTCATATTTCGAGTGCACATCTTGACTTGGAGGTTTCTGATGGGAAAAATGGTGGTAATTTGTTTGGAGGAGAATGTAGTAATATCTTGGTTCAATCCTTCTTGATGAAAATGATCGCACAACAGTGGAATTATACTGAACTTTACCAATCTTAGAAAATTTAGTTGTAGAACATCCAAAAGGAACAGCGAAATCTTGAAGTTGTTATCAGTGGATGGATCTCTGTTGACACAATTGGAGTCCCTTAAAATCCACGGTATAGGATAAGTTAATAAAGATCCCATCACTTGCAGCTGATCATCTAGGCTGGAGAATCTGTATCATGTTGAATAACCGTGGAGCATTGTATCAGAGATCAGAAAGAAGCTACCCAATTTTCAAGTTCTTAACTTACTTGAGACTTCATTTGATGGTTATAGTTGGAGAATGGAAGATGGGGACTTATCAAAACTTGTATCCCTCAAATTAAAAGACGGAGACTTCTCAAAACTCACATATCTCAAATTCATTAGTTCATTTATTGAAGAAGTCGATGTTTCCGACTGTGAAGTGAACCCATTTCCATGCCTTGAGAAGTCGATGTTTCTGATTGTAAAATTCGATATACTGTTTGTAGCCGAGGCACACGCCTTAGCCTATTCAACTTTCAACCATAATCTTTTCACCTATTTAATGAGAATTAGTCCACTGTTTATTTTTTTGAAAGTCAGCTCTTCAAAGGCCATCCAACATCACACAATAGATTCGAAAACTAGGTTCTAGGGCACCAAGTTGCATCTGACTAACATTTCTTCCAAAGGATATTGTAAGTAGAAATTGCAGGATTTAAGCCTTGCATATCATGTCTTGGAAGTTTTGCATAGCCTCTCCAACTTTTCCTTCTCTGAAGTGACACGAGGACAAATAAAAGTTGTAACACATTCTCCAACCATAATCTTTTCACAAATAAAAGTTGTATCACATTCTCCAATTTAAATCTGTAGTAAATTAAAACACGAAATTCTTAGCAGCTCCTTTTCATATTCATGCAAGAACACATTTGTAGCTTCGAAGGAACCTGATATTTGAAGTGCTGAAAGAGTTTCCAAAAACCAATTTATTTTACATTCGTAGCTTTGACATTCTGAAATCCCTGAATCATCTTCAGGAGAGGAGATGGTGCATTCTCCGATTTCGAAATTAATTTCAAAACCCGGGACATGTTAGATGAATTTAAACGAAACCCCATCCTAACCATTCCATCAAGATAAACCACGACGTCCTCATATTTTCGTTCCTCAAGAAGTCCTCGCACAAGTATGTTGTAGGTAATCTCATCTGCCAAGCAGCCGTTTGCTTCCATTTGAACAAAAAGCCCTTCAGCTTCCTCCACCAAACCTGTAAAGTCAAGGAATTTGCAAGTGAATATTTAATTGGTAATTTTGTGTGAACTTATTTTGAACCGAAGATCCTTCCATGTTGGAACACGCTGTGTTCAGAATATTTATGCCAAGGAGTTATGGAAATCAATGTCAGAATATTGTAGTATTTTGTGATACATGGAATTCGTATATCTGACTAAGTATATCAGGCGTGTGAAGCATAATTGCTTTATGGAAAATCCCTACTTATAAGGAGATGATATATTTGAATATATGAGATAGATTGATATAAGGTAAATCCCTTTATTTATGGGATTTGGATATGCTTCAAAAAGCAGATTTGGAATAGGAATATTGTGGAGATAATAAAGGAATATTCCAATCTGTTTGTGGATATAAATTGGGACAAACACGGCTGCATACTTACGGATTTAACCGATCAAAAATCTGCCTACAGATTTAGGCAGATTTTTGAGACTTTCGAGAATTGCAAAGAGTCAGACTACTGTGTTCCAACATACCTGACCTGCTGCACAAAGTTCAGAATCATAAACCTTAATTCCTCGGGAGGAGGAGATCCTGCGTCGACGGAGTTCGAGATTAGAGGGAGTCTGATCAAGGTGGATCGGTAGCTAGGGGAGCTAACAGAATTCACACATTATAGTTAGTAAAGATAAGTATTTTGTAACTTGTACTCTGTACTATATCTTTCTAATTAGTGGATTCATTCTGAACTGGGCCAGGCCCCGCAGATGTAGGTGGATTACACCAAGCTACGTAACCAAGTCGTGTGTCTTTTACGTTTTACGTTATTATGCACTTGGTTAATTTAGTCATGTTGGAACACACTAGTAAGGACTAGAAAAAGTGGTAAAACTAAATTTTAATTGGTATCAGAGCTTCGTCACTTATTATTCCCTTGGTTGTTTCAAGGAAAGTGAGATCCAGTTTTACCATGATGACAAGAGAAGGAGCTTCAGTCTCTTAACCACCCCTGCTAGAAGACAACAACTACAACTATTGGAAGGCACGCATGAGGGTCTTCATCAATTCACTGGACGAACTTGCATGGTTTTATATTGAGAATGAATGGAATCATCCTACAGAAGATGCTGATACAAGTTCTAAGGCGGTAGAAGGAGAGTCAAGCCAAAGGAAGCAGAAACCCAAAGACAAGGCTAGATGGACTCCAGATGACCTCAAAGAATCTCTGGCGAATTCGAAGGCACTTAATGCAATCTTCACTGCAGTTGATGAAAATCAGTTCAAGCTTATCTCTACATGTCACCAAGCAAAGAAAGCATGGGACATTCTATAGACTGTTCACGAAGGAACCAGTCGAGTTTGTGAATCAAAATTACAGATGCTGGCTACTAAGTTTGAGGAACTCAAAATGGATGAAGATGACACCATTGCTACATTCAATGGAAAACTCAGGGGCATCTCCAACATGGCTTATCAACTTGGGAAGGTGTACAAAGAAACAAAACTGGTGAAAAAGACCCTGAGATCACTTCCCAAAAGATTTGCAATGAAAGTAGCAGCAATAGAGGAAGCAAGAGACGTAGCCACCATGAGCCTAGATGAACTAATGGGTTCATTACAGACATATGAGATAACATTCCAACAAGCTACAAAAAGAATCTCTAAGGAATTGGCGTTCAAAGTGTCTCCATCTAAGGATAATCACGAGTCTGACAGCGATGATGAGATTGAAAAACTTGCACTGACCACGAAGAATTTCTCGAGAATCCTAAAGAAGGTGGTCAACAAGAAATCTCAGGAAAGGTTTGGCGAAAATAGACAAAGAAAACAAGACTCAGGTAATAATCATGGAATGAGATTTGAACAAGGGAATCCGCAGTTCAGGAGAAATCAGAACAACGAACCAAAACAGGCTGGACGAATTCAGTGCAGAGAATGTGAAGGATATGGTCATATTCAGGCTGAATGTGCTAACACTCGCAAGAAACAAGGAAAATCATATGCCACCTCTTGGAGTGAAGATGAAGATGATGAGAAGGACGAAGAGGAACTCACCAGTAACTACGTAGCTTTTGGAGCAAAGGTTCATGATACATCAGAGGACCAATGTTCCAACACACTGAACAAAGGTAAAGCTGTATGTTCCAACATAGATCTGGACGACTCACACAGCAATGAAGATGATGATTTGTCTGTAAGTGATGAAGAAATCTACAGCACCTATGAAAAAATGTATGCTATGTGGGTTCAAGTAGCTGACACAAACAAAGAGCTGAACGAAGAAAAAAGGAAGTTAATGGAAAGTGAAAGAGAATTACGGTTCACGATTGCAAAACTTGAAAAGAGTAATGAAGAACTGAATGGAAAACTGATAGCAGCTGTCAAGAGGGCCGAGATGTCTGGAGCAACTATCTTTAAATTAAATTCCGGAAAGGAAAAGCTTGATGATATTCTGGATATGGGAAGAAACTTTGGTGATCGACACGGGATTGGATACGGGAAAGAACCCAAGACTTCCCCCTGTTGCACGCAGCTTCCTCGGTTGTAGCTGCCCCCACCTTCAGTGGATTAAGTAAAGATATGATCGATCCGCATAGTGAATGAATTCCCTTCGAGGTCGGAAAACTGGTAGATGAAATGGTAATGTATATGGAAGCAAACGAAGGTAGTCATCGACTTTCGGGAAAGGGTAGAAGAATGAGACCTATTATGGGACATACAATGCATTACAGACGTATGATCATTATGCTTCAACCGGGTTATTCTATTCCAGACGCAGCAGATCAACAGCTCGGGAGTGGATTCCCCACCAGCAAGAGGACAGGAGACGGCCATCTCAAGGCACATCACGACCTACAGGCAACACCAGCGAGACCTGGGAAGGCAACCCGATTGGGAGTCAGAGGATCCATAGTACCTGAGTACGTACAGCTCCCAAACGGCGGGGAGGGGGGATAGCCAAGTGGTAAGGCATTGGTTTTTGCTACCGACATGCACCCCTTCGAAGAAAAACCTTCTCCTTCAGCTTAGAACCAAGATTCAGCAGCAGATCCCGCCCGAGTAGGAGTCCTAGTTCATAGGCACTATATATGGATCGAACCCAACTTTGATGAATTGGCGTATTTATTTAATCCGTCGGGACTGACGGGGCTCGAACCCGCAACCGATGCTGGGGTGTGAAAGCATGGGGAGCGAACAGGATTAGATACCCTGGTAGTCCATGCCGTAAATGATGCTGAAAAGCATTGCAGAAGACTGATCAGAGATCAAATGACAGGACGACAACCTCTGCCATGTTCCAACATAGGCAATATTCATACAGTAAAATCGATCAGAAAGGTATGGATTGTTAAACGATCTAACTCATGTCTAGTTGCACACACTTCTCTCATAGCCTATTCCAGAGATTCGTAGTACTTCGATAGCGGCTATTCTCGCCACATGACTGGCACTCCAGAATATCTCACGAACATTACTCCATATGATGGAGGATATGTAACCTTTGGTGATGGAAAGAAAAGTAGAGTAATTGGAAAAGGTGTATTGAGAATTGAAGGGTTTGCAGTATTCACAAGTGTATTGTTTGTTGAAGATCTAAAGGCAAACTTGTTAAGTATAAGCCAGTTGTGTGACGATAACATAGTGGTGGAATTTCAGAAGGACAAATGTATAGTAAAGCATGGAGAAAACACGGTTCTTTCAGGAATAAGATCTACAGATAATTGTTATCTGCTGGAACAAGGAGTACGGTGCATGATTTCAAAGCAAGATGAAGGAGTTCTGTGGCACAGGAAGCTCGGTCATATCAATTACAAAACATTGGTGAAAATCGCAAATGTGAAGCTGTACGAGGAATGCCTACCTTAACCAGCAAGGAAGGAATTGTATGTGAACCATGTCAACAAGGTAAACAAATTCGATCTCCTCACTCTTCAGTTCAGTATATTACTACATCTAGAAATCTGGAATTATTGCATATGGATTTGATAGGTCCAGTCAATACACCGAGTATAGGTGGAAAGAAATATATCTTTGTATGTGTTGATGATTTCTCCAGATTCACATGGGTAGCTTTTTTGAAAGAAAAATCTGATATTTTAGAAGTATTTAGAAGCCTTGTAGTGAAGTTACAAACTGAAAAAGGGTGTCCAGTAGGGAAGATAATTCGAATTCGAAGTGATCATGGTAGAGAATTTGAGAATGTACAATTTAGTGACTTTTGTGATGAGCTTGGAATACAGCATGAATTTTTAGCTCCCATCACCCCTCAGCAGAATGGTATTGTAAAATGTAAGAACAGAACCTTGCAGGAGATGACTATAATTATGTTGGCAGAAAAAGATATTCACAAGAAATGGTGGGCAGAAGTAGTTAATACAACATGTTATACAATCAATCGAGTGTATCTTCGACCATTCACCAGCAAGACATCCTACGGGATTTGGAAGGGCAGGAAACCAAATGTTTCATATTTTCATGTGTTCGGGAGCAAATGCTATATTCTCAGAGATAGAGAACAGTTGGCAAAATTTGATAATCGGAGTGATACAGGAATTTTTCTCGGGTATTCCATCAACAGCCGTGCCTATAGAGTTTTTAATCATCGAACCAACACTCTCATGGAATCCATAAATATTATTGTGGATGATTCAGAGAAGGAACAACAACCAGGAGGTGTAGAGGAAGAACCTAGCAACACTCATGTTCCAACACAGCCTCGAAACTCTGACAAAGCAGACCCATCAGTCGAATCTGAACTTCACCAGCGTGCTGGAACAACTCAGCAAAATAATCCTAACTCTGCCGAAGCTGACCATGTTGGAACACTGTCCCCCGCTACTGACCCCCATGTTCCAACACAGGACCAATCGGAATCCACCATGAGGAGTACTCGATCAGTTCCTCGAGTGGATTATCGTAGGCTAGCTGGATTGCACTGTTTTGTCTCTCTCATTGAACCCAAGAACTACAAAGAAGCCTTACTTGATGAGTATTGGATTGCTGCAATGCAAGATGAACTTGGTCAGTTTACACGGAATGATGTTTGGTACCTTACTCCTCGCCCTAAAGGCATTAATGTCATTGGTACGAAGTAGATGTTCAAGAATAAATCAGATGCGGATGGCTTAATCACTCGAAACAAAGCCAGACTTTTCGCTCAAGGTTATACACAAGTGGAAGGTGTCGACTTCGACGAAACATTCGCGCCTGTTGCTAGGTTAGAATCTATCCGAATTTTACTAGCTATTGCCTGCTCTATGAACTTTACTTTGTATCAAATGGATGTCAAGAGTGCTTTTCTAAATGAAGTAGTTAATGAAGAAGTATATGTGGAACAACCTAAAGGATTTGAAGATCCTCATTATCCACATCATGTATATCGCCTTAAGAAGGCTTTATATAGACTAAAGCAAGCACCCAGGGCATGGTATGAACGACTTACTACCTTTCTTCTTCAGAAAGGTTATCGTCGAGGGAGAGTAGATTGCACTTTGTTCGTGCTTGACAAGGCTTCAACGTTTTTAATTGCACAAATTTATGTGGATGATATAGTATTTGGTTGTACTTCACCATCTATGGTACAGGACTTTGTTACCATCATGCAAGCTGAATTCGATATGAGCATGGTTGGAGAGCTCACTTACTTTCTGGGATTGCAAGTCAAGCAAGGAAGGAACGGTTTATTCATAAATCAAAGTAAGTATGCCTTGAATCTAGTTAAGAAATTCGGTCTGAGTAATGCTCGAGCAGTTCGAACTCCTATGGGTGTTTCTGATAAACTGGTGAAGGATGAAAAAGGAGTTGCAGTCGATCAGAAATTATACAGAGGCATGATTGGAAGCTTATTGTATTTAACCGCAAGCAGACCAGATATATGTTTCAGTGTTGGGATATGTGCAAGGTTTCAAGCTGATCCTAAGGAATCTCATCTTACTGCAATTAAAAGAGTTATTCGATATGTAAGTGGGACTTTTGAGTATGGTGTTTGGTATTCTAAGAGTCAAGATTTAGAGTTGATTGGGTACAGTGATTCTGATTGGGCTGGTAATGTTGATGATCGAAAAATTACCACAGGTGGATGTTTCTTTATTGGAACAAATCTGGTGTCTTGGTATAGCAAGAAACAGAACTCGATCTCTCTATCTACTGCAGAAGCAGAGTATCTTGCAGCAGGGAGTTGTTGTGCACAATTATTATGGATGAAACAAATGTTGAAAGATTATGGAATTCATCAAGGATCCTTGAAGATTCTATGTGACAACACAAGTGCTATTGATATTTCAAAGAATCCAGTTCAGCACTCGAGAACCAAACATATTGACATACGACATCATTTTATCAGAGATCTGGTTGAAAGAAAGGAAGTGGAAGTAGTCTATGTTCCAACACACGAGCAATTTGCTGATATATTTACAAAGCCATTGGATGCCACCTCTTTTGAGAGCCTTCGAAAACACTTAGGTGTTTGTCAAATCTGAGGTAATTTTTACCTTAATTATTTTTCCTGTAAATATTTTAGTTGGTTATTTTTGTTTAGAAAAATCTGAAAAGAAAAAAAAATTTGGAAGGTAGCAATGTTGTACAAAAATAGAAGATGGTTAGTATGGTGTGTTGGAAGTTAATTGGGGAATGACAACTTGATTTGACAAGAGGAGAAAGTGTTATCATTACAAGTTTGGGAAATCTAAAAAGTGCTTCACGGGAAAAGAGGTGAATATGTGAAGAGTTAAAGTGGGATTCAAACTTACCCAAAAACCTTTCGTATCCCTCTACAATCGGCCAATATTTTCCCCTTCAACTCCCTACCGAAAAATCTTGCTCTCCACAACTCCTCTCCATCGCTATAGTGTGCTAAAGGATGTCAACTCCAAACTCTCCTACACATGAAGAAGAGGTGCCAGAAGTTATGGGTGAAGACCAATTTTCAACCAATCTGGAATTGGTTTTACTTGATGAAAATAAAAGGTATGCTGACCAAGCTAGAGGAGAAAGAGACGTGGAAGAAAATCAAGAACAAAATTAAGGAAGCACGAACAAAGATGAGGTCAAGGAGACAGCTGAAGTAGATTCTGAGCAAGCTGAAGAACAAGGGGAAGAGGAAGAGGCTCTCGGTAACGGTAAACAGAATGGGGAATCCGGAGTTGAAACCGATTCTCAAGAAAAATCCTCTGGAATCAAGAAGAAGAAACCTACGGTAACATGTCCTGATCCTACTCCATTAAACTTCATTGGTATTGAATGTAAGAATGTTGGTGAAATATTTGAATGGCTTGAGGCAAACCGAGTTGCCATAGATTTAACAAAGATTAGGAGGATAACATGAGAATATCTTAATGTTAATGTTAAGGAGTTAGTGACAGGTAACATAGGTGGAATAAAGAGGCTTGAGAATTATAATGTGAAATTTGTGATGGGAAGATATGCTGAATTTAGAGAAAAAGACAGATTATATGTGCATTGCTATATTCCATTGCCGAGTTGTGTTTCTTTGAGAGAGATAAATGAAACTGAAGTGGCTGAAAGAGAAGTTGTGAGCAATAGAGATAAACTGCAGGTTGGATTCTATGACTTGAAGTCTGCCAACAGGATGAAAGAATTAAGAAGACCAGTTATAATTGAATTGTCAGACAGTGATGACAGTGTTCCAACACCGAAGGGTGAACCTGATTATATGGGTTTAGATTCTGATGCTGATCTAGGGGGTGCAAATAATGGTGATTTTCATGGTAATATGAATGATGAGGCACCTGATGAAGATTTGTCTAACTAGAATGATATTTATGAGTGTGGTGAAGAAACTGATAAGGATGTGAATCAAGATGATCAGTCTGAAGAAGAATCTGAGAAGGAGAATATAGCTGAAGGTTCAGGGAATGTTCCAACATAGGAAATTCCTGACTTAGCATACTCAAGCGATGAGGTGCTTGACGAATTCTATCAGATGGCTAAAGGCAAGAGAAAGGCTTCTAAAGCTAAGGTTTTTGCTCAGGCAAAAAGGAGCAAGAGAAGGCATGGCTACACGAAGAAGAAAGTACTACCTCCCCCCTCTGTAAGCAAGGCTTATTCTGTTTTATATTTTGACTCAAAGGGTGAGGAGATGGGAGAATTTTTCTCAGAAAGGAAGGTCATTGCTGAAAGACCTATGGATTTAAAAGCTTACAAGGAGAGTGGTTTTTCGGACTATCTGAAAGCAATTGGCATGACTACTGCAGCCACGATCCAGCTACAGTACAACAGGCAGGTTGTACTTGAGGTATATTCTAACTCTATGACTGGTAATTTAGAGATAAGTTCCCCATGGTATGGTAGGGTATATGTACGGGGGAAGATCATGGATGTTTCTGCTACCAGGATTAACAAATTGCTGGGTCTTAAGACACTTGAGATAGGGGGAGTTTTTCCTGAAGACTTGGGAGTTTCTGATAATCAAATATTGGTTGTTATCTCTGGTGGGTATAAGGTTGAATGGCCAGCAACTGGATATTCACAAGCATCCTACTTGTCTTCGAGATTCTTTGGATTATATCAGGTGGCTGTACATTGTTGGTTGCCCTCTACTAATACCACAGCCTTGACAAGGGAAATGGCTAAATTGATGTACTGTGTTGGAACACAGAAGGATGTCAACCTTGGACTACTTATTCAGCAGCATTTAGTCGGACAAGCTACTGCTCCCAAGGTCAATGATGCCATTATTTACCCTGCTCTGATCTCTACACTAGCCAAGAGTGCAAAAGTAAAAGGGAAGGCCTCGGATGTTGTGATTGATACAGAGTTTCTGAGGCCCAACAAGAAAACATTCGAGTTAAGGCATGTGCATGATCTCCCGTGGAAACCATCTGGATCGACTTCTTCATCAGCAACAGAAAAGGAGGCTAGGCTGATTGTTCTGAATGCTAGACTTGGAGCTATAGGTATACAAATGGCTGCGCTGGAGGCAGAAAAAACTAGTCTGGAGGCAGAGAAGTCACGGTTGGAAGCTTGAGTTGATGTCTGATGCAGGGGGAGCATACTTGTTGTTGATTTTGGTGTTACCTTTGGCCTATGTGTGGTCCCAGGGGGAGTAATTTTGGATTTTGGATGTTGGATTTGACTATTTTGTTCAATTTAGCTGTAATGACATTTATGTTTTGGATTTCTGGTTTTTGGTTTTCGGATTTCATGTGTACGGGAATTCTGGTATTCTGTTGATTGTTATTTTGCTATTTTGATGAAAGCTTATGTTTTTTATGCTGGAAGTTTTTTGTAGGGAGTTACATGTCCAAAATATTATGGGTCCACAAAAATGTCAAAGAGGGAGATTGTAAAGTCAAGGGATTTGCAAGTGAATATTTAATTGGTAATTTTGTGTGAACTTATTTTTAACTGAAAATCCTTCCATGTTGGAACACACTGTGTTCAGAATATTTACGCCAAGGAGTTATGGAAATCAAAGTAAGAATATTATAGTATTTTGTGATATACAGAATTCGTATATCTGACTAAGTATATCAGGTGTGTGAAGCATAATTGATTTATGGAAAATCCCTACTTATAAGGAGATGATATATTCGAATATATGTGATAGATTGATATAAGGTAAATCCCTTTATTCATGGGATTTGGATATGCTTCAAGAAGCAGATTTGGAATAGGAATATTGTGGAGATAATCAAGGAGTATTCCAATCTGCTCGTGGATATAAATTGGGACAAACATGGCTGTATACTTACGGATTTAACAGATCAAAAATCTGCCTACAGATTTTTGAGACTTTCGAGAATTGCAAAGAGTCAGACTACTGTGTTCCAACATACCTGACCTGCTGCACAAAGTTCAGAATCATAAACCTTAATTCCTCGGGAGGAGGAGATCCTGCGTCGACGGAGTTCGAGATCAGAGGGAGTCTGATCAAGGCGGATCGGTAGCTAGGAGAGCTAGCAGAATTCACACATTATAGTTAGTAAATATACGTATTTTGTAACCTGTATTATGTACTGTATCTTTCTAATTAGTGGATTCATTCTGAACTGGGCCAGGCCCCGCAGATGTAGGTGAATTACACCGAATTGCATAACCAAGTCGTGTGTCTTTTACGTTTTACGTTATTATGCACTTGGTTAATTTAGTCATGTTGGAACACACTAATAAGGACTAGAAAAAGTGGTAAAACTAAATTTCAAAACCATTCTTGCAAAGGGCATCCATCATGATGTTATATGTGTGAACATCAGGACTCATTCCTTTAAGAGATAGATTGCTAAAAATCTCCCTTGCTCTGTCAAGTCTCCCACTTTTACACAGCCCATCAAGAATGATAGCATACATGGCAATGCGTAACTCCACTCCATCTTTTTCCATTTTTTCCAAGAGCTGCAATGCTTCATTAACAAGTCCATTCTTGCAAAGGCCGTCTAACATCACACAAAAGGTGCGAAAACTAGGTTTTAGGGCACCAAGTTGCATCTCCTGAAAAATCTCTTTTGCCGCATCACATCTCTCCGATTGAAACAATCCCTTCAAGAGGATAGTGTAAGTCGAGATTGAAGGATTCAAGCCCTTATTAAGCATGTCTTGGAAGATTTGGAAAGCCTCCTCAAATTTCTTTTCCCTGAAGTGCCCATGGATAAAAATATCATAAGATATCATGGTAGGTACAAGCCCATTTGCTCTCATGGCATCAAAGACTCTTCTTGCTTCATCAATTTCACCCTGCAAACAATATCCATCCATCAACGTACTATATGTGACTACGTCAGGAGCCTCAGCTCCATAAACCATTGTCTCGAATACATCATTCGCATCTTTCACCAATCCATGCTTGCAAAATGAATCAATCAAGATATTATAAGTGACCACATTTGGAGCTATATCGTAACTGAGCATCTCAGCCCACAATTTCTTCACTTCATTCCACTTCCCTAAACTACCAAAACCGAAGTGATGATATTTGGTGCAATGCCCTCCTCAATCATCTCGCGTAAGAGACCGAGAGCTTTGTCCATCATATCGTCCTTACACATGTAGTCAACAATGTTGTTGTACATGATGTTATTAGGTTTTGTACCACCATTTTTCATGAGTGTAAGGAATTCAAGAGCTAGTTCAGTGTTCCCAACCTTAGACAACCCATCTATCACAGTCCCTATCATAACCTCATTCGGTTTACACAGTGTTTGATGTATAATCTTCCGAAAAAGTTCCTGCACACTAGGTACCCTATTTTCTCGAAAAAGTCCCTTTAGTAAAGTACCAGATTAGGGATATCAAGAAGGCCAAGAACTACCCAAAATCTCCAGATTAGGGATACCACCAACAATTCTTTCAGCTAACTAAATACGACAGTTTCCTATAAACAAACAAAAAAGGCAATCACATATCAATAAGATAAAGATTGAAAGCTCGTAACTTTAATGAAAACATAAGAATAAAAGAGGGAAAATGTCAACTCACCCGTTTACAAAGGTTGCTTAACAACGTCGTGGGTCGTCGGGTACTTGGATTCGGAGCGGTCTGAAAGAACTCCCAGAGCTGGAGGTAGTTAATGTTCCAAATTTGCAACTTCAGTCCCACAAGGAGTGAGGAGATGCGAACCTGGAAGCCGAGGGAGAAGGTGCCAATGATCGACGTGAAGATAGCCATGGCCAAGATGACTGAAAACGACGCCGTTTTGGTAAAAAGGGAGGTCTGGAAAATAACCCGATAGCAAAAGGCAAAGAATCCTTTGCGATAAAATGGTTAGGCCCAAAGCAAAGATTGAGCCCCTGCTAAAACCCCTCTCCTTGGGAGCGAAACAGGAGGTGAAGGTCGATCATGGAAGCCACCGGAAAATCACCCCACAACATAGTAATACTCTTTCTTCTTTCTACAGTTTGTTGCTTTATTCGCTATAAGCTCACTCTTGTTCTGGGCTGGGTTCATATTCATCGAAATCCTAGCCAGCGAGTATCATCGCCCACTTGAAATGATGGCTGTTAGATTTCTATTTGATCTTCGCTGACACTATGTTTATCTTTTAGCATTAGATTTTGATAGCTCTTGAATTTAATTCCGCGTCTCTTGGTTGATCAGTGGATATCAAGTAGTTGTGTAGCTGAATTGTAAATGTTGTTGCTGTGTTTGTGTGTTTTTTAAGTCATGTTTTACATATTGATTGACGGCTCTGTCATGAATTTTCCGAATTTCTGTTACTATGCTTAATAACTCTGTAAAATCAAGTATATGGAATCACCCTTTAACTCATAATGATAGTTGATAAAAGGTTGTACGTTCATCAGAGATGAATGGATATATATAAATAAATATATATATGTGTGTGTGTGTGTGGAACGAGGAAGTGTATATAACTTGCCCATTAGGAGTGTAACTGTTTCTTTTTCATGATAGGGGACCCCAAAGATGGCTGGAACAGTCAACTGGGGAACAGCCACTGTTATTGGATTATTTGCCGGAATGTTGTACGGAGGTAGCAAGGAGGCATCTGCTTCTGTTGTGAGTATGCTCCTAAAATTATGTCCTACAATTGTGTGATGAATGTAGTGGCTTCCCGCTTCCCTAATTTGAGAGTAATGTAACTGATGCTGCTCACTATCTCGCACTGGTTTAGGGAAAGGTTCGTTTTTTGTTGTTTACATCGATGCTAAAGCATTTAAAAGTGGAAGATGTCTGGATTTGGCTACACTTGTGGGGTGTTAATTTATTTTTCTGGCAGCTTAGACTACCTTACAGTCTTAGTCATTTGTTGAAGCAGAACATTCTTAGTATGATGGTTAATGAAGAGCAAATGTAACATTTTTCTGAGGATCGTATTGTGACATACTGTAGACTTTTGAAAGAAAATCTTGTTTTTGTTCTGATGTCCATCTATGGTAACCAGTATGGTAGAAGTCAGTATCCGAGCAGAGTTGCACATCAGATTTCTTCTACTATCAAACTTGGTGATGATGTGTCTTTCTGTTTCTCCTGATTTTCAATCATTTCACTAGTCCATCGGATATACATCCTTCGAATAAACTGTTGTGGTGCCTTACCTTGGTGCTGCATATATAGAATAATGTTATGTCACTCTTTTTTTAGTCTTCTTCTGATACCCCTTGCGCACAAGATCAATTCTTTATCTAGAATTATGCAACTCTCTTAAAATGTTTTATGGTCTCTGTGAAGAACTTTTAGCTGTATACATCTTGTTTACTCAGAGTAAGGATGCTGAAGTGATGTTGAAGCTTGGGAGCACACCTGATAAACGTGAACAGTATCGACTGATGCGAGATGCTATGGAAAAAAGATTCATCAGAGTCACCCGTGGCTCTATAATTGGTGGAGTTCGCCTTGGAATGTTCACTGCTACTTTTTGCGGATTACAAAATGTATTTGCGGAACAAAGAGGAGTGCATGATGTTTATAATGTTGTTGGAGCTGGTTCTGCTACTGCTGCAACATTTGGCCTCATTTGTAAGAGACCCTTTACCTCCATATGCTAGTTGTTTTCTTTCGTCAATTTTATTTTTCTTTACATCCTGGCACTACAAGGGTGTTACGGGCCACATAGTGAGTGAGGAACATGTGTTTCTTCAGATATGATGGGCATAGAGCTGGTTTGTTGCTTTAAGTTACCCGAGTGAATTTTGTATTAATGCATCTTCATGATGTGTAGTGCCAGGATCACTCGTTTGGCGCTTGAGGAACGTGATGCTGGGATCAGTTTTGGGTGCAACCGTTTGTTTCCCCCTTGGTAATACAGTGAAATTTGATTACTGTAGATACTGCTTAGTTTGAGAATTGCAGTTTACAATGTTGTGCACTCAATTCATAAGTGGAAAATTTTGAAGGAAACTGAATTAGGTACATCTTCGAGTTTTCTTGGTTTGGTTGTCTTCTTTTGGTTTAAAAAATTTCATTTCAACTCTGCTTTTACCTTTCTGGATCAAGTTTCATCCAATTCGAAGCAAATGAAGCTAAAAAAATCTGAAGTACTCCCTTGCAACAGGTTGGCTTCATTTGAAGCTTGTTGAAAAAGCAAACGTAGAAAAAATGGCTGCTGCTGGTGACAATGCTGGAGTAAAGGGCGGCGTGGGTGGTGCAATCGAACGGCTTGAGGAGAAATTAACTAAATGAGGTACTATTCTGATGTACTCTACAGTCATGCCTAGCCCTGTTCAAATCCTGCCAGTAGATCAACACGGCTCAAGACAGCTGCAAGTCTAATAAGCAATGTAACGCTCTTTCTCTCGAAGTTGTCTGCTATAGAGGGCCAATGACAGCTTCCTAACGTAGATCTCTTTGCTTATCTGTTGATCGATTTCTTTTGGGGACATTATTGGTTTTCTTTTTCGAAACTTGGGATTGGTGTTGTGTACTTGATCAATTAGTAGGTGTTAGCATAAAGCTATGCAGATTTGACTATGCTAATGATTTTTGTTTATACTTGGTGCACTAAACTTTTATTAGTAGCATGTTCATTTCAATTTAACTGCACTTCAGTTCAGTTCAGATTGAGGAAAAGAACGGGATTTAGCTGTACTTTCACAGCAGGGGGACAGCTGAACTCCTCCTGTAAGCAATATATGAACTGAAAAATACAAAAGGGAAAAAGAAAAGGAAAAAAAAAACCAATTTCAATCGAACGAAATTTTTTCTAGGTTGTTGGAGGCTTAACGCATTCATAGCTCATGCATTATGGCCCTACCAGTATTTCATGCGAAACTTTATTAATACACTACTATTGGAGTTTAGTTAGCAGCACTAATAATGATATTATAATTTTCTCTAACTAAAATGATGCAAACGTACACAATCTAAAGACAAAAATGGGTTCAAGGGCACAAAACTTGTACTTGTCCCATAATTTGTCCATTTTGCCTAAAAAAGGGAAAAAATTTCTATTCTAAGACTTTTTCCTTACAATGAAAATATGAAGAAATAAAGTTGTAATTTTTAAAAAAGTTATAACATGTACAAAATATTCTCTAATTATGTGATAGCAAGAGTATTATCTTCTCATTTCTTTGAGCACTCCCTTGTAGTTTGCACACTGTAACAAATCCAAGTTTTTCTCTTCATGCATCAGTTGCTGCCTACCTACCATATATAACAACTAATCTCATTGAGTTATAATAAACTCAAGAAAAAAAAATTTGTGAGATGAGAAGATCCAAGTGACCTCACTTTCTAGTCATTCTTCATTCAATTTTCTTTCAACTGAAGAAAGGCCTTTTCTGCAGTGTTCTGAGATGTGATACATTGGATTTAAGGTACTTAAAACTTTGATTCTTACTATTTCATTCTATTATTTCATTTTCTAACCAAAGATTGTATAAAGACGAGGCGATAAAATCTACCAGCTAATTTGTAATGCTAAAAACAGTACTAGAAAGTGGACTCAGAGAAACTCTTCATTGTTGCATTGTGTGGCAGACTGCTGAACTATGAATGAGTTCATACAAGTGATGTTTTCATGGCAGCAAATATGACAATCCTGCACAATTTCACAGAAAGGCTGAGGCCTATTCTGGGCTTAAAAAGTTGGGATTATTTTGTCATTTGGAGATTCAATGAAGATCAAAGGTATATAACATACATTTTCCGATGAAATTTATCCTTCGAATCCTTTTAACATCCATGCATATAGGTCCCTTGAGTTGATGAACTGCTGTTGTGGTGGAACTGAGCATAACCACAATGATGAATTTTTCCTTGTTTCGTCTGCTGTTCCTTGTCGCGATTTAAGCTTTCAACACCGAAGAACCAAAGCATGCGAATTGCTAGCCGAGCTTCCATCCATAATCCCACTGGATTCGGTTTCTAGGTACGACTCAATTCTTTTGGATGTTTGTATGATCAGAAGTTTACATTCAGCCAACTAAAAATGTGAAAAATTGCAGCATTTATGCAGAGACTTTGATTTCCAATGAGGCCAGATGGCTCAACTTTTCGCCGATGCTAGGCTCAAATGCATCTAAAGTGAGATTCTTCAGTCCTCAAAACACACACACAAACACACACAAAAATTTCCATTTTCATGACTAGAATGAGTACTGATCCGCGTGTGATGAATTCAGGAATCAATCGGAACAAGAGTTTTGGTTCCAGCGCCTGTTGGATTGGTTGAATTGTTTGCATCCAAACAAGTAAGTTTTTTTTTATATTAAATTTATGTTGTTATTTGAAATCATTTCTCTTCAACATCATCATACCTTCTGTTTTTGTCTCTGCTTTGTTTTACAGGTGTCAGAAGATCAACAGATCGTGGAATTCATCGCGGCTCAATGCAACATCTCTTTCGAGCAGGAAGGACTAATGATTCATTCAGACACCTTAAATGCAACCTTCTCTTC
Source organism: Rubia yunnanensis (assembly GCA_037428765.1). Lineage (NCBI taxonomy): Eukaryota > Viridiplantae > Streptophyta > Magnoliopsida > Gentianales > Rubiaceae > Rubia > Rubia yunnanensis. Next base: position 17,713,252 of record CM075068.1, on the reverse strand, counting down.
AGTAAATATGAATGGATTTGCATCGACTGAAGACAATCAAGAGAAGGAGTCTCTCGGGCTTTTCAACGCACTGATGAATCCCTCAAACGGAAGACCAAATCAGGAGTTACAGTGTGAAGTATCCATGGAAAGAGTTCATCTGAACCATTCTGCAATGGATTTCTCTCAGCACTTGAGCACTTGTAGTTCAGATAAATCTGGAAACAAGAACGACGCCATGTTTTTCGAAGGGGCTCAAGAGTTGAATCCCTTTATGTCTCCTATGGAAAATGGACACATGATTGGCCAACAAGGGAACATACTGATGCAAATGATGGAGCCCTTGTCTAGCAAGGAAGATCAAGGGATTCAGGAGACTGATTCTTACAAGCAGGAGATTGCTCAATCAAATTCAGCGTCGGATAGTGATCCAAACGAGGATGATGATGATGCAAAATACAGAAAAAGAAGAACAGGCAAGGAGCCGCATTCCAAGAACCTAGTAGCTGAGAGGAAGAGGAGGAAGAAGCTGAATGACAGACTCTACAAACTCCGTTCTCTAGTTCCGAACATTTCAAAGGTAAGCCATTAGTACATAATATACCCCTATATGTAGAATCATTCGATACTGATAATGTGGCTGTATCACAGTTGGACAGAGCTTCCATCCTCGGGGATGCGATTGAGTATGTCAAGGAGCTACAGAAGCAAGCAAAAGACCTCGAGAATGAGCTTGAGGAAAATTCAGATGATGAGGATCCAAACAACATTCCACAGTCAAACATGTTCCAGAAAAGCGGAACAAATGGTAGATCTAAACCTGAACATGAGAATGCCTCTAACGGATATCCTAAAGCAGCATCAGGCAATGGAATCACACGAAATCAGGAACAAGATAACAACGAAGAAAAGGTCCAACAAATGGAGGTAAATCACTTTCAGAACATGTCATTTACCTATTTCTTCGATGCCTGGTTTAAAAGCATACAATATTGTTCCAGCCACAAGTGGAAGTGATCCAACTGGATGGAAATGAGTTCTTTGTCAAGGTCTTCTGTGAGCATAAACATGGCGGATTTGTGAGATTAATGGAGGCACTTAATGCTCTTGGCCTTGAAGTGATCAATGTAAATGCAACTAGGCACACCTGCCTTGTCTCATATATCTTCAGAGTGGAGGTTAACTCTTATTCTTTTCATTGTTCTTCGCAGCTATCGATCTATATAAGATTGACCATAAATTTGGTGGTTTTGATTGCAGAGAAAGGACTGTGACATGATCCAAGCAGATGATGTCCGCGAGTCATTGCTCGAACTCACGCGAAATCCATCTAGGCCGTGGTTTGATATCCCCAAGTCATCAGAAGATGGCGACAAAATGGATCTTCACCAGGTTCAGCACCACCACCACCACCACCTCCGCCACCATATGAACCCTCACCACATCCACCATCACAACTAATCATTCAGTGAAGGTGGAAAAAGATATAGTTACAAAACAACCTTGTCCGAGCTTCATCAGATGCTTTGATCTCAAATAAGATGAAGCTTCTTTGTATCCACAGATCCAAACTCACTTATAATAACACCGTTGTTAGTCTTCGGATCAAGTTGTACAAGATTTCGCCACTCATATGGATGGATCATATCCCGTAATCAAGTTCTAACACAAGCAAGTTAAGCAACCTTTTTGTGGCTGTCAATGAACAACTAAAGCTAATCTTTGTTTTTCTTCTTCTCTTTTAGTTAGAATATACATAATGTCATCATATCAAGGGGCTAGAAAATTTCTCAAGAAACCTAACTAGTCTATGTTCTACAATAACCCCAACTAATGTTACTCAAAGATGTCAAAATCCTAAGCAAAAAAACAGTTGATTATCAATGAAATATAGGCTTCATGATGGAGCTGCTCCAGTTGGTGAGATTCATCGCCCTCCTTCCAACCAAATTGGATTTTAGCTTATTGACATCAGATTGTGTGACGGGTTTAAGGAAGAAATCGTCAGCCCCTTGCTCCAAACACCTCTTGATTCTCGCAGGTTCATTCTCAGAAGACATTACAACAACCGGGACATCCTTGAGAGATGAAGAAGATGCCTTAATCTTCTTCAGCAGTTCATAGCCAGTCATTCCAGGCATGCAGTAATCAGTGATTATCAAACTGATCTCAATATTGCTGCTGCTGTTGGAGCAGTAGCTGTTCTCTTTCTCGTCTTCTTGCAACCCAAGAAACCTCAGGGCCTTCGTCGGAGAATCAACAACAGTGACTGTCGGAAAAGAACACAACACAGTCAGTACAAGCAGAATACACAGAAACACGGAAGTATGTCTGGAACCTGGATGATGGATGAATGAAAGGTACCTTGGAAAGAGGAAGTCTTGAGGAGTTTCTCGATGAGCTTTCTGTCAACGATGCTGTCATCAACGGCCAAGACATGGAACGTTTGATCTCTGGCAACCATGGCGCCCATTTTCGATGAAACTGAGGAGGAGGAGGAGACAGATTGAAGATGGAAGAAGATGATGATGGATGAAATGTTGAATGGAGGGTGGGCTTATAAGATGCCTCCAAAAGGGTGCAAGAAGATGCACAAAATATTTGACAGTTGGGAAAGGGGGATCCCACCTGATATTGATCATGTTGAGGATCTGTGACAAATCTTTATTGAGATATTGGAAGTATTGGAGAAGGGGGGCCAGCATATAAACTTGTGATTGAGTTTTGATATGGAGATTTGGGTGGGGTTTCTGTGCAAGCAACCTTTAATAAAGAATGATTTGTTTGGGATCCTTGAGATCTTGCTTAGTTGGTTTCTTGAAGAATAGGTGAAGAATTTGGAGGGTATAGAATCATTTGTAAGGATTTTGTCTCAGCCTAGAGGATTTGGTGGGGTTTGTTGTCCAAGAAATGTATGGGAAAATAAGGATGCATCATGTGTTTGTTGGACCATATGCAATTAGGAGCAATCCCTTCAATATCTTTTTTTATTTGCAAGACACTTAATTCACGTACTCTTATTTTAGATAAACTAATTATTGAGTGGAATTATTTTATAATTAGTGTGATTGATAGGGTAATTTGACATTTATTTTTATTTATTGCATTAAGGTATTTATAATTATAAGAATATTTTAAATAAATCTCCACATATAAAAATAAGAGCTCATTTCTTGAAAAGCGATCTTTCCATAGGCTATGGAATGACCAAGGACTACATTGCAATTTTGATACAATTGGCAAGCAAAAACTCGCGAGTCACAAATAGCAAAATACGAGTCATAAAAATTCACGTGCCTGTAAAACCTAAAACCACAGCTTTCCATTTTCCCCCAAATCCTTTCCCGCGGCTCTGCTTCACATCGCGTCAAATTCAGATCTACAATCATGCCGATCTCAAATTGTACGTTGCAGATCTTAAAACATTGTAGATCTCACTGGAAAACGTTGCAGATTCGCCTCATACATCGCCGGAAAACGTTGAAGCATGATGAATTCAGGGGAGGTAATTGTACGATTTTTTATGACTCAAATTGTATGATTTTTTTTGCGATTTAAGTTTTGAAGTGAAATATAATTCTAATGTTTTTATTAATTTGATTGAATCTTGTTGTTCAGATGATCGAAACTGAAGAAGAAATCGAAGAATATCTTGTTGTTGCTGCTGTTATGTCCACTGAAAAAATTGAAGGTTTGTCTCTCTTTCAATTCATACACAATTAGATTCATTAAAAATTGAATGTTGCATATACACAATGATACCTTTTAAATCATACGTAGTATTTTTTTTGAACAAATATGAAGTTCTTATGTTCATGAAATCGAAGAACATATTGTTGTTTCTGCTATCATACACAAATTTGTCTCTTTGTCGATCCACTATTATATTCATTAAAAATCAAATGTTTCACACTCACGACCATACCTTTTAAATCATACATACTACCTTTTAATATGAAGTTTTTTTAGTTCATGAAATATGAAATCTCTCTACATGTTAACATTTCAATTTTCATTATTGTTTTAAGACTTAAAGTCCAAGTTTCAATATAAAATTTTAATGTTTATACTGAACATATTTAAGTCTTAGATTAGAGAAGAAAATCCAAAAAAAAGTTAACTGAAATTATGAATGAGTAACTCTATATTTAATATATAAAACCTATATGATTTAAATTATATATCAAATGTTTCAATCTGAAACTCTAATGTTTTAAATTATATATCAAATGTTTCAATATGAAACTCTAATGTTTTATTTGAACTTACTGCAGTGTATATCTACCAAACTTAGCTAAAATTGAGGTGACTGAATGCTTAGATGGGCTACAAGCAAGAACGCTGCAAGAATTGGAGGACTTCTACAAACGTCATGCTAACAAATTGGGATTCAGCTACAAAAAAACCACGCAAAGTAAGAACAAAGAAGGAGTCGTTACAGAAAAGTACTTTTCATGCTCATGTCAAGGGAAAATTCGAGAGGAAAAAAGCAACATCAACCCCACCAATTCTAATCTGTAATGGATCGAACGAATCAACCTCGAAAAGGAGAAAAAAAGAGGAATTTATAGTAACCAAAACAGGCTGTAAGGCTGAAATACGAATCAAGTTGGTGAACAACCTATATAAAGTGATGCACCATATCCTGCAGCACAACCACGACTTTACAAGAACAGCTTGGCAATATCTACAACGTAGTGAGAGAAATCACAGCAAAGAAGGCCAAGATGATAGAGAGGATGGAAGCCGCTGGATTAAAGCCATCAATTGGCTTCAATTACTTGGTCCATGAAACTGGCGGTGAAGATAATTTAGGCCATACCATGAGGGACCATATAAACTACGTTGGAAGGCTGAGAATGAAGGTGATTGAAGGTGGGGATGCACAAACTGTTATAGAGCAGCTTCAACAAAAGAATGAAGAAGATGCAGATTTTTTCTCTCAAGTGAGATGGATGATTAAAGCATGTTATCAACCTTATTTTGGAGAGACTTGATGATGAAGGAGGATTACACATTGTTTGGAGATGTATTGGTGTTCGACACAACCTTTAAAACAAACAAATACAACCTAATATGTGCTCCATTTATGGACGTCAACAACCATTGGAAGAACGTCATGTTTGCTTGTGCTTTCATATCTGATGAAAAGGCACCAACATTTGAATGGTTGCTTGAAACCTTCATAAAATGCATGGGAGGGAAAAAACCCATAACCATTTCCACTGATCAAGATCAAGCAATGGCGACTGCAATAGAAAATGTATTGTTTTCATGTAAATGCTTTATGTTACACTATAAAACATCAACCCTACAAATCTTGATCTTCTCATAAACAATTGTGGTTTCTTTATAAACAATTACTATTTTAATATATGATTCACATGTTTCAACATTACATACTGGAACAGGTTTTACCAACAACAAGACACCAACTATGTATATGGCACCTTCAGCAAATTGCGTGTACGCACTATGGAGAATTGAAGAAAGACGGTCCATTCAAAAAGGCATTTGATCATTGCTTAACATAGTGTGTTAATCTTGAAGAATTCGAAGACAGTTGGTAGGCCATGATCACGACATATGGCTTGGAAGACCACACTTGGCTTCGACATCTATACAACATCCACGATAAATGGTGCCCAGCTTTGAACAAGGATTTTTCTTAGCCAAAATTCTAGCATCACAAAGGAGTGGGAATACTAGCAGCGCCATCAAGTTCAATGCTAGTAAAACAACATCTCTCACTCAATTCTTGAAGATATTTGAGAAAACTGTCAAGAAATGGAGAAGTGTAGAAAGCACACCCGGACACAACTGCACTCGATCCATCCTAAAATTAGTGCATGATAGTCATGCTGGACTTATAAAACATGCAGGCGAGGTCTACACTCTGAAACTATATAATGACTTCAAGAAGGAATTCGACATTGCAATGGCAACAATAATAGCTGAAAGCTACAACGGTGGAAATTTCAAACTGTTTGAAGTAAGTTGGGAGAAGCACCTAACAGTTTAGAATTAATAATGTTCAATAAAACACAAGAATCAGTTGAGCTAATATGTTCTTGCAAGGCATTTGAAGAAATATGTATGTAGCTGTCAAAAATTCTTCTTATAAACAATTACAGTTTGAGTATAAACAATTATTAACATAAATTGCACATTGTTCACTGCTTGAAACATGTATGACGTGCTTACATTTCATTAGATTTTTGCACCTCCATTCCATCTCCAGAATACCCTCACAGTACATTTCCACAATATGTACAAAGAATGTGAAGAAACGTGTATGGGATAAATACCTCAAGCAAGACATAGAACCGACAACAAAGAAATTCAAGGACACCATTCCATGGCGTCATGAAATGGCAAGGAAATTCTAGAACCTGGTCTTGAAGAGTGAAGACAGTGTAAATGCTAGAGGAGTTCTCGAAGATGCACTAGGTAAATAAATAATCGTAATTCAGCAGATCTTGTCTATAGAATCAAGTGCCACAGAACAAAACTAGGCTATCAGCGCATCAAGTTCAGTCACAACAAACATACTCGATCCAAAGTATGCAAAGACAAAAGGAAGGCGTGCAAGAATCAAGTCGGCATTAGAGAAAGGCAAACGATCTACAAATGAGTTTGGTACCAAAACACCAAAACAACATAACCACTTCAACAACTTATTTCAAGTGTAATTCAGAAACTGAATGTTCCTTTTAAGTGACATTATAGACTACATTCATTATAATGTTTATTCTAAATTATTAATGTTTTTTGGTAAGCCTTCATTACAATCGCAGAATTAACATTATAGACTGCATTCATTGCAAGAAGTAATCTTTCAAAAATCATAACTAAAATTGTAAACTTATGAATTATGCATTTGATAATGAGCATCTATCACTATAAATTTTCGGTGTTTTAACCTAAATACCAAATTTGCCAAAATTAAAATCAGGTTGATAGGATGCTAAACTTTTGACTAATGCAACTTATAGTTAAGATGTATCACTACAAACATGCAATGTTTTAACCTAAAATACAACCTGACAGAAAAATAAGCATGTAACTTTAAAATTTTAAGAGAAATCACTAAACAAAATAAACTTCTGAAATGCACATTTTAAAGAGAGCATGTATCACAATAAACCATCACTGTTTTAACATAAAACATCCACCCTATCATGCTTAAAGTAAGACAACCTGTCATAACTAAAGTTAAAATTCTTTTTCATCCAAAAGATAATCGGTTTTCATCCAAAAGATTCAAATTCTGGGCACATCTAAATCCACAGCCTATTACAAAATATTTTCAAAACAATGTGAAGGTCAATCATCAATGTGAAGGCCAAAGCTTGGCATGGAATCAGCTACTTTCTTCTTAAAACCATTGCACAAATCATCAATCTGCTTCAAGATTGTGAGATCTTCAAAAAATATTGAGAGCCGAGCTGCTGGTCAGAATCAGTATCAGGATCATCCCGAGCGGCCACTGGTTGTGATTTCAACAAACGCTTTGATAATTTGGCGCTACTCACTTCCATGTTCCTTCGAAACAAGGAAAATACCTCACTAGTAGCTTGTAAAACAACAACTAATTAAACTAAAATACAACTAAACAACACATAAAACAAAAAACAAATGAACACAATATTCACATTCATTTTAAGGGCTGTTATTAGAATCCCAGGGGGAACATCAAATTACAGAACCCGTCTATCAGAAGCAGCAACTTTACGAGACCCACTCGTACTACCTTTCGACCCACCAGCTCTCAGTCTACCACACTTAGTCAAAGGATACACATCCTTTAGTAGCACAACTCGCTCATACCCATATTTCTTCAGCCACTCACACCTACTCTTTATCTTTTCCTTAGTCCAATGCTAAAGAAGGGGTAAAACCACATAATCCTTCATACCATGATAAGGAACACGGTGTAAAAGCTGAATTAAGAGAAAGTAAACACAGCCACTCACAACCTTATAAGAGGGAACCTTTTTAAATCGCTCCACACCCTCACACAAATTTTTAAGAGCATATCTATACCAATTCAGATTCTTAATTCTACTCACATCTTCAACAGCTCTTAAAGGCTTCATATCAATACCCTTGCTCCTACAAGGAGTAAGGAAGTACTCAACACAATGTAACGCAAAACATTGCTGAAAGTCCTCACCCCCTTCCTTCAACCCAATCATATAATCATAAAATAGTTCTAAAGGAATCTCCACATTGTCTTCAATCTTACACATTTCACTCCATTGTCCCCTCAATTCTAAATCTGGTTTTTCACCCTTGCCCGCATGACTAATTTCAACTACTTCTTCATCAGAAATAGGCAAACCAAACACATCAAAGACATCATCCGGACACAAGGTATACTTATTATCACCAATATATTGCACACAAAAACTGGGATCAAATTCCAAATCAGAAAAGGAACAGTCTTAAGGGACAACTTATGAATACCAATCTCCAACAAACCACCAAAATCAAGAGAAAGAATATCAGCCACTTGGCAATCAGACAAAAAGCTATTCAAATCCTTAATCAAGTCAGGTCTGCAAGAAGACTTGAAAACCTTCTCAACTCTACAATTGCAAACAACAATAAATCAATAAAATAATAAATTATAACTAAAAAGTTAACCTTATTTAAAAAAGGTACACTGCTTTATAAAATAATGCCTTCACTCACTAAAAGCACACAGATAATCACATCATGAATAATGAGCAAGTACTTTTAATATAAACAGTAAACCCTTCAAACTAAATTAAAATAAATTCACGGTACAACCTCAAGGTCAGAGATCATGAATAGACTATTGTATGCAGAAACACCAATTTCATTTGATAAACAACAAAAATCCTATGCAGCAAAATACATGAAATCTATAATTTCTAAGCAGAGTATGATAAACATCAAACACTTTAATATAAAAAGTAAACCCTTTAAAATAAATTACAAATATTTAAAAAACTAAAACATAAACTGTTCAAAACAAAAATAACATGTTTCATTATAAAAGCATCATGTTAAAAATACATTTATTTTTAAGTTAGATTCTTAAATGATCATTCAATGCAATATTTTCAGTTCAGCAAGATCATCAATTTACAACAGAGGGAAGATCAGTATACATATTTCAGGCATGATCAGTATACATATTTCTGATAGGATCCTTCCAGAAACATTGAAAAATAAAATCAAACACATTGAAAAATAAAACTAAAGCAGAAATTGTTCACAACAAAAATCACACATTTCATCATAAAAACATCATGTTGAAAATGAAAAAAAAACTTACTTTACTCCATTGCTGCCCACTAGCGTCACGACTTGCTGAACCTCCCGATCTCTCTTTTTGACTCCCGCATCACCATCAACCTTCTTCTTCGAATCACCATCAGCCTTGTTTTTCTCAACTTGAAGAGCCTTGTTCTTCTCAGCTTCAGCAGCCTTGTTCTTCTCCGCTTCAATAGCACCATCAGCCTTTTTCTTCTTTATTGTCTTCTCAACAACCTTCTTCTTCACATCACCATTATTTTTTTTTCTTAACTTGAAGAGCCTTGTTCTTCTCAGCTTCAGCGGCCTTGTTCTTCTTAGTTGCAGTTTTCTTCAACTCTTTCTCAGCTCCAACACCCTTGTTCTTCCCAGCCTTATTCTTCTCAGTTGTAGCTTTCTTCGACAATTTCTCAGCTTCATCATCCTTGTTCTTCTCAGCTGCAGCTTTCTTCAACTCTTCAGCTGCAACCTTTTCAGCCACAACATTAACAACTCTTTTCTTCACAGTAAACTTGACCAGTCTAGCCCGCCCAGCAAGGTCAACATTGTCAACAAAATCATAAACATTAGAACCCCCGGCACACTCAGAAACTGAGCACCCCCAACACCCTCAAAAACCCAAGCACCCCCTGAACCCTTAGAAACCTGAGAACCACCAGCATAATCAGAACCACCAGCAACCTCTGACCTAACATCATCCACAAATTTAGTCCTAATAGTGTTCTTTTTTAAAACAACCTTCTTAAAAGCGCAGATAGGAACATTTTCTGGTTCCTCAATGACCACGTAAACTGCAATTTTCCTTTTCTTGGGAAGTTCCAATGTAACAACTAATGAATTCTTAAGGCGCGAGGATTTGCACACACCTATTTGTACAAAAGCCAAATTGATCAGTAAAAATAATAAAATAGCAACATTACATATATAATAATGAACCTTACAAGATAAACTGATAATGTAACATACTAATGTAACAACTTTAAAAAACTAGTGAAGAACAGCAGCAATATTCATTATAAACACTTAACCTTTTATTACAAATATGAATAGCAACATTAGTTTCTATACATTCACAGTTGCAACAATTATCATAGCATAATATAGTATGTATCTATTCACTAATCTACCCCACCAATCCTTAAGAAAGACCAAACATTATGACAATCATTCACAACACTCTTCCTCTTTAGGTTTCACAAACATGTAATCAAAATAAATCTTAAACTTTCCAGAAATTTAACTCAGATCCCTTCAGGTTGCTGTCCTGAGATTTGTGAATCTTTACAAGAGGGCTAAGAAACAACACGGAATCTTTACTTTTTTGTAGGCATAATCATAATGTTACTGAGCATAAATCTCATACAACATGGGACATAAGCTCAAAGTCATAAAAACTACAACGAGCTCAAAAACCAAGCCATGAATGGTGAGAAACAAGAGAAAGGAGAGGTAGGCGCCATGAAAAGGTACACATATTAGGCGACATGTATTCATAGTATGGCTGTAAACAGACTGAAGATATCACTAGAAACATAGGAGACCTAAGCATTCATCAACATACAGAAAACACATAACCAGAATACTAAAGGTCCTTAGAAGGAGTACATAATTTCACAATTAGAACATAAACTGAACTCACATTTCTTGCATCAAACACAATACAGAAGGTTACTATTATAGTAAAAAACAATATACTGATTACATAAAAAGGCTACTATTATAACTACATTTCAACAAAATTACAGTGCATATATGAGTATTATATACCATGATACTTTGGTTCTACTGAAGGGATACTTGAGACCTAGCATCACAACAGTCACACCAAACAATTTCTCCAACTCTGTGTATTCAGAGTTTTATGGTAAATTAGAACTATTTTGGCATATTCAGACACAATTCCCCTGATAGAATACATGTAACAACATGAACAACCTTTACAAATTCATGTAAACACCAAAGCTATAAACACAAAATCTTCATATAAACACCAAAGCTATTCACAGATCTTCTAAACCCTAAGCCTAGTAAAAACCAAAGCTATTAACAGATCTTCTACACCCTAAACCTAGTAAATTTGGGAAAACAATAAAAAACACTAAGATCATCAGAAAAATATAATAAAAAACCGGTTATAAGGAAAAATAAAGAAAAGCATTCAACATTTGACAATAAAATTATAAAATAAAAACAAAAATCGAGAAATAAACACCACCTTCATCATTCTAAACACTATCGATGGAAATATCCTTCCTCTTTACCATTCCGCTGCAATAACACACAACAAATATGTCGAACACAAAAGAACACCGAAGCAGCAAAACAAACGGTGAAATTTCGATCGAAATTGCAATCGAAAAACCCTAACGGAGAAGAAGAATTTTGATGAAGAAGAAGAAAAAAGGCAGAGAGAGAATTTCAGGGGATTTAAAATGAAAATGAAACGAAATTTAAAAAAAGGATCCTATATATATGGCGCGTGAAATACAGTTTCTTTAAATTTGCTACTTAATCCCTAACTTTCTATATTTATAATTAAACCTCGTCTTTCCATAAGCCTGTAAAAAAATGGTCTTTCCCAAGACTTTGTCTATAAATACTTGTAAAAATGAGATTTTATGATTGGTTTAACTGTTACTCAGTCTAACAGGAGACCTTCTCCACTTACTTGGTTACAAGATCTAATAAAATAAAAATAAAATTGAATAAATACAAAGTCTTGTTTTAGACCAACTAACCGTTAGATGAGGTTATTTTACAATTGATGTAATTAATGGGGTGAATTTAATGTTTGTTTTTATTTATTGGAACAATATTTTTATAATCTTGAATAACTTTGAAAATGTATTGCAATTTATAAATATATATAATTTGACCCTAAAAGTTATTGAAACCAGGTCATGAATGGTCTAACCGCTAGCCGGTCTAATATGACACTTTCTCTTGAATACAAGAAAAGTAAAATAAATAGATATATAAAAGTAATTTAGACGTTAATGCGATTAAAACTTGAATTTATGAATGCATCATAAAATTGAAAGTGTGCCATTAAGAAAATAAAACCTTTTCAAAAAATAAAAAACAAAAGAAGTATTCTCTCGATCCGTTTCACTGTATTGAATAATTTTTTAATTAGTTATTTTTTATATTGATAAACTATATGTTTTTAAATAAATTCATTCAGTTTTATTTATTTTCAATTTTAATTTAATCCATTCATCATTAAAGTACTCACCTAAAGCTAAATAAAAAAAATAATAAAAAGTAGAGGAAGTATTATTCTTTCCTTGCTTTGTCACTGTGAAGGGTTGGCCTCTTCGCTAGGACTTGAAAGGTCAACCAACTTTGGCTTTGAGAGGTCTCAGAGGCCAGGCATGTTTATAACATTATTCAAACAAGCCATTAACCTCCCCCGCTTAGGCACACTATTCAAGAAAAATTTGTTGCTTATTTTAGCTTTTTGTTCCACGTGTCTATTTTTACTTTTAAATTTCCAATAGTGGTCCCCCGTGGCGGTCAGTGAAGGGAACTTTGATTTCAAAAGAGAAATTGTATCAGAAGATTCGATTTTAGAAAGTAGTAAAGGATTATCGATATGAAAGTTACATGTTAATTAGATTGATTGTATGCATTGCTATAAAATAGATATCCAATAAAATTTGTAAGATTGCTCCCAGAGATATTAAATTGCTTTCCGTGAAAATTATGGCCGCTTAAGTGAGAGGAGTTATCACGCATCAACATCATTAACCCAAACAGGGATCTCAACTGTAATACCACCTGATCCAACCACAATCTATGTTGTTCAATCAGTATACACCTTGAAAAATACAAATCGGCACATCCAAATAAATGGAACCCCTAAAACAAAACAGAAACACAATCACGAACACACAATCTGTACAACCAGATCGAGAACAGTGTATCAACGCGAACAACTAAATCGAATGATCATTGTGAATACGACGATCTAATCAATCAGGTCGAAGAAAAATAACTAATGTATGGAAACAAATTCCACACTTATTCAATAACATAAAAAGAAACATCAATTAAATAAATGACTGCTTCCCTATCTTTCCATCATAATGGGAAGATGAGGAAGAGAAGATTGAAGAAAAAAAGTAGAGCTTTGATGGGTAGAGAAGCTTACGGCGCCCGAAAGGTTTTGTCATCGAGAGGCGTGAATGTCTCTTGGCCTTATATATGAGAGGGCAAGAATATAATTTTATTTTGATTATGGAACATTTATAAATTTAAATTTTGATCATTGAACTATGTTATGACAAACATTAAATATATAACGCAGCGGACTGCAAACAACGAGTCTACCAACAAGAAATCAAACAATCCAAGGCAAGAAACTGAAGAGAAGACACAAGAGATTCTACCCAGGCTTGGTGTTTCCATCTACGTCCTGCAAGAACGGTTCCACTATGATGCACCCCAAATCGTCGTCATTGTGTACGCCGCTTCTTTGGGCAGAATCTGCAAGACAAAGGCCTTGGAGGTTTTCGGGAGGAAGAGGCTCCGACGATCAAGTTAGAAATATATCCTTTTAATTAGGAATGAATAGTTGAGTATGTAGAGTTACCTTTCTCCCTTATATAGGTTGGCAAATAGGGCAACATTTTTGTTTGCTTGTGATACAAGTACTAGAAATCTTCCTTGGGCCGGCCTAAAGGTTACTACCCAAAGGGTAAAGTAAAGACACCTAGGCTGGCTAGACTAGGCACTCGGGACAAGTAGGAATTAGACATTATCAATAAGCCACTGGAAAGTTGAGGGATGGGCCCTCGAGTTCATCCTACGTTTCCTAGGTTCGACCTCGGGTCCCCCCAACGAGTTTGTTGATTCCTCCTTCGATATGGTTGTTTCGAACTCATCATTGGACATATGGTGCGATTTCTGAGCCCCAAGAGGATCCAAGGATTCATCCCTGGGGTCGATTTAGGATCCCTCAAATTGGCTTTAGATCCAAACTTCGAGTAGGTTTATTTGTTGAGGGTTCGACCCTCAACATTCTAATTTTTGTTAAATTCCAAAGACCTTGAGGTTAGCTTTGAATTCGTTTATTTACCCAAGGCCTTCGGGCATCAACAATAAGAAACTAGGGAGACACGATTTCTAATTCACGAGAGGGCTTCGACAAGGGAAGTGGAAAGGACGTGAGGAGTGTGTTGCTCACTCAGGCCTTCGAGTGCGTGAGGTCCGCATTGGATCCCACGCACGACACTTTTCCCATTAATTCTGGGAATCTTACGCCCACGCGGCTCATTAACTCATGTTCTTACTTGATTTTTGGCAACCCGAGGTAATCATTATTCTTTGCTCTTTCTATATAAGCTTCTTCCAAGTGTCTTAATTCACTTTTCACCCAAAGCTTTTACAAATTTCTTCTTCTTTCTCCAGAGCTCCAAGCTGTTTCAGAGAATACTATTTTCCAGAGAAGTCCGGCCAATCCATTATGGCCACTTCAACCAGTAAGTCATTTTCCCCTTTGCTCAACCGTTACTTTTTATACTTTCAAAAATGTCGCAAATTGTTTGGGGGAGGGAGGGGGGAATTCTGGCTTATTTTCCCACCATACCTTCTACCGGCGGAGTTGTGAACTCCCGCCCTCAAAGTTTCGGCATCGTTTCCTTATTAGCTGCTGGTTCCAGTTCGTCTGGCAGGAGAGTTAGAGAGAGCTCGGCAAATTTTCTGGCGCTGCCCAAGGGCTACCAACAAAAGTGGGTCACATCGAGGTCAAGGGTTCAGAGGGAGGCTGCTATCTAGAAGGATGAGTAGGGTCGACCCTTTATTTTTAAGAAGATTTTAACTCCCGTTGTCAAGAGCCCCCAGCCAATTCCCAAAGAGATTTCCCACTTGCTGCCTACCCACCCATCCGCGATTAGGGTTCCCGAGGACTTGAAGTTGGAGGTTCTTCAAGATGACAAAACCCCCAAGGACCCGAGACCCTGTAGGTGCGCTATTCATGAGCACCATCTTAGGTTCTGGCTTTGCTTTCCCCTTCCCCCTACCCTCTCTTGTCTTCTCAAGGAACACCAAATTAATTTAGCCTAACTTCATTTGAACGCCATACTTTATGTTATGGCATTTATAACCCACTTCCATAACTTATTAATCCACCCCAGCTACGAAATATTTAGGTCCCTTTACTACATTTCCCGTAGCAAAGATGTGGTTCATAGAGATACAAAGATTAAGGGGATTCTAACTTTTAGAAATGGATTCTTGTATCACCTGATTAAAATTTCTTCAAACTGTTGAGACTGGCACAAACCTCCAATTTTATACCTTTGACAGTGAGGCCGAGTGCTATTATGCCCTGAGGTGGAATTCAAATCCCAATTTCAAGAACACTTCTACTTACTCCGCTCCGGAGAGTGTGGCTACGGATAGAAACAAGTTGTTGGGTGTGTCCCTAGATATTTCTAAGAACTCGTCCGGTTACACCTGGTTTTCGGAGGTTTACAAAAAGTGGGTTTATGGATAGGACCTGGTTCTAACTAAGCCTCCCCCTCGTGCCAACTCCTCGAAGTCCCCCTATGTAGAGAAGAAAAAGAATAAGAAGAAAGAGAGAGAGGGTAGCAAGCCCAAAAAGGCTAAAAGGAAGGCCCATTCGGCTTCCGATGATGGAGCCACTAAGAAGCCGAAGAAAGTAAAATGTACTTGCTTATAGAAGCCTTTAGAATCTATTCTGGAGCCCTTAGAGCCTATTTTGGAGCCCCTAGAGCCTACTGATGTTGTGGAGGCCTCTTCGAATGGTTCCCTCCCACCACATGAAGGTGTTTGCGGCACCTTAGTTTTTGTTTTGGTTGCTTCCATTTTGTGTTTCTTTTATTAACTTCCTTTTCTTTTGTTTGTTTCAATGGTTTTCACCAACTTCCTTGATATCGAGGAGGAGGAAGAAGAGCTCATCTACAAAGAGCGCATTGAAAGTCCCCCTACAACGCAACCTCAGCTGGAGGCCAAAGATCTCTTGGTTAACACCAAGAGCAGCCGTGAGGGCCCTTCTTCTTGTAGCCCATCCCCCTGAAGGCAAAAAACTATTGACTAGACTCTTTTCGAGTCCCAAGTTGGATCTGGGGCCAAGCCCACTTTGGGGAAGGGTGGCTTCATTCCTCTAGGTGTAGTTAATCCCTCCCTCGCCTCTTTTCCGGGAGTGGCCACTACCTGGGTGCTGTTCTTCAATATTTCTTGGCGAAGGCGAGCCAAGTCCAGGAGGCTTTGGTCAAGATGTGGGAGATGCAGAAGTCCCACGAGATTAAGGTGAACGAGCTTAAGGAAGAGCTCAAGAAGACTACCTCCGATAATAAGGAAGAGTTGGAGAAGGTTGCCTCCAAACATGAGAAATAGTTAAAAGAGCTTTGAGAGAAGCTATTAGAGGTAGAAAAGTTTATTGAGTCCTTGACCAGTGAGAATGCTAGGCTGGTTAATCTTTACTCCACCAAGCAACAAGCATCTGTTCTCGAGGCCTATTCTAACAAGTTTGTGAAGACTCAGGGTCGAGCCGTCTACTTGTTATTACACTACCACACAGACCACCCTCTAGCATTGGTCTTTTAGCACCAATTTTTAAAATTGGTGCTACAAATCTCATAGCACCATTTTAAAAAAAAATTTGAACACCAGTTTTTTAAAAACTGGTGCTAAATTTTAGAATAGCACTGGTTTTGGAAAACATAAGCACCGGTTTTTAAAAATCGGCACTAAAAATTTGAAAATTTCATTTTCCCGTCAAAGAAATAACCAAAAATTTTAAAATAGCACCAGTTTTTGAAATATTAGCACCGTTTTAAAAATCGGTGCTAAATATTTGCAAAATTCTATCTTCCAGTCAAAAAATTCAAAATATCACCAGTTTTAGTAAAAACTAGCACCATTTTAAAAATTGGTGCTAAAAATAAAAAAAATAGCACCAGTTTTAAAAAATGGTGCTAAAAATTAAAACTTAGCACCGTTTTTGTAAACAATAGTACCAGTTTTACAAAACCGGTGCTAAAAATTTTCAAAATTCATTTTCCCGCTAAATAAATAGCCAAATCTTTTTAAATAGCACCGGTTTTAAAAACCGGTGCTACAAATAAAAAATAGCACCGGTTTTCAAAGAAAATAGCACCGGTTGAAATCGGTGCTAAAAATTTAAAAATAGAATTTTAAATTTTTCCCGGCAAAGAAATCGCCAAAAAAAAATTAGCATCGGTTTTGGAAGAATTAGCACCAGTTTTAAAAATCGGTGCGAAAAATTAAAAAATAGCACCAGTGCTAAAAAAATTTAAAATTTTCCCGCCGAAGAAATCTCTAAATGTTTTTTCAAATAATCTCCCTCGAAATTTCATGAGCTAGGAGCAGCTTCGCAACCGCTCGAAGATATTTTTTTTACTTTCAAAATCGTTCACTTCTTTTATTGACTTTAACTAATAACTAAGTTAAGTTAAATTAATCAACGATCAATCTTTACTGACCTAATATATACAAATGATAATAAAATTTGTTTATATTAACTAATTAACGTTCAACCCTTAATTGATTTAGGATACATAAATACAACTTTAACTAGTTAACGATCAAATTTTACTTGGTTTTTAATATATAAACACTAATAATTAGGCTGACTTTGACTAATCAACAGTCAAACTATACTTGACTTTCAATATATAAACACTAATAATAAAGTTGACTTTAATTAATTAATGATCAAACTTTATTTGAATTAGTATATAATAAATACTAATAAAAATGTTTGACTTTGTCTAATCAATGGCCAAACCTTAGTTGACTATATATATATAAATACTAGTGACTAAGTTGACTTTAATTAATCAACAGTCAAACTTTACTTGATTCTCTCTATATAGAAACACTAGTGATTAAACTGACTTTAACTAATCAACGACCAAACTTTACTCTACTTTCAATATATAAACACTAATAACGAAGTTGACTTTGACTAATTAATGGTCAAACCTTACTTGAATTAGTATATAATAAATGCAAATAAAAATATTTGACTTTGTCTAATCAACTGTCAGACCTTACTTGACTTTCAATAAATAAACACTAATAACAAAGTTGACTTTAACTAATTAACGGTCAAACTTTATTTGAATTAGTATATAATAAATACTAATATCTAGGTTGACTTTGTCTAATCAACGGCCAAGCATTACTTGACTTTCAATATATAAACACTAATATCAAAGTTGACTTTAACTAATTAACGGTCAAACTTTACTCGACTTTCAATATATAAACACTAATAACTAGGTTGACTTTAACTAATTAACGATCAAACTTTACTTGACTCTCTCTATATATAAACACTAATAACAAAGTTGACTTTAACTAATTAACTGTCAAACTTTACTCAACTTTCAATATATAATCACTAATAACTAGGTTGACTTTAACTAATTAACGGTCAAACTTTACTTGACTCTTTCTATATAGAAACACTAGTGACTAAGCTGACTTTGACTAATCAACGGCAAACTTTACTCGACTTTGAATATATAAACTTTACTCGACCTTACTTGACTTTTAATAAATACACACTAATAAAAAAGTTGACTTTAACTATTTAACGCTCAAACTTTATTTGAATTAGTATATATTAAATACTAATAAAAATGTTTGATTTTGTCTAATCAACGGTCAAACCTTACTTGACTTTCTATATATAAATACTAGTCACTAAGTTGACTTTAACTAATCAACGGTCAAACTTTACTTGACTCTCTCCCTCCCTCTGTATAAAACACTAGTGACTAAGCTAGAGAGAGACTCTCTGAGGCAATTTTTGGGCGAAAAAGGTGCATCCTTCTCCCACGATCTACAGGAGCATTTTCGTTCGATCAATAGGTAAATCCAGGCCTGAGACCAGATTATTCAGTTTCCCCATGGGATTCCGAGCATAATCATCTCCAGGTTGGGGATTTTTCGATGCTTTTCCGCCGGCATTGCGAGGGTTTCCGAAACAGGTTCTTCTTAGTCATTTGGTTTTGAACTAGTTCGTTTCCTGCTCGAGTACTGAAACTTTATTCATCTGTTGAATACTTGGATTGTGTATATGTTTGTGTCTCTGTCGTTGTATCTTGTCTGAGTAATGTCTGGCCCGCGTACCATATTATCTGCCTCTATACTTATCCCCTGTTGCCGAGATAGGTACTAGGAATTTCTGTTGTCTTCGAAGTAGAATATTGTGTGGGAGATAAGTTAGTCTCCCTTGTGCATCCGATACGTTAGTCGGATTGTTTGCCTAACCCCTCCTGTCTTCTGTTACTATCACTGTGAATGGGAAAACATGGACCAGACTCCTCCATCAACCCCTGCCACTAAATCGGTAAATCATCTGGGCCTGACTAAATAGGTGGACAAGACCTTCAAGTCTAGAGAATGGCATGATCCACTATTAGAGAGAAAAAGGGCTTGGGATGATGCGGATATCGCCTTGAACAAAGTGGACATTACTACAGACCAGGATGTGGATTTTGCCCTCTCAGAGGAAGAAGTTAACAAGGAGCAAGTCCGGGTGTTCTATGGTTTTTTAGGCGTCTTCCCAGGTTCTTTCCCAGGTACATATGTTGTCTGGAAATTGCTCATGGCAAAGTGTGATGTCCAATGCTGGGTTCAGACAATGACAAATGGGTATCTAAAATTTGGATTCAAAACAGCAGAGGACAGGGACAAGGTACTACAGGGTCGGAACCATTTCCTCCACGGTAAAAAGTTATTCATTGTTCCTCTACCTGAGTCGGGGAAGTACGATATGTGTATCATGGCCAAGAAACCGATCTGGATTTGCATGAACTACCTACCTAAGTCATGCTGGCACAAAAAAGCCCTCTAGAAGATAGCTTCCACCCTAGGAGATCCCATCCTCATGGACAATGGAACTCGAGACCTCGTGGGCTACTACGCCAGGATCCTGGTCCTCATCGACACCTCCAAACAGCTCAAAGAAATTGTAAAATTCCGTATGCCTGACGGAACTACCCACTCGCAACGGTTACTGTACGACTACTGCAAACCGTGGTGCCCAAACTGCGAAGAAAATACACGCCTCTTTGAAGGCTGCGATGAATTATTCAGGGCCAGGGATAGGGTTTTTCAGGAGCGCATGGCTAAAAGAAATCGAGATGTAAACTTCGACAGAGGTGTTCAGCCCACACAGGTAAATGAAGAAAAAAACCCAGACGGGGAGCTCTCCCGTACAAATGGAGACACAGTTTCGGGTTCTAAATCAGAAATTCTAGGACCTAGCACCACGAAGCAAGAATTAAACTCGGTAAAGGAAAAGTGCGAGGCATAGAGGTGATCATGGAGATGGACCAGGGGAAGGAAACATGAGATCCTACACCATCGGGCTCACAACCCCATTTCAGTGATAATGCCGGCTTGGTAGAGCCACCGGCTGTTGGGGATGTGGACAGACCGGTGAATGTTGCAGGAAACATATCGGACAGTATGCTCCATCCGGAGGCAAGAAGAAGGAGCAACCCCCCTAGGGCAGGAAGACCTCCTGCGCCAAAAGGAAAAACCACAGTTGAGAAACATATGTTCAAGAGCAGCGGTAGAACCAGGTTTTCTTACATGCTGCTAAACCCATCGACAAAGACCTACCAAAGAGTGGCGGAAGCAGCAAAGAGTTCCTCCTCAAATGACAGCAGTAAAGGCGGTGGTCCGAAGCCAAAAGGGACCTTCGCCCCCCAATGAATGCGGCCTGCATAAATATACGGGGCCTTGGCGCCCCAGCAAAAAGGAGATGGGCGAAGAACATCATCTCCGAAAACAATGTCGGTTTGTTAGGTATTCTTGAAACAAAGGCAAGTGAACAAACACTGAACAACTTCATAAGGAGTTTCAAAGGTTAGAGATACACCCACAATTTTGAATTGGCACCAAATTCAAGAATTCTTATTGTTTGGGACCCCAAAAAGTTTTATATCGAGACAACGGGCAAAATGGCACAGCTGATCCATCTCAGAGTATGACACCTATCATTGAATGTGCATTTTATTTGCACCTATACATATGGAAACAGTGAGGGAAGACTACACAGATTGCCCCTTTGGGCAGAGCTGAAGCGATACGGTGCGAATCTTGACTCACCATGGATGGTTCTTGGCGATTTTAATGCCATCCTTAGTGTAAATGATCATATGGGTAACACATCCCCCGGGTTCTACCAAATGAGAGAATTTCAAGAAGCCTGTACTGCATGTGGTCTGAGGGATGCCCCAGCAATCGGGGATCATCTAACATGGCACAATGCGGATTTCACAATCAGACGCAAACTAGACCGCGTCCTCCTGAACCACAAATGGGATGAAGACTCCTGCTGTACCACCTTTCTACCTGGAACAGCCCTCTCGAACCACCTACCTTTTGTAATAGCTCTAGCACAAGAAAATGAGCAACTAAACAGACCTTTCAGGTATCAAAATATGTGGAATGCGCATCCGAGGTGCAAACAGGTTGTGCATGATCACTGGTCACCAGCAGTTCAAGGGTTCAGACAGTATGTTTTATGCCGTAAACTACAAATATTTAAGAAACCCCTTAAAGAGCTGGGGAAAAGGGATTTCCACCACATATCAGAAAAGGCGAAAAGAGCAGATATGGAGTACGCGAACGCATTGAAAAGTTTAACGCCGGAGAACACATCACAGGAGCTGATACACCAACTGACTGTTCTAAAGCAAACAACCTTGCTCTCCTACACGGCGGAGTCGAAATTCCTAACCCAAAAGGGAAGAATAAGCTTTGTCACTTTGGCAGATAAGGGCACAAGTTTTTTTCACGGCTTGGTATCCAACAGGAAAGGGGGTGGAGTTCCGGCAATCCTGGACGCTGGTGAAAGATTAGTCACATCCAGCGAGAAAAAATGGGCATTACTTGCGGAGTTTTATAAGGGCTTATTCGAGACAGATGTACCACGTGCACCCATCGACCCAGATATAATCCGTTCAGGCCCCTTACTTACCGACATGGAGAGAGCCACTTTGAGCCAAGATATTGAAAGACATGAAATAAAGTCAGCCCTCTTCTCCATGTCTGATGACAAAGCACCGGGCCCGGATAGCTTCACTGCAGCTTTTTTCAAGAGTCAATGGGAGATCGGGAGACAGGATGTCACATAATAGGTCTTGGAATTCTTCCGCATTGGTGAACTGCTAAAAAGACTAAACCATACCGCCGTTGCACTTATTCCCAAGAAAGAAGACAACCTAAGGGTAGCTGACTTTAGACCCATCTCTTGCTGCAATATCATTTACAAGGTAATCTCCAAAGTCATCACCAACAGAATTGACCCTCTCCTCCCCGGCCTCATTGACCCCTGCCAAGCAGCATTTGTAAAGGGACAGAAACTTTTTGATAATGTCATGATGGCTTAAGAGCTTGTGCGGGGCTACGAACTATCACGATCCTCTCCCCGCTGTATGATTATGGTAGACCTCGTAAAGGCATTCGACACAGTTTCCTGGGATTTCATATAGGAGGTATTAAATGGCCTAGGCTTCCCGCAAACATGGGTTGATAGAATCATGGAATGCATAACAACATCGACGTTCTCCATTGCGATAAATGGCAAATTGTGTGACTTCTTTAAAGCCAAAAGGGGACTGCGACAAGGTGACCCCCTATCCCCCCTACTTTTTGTCATTTGCATGGAATACCTTTCCAGGTTACTGAAAAATAGGGCAGAAACCTCTCCGTTCTCCTACCACCCGAGATGTGAACACCTAAAAATCACCCACCCGGCATTCGCAGACGACCTGATGCTTTTTTCGAAGGGAGACCGGAACTCTGTTCATACCATCATGTCTGCTCTAAATAATTTCCAACAGACCTCATGCTTAGCCATCAACACCGCAAAGTCAAAATTCTTCGGAGTGGGTATAAAGGAGGACTTAAGCTTCACAGGCATTTTGTGGGCTACTTTTTCGGTCAGGTACTTGGGTATCCCATTGGATTCCAGTAAACTGAAGGTCTCTCAGTTTCATACGCTACTTGACAGCGTCGACAAGGAAATTGCAAGATTCAAAAGCCATACATTATCTTATGCGGGGAACTGGAACTCATAAAATCTGTGGTACAGGGAATTGTTGGATTCTGAATACAGCACTTCATCATCTAGGGTAATGTCATGGATTCACTAGAACAAAAATGCAAACATTTCCTGTGGGGAGAAAAGAAGCAGAAAAGGGTCTCCTGGAAAAGGCTTTGCACCCCGAGGAGTAATGAGGGTTTGGGAATTTGGGACTTCAAGACATGGAATATGGCCATCCTCGCACAGCAACTATGGGATATACACTCAAAAAAGGAATCACTCTGGGTCAAATGGGTCCATTCCCAGTTCCTGAGCACGAGCAATATATGGAATGTACACCCAAGGGGTCCGTGTGGCAGAATCTCGGAGAAGTTCTCACTCTACTTCACCAATCTGTGTGAACTATGGGACAACCTAGTAATCATGTGTGGTGGCTCAAAGGAAACACTCATCAACTTGTTGGCGGTTTGGACAGGATCTGGAAATTCACGGCGATGGCCCATGATCACTTCCACAGGTTTACTTACCCTCACCTGTATGATATATCCACCCTCCCAAGGCCAGGCTTCTTCAAATCAATTTGGAGTGGATCGATTACCCCCCCCCCTCCAGTTCTCTTTCATTACATGGTTTGCATCGCTTGGTCGTCTTCAAACCAAGAACAGGTACCACGGAGGAGTTGACGAACCCCAGACGACATCTGCTGCCTTTTTCGCTCCGACGTAGAGACACACGATCACTTGTTCTTCCAATGTGATTTCGTCAAACCGATATGGGATAAAGTGCGAAACTGGATTAGATTGAGATGAGCCACTACCTCCATTGCAGCCTCGGACAAATGGATCAGAAAACAGGTAAGGATCGAAATTGAAAAAAAGATGGGTCCACTGGCGCTGACAACCACAATGTACTACATATGGAGTGAAAGAAACGGAGTTCTCAAAAACAGACTTCGCCCAGACTCGGCTAGGGTTTTCAAGCTTATTCAAAAGAACTATTATCTCATCCTCAACAGATTATTCCCGCACGAACTGTTGTTCTAGACAGGGATCCTTCGCAAACAAACGTAAAAAATGAGGAAGTCCTTTTTTCCCAAGTTTCTTGCTGGTAAGCATAGGGGAGACCATCGATATAACACCACAGAGGTAAATATTTCTTTTGCAGGTAACAACAGATGCGGACATCCACATTGCTCTCGAAGGGGCTATACTCTTGAAGGGGCTCTGCCCTCGAGGGGGTCACAACCCTGGAAGGGGCTCTGCTCTCGAAGGGGTCAAATCCTGGAAGGGGTCATACCCTCGAAGAGGTTATACTCTCGAAGGGGCTCTGCCCTGAAGGGGGTCATACCCCCGAAGGGGCTCTGTCATCGAAGGGATCGTTACCTCGAAGGGCCTCTGCTCTCGACGGGGTCGTACCCTCGATGGGGTACGAAAAAAAACTTTTACTCTATACACATATATTCATTTTGGTGGCAGTCTGGGGGGAAAAAAGGTGGCTGGGAAGGGGTAGGCGGCTCCAGGGTTTCGAAATAGTTTCGAGGGCTGGTGGACTGGCTCGAGGGCTGGGGGATCGACTCGAGGACTGAGGGATGGTTGCGTAGGTTGTTCGAGGCATATTCAAGAGGTCTCGAGGGCCAGTTGTTTGAGAGGTCTCAAGGGTCAATGGTTCGAGAGATTTCGAGAGCCACTTGTTCGAGAGGTCTCGAGGGTCTCTGGTTCGAGAGGTCTCGAGGGTCTCTGGTTCGAGAGGTCTCGAGGGTCTCTGGTTCGAGAGGTTTCGAGGGTCTCTGGTTCGAGAGGTCTCGAGGGCCAGCGGTTCGAGAGGTCAAGATGGCCAGCGGTTCGACAGGTCTCGAGGGCCAGTGGTTCGAGAGGTCTAGAGGCCCAGTGCTCCGAAAGGTCTCGAGGTCCAGAGGTTCATGAGATCTCGATGGTCACTGGTTTAAGAGGTCACAAAGGCCACCTGTACGGGAGATCTTGAGGGCCACCGGTTCGAGAGGTCCCAAGGTTCAGAAGTTCGTGAGGTCTCGAGGGCTAGAGGTTCGCGAGGACTCGAGGGCCAGCGGTTCGAGAGGTCTCGAGGACCAGCAGTTCAAGAGGTCTCGAGGGCCAGTGGTTCAAGAGGTCTCGAGGGCCAGGGGTCCGAGAGGTCACGAAGGCCAGTGGTCCGAGTGGTCTCGAGGGCCAGTGGTTCGAGTGGTCTCGAGGGCCAGTGGTTCGAGTGGTCTCGAGGGCCAGTGGTTCGAGGGCTAACGGTCAGGAAAAAAAACTTTTACTCTATACATATATATTCATTTTGGTGGCAGTCTGGGGGGAAAAAGGTGGCTGGGAAGGGGTAGGCGGCTACAGGGTTGCGGATTAGTTTCGAGGGCTGGTGGACTGGCTCGAGGGCTGGGGGATCGACTCGAGGACTGAGGGATGGTTGCGTAGGTTGTTCGAGGCATATTCAAGAGGTCTCGAGGGCCAGTTGTTCGAGAGGTCTCGAGGGCCAATGGTTCGAGAGGTCTCGAGGGCCAATGGTTCGAGAGATTTCGAGAGCCATTGGTTCGAGAGGTCTCGAGAGTTTCTGGTTCGAGAGGTCTCAAGGGCCACCGGTTTGAGAGGTCTCGAGGGCCACCGGTTCGAGAGGTCCCCAGGTCCAGAGGTTCGTGAGGTCTTGAGGGCCAGGGGTTTGTGAGGTCTCAAGGGCCAGTGGTTCGAGATGTCAAGAGGGCCAGCAGTTCGACAGGTCTCGAGGGTCAGTGGTTCGAGAGGTCTATAGGCCCAGTGCTCCGAGAGGTCTCGAGGCCCAGAGGTTCGAGAGATCTCGAGGGCTACTGGTTTGAGAGGTCACAAAGGCCACCGGTACGGGAGGTCTCGAGGGCCACCGGTTCGAGAGGTCCCGAGGTCCAGAGGTTTGTGAGGTCTCAAGGGCCAGAGGTTCGCGAGGACTCGAGGGCCAGCGGTTCGAGAGGTCTCGAGGGCCAGGGGTCCAAGAGGTCACGAAGGCCAGTGGTCCGAGTGGTCTCGAGGGCCAGTGGTTCGAGTGGTCTCGAGGGCCAGTGGTTTGAAGGCTAATGGTCAGGAAAAAAAATATTATTTTATGGAAATGTTGAGATTTTCAGCCTTCCTTTTTGGGCAGAAACTGTGGATCACGGGTGAGGGAGTTCTCATTTCCCCTATCCACTGGGGTGTAACCTTTCATCACTTGGGTTGCACAACTACTTGAATTGGGTAGTGGATTAATTAATTAGCGGATGCGAAATTAATAAATCCACTACTAGCTGCGATACTTGGATTTGACGGTTACGCGATTTTCCTGCGCTGCACTGAAAAGTGTAAAATGGCATACGGCTGTCCATTTGCCTAAAATGGAGAGAACGGTTACAAAACCATTATGCGGGGCGTGCGCGGTAGAAGTCATGCCCGGTCTCTTATCATTAGGAGGTCTATCCGCGGGGAACAACTGGGAGCACCATCGACTACGGTCAACTGGCTCCTATCTCCAAAGGAAAAACCTCGGCACCCACACAGAGATCGTTACCGAAGGCCAATAACACCCTTTTATCTTCATCTTAGGGGTGTACATGGTAGAAGCGGTGTACAGCTCCACCCGGAGAGGACGCATTGCTTCACTTATTGGAAGGCCGAGATCCCTCTTGGTTTTGAAGGTCGTCGCCGCACTTTAGCGATGGTTAGGATTACACCTGTGGGGAACAAACCATGGGTCAAGAGCCGGTTACGACTTCCGGTTGGATGGAGTTTCCATGGAGGAAGGGCTAGTGAGTTTGTTCTCATGACCATCTTTTCTTTTTGTTTTTTGTCACCTGGTTGTAACATTTAGACCAGGGGCAGTGTTTTAGGTAACATGTATAAAGGGAGTGGGCAAATGTCCCCACTCCCGTATATTCCCACAACATCTTTTTTTTGGGGGCCACCTGATTGCACCATCTAGATCAGGGGTAGTATAGTAGGTTTCATTGTATCACGGGAGTGGGAGAATGTTCCCACTCCCGTAGACTCTCACAGTTTCTTTTTATTTACCATTACCTTCGACTAGTGACTAAGCTGACTTTAACTAATAAATGGTCAAACTTTACTCGATTTTCACTATATAAACACTAATAACAAAGTTGACTTTAACTAATCCATGGTCAAACTTTATTTGAATTAGTATATATAAATACAAATAAAAAAATGGCTGGAAATAAGTAAAATGACTATTATACCACTGTGATAAAAAAAATCAAAAAGGAAACCTTGCCCTAATTTCTTCATTTTATTTCTTTCTTCCCAAAGTTCATCCTTCGTGTTTTCCTCGCCGTTGCTCGACTAATCGACGATCGATGGTGGTTCGATTGGTGTGGGCACGGTGGTTCGATTGGAGATGAGTCAGCGGCGACACAACGGTGGTTTGATTGGAGCAATTGTGGAGCAGCAGTGGCAAAGTGGCACAGAGCGGCAGGGGATAGAGTTTCTGACGGAGCTAGGAGGTGGCAGAGCTAGGGCGGAGGTAGGGGGTGGCAGAGTTAGGGCAACGGTGGTGCACAGTTCTTTTTGGTGGCTGGTGGTGTGGGTTTCTGGCAGAGTTAGGGCAGCGCTAGGAGTTAGCAGAGCTAGGGTGGATGTAGGGGGACAATTTTATTTTGGTGACTGGTACCGTGGGTTTCTGGTGGAGCTAGGGCAGAGCTAGGAGGTGGTGAGGCGGTGACATGGCGATGTGGTGGGGCAGGGGCGGCAAAGGTGGTGAGGCGGTGAGGTCAGGCAGCGACAATAGTGACAGGATGAGTTGGTGGCGGGATGAGGTGGCGGTGGTGGCAGACTTCAGTTTGCTCACCCCCTAAAACATGGCTTCATTTGAAATGGTAAGAACTCGTCAATAACTCCTTGATGTTGCCTCATTCTTTACCTCTGATTCCCCTTATAGAGTTGCTTTTGTTAATTGTATGAGATTTTGGGGGTAAAATGTACAAATGGGGGTGAATTTTCTAGGGTTTGTATTCTTTTATGAATTTTTCTTGTTTTATTGTGATTTCTGGGCTTGTAGAGATGTTAGCATATCATATGATCCAATAAAGTCCTAGTTTTTGCTTGCTCGTTTGAACAAGCATAGCAAAACTTGCTAATGAACTTTACAACTTGTCTAATTCATCAACGTTTTCACATTTCTAGAGAACAATTTTAGCTTTGATACAGTAATTAAGTAAGAGGATTAAGATATTATTTACATACCCTCTCTTTTGTCTCAGTCAGAAGTTGTCACTTTGCATGTACTTGTCCACCTGTATCTTTTTGCATTTCCTAACTAGTGGCATTTAATTTTAATATTCTGCTCATAAAGCTAAATCTGCAACCTGATGCTAAGGGTTTTTATGTAGAAGTACTGGAAAGATATGTAAATTTGAGGCCAATAGTAGACTTCTGTGTGGTTGATCTTGAGAGGCAGGGTCAAGGACAGGTTGTAACTTGCTCAGGAGCTTACAAAGATGGTTCTCTGCGTATTGTACGAAATGGGATCGGTATTAATGAACAGGTTTGGATTTTCTATATTATGTGATATCATATATAAAATCTACTTCATTTACTTTGAAATATGAGGTCCTATTTTTTTTTGACTTTATAGGCATCTATTGAGCTTCAATGTATCAAAGGGATGTGGTCACTTAGATTAGCCACATATGATCCTCACGACACCTTTCTTGTGGTTAGCTTCATCAGCGAGACACGTATTTTGGCAATAAATTATGATGATAAGCTGGAGGAAACAGAGATAGAAGGTTTTCATTATGAAGTTCAGACATTGTTTTGCCATGATGCTTTACAAGATCAGCTTGTACAGGTCTATTTGCATTTTGAATGCTCATTATTTCCTTCTTCAAGTTGCATGCTACTTTCAATGATACCTCCTTTTATCTGTATTCATTGTTCAAAAAAAAATGTGCGTGTTCAAAAAAATTATTTGCGTGCATCTTCTGTTATTGAATCACTTTAGATGCAAAAACTTGCTATATTTAGATTGTGTGGTCTTGTAAATACAAATGCAAATTACATCTCACTTTTCCCCATCCTCATTACTGAATTATATTATGGCATAAAGTCAGAAAATGTTCATGTTATCTTTGTTGTTCGATAGTCATCTATCGTATGTTTTATGTGTATTCTCCCATGAAATATCCTACTCTTCTTTTCTTGAGACCTTAACTTAGATATTTTATATAGGTCACTTCAAATGCAGCGCGACTGGTTAGTTCAGGGTCTAAGGAGTTGCAACATGAATGGTTTGCTCCTTCTGGCTTTTCTGTCAATGTTGCTACAGCTAATGCAACTCAGGTTCATACAGTGTTGTTTTGTTCCTATTTTTAAAATACTTTTTTATCAAGGCATCCTTTACGAGTATTTAATCTGTTAGAAAATGTTTGCTGATTGGTTTAAACTAGAAAGAATTAAGGTGTAGTTTCTGGTAGGACTCCTATGTATAAAACACAACACACTAGGCAATGGAACAACTGGTGGTTAATTTATATGCAGTTCAACTTGTGGAAAAATTAATATACTTCTCTCCGTTAGCATAAACATAACTAGTAGGTGGAATACGACCAATTTTTGCCCGAGACCTTATTTCTTTAGCAAAATTAATGATATGATTAATTTTCTACTTTATCCAACTGGCCAACATTCTTGGCCGTGTTTTGAATCTTTTGTAGTTGGTTACTTCTTTTTATATTTATTTTTTTCGAAGATTGTGGTTCAAGTTTATATCTGGAAATCTCTTTAGGAAATTTAGTCGCGGGGATGTTATCTAGGGTACATAATTGATAGAGATTAGAATTTTCTGGTTTTTATTTGCTTCCGTATGTACCCATATAGGTTTGTTAAGTTCAATGCCAAGAGCCAGTTTCTCATTTTCATTTTAGCCTTTTGCCAGTTCTATTCCGATAAGCTTGTGGGATGTTTGTTATCCAATGTTAAAAGGTTCTACTGGCTACTGGTGGTGGCCATTTGGTTTGTCTTGAAATTGGTGATGGAGTGCTAACAGAAGTAAAGCATGCTCAATTGGAATATGATATCTCATGTTTGGATATAAATCTAATAGCTGATAATCCAAATCATAGTAACATAGCTGCTGTTGGAATGTGGACAAACATAAGTGTGAGAAGTGAATTCTGGGGGTGGGGATGAGATTCAGTGCACGATTCTCACTCGGAAGTTCATATAGCGAGTTTTGTTTGCAATATGTATATCTCTCTCTTTAACCTGTTTTGTTTCTCCAATTTCCAGGGAGCAAATGTCCCCCCCTCTATTGATGTCATTTGATTCCTCTGTTATCTCATTAGAGACCCTAAGAGAGGTATACATTTGCAATTTGATTAAATTTTTGTGAAATCTAACATCTTATAAGTTTTAGCAGTCCTTTAACGACGTGCTTGCTGAGTTATGTGATTGCTGGGGTCCATTTTTGAACTCCGGGGCTCACTTGGTCATAGTCATAATCGCTGACTATTGGTTTGCAGCTGTGCCAGGGTGAGGGTGTCATGTCGGTGGTGGTGAGATTGATCTCTCTCCAAGGTTTCCGCCGCAATGTTTAGTCCCATAGATTATTAATTTTGTATCATAACATTTTTTAGTTTTATTTTTATATAATCAATTTTGTGAAGTTAATTATATTATTAAATTAATGTCCTACTAAATTATTTTTTGGGTCCTTTTCCCTTCAGCCACTTTCTGAAAAGGGATTTTTTTATTCGTCGTAAATATTTTAGCATCATTTAAAAAACCAGTGCTAACAAAAAAAATGGTGCTACCGGTGCTTAAATTAGCACCGGTTGAAAAACCGATGCTAAAATATTTACGAAAAAAAAAATCCCTTCCTCCGAAAGCTGTAGCGTGGAAGGGATTTTTTTGGTCGTCATAAATATTTTAGCATTGGTTAAAAAACCGGTGCTAACAAAAAAGTTGGTGCTACCAGTGCTAAAATTAGCACCGGTTGAAAAATTGGTGCTAAAATTAGCACCGATTTTAAAACCGGTGCTAACAAAAAAACTGGTGCTATTGCGGTACATTTTATCACCGGTTTAAAAACATGTGCTAACCAAAAAACCGGTGCTAAAAGTAGGGATTTAGCACCAGTTTTTTCCAACCGGTGAAACCGTTTCATCGGTTACTTAGGCACCGGGTTTTTTTACGAAAAAACCGGTGCTAGAATGAAGAAAAATCTGTACTAAAGGGGGTTCTTGTGATAGTGTTATCGAAGATCTGTATGGGGGTTACTCAGAATGCCTTTGTCACTTCAATCAGCAAGGGCATGCCAGCTGAGTACGCCACCATGTTGGATGTGTACAAGATCAACTCCCGCCTCTTCCAGTTGGACTACCTTTGGTGGAAGTCCATCCAGGATGGGGGCATTGAGTTCCCTTTGCTTGAGCACTTGAAGAACTCCAGCTGGCTTTTCACTGCGGAGGAAATCTTCAATCTGAAAGTGGACAATAATGATGAGTGGAGCCAGTCCTCGGACTTGGCCGAAGCCCAAGCAGGTCTGCTTCTTAGAGTAGCTCTCAGCTAGAGTGTAGCATAGGGGGAACTAATGATATATGAACTATTCTTGCTACGATCTTAGAATGTATTCCACCCTTTTATTATCAATGAAAGCTACTTATGCGTTTTTAATTTTCTGTCATCTTGTAGATTTTAGACTAGTGTATTACGACCCCCTCAATTGAAAAGAGGGACTATCTTTGACATCTTCTTTCTAGTAATAAAAGAGTGGTATCATAGGAACAAACAGTGGGCATGGGAGCACCAAATCGAGGCCTCACAATTCTGGTATAGGTCTCTTTGCCTCAAGGAGGAGCTTCGAACTACCCACGAGGAGCTTAATTAATGTTGCAATGGTCTGCATTAAAGGAAAAAAGAACTCCTCGATGCACTAAACCATATGATAGAGAAAGGGACCTCCTCGCTACAACTAAGAATGGGCTTTCTGATGACTATTGCCCCCTTGACTCGGCACAACAAAGCCCTGAAAGAGGTTATCACCAAAGCTGGCTTTGGTTTGATCTACTAGTGTGTGGCTGCTGCCAAGGCCTTCAAAGATTTCGGGGGGGGCATCATATTCTCAACACCATGAAGACATTGAGCACTATCATCACGAGGCCAAGATGCATCTAAGTAACTTAGATCTGGCCCGCGCATCCATTCGCACAGCCACTGCCAAACTTCAGGAGTGGAAAGACCAAAACCGGGAGCTTTGATCCCGTGACTCGGGTTTGGAGAAAACCATTAAGGAGAACGAAACACTTTGCTTGACTTCTTATGAGAATAAGGATAAGGCTGAGAGGGACTACGAAGAACTCTACCGCACTTTCACGGCTTGTACTGATAATCTTCAAGCGTATGGCCTTTGACTTAGGATGATCGAGACAAACTTAGTTGAAGACTTTGAGTTGTATCTCCAAGAGACCCTTTACATCATGGAAAGAAAGAAATTTACCGAACACCCCGAGCTCTGAGGGAGGTAACCCCTCCGGAACTTCCAGCACGAGAAGTGGTTCTTTCTTCTCTCGTCTAGGCCAGCCTTTGACTTAACCGACTTTGACTCCATGCCCTAGTAAAGACAATCATAGTGCTTCTACCATCCCTACTCATTAGGGTGATCCTTCCCGAATAACAACCATGAGTTCGAGATTCACAATGCCCCAGGCTCTTGCTTCAAAGGCCAACTAAGCAGGCAGTTATGTAAGTGTCTCCGGTCGGGGAAGGGGCGGTCGTTCCTCGGCTGAGAGCCCTTCCTCCAGCAGAGGAGGTGGCGCCATTACCGGTCATGGTATCGGTCTTGATCCTGTCATCAAAGTTTCCGAAGAGGGTGAAAATACTGAGGTTGCTCCCTTGCAAATGAGATCCCAAGGTTTAGATAGCGGTTCTTATAATCCTATCCCGGTGTAGGGGGCTGGGGACTTAGAGGCATGGAAACCAGATCTCGATAGGGATTTTCTAACAATCATAGCCCCAATCATGTCCAAAATATTAGTAGAGGACCCTTTTTTCACTTTGACGGGCTTCCCTCACATCGGTGGCATGATAGATGTTGCATGTTGTAATTTCACTCCTTTTCTTTGTAAGCCATTTTGGCATTTTGTATGATTGAATAAAACTTCTTAGCTCTTTACTTTTTTGAACGAGCAATTGGATACTTCTTAGAAGCTTAACCCTTTTTGCTTAGTTAGGTATCACAACATTTTCTTTCCCTTTTCTTCTAAGGGACTTAATTCTCATGACATTTGTCAAGCCATAGAGGCCTTTCAGTTACTGTCAAGGATTTGATCCTAGGCCGCTCACATTTTGAAGGGAATTTTGACCTCGAGTGCTCAATGGACCACAGAGGCCCTTCAAATATTTATAGGGTTTTTTTGTCCCCTAGGCGCTCATATATGTGATGGGATTTCGACCCCGAACACTCGAATGACCACGGAGACCCTTCAATTAATTACAAGGTTTTTTATCCTTGGTGCTCACACATGTAGAGGGGATTTTGACCCCGAGCGCTCGATGGACCATTGAGGCCCTTCAAATATTTAGTGTTCTTTGTTAAGGAGAGTGAGAGACTTACACCTCCACGAATTATTGTGTGTTTCAGTACTTAACAGAAAATTGAAATAATTTAAAGGAACACACTTCAATACATAGGTAACAAGAATTAGGAACTCCTATCGACTTATAGCAAGATTTCCGTTGAAGGTATTCCTTGGCCTATAGCTACTTTTGGGTAAACTATTCATGGCCTTACCAAGTCTATTGAGATTTAGGAGAGTAGTATCTCCTAAGGTTTGAAACATTCCATCTGCAAGGAATCAACTCACTCTGGGGTGTTTCCAACACGTAGCCGCCTCCGGTGTGTGTTTCAACGTCTCGGTAGGGTCCATCCCAGTTTACTGCCAGTTTACCTTCTGGTTCCCTTCGCCTTTTTTCTTTCCTCCTCATTACGAGGTTCCCTTCACCTTTCATAACTCTAGATTACTTGTTTCTTTGTTGTTTTTGTACCAATTTTTTTTATGATTTCTTTCTTTTTTTCCTTGCTTCTATTCTCTTGATTTTTTCCTTTTGTCTTTATGGAAGATGAATCTTTGATTGGTGGTGATTTAGTGAATGGGGGTTCTAGTGCACTAGTGCTTAAACTTTCAATTGCCTTTGAACTTTTTGAAGCAAGAATTTCCTTTACTTTTGTACCTGTGCTTCGAAGTTTGCCTTTGATGATTCCCTTTTTGCCTTTATGTATTGACAATCGTACACTAAACCACAATGCATTTGAATGTTTTCGGTACAAATCATGAAATTCCGACAATGTTTTTGCTCTCAAATTCGTGAGCATTCTTTGACATCAACTTCCAATAAGTCACTGAAACTAGGGTCAAAATATGTTCCTGCAAATATATATCATTTGTAAACCACAACCAGTAACACATACAAACTCATAAAATCAACTGTTTATGTGGTTAGTTTGTGTATTGGAGGGCTTAGTTCGGTTATCCTAACCAATTATGAAGACACTGGTGAATATATACACATTTCTTTCCGTATTTAAGTATTTACATCGTCTATATACCAAGTTACTTCAGACATTTCAGTGAACTTTAATATATGAAACTCCTCATAACACTATTCATTTTATTCAAATAGGACTTTGATGGTTAATTTAGTAATATAAACACACTAGTTTAGGAGTTTAAACAGTTTCATCGGGTACATAACATCTTATTTCAGATGTTTCATAACAAAATTCTTTTAATAAAATCTACACATTCATGATTCATCTACCAATATATAAACAAATCACTTCATGTGTTTAGGCATTTTAATCTTGTATATATCTTCTTATTTCATACGTTTCAACAAAAAATAGAATATTAAAATTTTCATCTTCTGAAATATCACACATCTCATATTCACAATCATTGATGAATCAGCTAGGAATTGTTATACACATTACTTCATGTGTTCAAGAAAATATATTGTGTATTTAACAATTTTACTTCATAAATTCAAGAAAATTAAAAAATACCAATTTTTAAAAAAACAAAATACATCTAATCAATTTCAAGACCTTGATGAATCATCTAGAAAAATATCAACACATAACATCATGTGTTCATATTGCAGTTGCATCGTGAATTTAATATATTACTTCGTACATTCCAAAAAATTTAAAAATACCAAAATCTTCTTAAGAAGATTCATCTAATTTAATTCCAGACTTTGATGAATCATCTAGCAAAATATGAACACATTACTTCATGTGTTGACGTTTTTACATCGTGTTTTTAACATATTACTTAATAAGTCTAGCAAATTTAAAAATACTAAAATCTTCTTAATGAAATGCACCTAACCAAATTCCACACCTTGACGAATCATCTAGCAAAATATGAACACATTACTTCGTGTGTTCATACATTTACATAGTGCGTTTAACATAATACTTCACACGTTTTAGCAAATTTAATAACACCAAAATTTTCTTAACAAAATGCATTTAATTAAATTCCAGACCTTGACGAATCATCTAGCAAAATATGAACACGTTACTTAATGTGTTCATGCAGTTACATCATGCATTTGACATATTACTTCATACGTTCTAGCAAATGTTTTAAAAAAATTAAAATCTTTTTAACAAGATTCATCCAATCATTTTTCAGACTCTGATGAATCATCTAGCAAAATATGAACACGTTACTTCATATGTTCATGCAGTTACATCGTGCGTTTAACATAATACTTCATACCTTCCAGCAAATTTTAAAATACCAAAATTATTTTAACAAGATTTATCCAATCAAATTCTAGACTTTAATGAATCATCTAGCAAAACATGAACACGTTACTTCATGTGTTCATGTAGCTATATTGTGCGTTTAACATATACTTCATACATCACGAAAAATTTTAAAATACCAAAATTTTCTTAACAAAATGCATCTTCAAATTCCACACTGTAAAGTCAAGGAATTATTTAATTGGCAATTTTGTGTTAAGTATTTGTGAACTACAGACCATGTTGGAACATGGTGCTGGAGCAGAACTGGAGCAGGTTTCACGCCATAGGGTTTAACAGATTCAAGCCGAAACATTGATGTGTTTTAGAATTTATGGTATCTGTATATTTGGCTATATATTGGGCGTGTGAAGCATATATGGTTTATGGAAAAATCCCTACTAATATGGAGAAGATTTATTCGAATATATGGGAGAGTTTGAGATAAGGTAAATCCCTTTATTTATGGGATTGGGATATGCTTCAACAATCAGATTTGGAATAGGAATATTGTGAAGATAATCATGGATATTCGGATCTGATTCGTGGATATAAATATGGGACAAACACGGCTGCAAAACTAACGATTTTACAGAGCAAAATCTGCACCCAGATTTTGAGATCTTACGAAACTTGCAAGAGCCAATATACTGTGTTCCAACACTGTCCTACCGCACTAAGTTCAGAATCGTACACCTTAATTCCTCGGGAGGAGGAGATCTTGCGTCGACGGAGTTCGAGGTCAGAGGGAGTCTGATCAAGGCAGATCGGTAGCTAGGGGAGCTAGCAGAATCCACACGTCATAGTTAGTAAAGATAAGTATTTTGTAAACTGTACTCTGTACTGTATCTTTCTAATTAGTGGATTCATTCTGAACTGGGCCAGGCCCCGCAGATGTAGGTGACTTACACCGAACTGCGTAACCAAGTTGTGTGTCTTTTACGTTTTACGTTATTTTACACTTGGTTAAATTAAGCATGTTGGAACACACTAGTAAGTACTAGAAAAAGAGGTAAAACCAAATTTCAATTGGTATCAGAGCTGAGTCACTTATTGTTCCCTTGGTTGTTTCAAGGAAAGTGAGATCCGGTTTTACCATGACGACAAGAGAAGGAGCTTCAGTCTCTCGACCACCACTGTTGGAAGGAAACAACTACAATTATTGGAAGGCACGTATGAGGGTCTTTATCAATTCACTGGATGAACTGGCATGGTTCTATGTTGAGAATGAATGGAATCATCCTACAGAAGATGCTGACACAAGTTCTAAGGCTGTGGAAGGGGAGTCGAGTCAAAAACCCAAAGACAAAGCTAAGTGGACTCCAGATGATCTTAAAGAATCACTGGCAAATTCGAAGGCCCTGAATGCAATCTTCACTGCTGTTGATGAAAATCAGTTCAAGCTTATATCTACATGTCACCAGGCAAAGAAAGCATGGGATATTTTACAAACTGTTCATGAAGGAACCAATCGGGTGCGGGAATCCAAAGTTCAGATGCTGGCTACCAAATTTGAAGAACTAAAAATGGAGGAGGATGACACCATTGCTTCATTCAATGGAAAGCTCAGAGATATATCCAACATGGCTTATCAACTGGGAAAGGTTTACAAGGAAACTAAGCTAGTGAAAAAGACATTGCGATCTCTTCCCAAAAGATTTGCAATGAAAGTAGCAGCAATAGAGGAAGCAAGAGACGTAGCCACCATGAGCCTAGATGAATTGATGGGTTTACAAACTTATGAGATGACGTTCCAGCAACCTACAAAAAGAATCTCCAAGGATCTAGCATTCAAAGTTTCTCCGGTCAAGGCAAGTAATGAGTCTGATAGCGATGATGAGTTTGAAAAACTGGCACTTATTACAAAGAATTTCTCAAAGATGCTGAAGAAGGTGGTTAATAAGAAATCTCAGGAGAGGTTTGGTGGAAACAGACAAAAGCCACTAGATTTGAACAATAATCGTGGAATGAGATTTGAACAAGGAAACATGCAGTTCGGGAGGAATCAGAACAACGAACCAAAACAGGCTGGACGAATTCAATGCAGAGAATGTGAAGGATTTGGTCATATTCAGGCTGAATGTGCTAACACCCGCAAGAAACAAGGAAGATCATATGTCACCTCTTGGAGTGATGATGAAGATAATGAAAAGGATGAAGAAGAACTTACGAGTAATTACGTAGCTTTTGGAGCAAAGGTACATGAGACATCAGAAGGTCAGTGTTCCAACACACTGAACAAAGGTAAGGATGTATCTTCTAACAAGAATCTGAACGATGCTCGTAGTGATGAAGATGATCTATCTGTAAGTGATGAAGAGATCTATAGCACATACGAACAAATGTACGATATGTGGATTCAAGTAGCTGAAAAAAACAAAGAATTGAATAAAGAAAAAGGAAAGCTAATTGAAAGTGGAAAGGAGCTACGATCCACTATTGCAGAACTTGAAAAGCAAAATAAAGAACTGAGTCAAAAATTGATAGCAGCAGTCAAGAGAGCCGAGATGTCTGAAGCAACTATCTCTAAATTAAATTCCGGGAAAGCAAAGCTTGATGACATTCTGGATATGGGCAGAACCGCTGGTGATAGACACGGGATTGGATACAAGGAAGAAATAAAGACTGAAGTCTTCGAAAAACCAGTTACTCTCAAAGCTAGGATTCGAGAAGTAAAACGGAAGTATGGAAAGCCATATCAAAGAAATCCTCTAATCTGCGGATACTGTACATACCAAGGTCACGCTGAACATTAGTGTAAAAAACTGATCAGAGATCAAATGACTGGAAGACAACTGTGTTCCAACACAGTCGATATTCGAACAAGAATCAGGAAGGTATGGGTTATTAAAAGGTCCAGTAAGTGTCTGGTGGCACACACTTCTTTATCAGCATATTCTAGTGATTCTTGGTACTTTGACAGTGGTTGTTTTCGCCACATGACTGGGACTCCAAAATACCTTACAAACATTACTCCATATGATGGCGGATATGTAACTTTTGGTGATGGAAAAAGAAGCAGAGTAATTGGCAAAGGCGAATTAAAGATTGAAGGGTTTCCAGTTCTCACAAGTGTACTATTTGTTGAAGATCTAAAAGCAAATTTGCTTAGCATAAGTCAGCTATGTGACGACAACCTGATAGTGGAATTTCAGAAGGACAAGTGTGTAGTGAAGCATGGTGAAAATAAGGTTCTTTCTGGAATACGATCTTCAGACAATTGTTACTTGTTGGAACAAGAAGTTCGATGCATGCTTTCAAAGCAGGATGAAGGAATTCTCTGGCACAGGAAGCTTGGACACATCAACTATAAAACACTGGTGAAAATCGCTAATATGAGAGCTGTACGAGGAATGCCAATCTTGACTAGCAAGGATGAAATTGTGTGCGGACCATGTCAGCAAGGTAAACAAACTCGTTCTCCTCATTCTTCAGTTCAGTTTATTACTACTTCTAGAAATCTGGAATTGCTACATATGGATTTAATGGGGCCAGTTAATACGCCTAGCATAGGAGGAAAGAAATATATTTTTGTGTGTGTTGATGACTTCTCCAGATTCACTTGGGTAGCCTTCTTGAAAGAAAAATCTGATATGATTGAGGTATTTCGAAGCCTTGTAGTAAAGTTACAAACTGAAAAGGGAAGTCCTGTAGGAAAGATAATCCGAATTCGAAGTGATCACGGCAGAGAGTTTGAAAATGAACAATTCGGTTCCTTCTGCAATGAGCTAGGAATCCAACATAAGTTTTCGGCTCCTATCACTCCTCAACAGAATGGCATTGTTGAAAGAAAGAACAGAACTTTACAGGAGATGGCTCGAGTTATGTTGGCAGAAAAGGATGTTCATAAGAAATGGTGGGCAGAGGCGATCAATACAGCGTGCTATACGATCAACCGAGTGTATCTTCGACCATTCACTGACAAGACAGCCTATGAGATCTGGAAGGGCAGGAAACCAAACGTATCGTATTTTCATGTGTTCGGAAGTACATGCTATATTCTCAGAGATAGAGAACAGTTGGCTAAATTCGATAATCGGAGTGATTCAGGAATGTTTCTCGGGTATTCCATCAATAGCCTTGCCTACAGAGTTTTTAATCATCGAACCAACACTCTCATGGAATCCATAAATGTTATTGTGGATGATTCAGAAAAGGAACAACCTCCAGAAGTTGTAGAGGAAGAATTTGCCAACACTCATGTTCCAACACAGTCTCAACCTTCAGACAAAGCAAAGTCTTCAGCCGATTCTACTGAACCAAGTGATCACCAGAACCCTAACTCTATTGAAGCTGACCATGTTCCAACACACGACCATGCTCCAACACAGTCCCCTCCTACTGACGAACATGTTCCAACACTCGATCAATCTGGATCCCTCATGAGAAGTACTCGATCAGTGCCTCGAGTTGATTACTAACGACTGGCTGGTCTACACTGTTTTGTTTCTCTGATTGAGCCCAAGAACTATAAAGTAGCCTTACTTGATGAATATTGGATTGCTGCAATGCAAGATGAACTCAGTCAGTTTACCAGGAATGATGTTTGGTATCTTACTCCCCGTCCCAAAGGCATTAATGTCATTGGTACGAAATGGATCTTCAAGAACAAGTCCGATGCAGATGACTTAGTCACCAGAAACAAAGCCAGACTTGTTGCTCAAGGATATACTCAAGTGGAAGATGTTGACTTTGATGAAACCTTTGCACCCGTTGCCAGGTTAGAATCCATTCGTATTCTACTAGCTACTGCCTGCTCTTTGAACTTTACTTTGTATCAAATGGATGTTAAGAGTGCGTTTTTAAATGGAGTGGTGAATGAAGAAGTCTATGTGGAACAACCTAAAGGTTTTGAAGATCCCTATTATCCACATCATGTATATCGTCTCAAGAAGGCCTTATACGGACTAAAGCAGGCACCTCGAGCATGGTATGAACGACTTACTACCTTTCTACTTTAGAAAGGTTATCGTCGAGGGGGAGTAGATCGCACTTTATTTGTGCTTGACAAGTCTTCAAAGATTCTAATTGCTCAAATATATGTTGATGACATAGCGTTTGGCTCCACTTCACCATCTATGGTACAAGAGTTTGTCACCACAATGCAATCTGAATTTGAAATGAGCATGGTTGGAGAATTGACCTACTTTCTGGGATTACAAGTCAAACAAGGACGGAATGGTTTATTCATCAATCAAAGTAAGTATGCCTTGAACTTGATTAAGAAATTCGGACTCAGTAGTGCTCGTGCAGTTCGAACTCCTATGGGAGTTTCTGATAAACTTGTGAAAGATGAAAAAGGAGTTTCAGTCGATCAGAAGTTATATAGAGGCATGATTGGAAGCTTATTGTATTTAACCGCAAGCAGACCAGATATATGTTTCAGTGTTGGAATATGTGCGAGGTTTCAAGCTGATCCTAAGGAATCTCATCTTACTGCAGTGAAAAGGGTTATTCGATATGTAAGTGGAACTTCAGAATATGGTGTCTGGTATTCTAAGAATCAAGATTCAGAGTTGATTGGGTACAGTGATTCTGATTGGGCTGGTAATGCCGATGATCGAAAAAGTACTACAGGTGGATGTTTCTTTATTGGAACAAATTTGGTGTCTTGGTATAGCAAGAAACAGAATTCAATCTCTCTATCTACTGCGGAAGCAGAGTATCTTGCAGCAGGGAACTGTTGTGTACAACTACTATGGATGAAACAAATGTTGAAAGATTATGGAATTCATCAAGAACCTTTGAAGATTTTATGTGACAATACAAGTGCCATTGATATTTCAAAGAATCCAGTTCAACACTCAAGAACCAAACATATTGACATAAGGCATCATTTTATTCGAGATTTGGTGGAAAGAAAAGAAGTGGAAGTGGTCTATGTTCCAACACACGAGCAGCTTGCTGATATATTTACAAAGCCACTTGATGCTACCACTTTCGAGAGCCTTCGACAACACTTAGGTGTTTGTCAAATCTGAGGTAACTTTTACCTTTGATTAGTTTTTCGTGTAAATAATTTTTGCCTTCTATTATTTACGTCAAAAATTTTAAAAAAATATTTGAAGGAAGTATAAGACTTACCAAAATAGGAGTAGTTAAGTAAGGTGTGTTGGAAGTTAATGAAGGAAGACAAAGTGATGTGACAAGAAGAAAAAGGGACATCATTGCAATTTTTGGGAAATCTAAAAAGGGGACTTCGCGGGAAAAGAGGTAAGTTCATGGAGAGTTGAAAGTTGTCTCAAACTCTAAAAATCCCTTTCGCATTCTGTTACCCTTGGCCCGATTTTCCCCAAAATTCTTGCCTCAAAACTCTCCTCCATCTCGGCATTGTTTCAAATAATGTCAAACCCAAATTCTCCGATAAAAGAAGCTTCAGTGCCGGAAATTATGGAAGAAGACCGGAGCTTAGTGAATTCGGAATTGGTAGTGTTTGATGAGCCGAGAAGATATGTTGAATTGGGTGAGTCACAAACTCAAGATCAAAACAAAGTAAGTGCTAACCATGAAGAGGATGAGGAGATGGCTGAAGCAGAGCCTGAGAAAGCTGAAGAGGAAAAGGAAGAGGAAGAGACATCTGTCAAGAAACAGAGTGAAGATTCGGATGCTCAAGAGCATGCGTTTGGAGGCAAGAAACAGGAAAAACCTTAGGTAACTGGTCCTGACCCTCGACCATTGAAATTCTTGGGTTTTGAAAGTAGAAGTGTGGATGATATTTTTGAGTGGTTACAAGCTAATAGATATTCTGTGGATCTAAGCAAAATCAAGAGTATAAGAAAGGATTTAGAAGTGTTGCATGTCAAAATTAAGGACATTGTGTCTGGCCACTTTACTGATGTCTGGGATATTGAGTATAAGACTGTGAAGTTTCTGAGAGGGATGTACGGTCAGCTGAATGGGAAAGGGAAAGACAAATTTCATGTTTTCTGTCGTATGACTGCTCATAGTTATGTGTGGATAAGAGAAATTAATGAGGAACAAGCTGTTGGGTTGAAGACAGTAAGGTATGGAGACAAGCTACAGGTTGGATTTTATGATGAGGAGAATTCAAAGAGGATGGAGAAATTGAGAGAACCAATGATTATTGAACTGTCTGATGATGATGACAGTGTTCCAACACAGGAAGAAGAATCTGTGTATATGGAGGAAGAATTTGATGCTGATCTGGGGGGTACACAAGGTGAAGAGGTTCAAGAAGAAATGAATGATGGAGTTCCTGATCAATCTGATAATGAAGGGAATCAGGAGAATGAAGAAGCTGAAGAAGATCTGCAGGATCAAGGTGTTGAGTCAGAAGAAGAACAAGTAGGAAGAGCTGACAGTGTTCCAACACAGGGTGCCCCAGACCTGACATACTCCAGTGACGAGGTAAGAAGAGACAGGATAGCAAGCTAAGGAAGGCTCTGCCACCCCCATCTATCACTCAGGCTTTTTCTGCAGCTTATTTTGACAAGAAGGGAGCTGAGATGGAAGAATTCTTCTCTGAGAAGAAGTTTATTGCTGAGAGACCCCTGGATTTGAAGGCTTATCAGGAGAGTGGGTTCACAACTTTTCTAAAGGCAATGGGGATGATGAAGGCGGCCACAATTCAAAGGCAATTCAATCGACAGGTAGTTCTCGAGGTATATGCTAATCTCATGCCTGAGAATCTAGATATTACTTCTCAGTGGTTCGGTAGAGTATATGTTCGTGGAAAGATTGTAGAACTGTCTGCTACTAGAATTAATATTTTATTTGGGCTGAAAACTCCGGAGATAGGGGGAGTGTTTCCGGACGATTTGGAGATGACTGATGATGAAATTTTGGCTGTGATTTCTGGAGGATACAAGAAGCAGTGGCCGGCAGTAGGATATTCGCAAGCATCATGCTTGACCTCCAGATTCTTTGGGCTGTATCAGATAGCGGTTCACTACTGGTTACCATCTAGCAATACTACTGCATTGACCAGGGAAATGGCCAAACTGCTCTACTGTGTTGGAACACAGCAGGAAATAAATC
Organism: Rubia yunnanensis; assembly: GCA_037428765.1. NCBI lineage: Eukaryota > Viridiplantae > Streptophyta > Magnoliopsida > Gentianales > Rubiaceae > Rubia > Rubia yunnanensis. Next base: position 17,669,148 of record CM075068.1, on the reverse strand, counting down.
TAGGGTTATTAATTCAGCAACATCTGGTTCGACAAGCCACAGCTCCTAAGGTGAATGATGCTGTAATATATCCATGTCTGATCTCAGTGTTAGCCAAAAGTGCAAAGGTGAAGGGGAAGGCCTCTGATGTAATCATTGATACGGAGTTCTTGCGGCCTAACAAGAAGACCTTCGGACTCCGTCATGTGCATGATCTTCCTTGGACAGCTTCGGGGTCAACCTCCTCATCAGCAACAGCAGACAAGAAGACTCGATTGATGGCTATTAATGCTAGACTAGGAGCTTTGGGTATCCAAATTGAAGCTTTACAAGCAGAGCAAGCACGGTTGGAAGAAGAAAAATCAAGTCTCGAAGATTGATTATCTCAGGGGGAGTTTTAAAGACAATGTTTCATGTTTTTCTGATTTTGAGATGATGTTTCTTTGGCCTCTGTGTGGTCCCAGGGGGAGTAATTTTGGATAATCCTGGATATTTGGTTTTCAATTTGGTTGTATAATTTTTGAATTTCTGGCATTCTGGCATCTGGATTTCGGCTTTCATTATTTGAATTTTTCTGGTATTCTGCTCGTTGAATGTAGTTGATTATGTGATTGCAGTCCAAAATATTATGGGTCCACAAAAATGCCAAAGGGGGAGATTGTAAAGTCAAGGAATTATTTAATTGGCAATTTTGTGTTAAGTATTTGTGAACTACAGACCATGTTGGAACATGGTGCTGGAGCAGAACTGGAGCAGGTTTCACGCCATAGGGTTTAACGGATTCAAGCCGAAACATTGATGTGTTTTAGAATTTATGGTATCTGTATATTTGGCTATATATTGGCCGTGTGAAGCATATATGGTTTATGGAAAAATCCCTACATATATGGAGAAGATTTATTCGAATATATGGGAGAGTTTGAGATAAGGTAAATCCCTTTATTTATGGGATTGGGATATGCTTCAACAATCAGATTTGGAATAGGAATATTGTGAAGATAATCATGGATATTCGGATCTGATTCGTGGATATAAATATGGGACAAACACGGCTGCAAAACTAACGATTTTACAGAGCAAAATCTGCACCCAGATTTTGAGATCTTACGAAACTTGCAAGAGCCAATATACTGTGTTCCAACACTGTCCTGCCGCACTAAGTTCAGAATCGTACACCTTAATTCCTCGGGAGGAGGAGATCTTGCGTCGACGGAGTTCGAGGTCAGAGGGAGTCTGATCAAGGCAGATCGGTAGCTAGGGCAGCTAGCAGAATCCACACGTCATAGTTAGTAAAGATAAGTATTTTGTAAACTGTACACTGTACTGTATCTTTCTAATTAGTGGATTCATTCTGAACTGGGCCAGGCCCCGCAGATGTAGGTGACTTACATCGAACTGCGTAACCAAGTTGTGTGTCTTTTACGTTTTACGTTATTTTACACTTGGTTAAATTAAGCATGTTGGAACACACTAGTAAGTACTAGAAAAAGAGGTAAAACCAAATTTCACACACCTTGACAAATCATCTAAAAAATAAATATGAACACGTTACTTCTTGTGTTCATGCGGTTATATCGTGTGTTTAACTATATGTTCCTAATCAAATCCAAACCTTGATGTATGTTTGTTGGATTTCTCAACATCTTCGTGGCTTTCTCCTCTATACAAAACAGTGTCATTGCCTTGAATTGCTTCTTTTTCCATTGGTTACAACAACACCACCTTTATGAAATTTGTTTATGAGATTTCTCAAAATTTTGACCATGGTTGATGAAAATTGAGATTTGAAGCTGTAAATATCATATTACCTCGTTGATTTCACCATCGCACATTGTAGAAGCTATCAAACATGCGTTCATTTCATCATTCCGTCACAAAATTCAGACCCTCGATGCCAAAATTACGAGCTCTAGGTCCCAAAATTCGTTGCATTCTTTGCATTTCGAAGATTTGTTTTTTCAGTTTTTGCTTCTTAGTTGGCCCAGGTCCCGGGACATTGAGTAGCTGAAAAAACAGGAAAGCCCCAACATGATGGTGTCGAAGAGGCCAAGCAAGGAGGAGGATTGATTAATTCTACTGTCCGCAACCTTTTTGCAATGTTAATTTTAGATATGGATTTGGAAAAAGGGAAAAGAGTGAAACGGATATGAAAAAGGGCAGTTGGGATAAGGGAAAGTGGGGAATTGGGTATTCTTATATGTATTAACCCATATTTTTGACCCGCAAATTTATCTTCTACTAAATTGCATTTTGGTTCCTTGTCTCACCATATACTATGGTGAGACTGTCTCACCATATTTTTCTCGTTCACGTAAACCTATTATGAATTTGATCATTGACTTCAAAGCTGACGTTACACCTTACGAAATTCAAATTACAAAAGTGATTTTTAATTTTTTATGTGTTAAATGATTTATTTGATTGTTTAAATTTTTTTAAAGAGTTTTAAAATTTGTTTTTTTTTATAAAATTATGGTTTGAATCTTAATTTTCAAATTTAATCCAATTAATTAAATAAAAAACCAACCCTTCACCCTCATCATGCGTCACAACCTATCTTCTTCAACTACCAGTTACCGGAAAGTTTGTTGAATTTTCTTGTGGCTGGTCGCCGGAGAAGAAAGGTTGCACTAAGGGGTTTTAACTTTTATAATTAGATTTTAGAATTAAAATTCTATCCAAAACTTTATAAAACTAAAAAAACTATCAAAAGTTGTTCAGAATATCAACTAGTGCAAGATTACTCATTATTAATAGCAGGTGGATGGCGGTTTTTGATCAACCGTCGCCTTCAAATCTTCTGATATCGGAAAGTGTGTCGTAGACAATGGACAGCAGTCTATTTTTGATCGACGCTAGAGCTCTGCGGAACATCTTTAGGCTGCCTTATTAACAATGCAAGTGGAAGGCCGTTTTCGATCAACCATCGCCGTTCTAATATTGCAACATCGCATAGTTAGAAATGATGGGAAAATTCCGTGAAATTTAAGAATTCAGTCCCTAAAAGATCTCCTTCTAACACCAGTGCATGAATAGTCATTAATTGCTCTGATGCGTGGAATTTGTAGAAATCGAGGCAAAACGGCCGTTCGTGAATAGTTATGAAGTCAAAATATTATTTGAAGATGAAGAATGTTGAAAGACGGCTTCAAGCACCCAATGGACGATGGTTGTTTAACAACATATGCGCATTATGTTGAGAACAACGACTATTCGTGAATAACTACTGTTGAATGTGTATAGTCACAACAGTTGACGATAAATACTGTGAATAATGACCACTTTTAGTATCGGAACTGGGTTCAGATTTATGTATTTACTAGGTTTGCCTCCCCGCGCTATCCGCGGACTGGCAATATTGCATTTTCCAAAACGGCTTGTTGTATACTTCATCTTTATCGCTGCCTCATCAGGAACCTTCATCTCCAGCACTGACATCGTTTCTCTTGATTAAGTACTACCATATGAAGAACCGTAAATCATTCTTAACTTACGATTTAATTTGATTCCATCACTTAAATTTGTAGCATACAGTTAGGTGCCTAGGATAATAACTTCATCAGAATCCAAATGCTTGTCCATGTCTTTCCTACCAAGGAACTCCTCGTCAGGGACCTTCATCTCCAGTACCGACATTGTTTATCTTGATTAAGTACGAATCCATATGATTAACTGTCAATCATCCTTAACTTACGATTGAATTTGATTCCATCACTTATAGTTAGGTGCACATGACAATAACTTCATTAGAATCCAAATGCGTGTTAATGTCTTTCCTACCGAGGAATTCTTAGAGCTTAGCCTACAATAAGTGATAAATAAAGGATTTTGAAACCTATACTCAAGAATTGGAAAAAAGAAGAAGAAAGAAGTATAATAGAGAACTATCAGTCTCATCATTCATTCATTAAAATGTTTCAACTATTCTCGCAGACTATTATGGGATTTCATATCTGGGTATGCTTTAGTTCTACTTTTTCTTTTATAATTAAAACCGTCAATGACGATTGGGCTGCTTGCCCTATTACCCGACGTTCTCTTTCCGGTTACTTTGTGATGATTGGTGATTCTCCGGTTTCTTGGTAGACCAAGAAGCAACCTACATGTAAAGTCAAGAGATTTGCAAGTACACATTTAATTGGCAATTTTGTGTGAACTTATTTTGAACCGAAAATCTTTCCATGTTGGAACATGTTGTGTTCATAATATTTATGCCAAGGAGTTATGGAAATCGAAGTCAGAATATTGTAGTGCTGTGTAACTTATAGAATTCGTATATTCGACTAAGTATATCAGGCGTGTGAAGTATAATTGATTTATGGAAAATCCCTACTTATATGGAGGTGATATATTCGAATATATGAGATAGATTAATATAAGGTAAATCTCTTTATTTATGGGATTTGGATATGCTTCAAGAAGCAGATTTGGATTAGGAATATTGTGGAGATAATCAAGGAGTATTCCAATATGTTCGTGATATAAATTGGGACAAACGCGACTGCATAACTCACTGATTTAATAGAGCAAAAATCTGCATACAGATTTTTAAGACTTTCGAGAATTGCAAAGAGTCAGATTCCTGTGTTCCAACATACCTGACCTGCTGCACAAAGTTCAGAATCATATGTTTTAATTCCTCGGGAGGAGGAGATCCAGCGTCGACGGGGTTCGAGATCAGAGGGAGTCTGATCAAAGCGGATCGGTAGCTAGGGGAGCTAGCAGAATTCACACATTATAGTTAGTAAAGATAAGTATTTTGTAACATGTACTATGTACTGTATCTTTCTAAGTAGTGGATTCATTCTGAACTGAGCCAGACCCCGCAGATGTAGGTGGATTACACCGAACTGCGTAACCAAGTTGTGTGTCCTTTACGTTTTATGTTATTATGCACTTGGTTAAATTAGTCACGTTGGAACACACTAGAAAGGTCTAGAAAAAGTGGTAAAACTAAATTTCACTACAGTTTCTCGGTCTTCTGCTGAAGCGGAGTATCGTGCTATGACTGCTACCTGTTGTGAGTTGTTATGACTTAGGTCTTTATTGAAAGACTTAGGGGTTGCGCATACTGCTCCTATGCGTTTGTTTTGCGACAGTCAATCTGCTCTTCATATTGCAGCAAATTTAGTGTTCCATGAACGTACAAAGCATATGGAAGTTGATTGTCACTTTGTTCAGGATCTTGTGCAGTCTGATACTAAAGTTACTCATTATATTCGCACTACAGATCAACCTGCAGACTTGTTTACCAAAGCTCTCGGACGTAACCAGTTTCATTCATTACTTGGCAAGTTGGGCATTTCTGATTCCCATACTCCAACTTGAGGAAGGGTATTAATGAATATAAATAGTACTTGTAATTGTAATTAGATAATTTAGCTAACCATGCTTAACAAATGTCCCCAAGCACTAATTTAGCCAAATCTAGAAAAACCCTTAACAAAATACATACTAAACATGATTTGAAAGCAATAAATGAAGAACATTAAACTAGGGTTTTTACCCAGAAGTTAAATTTTTTGTCTAATGGACAAAGAGAGGCTTTTATACGTGGGAAAAGAGAGAATTTTTATGGTGTAGTCAAACCCCAGTCAACAGGACCGTCGCTGAACATGCACTATTGAATGGTTCGAGGCCTAGACATCTTCTCGGCTTTAGGGTCTTGGACTTAGCATCACGGACTGTGCATATCTACACCGCCCACAACCTGGAAGCTTGTCTTCTGGTCCTTACGGCTATTCTGAGCATTGCAAACTGTGAAATATTGCATGATTTGCAACCTGGACACTATACTTGAGCTTGGCCACAAACTGATGGTCACAAACCATGTAGTTGTGCATGGATCGTGATCGAATGTCTTCATTCTTCCTTTTATTTTCATTCCTACTCGAAGCTATCTTTCACCACTTTGGAAGTGACCTTCTTTGTTCTACCACTCTTGCGAGTAGCCTTCTTCCGATGACTTGATCTTTGCTTGTCATTAAACTTCAATTCTTGACCTGATTATGGAACGATTACCTAAACAATCAAATACTTTGACAAAATAGAAAAATCAAGGTGTAAAGCCACACAAGGTGATTCTAACTCCCTAAATGATAAATTATTCAATATTTTTAACTAAAAACCTATATTATACTACATAATGAGTATTGGTTGTGCTAAAAAGATAGTGCAAAATAGTCTCATTAGTGGTTCTCATTGAAGCTCAAGCTTTTGGCTCTCTAGGGGTTATTGATAAGGTTTGGAGCCAAAACTTCCCTATAGCTGAAGGCCATGCCAATATTCTCCATTTGGGACAGGGGCGATATCATTACATTCTATTAGGCGAAAGTACACGGGAGGTCGTCGTTGTACCTCTAAAAATTAAGTTTATAAGCCCTAAATGCTTCACATCTACAAATAAGTAGATAATGACAAGTCAGAGTCATCCACAAAGAAGAGAGATCTTTCTAAGGGTTTGAACATATAGGGTTGATATAAGGCTAAAAGTAGATATATATATATATATATATAGATATAGATATATGAAAGCAAGTAAAAATGGGGGTTTTGGTTGGTTTTGTCTTAAGTTATGAATTTAAAGGCAAGCTAACTATGCTAATCATGCAACAAACTAAGAAAAAGAGGTAAAAACTACAAAAGACAAAGCCTAGGGGGAAATTTATTTCCACTTTTAAACCTCTTATCTATCCTTGAATCTACAACCTATTCATTACTTTAACTACTTATTGTGAAGACAAATCTTCTATCTTTCTTAGATAGTAGTTTGCAAGAGTGAATTTGAAATATCTTGTCAAGTCTCACTAATGACTACTTTAGTCGAGAAACAGCTAATGGTATCTCATTAATGACATTGAGTACGAAGAATCAACAAGCTTGGTAACACTTATAAACACTATACCGTGTCTAAGCATTGAACCAATTCATGCATTTACACAAGATTAGTCAAGAACGTTCAATGTTCATAGACCTCTCTTATTTGCTACAATAAACAAACATGACAAAGAGTTCAATATTATTACATTAATCTAGAATTATCAACACATAAAAACCATTAGAAGTTTTAAATCATGCTCTTGGATTCCATATAAAAAGAGGGGAAACTTAGTCACTTTATCTCAACCCTAACAAGCAATCATACAAGCAATTTATATACTCAAACTTCCAACACCATTAATGATATCAACTAACCTTCAAAGCTCCATAAATGCACAATAACAAAAGTACCAAATAGATAAATAGAGTTCTCAAGACATAGATGTGGAAGCTTCAATTAATTGCTCCCAAGTACTAAACTAAAATAGATAATCAAAACCCATAACATAGAATAAAAATCTACAAAGAAATAAGAAGGAAATGGAAGAAAGTGGGTGAACAACTAGGGTTTTGGGAGCCCTAAGTCGGCTTAGAGAGGTACAAGGTAGAGGAAGAGAGAGAGGATACGGTGGGTATTTATAATACAAAAAAGAAAGAATGAAGTATGGCCATCTGTTCATCGCGACTCGCGACCAGTCCTTCGCGAGTCGCGATTAAGCCCAATTTCAGCATCTTGAATTCTTTCTTCTTTTTGTCCCAAGTCCTCCTCTTCACCTCACTTATCTTCAACACTTCAGGTCTTCAAAAGCTCAAATGAAAGTCTTCAAATCTTCAAAGGTAGTCTTTAAAGTCTTCAAACAAATTGCCTTATCACACAAAATCCTCTAGAAAAGTAATAAAAGAATAAAAGTCGCTCTTAACTATCCTTAGAGAATTTTAAGTAAAAATGCCACATATAGAGAACAAAATTGTACAAAAGTTAATCTCAAAAGTCCCAAAATAACCATATAAAATGGGCACATCAGTCAACAGCAAAATGAGATATCTCGACATCCAATTCTCCCTTCAGATTACACCTCTTCCAGGTACATCTATGGTATACTGAATATACTTTAATTCTATTATGGTAAGACATGAATTCCTACATGGAAAATTCATATTTATTATCTTAACATGGTTGGAAGATCTATCAGGGATCAACCCCTATAAATACCAAGGTATTAATCAATTATGTTCATTTAATTCTCAATACTCAGATCAAATACTTTAGGTATGACTTAGGCATCAAAGCTTCTCCCCCCGGCCACCCCCGAAGATTTTGTTTTGCAAGCTCAGTGCATTGGAGAAAGGTTCGCTATCAGATCACAGTTTGACACGCATCAATATGTATCTCGAAGACCCACACTAGGTTTTCATTTAGGTTTACAAATTTTGTAGGCATCTATACCAATCGAAGGTATCAAACTTGTTATCCTACAATTTGTGTATCCTATCTTAAGGAGTCTTGTGGAGATCAGATTGTTTTTGAAAAAGGTGTGCACAATTCTGCTATAGAATGTTCTCCATATTACTACTCAACGTGACTTATTTTAGCTGTATTTGGAATGCATGGTATTGGAACAAATTTTAACTGATAGTCTTTTGTATTTTTGGGTTTCTTTCACATTCGACCTATCGACAAGAGACTTCAGTTTCAATTGGCCAAGTATACATGCATATCTGGAAATCTTGTGGAGAATTATTATGCGGTGAAACAACCATCAACCGAGAATGATAAAGATGAAACTAAGAATGATGAGGAGTATCTGAAGTACAGGTCAACTTCACAGGAAGACATAAATTGGTTTACTGAAAAATTTGCTTATGTAATTTTAAAATATCATAGCATTACATTGTTTTGTCACATTAGGTCTTTTTGAAGAATATTTGAGATAGATTTCCCGAGGAAACAGTTGTATGTGGGAATATCATATATTATACTAGACAATTTTTTTTGTTTCAAGTTTTTTTTATTAGAATAGATGATATATTAAAGCAAACAAAAAGTCTTTTGGGCCGTTACTCTAGCCCTTTACAAACCCAAATGACTATTACATTTTTTAGCCCAACCAAATGAACTAACTACCATCTCCTTCTTCTTCTCCTACTGGCAAACTTCTGCACTTCAATTTTTGCTTCTAGTCCTTCGTCCTCCATTCAACTTATGTTTTTGTCTGAAAAGCAAGCGTTTCAAATTTCAATACCAAATGTTTAAAGATCCTCATGTTCCGTTCCAACCACAAGTTATACAACTCTGAGCAAATTTGCTTGATCTTCTCTCATTTTCTCCCTTTTGATAACTGATACAAATACTTCTTCAAACTTCTCAGATTTGTGCAGCTCAGTCCTCCCAACTCCATCATTAGCTTCTTTGTATGCTGCAATTGACAAAGAGAAGTTTCATCGTTTCCTGGTAGTTTTTGCACATGAAGCATTCCAGATGATTACCAATATTCCAAAGCTTTGAAGACGATCCACTGTAGCTATTTTCCCATTTAGTAACATCTAGAGAAAGAAATGGTGTTTTGGATGTACCTGTTTATGCCATATGATTCCACTTTTTGCTTTTGTTTCGTGCCTGCCTTTTAGCCTGTTGTAAACTTCTGTGATTAGAAGCTTTCCATTCCTGTTAGTGAAGAACTGAAGTTCATCATAAATTTTGCCTTGTAAACTGAGTAAGGTTTTCCATGGCCATCTATGAGCAGTAGCTTGTTCACAGCCCGGAATATCCTTCCCTTTCAAGTAGTATGCCCAAATCCTCCTCACTGAGAGAATGCCTTTTTTCTTGCTAATGTCCCACAGGTGTTTACATAACATCGCCTGATTCTAGATGTATAGCTCTCTAATTCCCATTCCCCTTTCTGTTTTCCAAGACATATAGAACTCTAAGCCACTGCGTTGTATCCTCTCTGATTTTCCTCTCTCCCCTAGAGGTAGCTGGTGCATATTTTGACTATCCTGCTATGGATGCTTTCAAGTAATCTCATCATGCTATACCTGCAGCCTATGATGCTTAGAAGAACCGTGTTAATAAGTTCTAGTTTTCCAGCGTGAGACAGGTTCTTTGATCCCCATTCATTGATCTTGTTTCTAATCTTCTCCACTAGTTCATCACAGTCAGACTTGTTCCATCTCACCGATGACAATGGTAGGCCAAGATACGTTATAGGTAGTTCCCCCTTTGCTACCTACAAAATTGAAGAAAGTATATCTGCCTCTATACCTTCCATTTTGGAGAAAAAGATTCTTGACTTGATGATGTTAATCTCCAATTATGTGGTCTCCTTGAACTGATGCATGATATCTCTAACTCCTATATTTTTTTCAATTTATTGCACAAAAAAGAAGCAAATCGTCTGCAAATAGTAGTGTGTGGACTCCAATTTTCCCACATCTCTAATGGTAATTCAGTTTTTTCTCCTTGAAAGCCCTGTTCAACATGCATGTAAGGTATTCCATGCAAATCATGAAGAGCAAGGGTGACATCGAATCACCTTGCTTTATTCCTTTATTGGACTTGAAAGACTTTAAGTATGAACCATTAACTAACAAGCAGAGACTGGAGCTCTCAGTGGACTTCCTGATCCAGTTGATCACCATGTTAGGAACCTTCAGTTCTCTGAGCCAATTCCACATAAAACTCCATCTGATATTATCGAATGCCTTGCTAATGTCTAATTGTAGCACACAACTGTCTCTTATACTTCCATTATTATATCAGTCTAACAACTCCTGTGCCAATAATATGTTATGGGCTATGTGCCTGCACCTAACAAAGGCAGATTGGTTTGCACTAATTAAGCTTGGAAAATGATTACTGATTCCATCACTGATCACTTTAGTAATCAGTTTGTAAATAACAGAGCAACATGCTATTGGACAAAAATCAGAAGCTACATGGGGCTGACTAATCTTAGGAATAAGTGTTATTACAGCGCTTCCAAAGATTTCAAGTAACTCGTCCCCTGTAAAGAACCCTATCACTGCCTTTACGACATCTCTCCCAGTGATACTCCAAGTTTTTTTTAAAGAATAAGCTTGAGTACCTGTCTTTACCAGGGCTTTTAGACGAGTGAATACCTTTCAGTGCTATGATAATTTATGTTTCTGAAACTGGTGCCACCAGTGAAGCCTGTTTTTGAACATTCAGTGTTGTGTTCTGATTAGCTATTAACTCGTCTAACCTTTTGGTCCTGGTCTCCTTCCCCAATTGGGTAGAAAAGTGTTTTATGAGATGCTCATTTATGTCACTTTATTTATTTCCCATTTATCTCCAATTCTCAAAGTTACCAGGTGATTCTTGTACTACCTTGATCTTAGAGCTGCATAGAATATACTTGTAGGTCAATCGCCCTCATTAAGACATTCAATCTTTGTTTTCTACAGTCAGTCCACCCAGTCTTCCATCAAATGTAGGAGGGTTGGGGGAATTAAAATCCCCAATGATTAGCCATTATTTCTTTTTCTATTTCCCATACTCTTTAGAAATTCCCAGAGCTTCAGTCTCCTCTGACTCAAGTTTGATCCATATACAATTGTGATATAACATAACATTTGAGATCCCCTGATTGTGCATTCAATATCAATCCATTGATCACTCCTGTCCAAGATGTTGGTGTCAAACATCTCATCCCTTCAAGCAAACCAAATTCTCCCCCCGGTTGCTAGATCAACATTTGTAATTAACCTCCAGTTCAGTTTAACATTCTTCTATATTTCTTCTTCTTTTTATTTTTTAATTTTTGTTTCGAGCAATCCTATCAAACCAATTCTATTCTGCGTACAGAACCTCCTCACCAGTAGATGTTTGCTCCTTTTATTTAAACCAAGACCAGTTAATAGCCATCAGGGGATCCCCTTTTAGCATGTAGTTTGATTCCATTATAGCCTCAATCACATTCTGAACCTTGCCTTTTTCTCTTTCTAGCCTAGCAGTTTGAGCAATCTCAGTAACAACTTCTTTCTGTTTCTCCATTCTGGCCAGTTTAGAAGCATTTGTTTCCACATTTTCATGCACTTCTACAGAGCTTTCTACATTCACCTTACTAATTGGGATAAAGACCTTCTTAGTGATAGCTTTCCTCTCAATATCCAACTTCCTTCTGCATATGTTTTCATTGTGGCCAAACAAATTACCCTTGCTGCATTTCACAGGGATCCATTCAAACACAATCTTTTACTGCACTATTACCTTATTTTCATTTAGAAACATAACATGATCAGGCACAGATTCTCGTATTCTCATCTCCACTTTAACCTTAGCATAGGATAGTATCTCTTTTGCTCTATCAATGCATATAGGGTTACCTAAGGGACTGACTATTTTGGATATAATCCGATAATGCCAGTACATAAGAGGTGAGGCAGGAAGATGGATCTATACAGACACACCATCTAAATCATTAAAATCAACATTTTAAGACTAGGCCTTAATAATAGCAGCTTTCCATAAAAAAATAGATTACCCTGCTCCAGAACATCATCTCTACAAGTTTTACTGTTAAATTGCACAATGAAAATCCCTTTTTCCAACATCCTTACCTGTTTCAGATGTTTCCCCAAATTCTAGTAAAGAAACCCTCCATAATCTTGAATGGCGGGTTACAGCCAAACACTTTGCACATCACCACCTCATCCCACTGTCTTGAGCTTTTTTCAACTTCATCAGCTGTGATTTCTCCCATAACCAAGCCTTCCACTCTAATGGTTCATAAAATTGAACCTCCTCCTCTTTTCCTGTAAAAGGCATACTCCATTTTCCCCTCCTCCTGCTCCATGTGTTCACCCTAAGATAAATGTTTGCCCTCCAATTTATGGTCTGAAGATTCTCCCTTCTCCACCTCCATCTTGGTTAGCGAGCTTAATCCTAGTATTTCTATATCTTCTCCGGTCCTTTGCGATATCCTCTGGACCTCCATACTCATTTTTGGAGTGCTGCTCTCGACTTGTAGAACATCTTTCAGACCTTCCCCCAATTTCTCATTCCTCGATTCCTCATTTTTTAAACCTATTCTCCTCCAACCACAACCTGGTTAGTGTCTTCTTCACGTGAGGGGGCGTGTTGAAAGATATATCCCACATCGGTTTCTTACAAAGTTAATGACTTATATATCAGGCATTGGGTCACCTCCACTTAGTACCAATTGGTTTTAAGATGGAAGTGACCTAAGACCTTATAGTCATTAACTTTGTAAGAAACCAATGTGGGATATGTTCTCAGTAGGGGTAGAAGTAGCAGCAACAACTGTAACAGTAGCAGCTGGTAGAGCAGTATTTGTAGCAGACTATTCAAGGTAATTCTCTTGACCCTTCGGGATGGTGGGTGCAATAACCAAACCAGGTCCGTCAAAAGTGCCAATGAAGTAGGGGTCAGTCGACAAATGACCAACAAGTATAAGTATCTTAGGGCCAGGTTGCAACTGCAACTGTTTCAGTAAAGTCGCAATTACCTCATAGCCATTCATGTTCTGAAGTGCAATAGCCTCAAAACCAGCATCAGTATGGACATGTTCTTCGGGATTACTTCCAGAGGCAGACATAGTGCAAACTTAGGTAGGGATTAGCAGCAGGTGCAGCAACCGATGACAGATCAGATCGGCGGTGGTGCGTGACGAGAACGCGGCAACACGTGAGCTTCGGGATCAGCGCGTGTGGCTTAACGTACAGACCAATCGGATCAGGAGAGGTGGTGCATGGATTACCATGGCCAGACGGTGGCAGTGGCGATCGGTGGAATGGAGCTGACGGTGGCTGTTGCTCGAAAAGGCAGCGGAATATTTTCTTAGAGGTTCAGGATTTTAGGCTCTGATACCATGTTAAATTTCAAGGTATCATGGGCTTCCATCTTAAAACCAATTGGTACTAAGTGGAGGTGACCCAAGACCTTATATATAAGTCATTAACTTTGTAAGAAACCGATGTGGGATATATCTTTCAACACGCCCCCTCACGTGCAACATGGAAACACTCCACGACCCACATCGGGCCAAATTAAAGGGGATCCACACATCGGCCCAATAACCCAACTGATACCATGATAAAATATAGAGAAATTTATTATGGTGCACTGATATTAATCAATGACCCATCTCATCAATGATGAGGATTACAATATATAGGCTTATAACAAACCAAAGTCTAACAGGAATATAATTCTAAGTCTATAAGGAAACTATCATCTATAACTAATTCTATAAGGTAACTACCATCTATAACTAATTCTATAAGGTAACTACCATCTAACCTTTCCTACAAGGAAAGGGTTTCTATTTCCTTAACAACCAGCTTTCTACCTGTTGATCTACCCATGGTGGCGTAGAATCACCCGATCAAGAGTTCCAAAAATGGGAAGTTACATAATATTGTTCAACTACCTAATGAGGTGGGATGATTTTTTAGTTTCAAGTTAATAAAACATAATAATAATGTGTCATAAGGCATTCTATAATAAGTATACCTACTTGTGTGATGATAGTCATTGGTGTCACACTTAACATGTACTCACAACCTTCCTTATGATCAATATTTTTTGTCAATATATACTATCTAATACTCATAACCTTCTTCAAAAAAATACTCCATCTGTCCCATTTCAAGATGCAATTTAATTCTTCTTTCAGTCAAAATTTCTTAAATTTGACAATAAAATTGAATTAGTATATAAGTATACATATTATTGTATGATACCTTATTAGATTTGCTGTAACATATATTTTCAAAATATCAAATATTCACAAGTTTTAATCATCCGTAATGAAAGATATTAATGATAAAATAATTTTCAAGTCAACTGTCAAAAGTCAAAGTGTGAAGTTTGAAATGGGACAAAGGGAGTACTTTTTGTTATTATAGAATATTTAATACACCACTCTTATGTGAGATCATTTTTATCTAATATGATACTTTTAATGTGGTATTAACTTATCCATCCCTACACTGTTGTGTGTAGAAACATTACACCTATCCTCACAATGTTGATTTTTCTTAATTTCACTAATTTTTAAATGATAATTACTTATCATCACAATTTTATATATAATACAATATAATATGTGGGAATATTATATCTCTCCCAACATTATTATTGATTTTTTTCTAGAGTAATGATATTCACAGTGAAAATTCATAGTGACATTGAATAGTGAATGATGTGACATTAATGAAAAGACTAAATCACTGATCACCTTCCTTGAAAGGTGCAACTAATCATGGATATACTAGTATTTGTTTAGTACCACATCATTTACTCTATGATTTCACTAGAATTTCTCAATGTAAATATCATTACTCTTTTTCAATACTTTAGTTAAGATTAAAAAATACTTATTGAAACACTTTAGACTTATAAAAACACCAGCAAAAGCCACACATCAAAAAAGTATTGGGATACTAAAATTGATACTATACGTGTAATTTCACCACAATTTTACATGTCAATAAAGACCATTTTTCTAGTAGTGAGATGTGATATAAGACGATCAATTCAAGTTCAATCGAATGATGGATTACGTAAATTTTACACTCACTTTTCACATTAAAAAAAGGGATTCTCAATTTGATGAATTCTATGTATCAATTAAATAGAGGAGTTAAGTGCTAAAATAACCCTATCTTTTGGCTAAAAGTGCCAATAAAACCCTGCAATCTCAGAAAGCGCCAATCTAACATTTGACTCCACTGACTTTTTAGTCAATGTTGTGATGGTCGGATTTTGTAAAAAAGATGATTTTACCCTTGATATTAAATAAGTAAATTTTAAAATGTGAAAAGACTTAACTACCCCTTACCCTATTACACTTTTCTTCTTCCTCCTGACCCATGTCTTCTTCATCCCTTCATTATCGATATCACCCCTCTTCTTCATCCCCCCAATTTCACCCCGTCTAGATCATACTCCTGATTCCGGTAGAGAGGTTGAGTGGGTGACAGGGTGGTGTGGGGCTGAGTGAGGTGGAGCGGCGTGAGTCTAGGGTTTGCAGTGGGGCTAAGGTTTGCAATGTGGCTGAGTCATGGTGGGGAGGAGTGATGATGTGGTTTTAGTTATGGTGGGGTAGAGCAATGGTGGGGATTGATTCGCGGTGAGGCTGAGCGACAATGGGGGTTGAGTCATGACTTAGGGATGAGCGAGGTAGAGTGGTGATGGGTATTGAGTCACGCTGGTGTGAGGTGGAGCAATGGTGGGGCTGAGCGACGGTGGGGGCTAAGTCGTGACATGGGGCTGAGCGAGCGGGTGGCAGGGATGAGTGGCAGGGACGAGCGATGGGGATGAGCGGTGGGGATGATTTGTGGAGATTAGCGGTGGGTGAGCGATGGGGGTGAGCAATGAAGATGAGCAGTTGGTGAGTGTGGGGATGAGCGGCGGCGGGGGGGGGGGGGGTGAGCAATGGTTAGGGATCCTAGAACCTTGTCAAACAACAATAAAGATGCCGGCTTCACACACATCGTCGCAGTGCCTTCTCTAGCATACTCTGCCATGGTAGTGGAAGAGTAGGCGGCGGAGATAATGGATTTCCTTGGCTGTCAAAAATTGGAGTGGAGATCGACATGGTAAAATATTTTTCGGTGAATTGTTGGGCTATGGAACACAGTCGTGCGGTGGAGTTTGGAATATTTTTGAGTGCTGCTTTGCTATGGCTGAATAGTGGTAGTTCTCGGCGGAGCAATGGCAGTTTCCGGTGAAGAAGCGGGAGTTCCCTGTGGAGTAGCAACGGTGAAAAAGAAGAAAATCTATAAGCTGCCACATCACAAGGGGTATTATGTGTATCAATGTTTTAGCTTCTTAGACAAGGGTATTTTCATCATTTCACTTTCTTGTCATTGCCAAAATTTCATGGGTTAACGCCGAAATTAGGGAGTAAGGCTATATTGGCACAAATATTCTGAAAGTTAGGGTTAGATTGGCACATGCAATAATTAGTTAGGGTTATTTTGACACTTTCTGGGATTGCAGAGTTATATTGACACTTTCAGCCAAAAGTTAGGGTAATAAATGTATTTATCCTTAAATAGAATGTAGTTTTGTTGTGTATTTCTACCTTGAATTGATACTCTTGAGAACCAAAATTTCTCCCTCATCTAATTTATCATTATCGATGAAATCTTTCCATACCCTCGAGAGAGGCACTCGACCATGATAATGTTACAATGTCAATCTCCACTTTTGCCCAAAGAGGTAAAAATAGAAAAGTGTTAATTCTTGACCGCCAAGTACTTGGGGTGGGACACCGGCTAGTGGGTGATGTACGAGGGTCCGACTTTTTGGAAAACAAAGCTGATACCAGTTAGCCAATCCCTCAAATGAAGCGTGAGGTATCAATCATGTTAACTTACATTTGAATTATGTAATTCGGTGGGTTTAAAATTCTATAATTTATATTTTCTTTTATGTTTCCAATATGTGCATTGGTGTCGTGGGGGAAAATATTGGATAGGATCCTTCAAGAGGCCATGGCGATGAATGATGTGCTTTACGAGTTGTGATGCGACATGGATGGGGTAAATGCCCATTTGTAGATTGAAGAGTCCAACGATGAGCCATACTTAGTGCCAGTGAGGAGTTGGTCACCAAAGCGCAAACTCAACAAGTAAGTCTATCTAACATCCAGAAGGTGGAGGTGAACATTTCAAGGGGAGCGACTTAGATTACAAGGAGGGAGGGCAGACCGACCTCACCGATAGGCAAGAATATGACAATGCAACGGTGAAAGGGCCGTAAACTTGTTGAATTTGAAGTCAACGCATTTTTAAAATTTAAATTTGAAGGAATTGTAACTTGATGCTTTAACTAGTTAATGCTTGTTTCAAGTATTTTGTTCTTGACTTGATTTTATACAAAATATATGTTGATCTTCTACAAAATATTTTCTTCAAATTAGACTATGATGTTGATGAGTAGTTTGCTTGTTGTAGATGATATGGTGTTGGAAAGTGGTTGAATGAACCAATCCAACATCTGGTTTAATACAATTAGCATAAATAAACTTGACTAAATTTGTTGTTGAACTCTAACGTCGACAACACGTCGTAGTGCTTTCAGTTCATCCCAATTAGACAACGATATGAAGTCGACATCAGTTGTACTCTTATCAATAGATATTGGACTTCTGCCAACAAGCATTCAACGAATCTAGATATGTTGTCGATGTTGGCTATGACTATCGATTGCTCAATGTCCACCCTAACTAAAACCGTTTTGGTAAGACACCTGTCACATGTCAATGGCAGTTTCGATCAATTAAAAACAGCCATTGCTGGAATACTTGTTTCCTTGTCCTTGTGTTAGTAAATCAATCAATCACACACATAGACACACACACACACACACACACACACACATATATATATATATATCATAATTAAGAGACCGATTACTCAAAAATTACATTGAAATCAATAAGATTAATATTAACATGCTAATATGAATGAAGAATTCATACCTATTTGCGAATTCAACTATTAGTCACACCGTATCCAAGCGTTGATCACTCGTAGCCGCACACATGTATGACCTCCAAGGTATCCACACGAATTATATTGAAAACTAGCTAGAAGGGATAGATTGTTTTTCGTATTTTGCATTTGACGGCTAGGTCAAGTGTGATGTCTATTTGGGTTCCAATTCACAACGTTGACAATAGATCTATTATATTAAATTTTAAAATAATAATAAAGTATTAAGAACGACCTCCTAGTAATAACAGAAAAATTTAGGGTTTTAGGCTAGCAATTTTAAGTGAGACCGTTTGTAACCCCTCTATAAGGCTTTCCCGGGAATTGAGGAAATTCTGGAAGTGTTAAATCAATTATATTTGTAATTATAACATAAAGTTTAATTTGTCACAATTGGTTAAAAGTTCTTAATTCAGATTAAATTTTTATCAATTGATATAAAATTAAATTAATGAGATTAATAAATTTTAATGCAATTAATATGATTAACTGCGATTAACCGTTGAACGGTTACGAATGTTATAAGCCTGTAACATCATAAATGACTTGCATTGAACATTCATTTATAAATAAGATTTATATATCAGTTAAGTGTTAAAAGGATTAATTGTGTTTAATCGTGAACAATTAAGAATGTTATGAGTCTTTAATATAATAAATAACTTGTATTCAACATTCGTTTATAAATACAATTTATATGTATATTAAGTTTTAAATGCAATTATTATGATTAATTGTGTTTAACTGTTGAGCGATTACAAATATTACAAGTTTTTAATATTATAAATGACTCTAATTCAACATTCGTTTATAAATGTGATTTATATGTCAAATTAATTTTGATTGCAATTAATATGATTAATTATGTTTAATCGTTAAGTTGTTACGAATCATAAATGACCCGTATTCAACATTTGTTTGTAAATGCGATTTATATGTCAAACAAATATGAACTTAATTGAAAATTAATAGTCAAATCTCCCACAAGTAGGTGGCTTCAGTTTTTTTTTAAAAAAGATTACCAATCGTTTTCCATTTTCCCAAAATTCAAAACAACAAAGGAAGGAAATAGTATACAAAACAAATTAAGCAGAAAAGACAGCATACATACTAGTACTTGTTTATCCAATCTGGATAAATAGCATCTACGACAACTCCCGCCCATGATGCTTGGGCAATATTGGCTCATGGATGATTGAATTCACAAGCTCATGAAACCCCTCTAATCTGTATCCATCATCTTTATCGTAAAACAAATGTGAATACTGGCTAATATTCCAAAACAAATCCTTGCAAACTCTTGGAACCAAACTTCCCTTTTCATGCAACACTAATCTCAGCAAATCTCTCCTATTTTTGTTAATTATACCCTTCATCTCTGCAATCACATCATCCTTAGCAATCCCATGATCACCACCTTCACCTTGACTCAGGCGCAACGACAAATAGTTGATCGTACTTTCTTTCGATTCTCTCTGTCATGTCAGCACAGATCGATGAATTACACACATAAACAGATAGATGTAAAGTACAGTTAGTCTTAATTCTACCTCAAATGTTTGAATATCATTAAGAAGTCTCCCGCATGTGCTCACGGACTTAAGAAGTGAGCGCATTTCGGGACCTTTGGCAGCTCCCTCTGACAATTTAGGGCTGACAAGATACACAGTCGGCATGATGATTGGCCCCAAAGCAAAAGAGACAATAGAATTTTCCATATACTCTTGCAATGTGATTTGAATTGATGAGTTCCTAGCCCATTCAGCTTCCTTTAATTGGGCATAAAGAAAATCCAACCACTGCAACATATGACTATCTGATCAATAAATTTCCAAAAATAGAGGGGAAAAAAGAGAGTTTAGAGATGAAGAGAGAAATTAAAGTGTCTCACAATCTCAACTATATGGCTTGTTACGTCGCGTTCTTGCCATTTAAATGCCTTGCAGCCTATATCAGTGACCGTATTGTATAGAGCTGCGAATAGGATTCGGACAGGCTCCGAGCAGCAACTATTGCAAACTGTCGCATCCCACCTGTGATCGAACAAATCAGTTAAAAAAATGTAGTGTATTGTATGTATAAGGACCAAGGGATTTCCATATTCATAGTAAGGATCAAGCAGACAAACTTTTCAACCAACTCTATCAAATTCTTCAATTCTTCAATAGATCCACCGGAGTCCACCATGTCATCAATGGCACTAGCAAGAATACTACTTTTAGCACGGAGCAATCGGGCATCAGATAGTTCAGGTGAGAATACCATGGTTGCTGCAGGATCAAAGTAACAATAGGTAGACCGATCCATGAAGAACTTCATCTTGAAAAATCTACTCTCCTGAACCCATCTGTAAACATTGCAATAAGTAACACACTGGGATCATAGAAAACATATTCATCAATTATATGTACCATACCTCTGTATCTGTTTTAGTTCTTCATGGTGAAGGGCTTGACAATCATTAAAATCATGAATAGCCAGCCTTAGTAGGTCTTGATTGCTAAAATATGATGAGCTGGTGGTAAGTCAAGAAGTAAATACATAAGTATACGGTTGAATAGTACTTTCAAGTATGAAAATAGTTTGTTGCAAGAATTTTAATGCATGTTTTTTTGCAAGAACTGCAGATTTTTACCAATATGATGTTTTTAAAACTCTTGTGTTATCCAAGTCAAACTGTTCGATGAATTTCTTGTTTGCCACCCGTTCTAGGGTTGCATGCGACGGCAGCTTTAGAATGTTCTCCACCTGCGATTGATCAGTGGACAAGGAAGGACTAAAACCAGTAAACAGACGTACAACCTTTTTTCCCCAAACCCTTACCTCATTGTGAAGCTGACTATTGAACCTCATAAAATCAAAACCACTTGAAATTTGGTCATCCAAGAATATTTTTGACCTAACGCATTGCTTTTCCAGAGATAATTCATTTTGATGTATCATGATCTCTGACGCACGATATAAGTCGAGCATTGTGCGTGTGTTCCTCCAATGTGTACCAAAACCACTCTCCAAACAGTCTTCAGAAACAAATTTGGCTAATGGATCTGCAATATCACAGACATGTGTCAGTACACAATATTATTATGAGCGGGAGAGAGGTATATAGCTTGATCATTTTGAAATAGTTACCAGCAGATATATCATATCCATGATTTCGCAAGAGTCGAAATGCTATAGCACAAGTTGAGGCTTCTGCGAAAATCTCTTCATCCGCCCGCTGCCAGAATCTTTTTCCATTTTCGCAGGAAAGATCGTAAAGAAAATTAGAAGGCCATTAAAAATGGGGGATTGGTCATATTTTCCATTTGGATCATCCAAAAAAGTTATACAGTGTCACTCTCAACCCTAAATGGCATTGAACTTGAGTATCAAAAACTCCAATTGCCTTGAACATGCAAGATTTTGTATGTATGATTTGATTAATAAAAAAAGTGCTAATTACATCTGCAGTTACCTTGTTACCCTTATTTTCAGTGTTGATTCATAAAACTGCTACATGGGAAATCATTAAGAAATCACAAACCAAATGTCGATTACCTAAAGATTAGATTTTGATCCTATATACCTGTATGTATCATCCAAAACATTTTGAACTTCCTGCTTGAAATGCCGAGATATACCGAGTCTCTCCAGATTGTCAACCAGGCAGAGTTGCAGATAGATGCCCAACGGGTAAACTGCTGGAACTGAACAAGGCATACAGAAAGTACGATTTGTCGAAAATAATATAACTAACTCAATCAGCATCAAGTACATGCATAATAAAAGAGCCAACCTGAAGGTCCAAACTTGTTTATGAGTGAGTGAAGATAATTGATGCAATCTGGATTTCGGAGATGTATAGCTGCAGCTGCAGTAGCAGAAGGTGAATTGAAAAGTGATCCATTCTCTCTCTGAAACTTCATAGCCATATCCCAATCCTGCGATGTTAGCATGCCTTCTGATAAATAGGCCAGATACTCTTTGCTGCCTTCTGAGTTGCTTTCATTCAAACTTGAGCCAAACACAAAAAAAAAGAAGAGCAAAGATGTATTTTAGGTGCCTAATTAATAAACATTCAAAACATATGGAGCATTATTCATGAAACCAACATCTTTACTGAACTGCAACTATGCTTATGCAAAACAAGATCCCAACCTCCTAATAATGGCGTTTTTTTTCTTCAAGGATAGGTTACAATAGAGAGATCGTACCTCCTAATTGCAAAATCTCTTTTATGGAGCAAGTCCCACAGTATCTTGGCGTCAAGAGCAAAATTCAAACCCAGATCTCGAGCATATTCAAGCATGCCTGGGAACAGTATGTCAAACCCAAGAGGGGAAACCATATGTTCTTCATCAGATACGGAAGTAAAATTCAGCTCAATGAAACCAACGCCTGAAATCAAATCAAGAAAACTACTGAGCCAATTCGCTAGCATATATAACTCCTGCGGACTAATAATTTCTGATTTACCACCTGACGACTCATTCAGAAAGAGAAACATAGTTGAATGAATGAGGATTTACAGAAATTTCATTTGCTACATAAAGCTGCTTGAGAACCATTCATCAACCTAATTTTAACAAGCACTCACATTTAAAACACATTTCTGAACTCCCTCATAAATTACAAATTCTGAACACAATGTGAACAAACAAAGCTAACTCTCTTTGCAAATTATCACGCATAACCAATTAAATAACAAGGTGAAATTGCATAATTTAACATACCTTTTAGAACTTGTTGATCAGCCACTACCCATTTCTTCAGAGCAAGAACACAAGCAAGTGTGGAGGACAAAACATCCTTCATTAAATGGGGAGTGTGGTGAGGGAGACTCCATGATCCATCCTGAAGCTGGTTATTGACGAGCCAATCAATGCACTCCGGGAAAAGAGGGGATGCTCTTGAACTATCAGGGACCATAGCCACCCAGGCTGTGTCATATGTAGATACCGAGAGATCAACGTCATCAAACAGTTTCCGAATTCTCGCTTTAGCATCCTCATTCTTCTACATCCAACAGAATTAATTTCTATTATATAACTTTAAATATGTTGGACAGAAGAGAGAAAGCAGCAGCTAGCATACCAGTTTTGTTGAAGAATGGCTGGACCTATCGCTTCTCACAGATGGCGCGCCAATACATTTTGCTACTTACACCCCAAGCACATAACATATCAAAATTTAATTAACCTAGTTCCACAGTATAAGTACATAGGTTATCGAACCATGAAATCTTTTGTTTTTAACTTGATGGTTTATGCGTATACTGAGACTCATATGATACCGTCTCAGCATACGAGAGAGTAACTAAAGTTATAAAAATTATTGAAAGTACCCTAGCTATGTCATCTTCCATCTTTAATCAATTATATTTATACTCTCTATCTCACCACATGATTGTATGAGATCGTTTCACCAAGTCTTTATATACTCTTAGTATATAAATATTTCATTTGAACCTCCTATTCTGAACATTTGAATCCATCACTGAAACCTTCTATGTAAATAATCCTAAGAAAACAAATGAAATGAAATGAAAGGAATTTGTGTAATGGAAGGAAAGAATCAATTACAGACCCGAAGAAGCAGTGCATGATGATGAGGTCGATGGTTTCCTCCAGTATGCACACCTTCTTGGGACCATAATTTTGTATGTAGGAGGAAGTTGTCGGAGAATGTAAGGAGAATTGTGGAGGTTTTGTACCAGTTGTGCCATTGATCCCAGCCGCTCCTAAACGCCCCAAGTAATGCAGGTTGAACAACTTTTTAGTACGTTTGTTATGGTTAATCTTGAAATGTGATCTCCTTTAGATACTAGTACTCCACAACATCTTTTCTGCATATCCTATCAACTCACCTGATACTGCTCATCTTACACAGTAATAAATGTGCTTGATCGTCCACAATGATAGCTCATTAAATCACAGTTTCTCAGTAGTGAGCACTATTTAATAAGGACGGTGTCAGAACAAGTCAAATTGATTACTTATTAAGATAAGAACGGTTACTAAACTAGAGTTATATTTGGTACCACAACTCTATCTGATATCCTTTCAATTTATTATTTCAGTCAATAACAAATCATTTATGTACGAGAAATTATTCTATCGTGGTAATAGTGAATACATGATTTTTGTTATTCTTACCTAAATATAGAAATAGTATATGAATAATTTTTTTGGTGAAATCTTAGAAAACACTAATACATGTTCCAGAGTAACTCATACCCTAAATCCATTTTTTTAAACCTTTGTTTCCTATTCTAGTTGGTAAATGTTGAAAATTTTTCTATGCATCGTGCACCAATACGACTACCAGTGTCATTCGTCAACATACTGGTGCCAATAAAATAATAAGGCAACTGCATGGGGCTACTTTAAAGTTTCTTTAAATTTTAATAAATGCACTCCTAACACAAGTATATATGACAACCTACACCAGAGTTAGATATTTTCCCACCACAATTTTACTCGCAAAAATTACCACTTCGATCATTAGTAGTATCACCGGTATATGTCATTTAACCAAAATTGGTGTTGAATTTATTTTAAAAATTCTGACATTTTTCTTCAAAGGCACCGGTATCTAGTATCGGTATTTAATGAAGTGGTGCTGGATTTATTCATCGGCACCAGTAGTTTGGTTCATTTGCCAGATTACCGATGCCTATAAAATTCCTAGCATGGTATTGCTCTCCCAACATTGACATACGGATGCCTACTCCGTATCTACCTGTTTTTCAGCAGTGTATAACTAAAAGTAACAAGTTATAACGGAACAAAACTCGATAGCAATGCAATTGTAACAATGATATTATTGATATATAACCTAAACCAACCAAAATTTTATCGGGTAGCATAATAATCAGATCTAAAATGAACCAAATTGAACTATATCTGAATCCAATATAAAAAATTATAATAAATAATTGACATGATTGGGTCCGGAAAAAAACTCCTATACAAAAAATGACACGACAGTAATCCGACCTGATCAAACCCAATAATGTTCTGATCTAACCCGACCTCACTCGAATATAAAATTTATACAACAGTTACAACCCAACCCGACCCTACCCAAAAAATGAAAATCAACATATTTCAACCCGAACCATTCAAACATGACACAAAGCCGACACGATAACCCGACACCTCTAATAATACTCTTTCTTTGTTCATCTTGGATATATATAGCATCTACAAAAGCTTCCGCCAATAATTCTTGGGAAATATTGGCTCATGGATGATTGACTTCACAAGCTCATGAATCTCCTCTAATCTATATCCATCATCCTTATAGTAAAACAGATGTAGACATTGGCACATATTCCAAAACAAATCCTTGCAAGCTCTTGGCACCAAACTTCCCTTTTCATGCAAAACCAATCTGAGCAGTTCTGTCCTATTTTTGTCAATCAAACCCTTCATCTCTGCAATCACATCTTCCTTAGCAATCCCTTGATCACCTTGACTCAGGCGCACCGACAAATAGTTTACGATACCTTCTTTTGATTCTCTCTGTCATGTCAACACAGATGAATTACATACCCATAAACAGATAGATGTAGAGTATAGTTAATTAATCTTACCTCATATCCTTGAATATCATTAAGAAGTCTCCCACAGGCGCACGCGAGCTTACAAATTGACTGCATTTCGGGACCTTCAGCAACTCGCTCTAACAATTTAGGGTGTACAAAATACATAGTTGGAAGGATGATTGGCCCCAAGCCACAAGTGACCCAAGAATTTTCCACATACTCATCTGTTGTTATTTGAGTTGATGAGTTTCTGGCCCATTCAGCTTCCTTCAAATTTGCATGAAGAAGATCCAACCACTGCAACATATAAATGCTTACAAGTCTGTCTAAATACATGAATTTCCAGAAAATAACTTCAAGCAATGAGAATTGTTAAAAGGGTTAATCATAAACAAAGGGAGAAAGCATCTCACTAGCTCAATTAAATGGCTCGTTACTTCTCGTTCTTGCCATTTGAAGGCCTTGTAGCCTATATCAGTGATTGTGCTGAATAGTGCTGAAAGTAGTATCTTGGCAGGCTCCGAGCAGCAACTATTGCTAACTTTCACATCCCACCTATAATTAAACAGTTTAGCGAAGAAGGAGTACATTTCAACTGCAAAGGTATTAGGTAACTAAGGATCAAGAACACAAACTTTTTAACCATCTCAATGAAATCATTTAATTCCTCAATGGATGCACCAAGGTCAAAGAAGTCATCAATCACAGTAACAAGTATACAACTCTTGGCATAGATCAATCGGGCATCCGATAGTTCAGGAGAGCAAATGGTTGCAGCAGCACAAAAGTAAGAATAGGCGGACACGTCCCGAGTGAACTTCAGCTCACCAATTCTACTATCCTCATACCATCTGTAAACATTGCAATAGGTAACAATGATACCTGCCAAACAATATAACATGATTAATCACAAAAATTTGAAGTGGAACCTTTGTAGTTGTTTTAGTTCTTCACGGTGAAGGGCTTGACAGTCATTAAAATCTTGAATTGCCAGGCTTAGTAGATCTTTATTGCTAAAATTTAACGAGCTGGTAGAAAGTCAAGAAGTTTATAAGCATACGATATTAAAGTTTCAAGATTCAAATATATGTATCTACGCACGTTTGAAGCGAGAATCACAGGTTTTTACCAGTATGAAGTTTTAAGAATTCTTGTGTTATCTAAGTCAAACTGTTCTATAAAGTTCTTGTTCGCAACCTTTTCTAGGTTTGCATGTGACGGCAGCTTCAGAATGTTCTCCACCTTCAGGACCAGGAAGAATTAAAACGAGTCAGTCCTCTTGTGGATATAGTATACGGAGTATATGTAATGCAGATATGATCATTAGTACCTCCATGTAAACTTGACTATTGAATCTCCCACCACTTGAAATTTGGTCATTTAAGAAGTTTTTCGACCAAAACCATTGCTTTTTCAGAGCTGATTCATTTTGATCTGTGATGAGCTCTGATGCGCGATGTAGCTCAAGCATTGTGCGCGTGTTCCTCCAATATCCACCAAAAGAACTTACCAAACAATCTTCGGGAGCAAATTTGGTTAACGGATCTGCAATATTAGATACATGTCAATGCATTATAATCATCACAAAGAGATGTACTAGTTTGATCATTTTAGGGTATTTACCAGCAGATATATCATATCCATGATTTCGCAGCAGCTGAAATACTATTGCACAGGTTGATGCTTCTGCGAAAATTTCTTCATCTTCCTGCTGCCAGCATCTTTTCCCATTGTTGTGGGGAAAGGTCATTAACAACATTGGACACAATGAATAATTGGGTGTATGACATTTTTTTGTGAATTTGTCTCTTATTTTCAGTTTTCCTAATTCAAACAAACGTTATATGCATAAATATGAGATGTGAAGCAATCTTTAGGGATACATTGCTCATGATACCTCAGACATAGCTTGTAATTTACCTGAAACCATTGCGAAAAACTGAGAGTTTAAGGAAATAACAAAAGAACTGTCTTTTACCCAAACAAGACTTTTAAACTTGATTTGGTTCCTTATTAGTGCCCAAGTATGAAGAAATTAAATATTAGACAATGAGGCATACTCTTCTGCATCTGAGACTACCTGTAGGTATCATCCAATATGTTTCGAATTTCCTGCTTGAAATGCCGAGATATACCGAGTCTCTCCAGGTTGTCAACCAGGCAGAGGCGCAGATAGATGTCCAACGGGTAAACTGCTGGAACTGAAAAATGCATATACGGCGAGGTAAATTTTGTGAAAAACAATGTTAATTACTAATTCAAGGGCATGAAATGCATGAAGAACAAAAGAGCCAACCTGAAGGTCCAAACTTGTCTATAAGTGAGTGAAGATAATTGATGCAATCTGGATTTCGGAGACGTATAGTTGCAGCTGCGGTGGCAGAAGGTGAATTGAAAAGTGATCCATTCTTTCTCTGAAACTGCATAGCTACATCCCAATCCTGTGATGTTAGCATGCCTTCTGATAAATATGCCACATACTCTTTGCTGTCCTTTGAGTTACTTTCATTCAAACTTGAGCCAAACAGAAAAAAAAAAGTTGAGTAACGATGTATCTTAGGTGCCTAATTAATAAACATTCAGAACATATATTAACATAAGCATATTTGCAGATAAAATTCCTAATCGTGAAATCTCTTTTATGGAGCAAGTCCCACCGTATATTTTACTATGGAAAGGTACCTCTTAATCGCGAAACCTCTGTTATGGAGCAAGTCCCTTAGTATTTTGGTGTCAAAATCTGTAAAGTCCTCCGGAGTTGGACTTATGTATGGCATATTGTGAATAGTGGTAATCTGGTGTTTGAACACCACTGAGTGAATCCTGGTGATATGGTGTTTGAACACCACTGCTGCCCAGCAGTTTCCAGCAGCTGCGTTGTGGATGTCCACGATATAAGGAGTATATTATGGGATATAATTATGCGATCTGATCAGAATATTATGAAGATAATTGATTGATTTCGTGGTCATCTAATTCTGGTAAACGAATATTCCTGTAATAGTTAGGAATTGGTTAAGTAGTTAATTATGGAACAAGTCCTATTGATAACAGGATTGTTCATTTAAATACCAGATTAGTATTAGATCTTTCCTGAGACTAGAAGTCTATTTGGGGTAGAAGTTCGACAAGGAAAGAAGTCTATTCAAGGCAGGATTGCGATGGAATAAAATGAAGAAGATTACAACGCAATCATTGACGCTTCCACGACTATTCTCTACGTTGAGAACTTTGGAGCGATCTGCCGTGTTTGTTTGGAGGTTCGTAAATCAACCGACCAAGTTCTTAAAGATCAGAAACAAGGAAGTCTTAATTCCTCGGGAGGAGGAGATCCAGGGAGACGTGTTGATCGTGAGGGTTCAACGGCGTAGGATCGACAGTGAGGGGAGCTCACAACATTCACTCTATAGGTTAGCAATGGATTAGTATTTAAGTTAAGCTTCTTGTACTAAAGACTGCTTTCTAGTGAATGGTTTCTGATCTGGGCAAGGCCCCGCAGACGTAGGTGTATTTGCACCGAACTGCGTAAACAAGTTGTGTGTGCACTGCGTGTTTAGTTTTACGTTTAAAACCAAACTAGTCTTGGTGTTCCAACACCAAACTGTTAAACAACTTGGCAGTAAGGTTCAGAATTTAGGTGAAACTGAAATTCAATTGGTATCAGAGCGAGGCACTTGCTGACCCCTATACAGGGAGAGTGAGATCAGGTTTCACCATGGCACCAAAGGAAGGGGCATCAGTCACGCGACCACCATTGCTGGAACAAGGAAATTATGCTTACTGGAAGGCTCGTATGAAAGTTTTCATTGGAGCTCTAGATGATCAAGCTTGGAACTATGTCATAAATCAATACACTCCACCTGCTAGTGACACAACTGAAGGATCAAGCTCCACTGCCACTAAACCATTCTCTAGGTATTCTACCGAGGAGCATAAGGCGCACGTGTCCAACTCAAAAGCATTGAATGCCATCTTTACGGCTGTGGACGAAGATCAGTTTAAAATGATTTCGAACTGTGAGACTGCAAAGGAAGCATGGGATGTGTTACAAATTTACCATGAGGGAACAAGCTCTGTAAGAGAGTCAAAGCTGCAGTATTACACGACCAAATTTGAAGAGTTGAAGATGCGTGAAGATGAAACTATCTCCGAGTTTAATGGACGAGTCCGAGATATTGCAAACAAGGCGTTTCAGTTTGGCAAAAAGTACAAAGATCAAAAACTTGTAAGGAAAGTATTGAGGGCATTACCTCCACGGTTCAACATGAAGGTCACGGCAATAAATGAAAATGGAAGGACAGGAACAATGACACTTGATGAACTTATGGGATCTCTGGAATCGTATGAAATGGAGATGTTGCAAACTAAAACGGGGAAGAAAGAATTGGCGTTTTCAAGCACAAACACTGGAAAGGTTGATTATTCTACAGATAATGAAGAGACAGATGAAATGGCTAACATAACCAGGAATTTCTCCAGATTTATGAAGAAGATGAGCAGGAAACCACAAGAAAAGTCAAGTGGGAGCAAAAATCCGAATGCAAACTCCACTCCACGATTCGGTCAATCTACTGGTGTTGAAACACCAAAATTCAAATCAGTAAATCCGAACCTGAATAGAAGAATCCAGTGCAGAGAGTGTGAAGGTTTTGGACACATACAAGCTGAGTGTGCCAATACACTAAAAAGACAAGGAAAGTCATATGCCACAACCTGGAGTGATGATGATGGAGGAGATGATATTAAGGATGAAGATGAGTATACAAATCATGTTGCTTTCGGGGTGTCAATGGTGGAGGTAGACAACTTCGGTAAAGAAAGTCTCAGTGTGCTGAACGAAGAAGAGATCTGTAGCTCAGATGAAGAAAATAGAAGCGTGAGTGATGAAGACATTCGCAAAGAAAGCATGGAAATGTACAAAATGTGGTTAAAAGTGGCAGATGAAAACAAAGGACTCAAGGCTGAAAACAAGAAGCTAAGTGAGAATGCTAAAGCGTATGCATGTGAAAAGGAAGAGGCGACTCGAGATCTGGAAAAACTCAAGAAGGAATTTGCTGTAGTGGTGCAACGAGCAGAGGAGGCAGAACAATCCATTAGACGCCTCAATACTGGGAAAGCTAAACTCGAAGAGTGTCTAAGGATGGGACAGACGAGCAAATTTGGCATTGGCTATGAAAGGACAGTGAAAGAAGGAAATCATCAGACAGATCAAAATGCATCAGCTCCAAGAATAATTGAGAAGCATGGTTCAACAAAAAGAGTCAGACGATGCGGATACTGTGGAGTTCAAGGCCATGTGACAAACAGATGTTTCAGACTGATGAGAACCCTGTCTCTCAACACAGAATATCGAGGCATGCACACCAACCCATATCGATGTTTCAACACCAGTCCAGTTCGAGGTTTCAACACCAACTTGGAACATAGAACGCACAAATTCAACACTGGAGGATACAAAACTGGATCTCTCAACGCACGGGTTAATCTGAATTCGCAACAAGTCATTCGACCAGTACGTCAGGTATGGGTTCCAAAATCTCGCAATGTGTGTTTTTCTAGTTTTGTATGTTTTGGAGCACATACAGGAACCTCGTGGTATTTTGATAGTGCGTGCTCAAGGCACATGACTGGAGTTCCTGAATTCTTGCAAAAATTCAAACCTGGATTTGGTGGACATGTTAAATTTGGTGATGGAAAACGGAGCAGAATAATTGGCAAGGGTGAGTTGGCGATTAAAGGACTCCCTGTGTTTCAAGATGTATTGCTTGTGGAAGGTCTGAAGGCTAATCTATTGAGCATCAGCCATCTATGTGACGATGATATGACAGTTAACTTTGACAAAGGAAAATGTATTGTTAGCCATGGGACTGGAGTATTCACTGGAACAAGGTCAATAGATAATTGTTATTTGCTCGATCAAGATGTGACATGCTTGAGCTCGAAGAAGGAAGACAGCGCTCTATGGCACAGAAAATTGGGACATATAAATTACAAATCTCTGGCACGTATTTCCAGACTGAATGCAGTCAGAGGTATTCCTGAAATCAGTGAAAGCAAGGAGGTTGTGTGTGGCTCATGTAAAGAGGGAAAGCAAATTCGGATCCCACATCACGCTGTTCATGATGTTTCAACATCAAGACTGTTGGAGCTTCTACATATGGACTTAATGGGGCCGATCAATACACCCAGTGTTGCAGGGAAGAAGTACATTTTTGTGTGTGTGGACGACTTCTCGAGGTATACTTGGGTATCTTTTCTCAAAGAGAAGTCAGAGGCAGCTGAAGTTTTCGAGACCTTGGTGTACAAATTACACGTAGAAAAGGGATCTACTCAGGCAAGAATTGCCCGTATCAGAAGTGATCATGGAAAGGAGTTTGAAAACTCTCGGTTTAATGACATCTGTAAGACGCTCGGTATACACCACGAGTTCTCTGCTCCCATCACACCGCAACAAAATGGTATAGTTGAAAGGAAGAATCGAACACTGCAGGAAATGGCCAGAGCAATGTTAGCCGAAAAGAAAATTCATTCTAAATACTGGGCTGAGGCGCTTCATACAGCATGCTACACCATCAACAGAGTATACTTGCGTCCATTTACTGAGAAGACACCGTATGAGATTTGGAAAGGGAAGAAACCTGATGTGTCGTATTTCCATGTCTTTGGCAGTAAGTGTTATATTCTAAAAGATCGCGAGCCGTTAGCTAAGTTTGAATCTAGAAGTGATGTCGGGATATTCTTGGGATATTCTCCCACCAGTCGAGCATACCGAGTGCTTAATCAACGTACTGGAACGGTCATGGAATCTATTAATGTGGTGGTAGATGATTCTGAGGATGACAGAGTTGGAGAAGGTGAAGGGCTGGAACCAGTGTTCCCTACCGGTGTTGAAACACCCACATCGTCCACTGGTGTTGAAACACCAGAAACCGAGACACCTGAATCGGAACAGCGTCCGTCCAGATCGATGCAACTTCGGGATCAACCTCGTGTAAATTACAGGGAATTGGCAGGATTATCTTGTTTCATATCACTCACGGAGCCGAAGAGTTATAAAGAGGCGTTGCTCGATGAATATTGGATTTCTGCCATGCAAGAAGAATTACAGCAATTCGAAAGAAACAATGTTTGGGTTCTTACTCAACGACCTGCAAATGTCAATGTGATCGGTACCAAGTGGATTTTCAAAAATAAATCTGATGCCGATGGTAATATCACAAGGAATAAAGCACGCCTAGTTGCTCAAGGATACACGCAAGTCGAAGGAATAGATTTTGATGAGACTTTTGCACCTGTAGCCAGATTGGAGTCTATCAGACTGTTGTTGGCTGTGTCGTGCATTCTGGACTTTACTCTTTTCCAGATGGATGTCAAGAGTGCATTCTTGAATGGGGTCGTAAAGGAGGAGGTGTATGTGGAGCAACCTAAAGGGTTTGAAGATCCACAGTTTCCTGATTATGTCTATCGGTTGAATAAGGCGCTATATGGCCTCAAGCAGGCCCCCCGGGCATGGTATGAGCGATTGACAACCTTTCTGATTAAAAAAGGCTATCGTCGAGGGGGAGTAGATCGGACTCTGTTCGTACTACACAGAGGTTCAAACATTCTGATTGCACAGATTTATGTAGATGATATTGTGTTTGGATCCACCTCGTCAGTCCTGTTAAAGGAGTTTGTTGATTTAATGACTAATGAATTCGAAATGAGCATGGTAGGGAAACTGTCATATTTTCTGGGATTGCAAGTTATTCAGGAGAAGAATGGTCTCTTCATCAATCAACAGAAGTATGCTGAAAACTTGATCAAGAGATTTGGTCTTACAAGCGCAAAAGCAATACGCACTCCAATGGCTACTACTGATAAATTGACAAAAGATGAGCATGGACAAAGTGTTGATCAGAAAATGTACAGGAGTATGATTGGGAGCCTGCTGTACTTAACAGCAAGTAGACCAGACATTTGTTTGAGTGTTGGTATTTGTGCTCGCTATCAAGCAGATCCAAAGGAATCACATATGTCGGCAGTGAAGAGGATTATTCGGTATATCAGTGGAACAGTGGAGTATGGAGTATGGTTTTCTCGAAACAAGGATTCACAGTTAGTAGGATTCAGTGATTCAGACTGGGCTGGGAATGCTGATGATCGTAAGAGTACTACAGGTGGATGTTTCTTTGCTGGACCGAATCTAGTCAGCTGGTATAGCAAAAAGCAGAACTCAATATCTTTGTCTACGGCTGAAGCAGAGTATTTAGCTGCTGGGAGTTGTTGTGCACAACTTTTGTGGATGAAGCAGATGATGAGAGATTATGGGTTTGATGATGTAAGTCTGACAGTGCTGTGTGATAATAAAAGCGCTATTGATATTTCCAGGAATCCTGTGCAACATTCGAGGACGAAGCACATTGATATTCGTCATCATTTTATTAGGGACTTGGTTGAAAAAGAAGAAGTTACAGTCCAGTATGTGCCAACAGCCGAACAACTTGCCGATATCTTTACAAAACCTCTGGATGGTGAGACGTTTGAAGTACTCAGGCAACACTTGGGTGTCTGTCGAATGTGAGGTACTCTGATCTGTACTGTCTATTGTATTATTGTTGCTTTGTTTCTTAGTTAATATGGTGAAAATGAAAAAAAAAAAAAAAATTGAAAAACCGAAAATACCAAAAATTTTCGAAGTGGTGTTTAAACACCGAGGACTTCAGAGGGAGAAAAATCGGCTGGGCCGACAGAAAACTTATTGGGCCTAGGCTTGAATTCAGAAGGAAAGGAAACGAGAAGGTCTTTTGGGTTTCGGAAAAAGGGGGGAAAAAGGAGAAAGTGACAAATTGATTCCCACACAAACTCAAACACTCGACTGTTCATCTTCCTCATAGCTCACAACTCCCTGTTCATCAGAAACAGTTGCCGAACCCTCACCTTTTGTAACCCACTCAAAACCCTGCAACAATGGCGAGCTCCAAGTTCAAGAAGATGGCCCGAGAATTTGTCAAGGTGCGGGTGCCGGAGAATCCGCGATTTGAAGAGCTCGATGTGGATGCGAATGTGGACGAGCTGTGTGGAGATCGAGTGCAGACACTAGCCAAGTGGGGTGGAAAAATTCAGAGACGGAAAGCTAGGTTTGACCATTCTTTCGTCTATGATGGAATGTATTTTAGCTCTGTTCTTGATTTCATAGAGTGGATGGTGCAAAACAGGGGTTATGTAGACCTTAGAAAGTATGAACATTTGCGTGGCAAGATTAACAATTTTAAGCTTGAGGAATTGTTGACTGGTGGTATAGGAGAAATTAAGGAAATTAGTGATTATAATGCCAAACTAGTTGGAGTAGATTTCGGTGAACAGTATAAAGTTGGAGATGATTTAGGCCAATATTTTACTATCTATACACGGATAGGGTCCCTGCACAGGCCTATTCTCAGACAATTGGGTGATGATGCTGTGATTCAGCCCTGGATAAAAGTGGTGAAATCCACTGATGTAGCTATGGAGATGGTTTGCGTTGATGAGTCCCTGAATCAGACTCAAGAGTCACTCAGAAATTTGCCTGTTCCGGTTTTGGAGATTAGTGACAGTGAAGAAGAAGAAGGGTGTGGTGAGAAAGTTGATACAGAGGAAAATCCGATGAATGAACCAGGAGATGCTTCTTCGCTGGATGAGGCTCTGGCAACATTTATGAGATCCGAGGAGGCTCTGGCAGCATTTCTTGGATCAGGTTCTGAGAAAGAAGGTGATGAAGATGTGGGAGGAGATTCAGAGAAGAATACCGTTGGAACTGTGGCTGAGGATAAGAATGAAAATACTGAGAGGCCAGAAGAGGAGAAGTCAGAAGGAGTAAATTTGGTCAGCACTCCTGTGGAAGAAGATACTGCAGTAATGGGTTCTGGTGTTCCAACACCAAGACAAGATTTGACCGAAGAGCAGCAAATTTCTGCTCTATTTGGAAGTGATGTTGAAACTCCAACAGAGACAAGTCCACTCCAGGGACTTAGGAGGAAAAGAAAGGCAGTTGGTATTGAAACACCAGCTGATGGAAGTTCGGCCTCAGCCTTCAAGAAAATTCGCAAATCAAAACGCTGCAGGGAAAGGAGTGGAGTCGAAAGTGAAGACAGTGATGAACCCATCGGACAGAAACTGAAGAAATTAAGAGCAGTAAAGCTGAAGCGGTCAGTTAAGGAAATAAAGCCCAAAGTACTGCCTGCACCTGAGGTCAGTAAAGCAATTAGCAGTGAATGGTATGACAAAGATGTTCAAGACAAGTATGAATTCATCAGTGGAAGGAAAATCCTAGCCGAGAGACCGGCTGATGCCAAGAAATTTGAAGATTGTGGCTTTACTGCTTTTCTCAAATACCTTAAGATGTTTAGAGCTGCCACCTGCTTTGCAGAATTCAACAAACAAATGGTACTGGAATTTTATTCAAATTTGAAGGAAGAATCTGAAGATGAAGACTCTCGATGGTATCACAGAGTCTATGTGAGAGGTAAAATCATTGCTTTTTCCCCTGAGGCTGTAAATAGGTGTTTGCAGCATGGCAGTTTCAAGAACTCTCAATCGGTGTTTCAACACCAAGCTCCAGAAAATTTTGATGAGGTTGCAGTTGAGTTGACAGGAGGAGTGGAAACTAGTTGGCCACTTGCTGGGAGACAACAAATACCAGCTTCGAACCTGACTTCCAGGTACTACTGTCTATATATGGTTGCGGTGCATAACTGGATTCCTTCAGTGAACAGCACCATGGTTACAAAAGAAATGGCAACGCTGCTGTATAGTCTTGGTGCGAGGCAACGAGTGGATTTGGGCAGACTCATATTTAATGACATTCTGGATTGTGCTCGTAAAACTAGAAAGGAATCACTTGTCCATCCGTGTATTATTTCCATGATACTGCTGAAAGGAGGAGCAGGTGCAAGAGAAACAGATGAGATAATCTCTACTCAGGCTTTACGACCAACACTCAGGACGTTGAGCGGTCGGATAGTGAAGGATCTACCCTGGACACCTCCGGCGACTACTGGCTTGGATAGAGGAGCAGCTCGGCTGAAAGCGATTGAGGCAAGGGCAGTTGCGTGTCATGAACTACTAAGTCGTCATCAGGCTAGTATTGCAAAGATTCAGGGGGAGATTGCAGACTTGGAAGCTGAAAGAGAAGCTTTATTGGCAGAAGCTCAAGACGGATCACATGTTGGTACTTCGGATGACTCGGACGATAGTTTGGCCTGATTAATTTTTTTGGTGCTCTTGTCATATTAATGAATTCAGGGGGAGAATTTTTGGAGTTTTAAATTGCTAGCTGATTTTAGAGTAATTTGTGCTGGTTGTGCTATCTGGTATTCTGGTTTTGGTATTCTGGTATTCTACATTTATTATGCTGCTTGGTTTTCTGGTGTTCTATGATGTTTATGCTAATGTGGTATGAATTCACCAATATGCCAAGGGGGAGATTGTAAAGTCCTCCGGAGTTGGACTTATGTATGGCATATTGTGAATAGTGGTAATCTGGTGTTTGAACACCACTGAGTGAATCCTGGTGATATGGTGTTTGAACACCACTGCTGCCCAGCAGTTTCCAGCAGCTGCGTTGTGGATGTCCACGATATAAGGAGTATATTATGGGATATAATTATGCGATCTGATCAGAATATTATGAAGATAATTGATTGATTTCGTGGTCATCTAATTCTGGTAAACGAATATTCCTGTAATAGTTAGGAATTGGTTAAGTAGTTAATTATGGAACAAGTCCTATTGATAACAGGATTGTTCATTTAAATACCAGATTAGTATTAGATCTTTCCTGAGACTAGAAGTCTATTTGGGGTAGAAGTTCGACAAGGAAAGAAGTCTATTCAAGGCAGGATTGCGATGGAATAAAATGAAGAAGATTACAACGCAATCATTGACGCTTCCACGACTATTCTCTACGTTGAGAACTTTGGAGCGATCTGCCGTGTTTGTTTGGAGGTTCGTAAATCAACCGACCAAGTTCTTAAAGATCAGAAACAAGGAAGTCTTAATTCCTCGGGAGGAGGAGATCCAGGGAGACGTGTTGATCGTGAGGGTTCAACGGCGTAGGATCGACAGTGAGGGGAGCTCACAACATTCACTCTATAGGTTAGCAATGGATTAGTATTTAAGTTAAGCTTCTTGTACTAAACACTGCTTTCTAGTGAATGGTTTCTGATCTGGGCAAGGCCCCGCAGACGTAGGTGTATTTGCACCGAACTGCGTAAACAAGTTGTGTGTGCACTGCGTGTTTAGTTTTACGTTTAAAACCAAACTAGTCTTGGTGTTCCAACACCAAACTGTTAAACAACTTGGCAGTAAGGTTCAGAATTTAGGTGAAACTGAAATTCAAAATCAAAAACCAAACCCAGATCTCGAGCATATTTGATCATGCTTGGGAACAGTATGTCAAACCCAAGAGGGGAAACCATATGTTCTTCATCAGATACGGAAGCAAAATTCAGCTCAATGAAACCAACACCTGAAATCAAATCAAGAAAACTACTAAATCAATTCGCAGTATAACTCAGAAAGAGACACATAGTTGAATGAATGAGGGTTTATCTAAATTTTATTCGCTACATAAAGCTCCTTAAGTATCATTCATCAACCTACTCTTAACAAGCACTCACATTTAAAATACATAATTGAACTCATTCATAAATTACAGGTTAACGCGAACACAATGTGAACAAATAAAGCTAACTCTCTTCGCCAATTAACATACCTTTTAGAACTTGTTGATCAGCCACTCCCCATTTCTTCAAAGCAACAACACAAGCAAGTGTGGAGGACAAAACATCCTTCATTAAATGGGGAGTGTGGTGAGGGAGACTCCATGATCCATCCTGAAGCTGGTTATTGACGAGCCAATTAATGCACTCCGGGAAAAGAGGGGATGCTCTTGAACTATCAGGGACCATAGCCACCCAGGCTGTGTCATATGTAGATACCGAGAGATCAACGTCATCAAACAGTTTCCGAATTCTCGCTTTAGCATCCTCATTCTTCTACATCCAACAGAATTAATTTCTATTATATAATTTTAAATATGTATAGATCAGACAGAGGAGAGAAAGCAGCATTTAGCATACCGGTTTTGTTGAAGAATGGCTGGACCTATTGCTTCTCACAGATGGCGCGCCAATACCTTTTGCTACTTACACCCCAAGCACATAACGTGTCAAAATTTAATTAACCTAGTTCCACATGATAAGTATATAGGTTATTGAACCATGAGAAGTTGTTTTGTTTTTAACTTGATGGTTTATGCGTTTACTGAGACTCATATGATACCGTCTCAGCATACGAGAGAGTAACTAAAGTTATGAAAATTATTGAAAGTACCCTAGCTATGTCATCTTCCATCTTTAATCAATTATATTTATACTCTCTATCTCACCACAAGATTGTATGAGATCGTTTCACCAAGTCTTTATATACTCTTAGTATATAAATATTTCATTTGAACCTCCTATTCTGAACATTTGAATCCATCACTGAAACCTTCTATGTAAATAATCCTAAGAAAACAAATGAAATGAAATGAAAGGAATTTGTGTAATGGAAGGAAAGAATCAATTACAGACCCGAAGAAGCAGTGCATGATGATGAGGTCGATGGTTTCCTCCAGTATGCACACCTTCTTGGGACCATAATTTTGTGTGCAGGAGGAGGTTGTCGGAGAATGTAAGGAGAATTTTGGAGGTTTTGTACCAGTTGTGCCATTGATCCCAGCCGCTCCTAAACACCCCAAGTAATGCAGGTTGAACAGCTTTTTAGTACGTTTGTTATGGTTAATCTTGAAATGTGATCTCCTTTAGATACTAGTACTCCACAACATCTTTTCTGCATATCCTATCAACTCACCTAATTCTGCTCATCTTACACAGTAATAAATGTGCTTGATCGTCCACAATGATAGCTCATTAAATCACAGTTTCTCATTAATGAGCACTACTTAATAAGGACGGTGTCAGAACAAGTCAAATTGATTACTTAATAAGATTAGAACGGTTACTAAACTAGAGTTATATTTGGTACCACAACTCTATCTGATATCCTTTCAATTTATTATTTCGGTCAATAACAAATCATTTATGTACGAGAAATTATTCTATCGTGGTAATAGTGGATTCTCACCGACAGTTGCACGGTATTATTAATTTTTTTAAAAAAATTATGATTACTAGTTATGTACCTTTTGTGTCTTACATTTAGATTGGAAATAGATTATTTTATTAAAAATATTAAAGTTTAATCATCTAAAGAGAATATGAGTTATGAAGTTAAATAATTAATTTATCTAGAAATCGTTAAATATTGAATACAATAAAAAGATTATTTTTAAATTAGTTCATTCAAATTTATTTTAAAAGTAAATATTTATCTGTTGAGATTCATTGTAAAAAGATTATCATATTTATATGTATCTCAATTCGATAAATAAAAGTAAACATCAAATGAACTGATGCACCATGTAATATAGGAATGATGAAAAGTTAGGGTTTGCAACATAAATGTCGATTTTTATTAATCATAATAAAAAACAAGCATGAAAATTAAATATCTTAAAGAAAAGGACAAATACTTAATTAGGGAAGGGTTCACTACGCACCCTGATTTATACACCATTCTTTACACCAAATCTCAACCATCCATCTTACCTAATCCCACTCATTCTTTAATTCTATTTTTAGTAAAAAAAAATTAGAATGGTTAGATTAGGTAAATGGATGATTGAGACTTGGTGTAAAGAATGGTGTATAAATAATTAGGGTGTGTATTGAACCCTTCCCATTAGAGAAAGCAAACTAGATGACCAAATTGAGGGAAGCAATGCTCCCTCCGTTTCTCTATTAGTGGCACTATAGGTTTAAGTGTTTGGATTTAGATGAAGAAAATGAGTGGATGAACTTGAATGTAGAAAGTAAAAAGTATAATGAGTGGATGAAATTGTAGAAATTTTGCCAAAAATGGAAATTGTGCCATTTAAAAAAATCCCAATAAGGTAAGTGTCACATTAATAGAGAACAGAGGTAGTATTCAAATTAAATGAAGCAAATAAAATGTCATTGTCTGGGTCCCACTTATCCATTAATGTCAACTTTAATTCCACATCATTCTCTTTCTAGGGGTCAGAAAAATTCGTCCTTGAAGTTTGACCGCTGACTTGTGTCGCAACTCGGCCTCTATCGCCTCGCTCGTATTGACGCTAGAGTAATCGCTGTAAAAAACTTTCTTTGATTGTTCATGTACCCACCGTGTGATGTCTCAAAATTTTCTCTTTCTTCCCTGTGCTCCGGCCATTTCTTAGGGTGTCGTTGCGTGTAGTCTCCGCGCTTGTTCATCGTTCCCAAACCCACTCTACATATTCCTGAATGAATTAATTCCACAATCACCATGAACTTCACGCTAGTGGACTCATTCTGTGCGGCCGCTTCTTTGGCACCAAATTAATTTTGTAGTACGCGACTTCATCGTACTCCGCCTTGTCATATACAGTCTCATCATATAGAGCCTCGGCATACACAATGTTGTCTTACAAGGTGCATTGTACACCATCTCTCTGTAGGTAGCTTCAGCATACTCATCGTATACTACCTTGTTTGACTCCGCTTCAACGTACACGGCGTTGTCATACAAGGGCGCATTGTACCCCTTCTCGCCATACCCCGACTCGTTGTACACGGCCTCGCCATGCTCCGCCTCATCATATGCCATCTCGTCGTACTCCGAGATAACCACCTGGAACACCAACTTCCCACGCCAATTTTTCTAGAGCTACGTCGCGCAAGTGCATCGCATAGACATGTGTACCAAAATTTTGGGAAAAAGGCCGTTGTGGTCTTTTTCGGTGTTAGATTGGTTAAGAGGGGTCGGTCGTGCTGCAGGTCATTGTTGAAGAAGTTCTTTGACAGAACGTGCTAAGGCCTCCACTTGTAGATGTAATCCTGCGATTTCTTCACATCTATAGGCGTATTCTAGATCAATATCACGATTAGGGATGCCTCCACGGGGTCGATGACGCACTTTGGCGAGGATTGGAATGGCTCTGATACCAACTGATGTAACACGTAATACAGGAAATATGTCGACTTTTATTAATTATAATCAAAACAAGCTTGAAAATTACATAAGAATGCCTCCTATATTTAATGTATACTAAATCTCCTAATGAGAAAGGGGAAACAAAACTAAATCTCCTAAGGGAAAAAGGAAAAGGAAACTAAATTTCCTAAAAGAAAAGGAAATGGAAATTAAATATGCTAAAGAAAAGGAAAATGTCTTAATTAAAGAAAGTAAACTAAATGACCAAATTAAGGGAATCAAATATTCTAATTAAAGGAATAAAATAAAATATCATCACGCCGGTCTAAAATTTAATATAATATGTCTTCAAAAAGTTAGTCAGTCTAAAATAATAAAACTTTGTGATATAAATAAATAAATATGCACAAACATATATCTATCAAAAGTGCTCTATCATTGTATAAATAAATCCGTACCTTTTGTTATTTCCAGTTATGTGTTTCTTTTTTTTTAAAATGAAAACACCCTAGGGTGGGGGAAGATATATAAGGTTCCCCAAGCCTTTGTGGAAGCAAATTCATGGAAGTAAATCTTTGTACAGATTGATCATTGAGGCAACATAGTTGCCTCCAAAAGAATACCTATCATCTAGTGATATTAGAGAGTTTTTTTTTAGAAAGTAGAGATAAGAGAAAGTGTAGGAATGGTAGTTGCGATTTCAAAGAAAAGAATCTCCACCCCGTGTGTTAATTCTTTCCTTTGGCCAGGCAACTTCATTCAGGCATATCATAGTTGGAACCTAAAAACCAAAGTATTGTTGTAGGAGCAGCAAGAGCCCTAGTATGGTATTAAGGATGTCACATCCTGAACGGGGCAGCAACCGAGACTGTGAAGTAGCGTAGGATTACTGGAGATGGGGGAGTCTGAACACGTACCTGTGAAGAACCAAAAAGAAGAGAACATCAGCAGTATCAATCCTACTTTGTTCCATATCTATGTGTTCTAATGTAGGGTGTGTGATCCCTATCAAGTTTGATGAGTCCTCTGATGTGTATAGGGATATTGGAAAGGTTCAAAGAAAGTTCACTAATATGAGGAGGGTGGTCCTTAGCAATTGCATCTGCAACTGAGTTACTTTCCCTAAAAACATGTTGAAGGATGACATTTTGTAAAAGGGAGTGCACCTTAAAAGCTAAAGGGTATAGTGACCAGTTTGCAGAATATGGATTCTTGATAATGTTCACAGCCAGCAAAGAGTCTGATTCTATAATGACAGTGCTATCCAAAGCTGGATAGGCCTACCAGGCAAATAAAATAGCCTTGATTTCTGCTTGAAGTGATGAATCAGCTGTTATGTTAGCCGATTTTATAAAGCATGGAAAACCATTATCGTTTCTGGCAATAAGACCAACATCGAAGTTAGTAGAGGACCAGGAGGCATCTACATTGATTTTTATGCTGTTTGGTTTTGGCCTTTCCCAATAGACAATAGAGATTGTAGGTTTTGGTGGTGGTCTAGGGGAAGGGATCAGTTGAGAAAAACTAAGGCTCATAGAATGGTAGGAAATAGAGGGGCAAGGCTTGGCAGAGAGGGATTGGAAGATGAGATCACGGATTTCCTTGCATATAAGTACTGGGGAGAAATTTTTGTTATCAAAATAAAAACCATTTCTGGCTTTCCATAGGGACTAGCAGATGAGAGAGGGTAGCATTTTACAAATCAGCTGGTGCATTCTGGGAAGATCATGACAATACCAAAATAAAAAGAGCTTGACAGTTATAGAGTCTCGTCAATTGAGGTTAAAATCCATTAAAACAACCATCTCATTCCATACTGATCGAGCCAGGGGACAAGAGATGAAAAGTGTAAGAGAGAATTAGGATGGTCACATGCAGGGCATTTTGAAGCTAGACTGAAGCCATGTTTTATTAAAACATCATCAAAAGGAAAAAAAGAATGCAACAGTTTCCATGTGAAAATAGATATCTTTTTCTGCATTCTGTGATTTGATATAAGATGACTGGCAGGAAAGGTACCTGAGGAGAAAGTAAGGGCCTTGTAGGCTGATTTAAAGGTAAAATCTCCTGTCACCTCTGGTTTCCAGATAAGTCTATCTTCTCTATCT
The DNA here is from genome assembly GCA_037428765.1 of Rubia yunnanensis. NCBI lineage: Eukaryota > Viridiplantae > Streptophyta > Magnoliopsida > Gentianales > Rubiaceae > Rubia > Rubia yunnanensis. Next base: position 17,625,168 of record CM075068.1, on the reverse strand, counting down.
TCAGTGATTTCTGCCAACTGCACAAAAGTTAGAGTATCATGTTCTAAGAAAGGAGAAATCTGAGGTAGGATAGAGTCTTTGTTGCAGGTAAAATGAGCAACTGAGCAAGAGAACAGTGGAGAAATGATAGAGGTAGGGATATGATTTAAAAGTGGCCCATTAGGGCACCAGTTGGTAGTCCAGAGATTACAATTTCCTCTCCCATGAATAACTAGAGTATTATTTTCAGGAAAAGAATTGACAGAGCAGATTCTCTTTCAGGTCAGAGATTTTTTTTGTGTTTGGGGCAAGGACCAAATGATTTTGGCCCACATAGTAGTACCCAGTTGGCTTTTCCACCATAGTTTAAGTGAGCATGAATCTACTATAGCCTGAACTGATCTGAAACCTAAACCATTATGAGATTTAAGGGTAGCTAGATCAGACCATTTTTTCCAAACTTTATTCCTTTTACCTTCAGTTTCTCCCCAGAAAAATCTGGACATCCTTCTCTCTAGTGTCTTAACTATATGAATAGGTGGCTTAAGGACAGTCCATATGTGTTAAGTTGAATTAGGGTCAGTTTTCCCCCTGAACTTAACCATTTATTTTTCCAATTCATCAGTTTTTTATCTAAGAGTTCCAATAGAGGTTGTAAATATATATTAAGTGTTCTACCTTTAAAAATTGGGAAGCCAAGGTATTTAAAAGGAAAAGATCCTTTTTTCATTTTTAAAATCATCCTAACCTGATTTATCCTAGCAGGTGTAGCTCGTTTACTAATATAGAAATCAGATTTTTCAAAGTTAAATTTCTGGCCAGAGGTAGATTCAAAGATTTCTAGGAAAGCTTTGATCTTAATTAAGTTAGATTTTGAGGCCTGCATAAAGATAATGGTGTCATCAGCATACATTAAGTGAGTGGCTGGTGTGATTGCAGAGGGTAACTGATAATATGTTAGGCTTTTATTCAGAAAAATGAAGGAGAGACTTCTAGAGAAAGCTTCTGAAAAAATGTTAAAGAGAAAGGGGGATAGTGGATCACCTTGTTTGATGCCTCGAGTAGCTTTAAAAAAGCCTACTGGATTACCATTTATAAGCATAGAGAAGTGAGCCTAGGAGAGATTATTCATGACTGCAATCAAAAAATTCCCAGTAAAACCAAATCTACAAAGTATGTTTTTTAAAAAGTCCCAATTAACCCTATCAAAAGCTTTCCTGAGGTCCAGCTTGAGAATACAGTTAGGCACTCTATTCTTTTTGTCTAAAAATTTTAACATTTCCTGAAGATATAGTATGTTATCAGAAATATCTCTGTTTTTCATGAAGACAGTTTGATTAGGTGAAATTAAGTTCTCCAAGAACCTATTTTATTTACAACATTTTAAAGGCTAATAGGTCTGAAATCATCAAAGGAAGAGGGTGTTATTTTCTTTGGAATTAGGGTTATCCAGGTGCTGGATATGCCCCTTGGCATATCTGATCCTACAATAAAATCATTTACAGCAGATATAAGATCTTCCTTAATAACATCCCAGCATTTGGTATAGAATTTATTGGAGAAACCATCTAGACCTGGGCTACTGTTTTAGTTTAAACTCATCATCACTAGTTCGAGTTCCTCTTCTGAAACTGGTTTGGATAAAGTTAGATTGTCTTGTTCAGTAAGGATAGTAGGTATTTGGCTAAGAAAATGAGAGTAGTAAGTGTTATTAACCAACTGATTATGTTCAGATAAGAGTTCCGAAAAAAATTCTGAGGCTTCTTTTTGGATATCTAATTGGGAGTTAAGCCGTTGTCCCTGTCTGTTTTTAATTTTTGAAATATGTAACCTACAATTCTTTTCCTGTACAGTTTTATGAAAAAAATTGAGTATTATTATCACCAATTTTAAACCATTTCGATCTTGCTTTCTGTTTCCATAATTTTTCTTTTTCCCTTTAGAGCTCTAAGTAATAAAGCCCTCTTCTTATTTAGTTTGATTAATTCTGAATCTGAGGGGGTGGAGTCATAAATAGATTCCTGTAACCTAAGGTTTTCCTCTGCAGTAGTTACATTAGAATCTATGTTACCAAAGCAGTTCCTAATCCAAATCTTTATCATTTTTTAAGTCTAATCAGTTTTAGATAAAAACCTAACATTCCTGACTGAGGGATGGGGGGGGGACCAATTATCCTTGATTAGGTCTATAAATTCTGATCTATTAAACAAGGTATTTATAAATATAAAAGGTTTAGGGTAAGAGATAGCTATTGATGAAACCTGTAAAAGGAGAGGAGAGTGATCTGAGGATTGTCTATTCAGGATTTGGATAAAAGATGCTGGAAATTTTGTGTTCCACTAAATAGTACATAGACCTCTATCTAGTCTCTTAGAGGTAGGATTCCTAAGCCTAGAGTTTGTCCAGGTGAATAAATTTCCTACTACATTAATTTCCTGAATTCCAGTGGAATTAATCCAGTTGTTAAAATCTCTGATACTACCTAAAGAAAGGGAGCTAGGGCCCTTGTACTCTGAAAGTGAAGTGATTTTTTTTTAAATCTCCTATGAAAATAGTTTCATTCTTGGGTAGGAGACTCAGTTCATTCCATAAAAACTTTCTACCATCTCTAGTTCTGAGGGAATAAACAAATACAGCTTCCATATCAGAGGCTGAAATTTGGTGGGTTATTTTAACATACAGAAATTGGTTATGATGGGCAATTAGGGAGACAGATATAGAATCATTCCACATTAACCAGATTTTGCCATTATGAAGAGGAAGATTATGTGAAAATTTGAGCTTTTCCATATAGGATTTACACTGGCTATTATCATGCATAGGTTCAATGATACAAAGCAGTTGTATTTTCTTCTGATTAACTAGATGTTTTAATCTGATCATTGAAGATTCCATACCCCTAAGGTTCTAGACTAAAAAATTAATGGTTAAGGTGTGTATCATTGTTCACATTATTTATGACCTTTAGTAGCTAATCTTAACATCATCTTATTCAGCTGACTTAGATAATTGCTCTTTTTTTTATTTTTACTTACCTTGGTGTTCAGTGTTACGTTTTAGCATGTCAGGCAATAGTACTGAGTGTGAGTGGTGGTTGTTGGAGAGTGTACTCCCCTCCTCCATAATGTCCTGCACTTCAAGATCAATGAGTTCTTGTGGTTGAGTAAGGGTGTCCATATCCTGCAATAAAGAGAACCTATTTTCCATCTTTCTTTGTTGAGAAAGTGGGGGGTGAGTAGGAGAAACCTGATGCAGGGTTAGCCTATGGGAGCCAATGTGAATATAATCCTTTGCATAGATTAGAGGAGGAGGATTAGTAAGAGTTGTGGCATTTAAAAGTTTTGAGAGAGGAGACTGAGAGTTAGTAGAGGGTGAGTTGTTAGGGGTATGAGCTGGAGTGATTTTTGGTGACTGATGGGTAACTTTTTCAGGCTCTTCGTTTGACATCTGGGGTAAATAGGAGGATGGGTTCAAAGAGAGGTTAGTTGTGGCCCTTTGATGATCTAGGTGACCATTACTAGGCGGGATGTTAGAAACCTGGTTATCTATAGACATAATAGGGGCCTTATTGAACTTATTTCTAGTAGCTTGCCATTGAGGTTGAGCTTGCCACTGGGGTTGTGTTTGATTTTGGGAGATGGCTCTACACTGATTAAGGGAATGACCTAGCTTAGCACAGTGATCACAATATAGAGGAACATCTTCATATTCAATTTGGTATTTTCTGTTATTAGTGACTGAACCAAGTCTGATGAAATTTTTCAAAGGTTTCTGTAAGTCAATTTCCACACACAGCTTAATTACAGAAGGCCTAGTAAGCATTTCAGTAGCTAGATCATTCTTAATGAAATTTCCTAAACTATTTCCAATAGCCTCAATAGACGAAGTATTGTAATAGTAAAGAGGAACTTCCCTGATAATGCACCAAATTGGGATGATTGGAGATTCCCTATGGGTGGAGAAGTCATATGACTATTTGAGCATTTTCAGTTGGATACCATTGAAACTCCATATGCTCTTAATCCAGTATCTCTGGTAGTCATTAATCTGATCAAACCTGATCAGCACGTGCTTGTAGTCCAAAGAGCCCAGTTGATAATTCCCGGCGAAACCAACCATCTTGAAAGCTATTTCCAATTGCTCCATCGAAAGCCTCCCCCTTGTGAATTTACCGACTAGAGTGTTAGCATAATGGGCAGAGAGTTTAGAAATTTGTTCTTCAGAATAGAGGCATGCCGGATCCCCCAGGTGTTCCGATTTGGGGGTTAGCTCGGGATTATTAGGTAAAGATGTCATGAGAGGTGGGGATTTGGTCTGTAGAGCAGCTAGGAAAGTTTTTGGTGTACCCTGCGAGTTGTTGTTGTCCGCCATAGTGGCCGGCGGAGGTGTAACCGTCGAAGGGATGACAATTATTGACAAGAAAGAGCCGTTAGCGGTGGAGAAAGGAGCCGTTTCCGGTGAAAAGGAAATTAACGGTGCAAAGTTTCAGAGTTGGTTGAAAGAGAGAGAAGAGAGAGAGAGTTTTCTTTTTGAATAATGTCCTTACCTAATATTGCTGGTTATATGTTTCTTTGAATTTTCTTATGTGGGTGATATGAGATATTTATGGTTTTACAAATATATTGTTATAAATTATATATTTTGATAAGTTATGATTGATTATATATATATATATATTTAACAAATAAAATCTGTGACAAATAATAATATTGATATGTTATTTTCAGACAACTTGGATTCAAATTTGTCAAAATGACTTTAATACACGGTTAACAACAAATGTATACCAAACCACCAAACCACGAACACAAAAGGCAAAAAAATTCTATTATATTGTGTTTGTGATAAAAAATTATGATTGATTAGTAAAGACAAAAAACCACTAACATATAATAATATTGGTATGTTATTTTTAGACAAATTGGGTTTAAACTAGTCAAAATGACTTTAATACCCGCTTGACAACAAATCTATGCCATACCACCAAACCACAAGACCACCAACACTGAAAGTATAGAATTTTTGTTATATTGTGCTTGGGATAAAAAATTATGATTGATTATATACAGTAAAGAAATAAAATCGCTGACATATAATAAGATTGGTACGTTAATTTTAGACAACTTGGGTTTAAATTAGTCAAAATGACTTTAATACTTGGTTTACAATAAATCTATATGAAACCACCAACATAGAAAGCAAAGATTTTGATTTTGATTTTTATTTTTTTCAGTGGTATATATATAGATACAGTACAGTGGAGCATTTGTGGTTTTAAATATATTATTTAGAAGTTATATATTTTTACAAGTTATCATTGATCACTAGTGGAGAATGACCTATTAAAGGCAGAGTTCAAAGGCAGTTCCAAGAAATTTCTCAAGAACCGCCTTTGATTGAGATCTGAAATGAATTCCGAGTCTTGAACTCATTTCGGATCCGATTAAAGGAGGTTCTTAATCAATTAAAGGTGATTCTTGAGTAACCTCCTATAATGTAGATCAATTAAAGACGATCCTATTGTAGAACCGCCATTGATTGAGATCCAGAATGAGTGTCGAGTCTGGAATGAATTTCAGATCCGATTAAAGGTGGTTCCTATTGTAGAACCGCCTTTAATTGGGCCTTTTGACCCAATCTATAAAAAAGACATAGCCAATTTGTAGTCCGAATTTCCTCTTGACTGCTTCCATCTCCTTCCGAGTCTAAATCTCCATGATCCATCCTGAAGCTGGTTATTGACGAGCCAATCAATGCACTCCGGGAAAAGAGGGGATGCTCTTGAACTATCAGGGACCATAGCCACCTAGGCTGTGTCATACGTAGAAACCGAGAGATCAACGTCTTTAAATAGTTTCCAAATTCTCGCTTTAGCATCCTCATTCTTCTACATCCAACATAAATAATTTATATTATATAATTTTAAATATATATAGATCAGATAGAAGAGAGAAAGCAGCAGCTAGCATACCAGTTTTGTTGAAGAATGGCGGAACCTATTTCTTCTATCAGGTTATTCTGAAAATTGTATTCTTTTTCCACAAGGTGACCAGCAGCGTGTCCGACGCAAGCCAGCATTACTGGCACAACTGATGATGCCGCCACCACCGACTCACACGTCAGCCACCTCGACGGTGCGTGAACACCACATGCCACCTTACCAACACTGACATCTTCAACTCTTTTACCTACTGCCCCTGCTTCTCAGTGCCATCATTACCGCAACCTGCTGGGCTGCCATCGCCTGCCTCAGGTTTCGTGCCTACCACCTCAGTTTCTATGCCCTCCTCGAGATCCGTGCTTTTACCCATTACCGGTCCCTCCTCTCGGTACTCGATGACTACTCACCTTTGCACTGGTTCTCTTTGGTACACAGATTTCTCTAAATTTGATATTTCTGGTTTACTGAGTGCTTTATTTTCTAAGACTGAGCTTCAGAGTCATCGCTCGGTTGTCAAGGATCCTGAATGGGTTGCTGCTATAGACTCAGAGATGGATACTTTGCTCACCAAACAGACATGAGAGCTGGTTCCTCGTTCTTGCCATGCAAATGTTGTTGGTTTAAAATGGGTTTACCAGCTGAAGTATAAAATCGATGGCTCCCTTGATCGTCACAAAGCAAGGTTAGTTGGTCAGGGTTTTTTGCAACTGTCTGGTCTTGATTATGATCATTCTTTTAGTCCAGTGATGAAGGCCTCTACTGTTCGTATTGTTTTATCTATTGCTGTTCATTGCAATTGGGCAATGTGGCAGCTTAATGTGAAAAATGCCTTTTTAAATGGCATTCTGAAGTCTCTGGTCTACATGGAGCAACCTGCTGGTTAGAAAGACCATATGCATCCTGACTATGTTTGACGTCTACGCAAGGCCATTTATGGTTTGAAGCAAGCTCCGTGCTCTTGGTTTCAGCGTTTCATTTTTTTATTGGCCTGGGTTTTGCATGCAGTTCTTCATATACCTCCTTATTTATTTTCTCACAAGGTGCCTCTTTACTCTATTTATTGATTTATGTTGATGACATTATTCTTACTGGGAATGATGGTCATCTTATTCAGAAGTTTATTGATCGAGTTAATCAGAAGTTAAAGATTAATGATCTTGGCACTCTGCAGTATTTTTTGGGATCAGAGGTTGTTCGTACTTCCGACGGCTTATTTCTTGGTAAAGCCAGATATGGCAGGGACATTTTACTGCGAGCTAGCATACAGGACTCTGCACCATTGCTATTCCTTTTGTGGCCTTCTCGCAACTTTCTAGCTCTTCAGGTAAGTCTTTCAGAAACCCCACACTTTATCGTTCTTTGGTTGGAGCACTACAATATTTTTGATCACACATCCTGACTTGTCCTATGCTGGGAATACGGTCAGTCAGTATATACCGACTCCTACTGATGACCATTACCAAGCTGTCACATGAATTTTGCGCTATGTTTGTGGTACACTCCACGATGGTCTTCAGTTTCATGCAGACTCCTCTGTTTTACCAGTTTTGGGATACTCTGATGCTGATTTGGCTTGTTGAATAGAGACTCGTAGGTCTATGTATGGTTATGCCATTTTCCTTGGTGGTAACCTGGTTTCCTAGAGTACTAAGAAGCAGCCTACAGTTTCTCATTACAGTTCAGAATCAGAGTATCGTGCTATGGAAAACACTGCTTCAGAGTTTGCTTGGTTAATGAATCTTCTTCGGGACTTACGTGTGATGTCGCACGCCCCACCCATTTTGCTGTGTGATAATAATAGTGCTCTATTCCTGGCTCAGAATCCTGTTTCCCATAAGAGAGCTAAGCACATTGATATTGACTATCATTTTGTGAGTGAGATTTTGTCTACTGGCAAGCTCAAGGTTTCTTATATTTCTACAGACTTGCAGCTTGATGACATCTTTACAAATGATCTACCCCATCCTCAGTTTGAGTTTCTCTATTCCAAGATTTACGCTACGATCAGTCCTACGCTTTGCTTGAGGGGGGGGGGGGGGGGTAATGTAGTTGTGAATCAATTAGAATCAGGATAAGAAAGGAATACCCTTTCTGATTGGTTTTGTATATATCATGTTCCATATTTGTTTAGGTCTTGTTTAACCTTTGTACTCACTATATATATGAATACACAAAACCACAATTATTGTGGGTTTAACATTCTATCAACTAGTCTACTAGATTCACAATATCTTTTCTGCATATTCTATCAATCCACCTGATGCTTACATAGTAATACATGTTCTTGCATATAGATTATGACAATATTTTTGGATTGCTATAATAAATGTATTGATCATCCACAATGATAGGTCATTAAATCCCATTTTCTCATTAGAGTGCACTACTTAATAAGGACGAACTAGTGTTGGCTGGATTTTAATAAAGAATCATGATGCAGTTGGAAATTAACGTAGGATCTACAGGGGCAAATCAAAGAAGCAAATAAGGCTTGCAAGCGTCAAAACCTGAGAACAAGTTCCGGCCTCACTAGTGCAAGAGTTACTCATTTATAATGGTGATACTTGCAATTCACTAGTGGAGGAGGCTTCATCAAAGTGAGCAATAGACAGCGGTTCCACCAGACTTTTGTAAAATCACCTTCCTTAAATAGTTCAAAGCTCGGAAGCTTGTTCAGATGGACCTACTAAATTTTTAAAGGTGGTCGTTGAACGTTCAAAGGTGGTTTATTTATAACCACATTTGAATGATGGAGATGGAAAGAGGTTATGTAGGTGTGACTTTGAATGCTCCATTTACAAATGATAGCATGTTGTTTAGGGGAAAGGAAGATGAGAAACTTGAAACATGCCGGGTATGTGGTGAATCTTGGTACAAGTTAAAGCGTGGTGAAATTGGAATGTGTGCGGAGGTGGGAACCGTTTCCAAGAAGAAGACACCCGCCAAGGTCTTGTGGTATCTTCCGATAATTCCACGGTTGCAAAAGCTTTTTTGCTTCCAAAGAAGATGAAAAATTACTATGATGACATGCATAACAAGATCCTCCAGTGGATGATGTCATAGGGCATACATCCGATGGTAAGCAATACCAAGTTGGGGTCGTCCACGAAGAAGAGAGATTTTCTTAAGCTTTTAAACATATAAGGTTGATATTTTCCTAGATATATATATATATATATATATATATATATATATATATAAGCAAGTAAATGGGGGCGGGGGTTTGGTTGGTTTGTTTTCTTAAGCTATGAATTTAAAGACAAGATAACTAGCAAAGTTAAGTAACTATGCTAATCATGCAACAACTAAAAAAAAGATAAAAACCGCAAAAGACAAAGCCTAGGGGGTAATTAATATCCCCTTCCAAACATAATGTAGATCATTGAACTATTCACTCATTCTATCACATTCGTTACCTATGAGTAATGCAATCACTTCCCATTCAAAGATCAACATTCATTTTTTCTTAATAGTAATTCACAAAGGCGATTCGACGACCATTTCCAAACCTCATTGACAATGACTCTAGGCGATCAACGGCCATACAGATATTTCATCAATGGTATTAGACTAAATTATTTTTTAGTCCCCTACAAAGTATCTTATACCATGTTTTGGTACTCGTTTGCAAATCAACATTAGGTTATACCCCACAAATTCTGAACGATTTGTTTGGTCCCCAAAGGTTGTTTTCAGGTAAGAATAAATGGTTTTTCGGTATAGCCAGGGGTATAATGATAATTTTACTAATTAAAAAACATTTTCAATTAAAATTTACTAATTTTAAAATTTTCTTTTCCTTTAGTTTTTCACTGGCGATGTCGCCGCCTTCAATTTCCACCGGTGGGCCACATTACCAGCTTCCATATATACATCCTGGTAGTGGTTGGTATCATGGTTAAAAGTCCTCCTTTTCTTCTTAAACCCACCCCCATTTCCTTCTTCCTCGTCTTCATCCTCAGCCATTAAACCCTAGACTAGTCGAAGAAGGGCAGAGATGGCGAACATCGACATTGAGGGCCTTCTCAAGGCCCTGCCCAGCAATGACCGCCTCCCTAAGACCAAGATCGTCTGCACCATCAGACCCGCCTCCTAGTTGGTGCCCATGCTGGAGAAGTTTCTCCGAGCTGGCATAAACGAAGCAAAGCTGTTCGACGGCGGAGAAGATGAGCAAAGATGATGAAGTGGAAGACTGGATGTAACCCCGAATCTGGTTCAAACGGCAGCAGCGGAGACAGCTTCAGATCCGGTTCCAATGACAGTGATGGAAAAGACGAGCGCAACCGCAGCGAATAAGACGACCAAAAAGAAGACGAATCTCTTCTTTTTATTTTTTATTTTTTTTAACTCAGGGGTATAATGGTCATTTTACATATTTGGACCAATTTTAACGTTGACGTTTCCTAAAAACCACCTTTGGGGACCAAATAAATCGTTCTAAATTTGTTTGGTACTGTCTGAGGGTTGATATGCAAACGGGGACCAAAACATGGTATAAGATACTTTGTAGGGGACTAAAAAAATAATTTAGTCATGGTATTATACACCAACAACCATAGATTTGATAACAACAAGTCTTCTACCAAAGACATAGCCATTTAATCAAACATAGCATTCATTAGACGAAACCTAAAACAAACCACATTCAAGATTCAACCTTCCATTATATCTATAGGATAAATATGAGAACAATCCACATTAACATACTTATCTAGCAAGAATCACAACACATTATGCACAAGAAGTTATAATTCCATGGCCTTGGATTTTCATGCCAAAGAGTTAAGAAATCATCCACTTTACTAACACCCTAACACTTCAATTATACAAACACTTCATATACTCAAACAACCCATAACATAAATGAAGTAAAACATCACATTAAAACACAGTAATGTTAAATAACAAATGCTTCAAGAAAGAGTGAAATAGAGGTTCTTACTACATAGATATGGAAGCTTCAATCAATTGCTGTCAAGTACAAACTAACCTAGATAATGAAAATGCATGATTAATCCTACAAAAAATAAGAAAAGAAAGAAGAAAAACTAGGGTTTAAAGCCCCAAAGCCGGGAAGAAAAAAAAGAGATGAAGAGAGAGAGAGAGAGGATAAGGTTTGATATTTATAGTTGAAAAAAAGTAGAAAAGAGTTCTGGCCACACTTCCATCGCGACTTGCGACCAATCATTTGTGAGTTGCGACCGAGCCAAATTTCAGCATCTTGATTTCTTTCTTCTTTTTGTTTCAAGTCCACCTCTTTAGTTCCACCTCTTCAGTTCACTTATCTTCAATTCTTCAAATCTTCAAAAGCTCAAATGCAAGTCTTAAAATCTTAAAATCTTCAAAGGTATTCTTCAAATTCTTCAAAGTCTTCAAACAAACTCCCTTGTCACACAAAATCCTCTAGAAAAGTAATAAAAGTGTAAAATTTTCTTTTAACTCTCCTTAGATAATTTGAAGGGAAAATGCCATATCTAGAGCACAAAAGTGTACAAAAGTGAATCCTAAATGTCCCAAAATAACCATATAAAATGGGCACATCAAACCGTCCCACACTTAAACCTTACTCGCCCTCGAGTAAGAAAAGATTCAAGTACAAAAAGGAATTCATATGTACACATCCTAAACTAATATTCCTCCATTCAAAGCCTCACATAAACTCTCAATATCACAAATCCCAAAATCAAAGCTCAAATGTGAATTTTTCACACACACAACCTCAATTCCTAAATGTAATTAAACCTACAACTTATCAATTAACTACCTATAAAAATGTTTCAAAGTCCCAAATTGATAATCCCAAAGTCCAATGGCACAAAATGAAGTTAAAACCATATGAGAGGTTCAAGCACATACTTCACTTCATACCAACATATCAACCAAAATCCAATGACACAAAATGAAGTCAAAACCATATAGGAGGTTCAAACACATACTTTACTCTACCAATATATCAACCCAAAAACGAAGTATACAAAGAATCAAGAATTGCATAACCATACTTCGTTTTTCAACCCGCTAAGTTACCCAATCCCAAGATGTCCTATGATGTTAGGCTACCTGATCCATCCATATGTTAACTGCAACTTTATGACTCCAACGCCGACAAATGAGTAAAAAGTAACAAAAATTTTCCTTTCTTCTATTTTCTCTCATTTTTCCTAGGAGCCCCTTCGGGTTTTCATCCTAGCCACACATCATATTTCTTTTGGCTCACATCTCGCCCACATTTAGCCTCTCCTTTTTTCCTAGGCCACCCTTTTGGGTTTTCGACCTATCCTGACCCCCAATGTTGCCTAAGTTACCCTCTTGGGTTTTCAACTTAGCGGGTTTTCTTTTAAATTTTTAAAATTTTTCATTTTCTATTTTTTTTTAAAATTTTAAATGTTTTCTTACTTTTTCTCATTTTTTCCAATCAAAGTAGCAAAAAGCATTCTAAATCAAGTTTGCATGCCTGTGAGTCCTCTAACCCCTCCTCGCACTTAAAACATTGCATTGCCTTCAATGTAAACATGTAAGGTAGGGACAATAAAACTCAAGGTAAGAGGTATTGTGACTCCCATTTCTATGCATAGGCGTCGGTGATACGGTGCAATCCCATGTATTTGTGTAGAATCAGTTTCAAAATTGGTTTCGGAGCCGAAGAGGGGAGCAAAAGTGCCATAGAAGAACTCACTTCTCGAGAAAAATGTTATCTCCTTGGCGCCGTTTGATCAAGACTAACACCACAGAGAATAGCATCAAACTCAGAAGTATATAAGGATTTGTAATACTAGGTTTAGCATCAAAATTTAATAACCATAGTATTCTCAAAGAACAACCAATCCATCATGCAATCACCACTGTGAAGTTATCCAATAAAAATATCTAACATATATCAAAAACCATGCAAGCATCATTATAGAATATAGCAATCAAAATCACAATGATACAGTCGGCACACTACAATCAACAAAGTTACTATAAAGATGCAAGAATATTCATATGTCTATGTATGTAAGATGGTAGAGGAATGAGTGGAAGTGTGTTGGTTCTTGGGAGTATTTGGTGGAGAAGAAGGAAGGATTATGCAGTGTTTATGCACAGTTTAATAGCCGATCTCTTTATCGTGACTCACGACAGTCCTTTTCATGACTTGTGATTTCTTGTCACGACTCGCGACAAAGCCATTGCGACTCGCTAAATCTTGGGTATGCGAGCTCACTTCTTTCAGAAATTAGTCTGATTCCATCGCGACTCGTGATGCCCATGTTGCATCTCACGACAAGCTGGTGCTGGGAGTTCATTTTTACCCCTTTGTTCATCGTAACTTGCAACATATCCCACGCGACTCGCGACAAATAGGGTTTCCCAGCACATAGAAAAAATTTCTTACCAACTTTCCATGTTTTCTTCCCTTTCTCATTGATCTCATTCCTTCATCCCCTCCAATGCAATGCACTTCACTTTGCTACAAAATCACAGAAAAACACACCATAAAAAGAACAAGAAAAAAAATTAAAAAATAATCAACAAAAACCAAAATAAAAGCCAAATTTATTACATCGTCAGCACGTCATAGCACTGTATGTCTAAAGTCATGGCACGACCCTAATGTTATCCACATGGTCAAGGATTGAACCCCTTCACCATGAGCATCCAAAAGTAGAGAGGTGGGGGTACAAAACTTTCAAGAGGAAAGTTTTCTAGAGGTGGAGTTAGTTTTAAAGTAGGGTGGTTAGGAGGCTTGGGATAGTCTTTTGGCTCCTCTCTTATCTCTTTTAAAACTTTCAAAAATGGTGGAGTTGGTTCACTAGGTGGGGGTAGGGGTGATGATGTAAATAATAATGAATGTATCACAATCACCTCTTCCTCCACTTTGTTTTCTTCCACAACCGACTCCTCATCCCCTTTGAACTCAAACTCAAACTCATTCATCATGGTGACCTCACTCACCAAAACTTCATGTTCGAATTAGGATGGTGTATTTTCAGAATCATGAGCTTCCATTCGGGCCACCGCTTCCAATATATTCCTCACAAGCCCTTCAATAATCTCAACACTAGCAAAGATCTGTGTGTCCGGTTCCTCACTAGTCTTGGCCAGGTTGTTCAAGTTTGCTATTGCATTCATGAGTTTCTCACGTGTCAACCTTGAACTTTCTTGGTGGTCTAGGTTTTGGGGCATGGTATAAGATGGTGAGTCCAATTATTTTGCCCGTGTTGTTTGTTTTTCGACTCATTCTCATACCACCAATCCAGATAACCACTCCACTCCAATTGTAAGAATTGTGGTATAGATATCATTCTTGGGCTTCTTTCCCTTGAAAACCAACATCTCATTCCTCTTGGAAGCACTCTTCATAATACCCTTGGTTTTGGAAATAGGGTTCTCCCCCCCTCCCTTCCCCCTCATAGTGCTCCTCTCTCAACATATAGCAAGACTTGGTAGGATGGTTGGAATGACACATCCTACAAAACCTTACTTGTTGAGTCTCTCTTCTCATCATGAGTTCCATCAAGGTGAAACGATCCATTTTTTTTAAAGTCTAGAATCATATTGCATGTATTCTCAATAAAAATTTACCAAGAACACAAGAAATACCTACTCAAACAAAAACAACCACCAAGAAGTGGAAAATAAAAAAAACTAGCTAACATGCAACCAAATATGCCCAAACACTTAAAAATAAATGCCTCTTCCCCGGCATTGGTGCCAAAATTTGGGAGGTCATCGTCGTACCTCTCAAAGTTAAATTTATAATCCCTAAATACTTCATATCTCCAACTAAGTAGGAATTTGGAGGAGAGTAGGGAGAATCGGGCAATTATCGCAAATGAAGAAATCAAATGTAGAGCAGAATCGTAGCATTAATTTGGAGCTGATTGGACTGATATTCTTGGAAATATTCTTGAAGATATTTGGAGATAATTTGGAGATTGAATTTTATCTCTTCAAAATTAGAATTTAATTTTGGCAAGAATTCTATTTTATTTGGAAGAGTCCAATATGGACATGATTTTGTAATGGCAGCATATATAGTATACGCATGAAGACAGAGGGGGCATTTTTTTCTCCTTTGGTTTTTGGACGGAAAAGAGTTAAAATTTTTTCTCCTTTGTTTTTTTTCTTCTCTCTGTTTTGTCACTTTCCCAGACGAGGATACAGTACTGGGCGCAAGCTTATATCTTGTTTGCCTTGCTTGTTTCCTATTCATTTTAATCATGTTCATATATTATTATATATATTTGTTTAGTTTAGTTATCATGAGTAGCTAATTCATATATCGGCAGAGAATAACAAATGTTAGTTTATAAATTGTGAGGCCTAATTGCATTATAATTGATTCTTGCATGTTCTTGATTGTCCTTGGTTGAATTTATTTCTAATATGTTTAGGCTTGACCAACTTAAATATTTTTAGAATACTGCTATCTAATTTCCGCCAATACGTAATTGTTGGATGGGATTAGTAAGTAGCACAGTCTTGTGAAAAACAGCTAACTAGCTAAGACTGTAATAGCAAGATAGGGGATAATTGAGTGTGCATTACTATTTTCTTTTACTTTGGTAATTGCTATATTGGGTTCTTTTAATACTTAATGCTATCAAAATGTGTTCTGGTTTAGCGAATACTTTCTGGGAACATTTTGGTAAGAGAAACAGTTAATTAATCGTAATTAGTTAACTGTCGATAAAGTAAGAAAGAATTGGGGGGTTAAGCGTACCTACTTCCTTATAACCGGTAGATGTGTAGGAATTGATTCATTATTGCGCCTATGATCGATATTAACTAGCATGAGTTATTCTTAGCCGATATCATTCATTCATATATTTATTTCTCATATTTTTAGAGTCGTCAATTGCATTTTTAGAGTTAGTTAAATCACTATATTTAAGGCGTGGTGGCATCACCAAAAAGGTTTTTGAAAGTAGTAGAAAATAAGAATTATTGATTACTGCTTTTGCTCCCTGTGTGATCGACCCTGCTTATCATTGTACTAATTAGTATTAATCTGAATTTGTAGGCTATTTGGCGAGTAAAACGACGCTCACCAGTAGCAAAAAACATTCTAAATCAAGTTTGCATGCCTGTGAGTCCTCTAACCCCTCCTTGCACTTAAAACATTGCATTGCCTTTAATGTAAACATGTAAGGTAGGGACAATAAAACTCAAGGTAAGAGGTATTGTGACTCCCATTTCTCTGCATAGTCATCGGTGATACGGCGCAATCCCATGTATTTGTGTAGAATCAGTTTCGAAATTGGTTTCGGAGCCGGAGAGGGGAGCAAAAGTGCTATAGAAGAACTCACTCCTCGAGCAAAATGTTATCTCCTTGGCGCCGTTTGATCAAGACTAACACCACAGAGAATAGCATCAAACTCAGAAGTATATAAGGATTTGTAATACTAGGTTTAGCATCAAAATTTAATAACCATAGTATTCTCAAAGAACAACCAATCCATCATGCAATCACCACTGTGAAGTTATCCAATAAAAATATCTAACATATATAAAAAACCATGCAAGCATCATTATAGAATATAGCAATCAAAATCACAATGATACAGTCGGCACACTACAATCAACAAAGTTACTATAAAGATGCAAGAATATTCATATGTCTATGTATGTAAGATGGTAGAGGAATGAGTGGAAGTGTGTTGGTTCTTGGGAGTATTTAGTGGAGAAGAAGGAAGGATTATGCAGTGTTTATGCACAGTTTAATAGCCGATCTCTTCATCGTGACTCACGACAGTCCTTTTCACGACTTGTGATTTCTTGTCACGACACGCGACAAAGCCATTGCGACTCGCTAAATCTTGGGTATGCGAGCTCACTTCTTTCAGAAATTAGTCTGATTCCATCGCGACTCATGATGCCCATGTTGCATCTCACGACAAGCTGGTGCTGGGAGTTCATTTTTGCCCCTTTGTTCATCGTAACTCGCAACATATCCCACGCGACTCGCGACAAATAGGGTTTCCCAGCACATAGAAAAAAATTCTTACCAACTTTCCATGTTTTCTTCCCTTTCTCATTGATCTCATTCCTTCATCCCCTCCAATGCAATGCACTTCACTTTGCTACAAAATCACAGAAAAACACACCGTAAAAAGAACAAGAAAAAAAATTAAAAAATAATCAACAAAAACCAAAAGCCAAATTTATTACATCGTCAGCACGTCATAGCTCTGTATGTCTAAAGTCATGGCACGACCCTAATGTTATCCACATGGTCAAGGATTGAACCCCTTCACCATGAGCATCCAAAAGTAGAGAGGTGGGGGTACAAAACTTTCAAGAGGAAAGTTTTCTAGAGGTGGAGTTAGTTTTAAAGTAGGGTGGTTAGGAGGCTTGGGATAGTCTTTTGGCTCCTCTCTTATCTCTTTTAAAACTTTCAAAAATGGTGGAGTTGGTTCACTAGGTGGGGGTAGGGGTGATGATGTAAATAATAATGAATGTATCACAATCACCTCTTCCTCCACTTTGTTATCTTCCACAACCGACTCCTCATCCCCTTCGAACTCAAACTCAAACTCATTCATCATGGTGACCTCACTCACCAAAACTTCGAGTTCGAATTAGGATGGTGTATTTTCAGAATCATGAGCTTCCATTCGGGCCATCGCTTCCAATATATTCCTCACAAGCCCTTCAATAATCTCAACACTAGCAAAGATCTGTGTGTCCAGTTCCTCACTAGTCTTGGCCAGGTTGTTCAAGTTTGCTATTACATTCATGACTTTCTCACGTGTCAACCTTGAACTTTCTTGGTGGTCTAGGTTTTGGGGCATGGTATAAGATGGTGAAGGCCAATTATTTTGCTCGAGGTGTTTGTTTTTCGACTCATTCTCATACCACCAATCCAGATAACCACTCCACTCCAATTGTAAGAATTGTGGTATAGATATCATTCTTGGGCTTCTTTCCCTTGAAAACCAACATCTCATTCCTCTTGGAAGCACTCTTCATAATACCCTTGGTTTTGGAAATAGGGTTCTCCCCCCCTCCCTTCCCCCTCATAGTGCTCCTCTCTCAACATATAGCAAGACTTGGTAGGATGGTTGGAATGACACATCCTACAAAACCTTACTTGTTGAGTCTCTCTTCTCATCATGAGTTCCATCAAGGTGAAACGATCCATTTTTTTTAAAGTCTAGAATCATATTGCATGTATTCTCAATAAAAATTTACCAAGAACACAAGAAATACCTACTCAAACAAAAACAACCACCAAGAAGTGGAAAATAAAAAAAACTAGCTAACATGCAACCAAATATGCCCAAACACTTAAAAATAAATGCCTCTTCCCCGGCATTGGTGCCAAAATTTGGGAGGTCATCGTCGTACCTCTCAAAGTTAAATTTATAATCCCTAAATACTTCATATCTCCAACTAAGTAGGAATTTGGAGGAGAGTAGGGAGAATCGGGCAATTATCGCAAATGAAGAAATCAAATGTAGAGCAGAATCGTAGCATTAATTTGGAGCTGATTGGACTGATATTCTTGGAAATATTCTTGAAGATATTTGGAGATAATTTGGAGATTGAATTTTATCTCTTCAAAATTAGAATTTAATTTTGGCAAGAATTCTATTTTATTTGGAAGAGTCCAATATGGACATGATTTTGTAATGGCAGCATATATAGTATACGCATGAAGACAGAGGGGGCATTTTTTTCTCCTTTGGTTTTTGGACGGAAAAGAGTTAAAATTTTTTCTCCTTTGTTTTTTTTCTTCTCTCTGTTTTGTCACTTTCCCAGACGAGGATACAGTACTGGGCGCAAGCTTATATCTTGTTTGCCTTGCTTGTTTCCTATTCATTTTAATCATGTTCATATATTATTATATATATTTGTTTAGTTTAGTTATCATGAGTAGCTAATTCATATATCGGCAGAGAATAACAAATGTTAGTTTATAAATTGTGAGGCCTAATTGCATTATAATTGATTCTTGCATGTTCTTGATTGTCCTTGGTTGAATTTATTTCTAATATGTTTAGGCTTGACCAACTTAAATATTTTTAGAATACTGCTATCTAATTTCCGCCAATACGTAATTGTTGGATGGGATTAGTAAGTAGCACAGTCTTGTGAAAAACAGCTAACTAGCTAAGACTGTAATAGCAAGATAGGGGATAATTGAGTGTGCATTACTATTTTCTTTTACTTTGGTAATTGCTATATTGGGTTCTTTTAATACTTAATGCTATCAAAATGTGTTCTGGTTTAGCGAATACTTTCTGGGAACATTTTGGTAAGAGAAACAGTTAATTAATCGTAATTAGTTAACTGTCGATAAAGTAAGAAAGAATTGGGGGGTTAAGCGTACCTACTTCCTTATAACCGGTAGATGTGTAGGAATTGATTCATTATTGCGCCTATGATCGATATTAACTAGCATGAGTTATTCTTAGCCGATATCATTCATTCATATATTTATTTCTCATATTTTTAGAGTCGTCAATTGCATTTTTAGAGTTAGTTAAATCACTATATTTAAGGCGTGGTGGCATCACCAAAAAGGTTTTTGAAAGTAGTAGAAAATAAGAATTATTGATTACTGCTTTTGCTCCCTGTGTGATCGACCCTGCTTATCATTGTACTAATTAGTATTAATCTGAATTTGTAGGCTATTTGGCGAGTAAAACGACGCTCACCAGTAGCAAAAAACATTCTAAATCAAGTTTGCATGCCTGTGAGTCCTCTAACCCCTCCTTGCACTTAAAACATTGCATTGCCTTTAATGTAAACATGTAAGGTAGGGACAATAAAACTCAAGGTAAGAGGTATTGTGACTCCCATTTCTCTGCATAGTCATCGGTGATACGGCGCAATCCCATGTATTTGTGTAGAATCAGTTTCGAAATTGGTTTCGGAGCCGGAGAGGGGAGCAAAAGTGCTATAGAAGAACTCACTCCTCGAGCAAAATGTTATCTCCTTGGCGCCGTTTGATCAAGACTAACACCACAGAGAATAGCATCAAACTCAGAAGTATATAAGGATTTGTAATACTAGGTTTAGCATCAAAATTTAATAACCATAGTATTCTCAAAGAACAACCAATCCATCATGCAATCACCACTGTGAAGTTATCCAATAAAAATATCTAACATATATAAAAAACCATGCAAGCATCATTATAGAATATAGCAATCAAAATCACAATGATACAGTCGGCACACTACAATCAACAAAGTTACTATAAAGATGCAAGAATATTCATATGTCTATGTATGTAAGATGGTAGAGGAATGAGTGGAAGTGTGTTGGTTCTTGGGAGTATTTAGTGGAGAAGAAGGAAGGATTATGCAGTGTTTATGCACAGTTTAATAGCCGATCTCTTCATCGTGACTCACGACAGTCCTTTTCACGACTTGTGATTTCTTGTCACGACACGCGACAAAGCCATTGCGACTCGCTAAATCTTGGGTATGCGAGCTCACTTCTTTCAGAAATTAGTCTGATTCCATCGCGACTCATGATGCCCATGTTGCATCTCACGACAAGCTGGTGCTGGGAGTTCATTTTTGCCCCTTTGTTCATCGTAACTCGCAACATATCCCACGCGACTCGCGACAAATAGGGTTTCCCAGCACATAGAAAAAAATTCTTACCAACTTTCCATGTTTTCTTCCCTTTCTCATTGATCTCATTCCTTCATCCCCTCCAATGCAATGCACTTCACTTTGCTACAAAATCACAGAAAAACACACCGTAAAAAGAACAAGAAAAAAAATTAAAAAATAATCAACAAAAACCAAAAGCCAAATTTATTACATCGTCAGCACGTCATAGCTCTGTATGTCTAAAGTCATGGCACGACCCTAATGTTATCCACATGGTCAAGGATTGAACCCCTTCACCATGAGCATCCAAAAGTAGAGAGGTGGGGGTACAAAACTTTCAAGAGGAAAGTTTTCTAGAGGTGGAGTTAGTTTTAAAGTAGGGTGGTTAGGAGGCTTGGGATAGTCTTTTGGCTCCTCTCTTATCTCTTTTAAAACTTTCAAAAATGGTGGAGTTGGTTCACTAGGTGGGGGTAGGGGTGATGATGTAAATAATAATGAATGTATCACAATCACCTCTTCCTCCACTTTGTTATCTTCCACAACCGACTCCTCATCCCCTTCGAACTCAAACTCAAACTCATTCATCATGGTGACCTCACTCACCAAAACTTCGAGTTCGAATTAGGATGGTGTATTTTCAGAATCATGAGCTTCCATTCGGGCCATCGCTTCCAATATATTCCTCACAAGCCCTTCAATAATCTCAACACTAGCAAAGATCTGTGTGTCCAGTTCCTCACTAGTCTTGGCCAGGTTGTTCAAGTTTGCTATTACATTCATGACTTTCTCACGTGTCAACCTTGAACTTTCTTGGTGGTCTAGGTTTTGGGGCATGGTATAAGATGGTGAAGGCCAATTATTTTGCTCGAGGTGTTTGTTTTTCGACTCATTCTCATACCACCAATCCAGATAACCACTCTACTCCAATTGCAAGAATTGTGGTATAGATACCATTCTTGGGCTTCTTTCCCTTGAAAACCAACATCTCCTTCCTCTTGGAAGCACTCTTCATAATACCCATGGTTTTGGAAACAGGGTTCTCCCCCCTCCCTTCCCCCTCATAGTGCTCCTCTCTCAACATATAGCAAGACTTGGCAGGATGGTCGGAATGACACATCCTACAAAACCTTACTTGTTGAGTCTCTCTTCTCATCATGAGTTCCATCAAGGTGAAACGATCCATTTTTTTAAAATTCTAGAATCATATTGCATGTATTCTCAATAAAAATTTACCAAGAACACAAGAAATACCTACTCGAACAAAAACAACCACCAAGAAGTGGAAAATAAAAAAAACTAGCTGACATGCAACCAAATATGCCCAAACACTTAAAAATAAATGCCTCTTCCCCGGCATTGGCGCCAAAATTTGGGAGGTCATCGTCGTACCTCTCAAAGTTAAATTTATAATACCTAAATACTTCATATCTCCAACTAAGTAGATGATGGAAAGTTGGAGTCGTCCACGAAGAATAGATATTTTCTTAAGCATTTAAACATATAAGGTTGATATTTGGATAGACGTAGATATATATAGATATATAAATACAAGTGAATGGAGGGGGGGGTTGGTTGGCTGGTTTTCTTAAGTTATGAATTTAAAGACACGATAACTAGCAATGTTAAGTAACTATGCTAATCATGCAACAACTAAGAAAAAGAGAAAAGCTATAAAAGACAAAGCCTTGGGGGTAATTAATATCCCCTTCAAAACCTAATGTAGATCATTGAACCATTCACTCATTCTACCACATTCGTTACCTATAGGTAATGCTATCACTTCCCATTTGAAGATCAACATTCGTTTCTTCTTAATAGTAATTCACAAAGGCGATTCGATGACCATTTGCAAACCTCATTGATAATCACTCTAGGCGATCAATGGCCATAAAGATATTTCATCAATGGTATTATACATGAAGAACAATACATTTGATAACAACAAGTCTTCTACCAAAGACATAGCCATTAAACCAAACATAGCATTCATTAGGCTAAACCTAGAACAAGCCACATTCAAGATTCAACCTTCCATTGCATCTATAGGATAAATATGAGAATAATCCACATTAACACACTTATCTAGCAAGAATCACAACACATTAGGCACAAGAAATTCTAATTCCATGTTCTTGGATTTTCATGCCAAAGAGTTAAGAAATCGGCCACTTTCCTAACACCCTAACACTCCAATCATACAAATACTTCATATACTCAAACAACCCATAGCATAAATGAAGTGAACCATCACATTAAAACACATTAATGATAAATAACACATTCTTCATGAAAGAGTGAAATAGAGGTTCTTACTACATAGATATGGAAGCTTCAATCAATTGCTCTCAAGTACAAACTAACCTAGATAATGAAAATGCATGATTAATCTTACAAAAACTAGGGTTTTATGCCCAAAGTCAGGAAGAAGAGGAAGAGAGGAAGAGAGAGAGAGAGAGAGGATAAGGTTTGATATTTATAGTACAAAAAAAGTAGAAAAGAGTTTTGGCGACACGTGCATCGCGATTCACAACCAATGATTTGTGTGTCGCGACCAAGCCAAATTTCAGCATATTGATTTCTTTCTTCTTTTTGTTTCAAGTCCATCTCTTCAGTTCATTTGTCTTCAATTCTTCAAATCTTCAAAAACTCAAATGAAAGTCTTAAAATCTTATAATCTTCAAAGGTATTCTTCAAAGTCTTCAAACAAACTGCCTTGTCACACAAAATCCTCTAGAAAAGTAATAAAAGCGTAAAAGTCACTTTTAAGTCTCCTTAGATAATTTGAAGGGAAAATTCCACATCTAGAGCACAAAAGTGTACAAAAGTGAATCCTAAAAGTCCTAAAGTAACCATATAAAATGGGCACAATACTTCGCTCCATGAGATCAAGATACTCAACATAATAAGCTTTAAAATCAGTTATAGGGTCAAACTCCTCGATCAAGTTGTATACTCATAAGATTGACAGTTTCTTGATAGCTCTTATTAGCTTCCTCTAAATTACGGATCTCGTCATGTAGTTAGTGAATATGCAATCAAACAATCTCGGATAAATTAACTCTATGAATGCCAATATTCATAGTCAGATCACCTGACCAGTAAAGCCACGATGGCCAAATGATATAGCTTTCAGCTCATCCTTATAATTGGAGCACACTTGCTCTAGTTGATGAATTCTTGAATCAAGATGTGCGCACTCAGTGCAAAAGCAATCATTATCACTATGCAATTGGATTTTAAAATTAACCTGTTCGTCAAATTTGCTTTGCCACTCTATGGAACAACTGGAAAGATTATAACATTTATCTTGCTCCTTTTTCAACAAATCAAGTAAGTCATCAATGCAAGAACACTATGTGTCTATGATACCGGTCTTCTGATAAGCTTCGCGCACTTTACTGGCAGAAAAATTCTTTGCCTCTTCTTGTTGAAGAATCATTTAACCAAATTAAGCTGGTGACAATGGATTCTATCATTTTGCTCTAAATAGAATCGTTTCATTTCACGAATATGCTCTTGAGTCTCGTTAAGAGTCTTCTTCTATGCAAGTTCTAAATCGTTCACAACAAGGAACATATATTTCAGGCAAAGGCCCAATGACATTGCCCATTCTTCAACACGTATAGGAAGCTTAAGCAAACGGACATAGGCACCAACAAATTCAAGATCAGCTAATGTACATACAATTTCTTTACCAAGGGACTTGAGGTTATAACCATCAGGAATAAACTTGCTACATGGACAATCTTTAGAAGAAGATGAATCCACTGAAGGAGTAGAAGCATACCATCCAAGACATAAGGGGATAGAGTTTAAATCTGAATCTCCAATGTTATACAAGTGACTACCAGAAAACAATTGAAGATACTCCAGGGACATAGAACTGGAAGCTTCAATTAGCATACAAGGACACCAAGTATCAGAAGACACAGATCCAAGAGGGTGCCCAAAATGATCATAAGATCCAAACAAGCCACAAAGATTAAAAAATTTATGGTCAATGAAAATATCAAAAGCCTACATACGACAAATATAAAAACAAAGGTATAAAATCATAATAAAAGAAATAAGTCAAAGTGAAAAAAAATACACGGTGAAAAGATACACAACAGTGCCATTAGATATTACAGACAAAAATTAATAGTGCTTCAAATTGTGTCACATCTTTAGAAATTAACTACCTTCATTATGAGAGGGAGGCAAGTTCTGGACATCAAGGGCAGATTCTTCCTGGTTTGTGTCATGGGCTAGATTCTCCACATAAGCATTAGACTATGAATGGGGGAGTCACAGTTGCATTATGAGAAGCAATCAAAATACCTTCAAAACAATCAACCTGACAACTTTGAAGTTCAGGGATGGAAGGAAAAGATGGAAGTCCAGCAAAATGCAAGCAAAACATAAGGATTCCCACCATTAGAAATATTTTTAACAAAACCCTCATTTAACATAGCCTTGCGCGAAGCTATTACATAAGTAGATTTGGCCAAAGAAAGCATATTCTTCCCTTTAAAAGTAGGGTTTAACTCGCACATGTCTTTCATGGCATTGCAATAGCTAACATTGTGAGCAGAGGTGGAAACAAACTCAAAAAGCTTGAATAAGGAGTTCAATTTGCTAAGCTGATCGACCAAAACTGTGGATACTTGGGAGAAGCAGGACCATTCGTATGCATCTCCTTCAGCTCAGAGCGAAGTTTGGTAGCTTCTTCCTCATCGGCCTTTGCACGCTTCTCAATAGTCTTTGCATGCTTCTCAGTGGTTTTAAGGGAATTTTGTAGAGCCTCACACCTCTTCTCCTTTACTTTGTACTTCTCCAAGAGTGAATTATCTTCCTTGGAAAATTTTGAAAGTTGCTCACTGATGAGCTGAAGACTCTCACCAACCTTATACAGAAATGCACATATAAATGAGATAGTCGTTCATTGAAATAAAAAAAAATCAAAGTATATAAAATATTACTTTGAACTCCCAGCCAACTTACCACATCCAAGGTTTCAGGAAAAGAGAGTTTGGAGAGAGTAGCAGGAATAGTCCCCTCCACCAGTAAGTTATCACTTTGCAACATGTTGTAGAATGAGGTTGGCTACCTTGCCTCTTTTCCTAGGAGGTGGCAAGTGAGTTGATGACCCATCGGTCCTTTACCTCTTCTTTTTCTTCTCCATGGAGTCACCAGTGGTGCGATCACTACCCACCTCTCCACCCCAAGTTGTCTTACCCTTAGTAAGTACAATTTGAGAGTTAGTTTTACTGACATCCTCTCGGAGGATATCATTTGCAGTAGCATCATTAGGGTGCACAAGCATCTCAGCCACCTCCTCATCATCATCATCAAGAAGCGACCTGTCAGTTGCACTTCTAGCTAGATCCATGTCTACAAATGAGTGCATAGCAAAAATCCTAAGAACGCACAAAAGCACCAAAGAAATACCAATACTATAATGAAGAAGCAAATTTGGCTTAGTCAAACAACAACCTAAAAACAAACAAAACACCTTTAGCATCAGATTCAACATGGTGGAGCTGGTGTGTGTATTCGCGAAGTGTTACCACAACCTCAGAATAAGCAGAAAAAGTAACTGCTAGACTAGGGAGCTTGGATTTAGGAACATTATAGCTCCTAGATAGAATAACCCCTTCCAACTCTTGAGCTCAACGACATGAATAACAAGGCACAAAGTAAACTCATCCAAGGTGTTTTTTATTTTGTGAAGTTGATAAAAGTTATGAAATAAGTCAATAATGAAAGGAACATTTGCTTTTTCATACACATGGTTGAGTTCCACCATAATAGTGATGCCCTTAGGATGGAACTGGGACAAAGCAAGTTTGATAATAAGAGAAGATCAACAACATATTAAGGAAGGGGAAAGTGAAGAGCAGAGGTAAGATACGCTAAATAACAAGACGTGTAACCAGTTGGAGGAGTGCAAACACACTAGGAGGTTGCAGAAGCCCGAAGCTTAAACAAAGATAGAAAAGGTAAATAATTCCTTAAGTCTTCCAAGTAGTGGCCAGATAGGACATTGTTAATGATGGAGGAACCGGTGGCATGATCGGAATCCTCATCAGAGCTAACACGATCAACCGGGACACCTTTCTTGGGATTATCGGTACGGTTAGAAGAAGACATTGGGATATACAAGAGTCCTAGAATTCCAAGTAAATACCCTAATTAAAGCTACAAAGCAGTAATGTAAATATTTTCCGAAAAAACCCTTAAACAGGAAAGAAGAAGATAGAACAGAGAAGATAATCGGAAGAACACGATTCAACTATAAACGATAAGCTACCAAAAACAGAAGAAGAGATGCTTCGCAGATTTAGCAGATACAACAAAGAAAGGAAAGAAAAAGCTAAACAAACTTACTTTTATAGATGATGAAGAACAATTGATTCCCTGGGGGATTAGGAAGACCGGAGAAGATGAAAGATTGGATGAGGGAGAAGATGAACAAAAAGAAATAAATGTCAGTAAATTTAAACCACAACACAGAGACGTAAAAAAATTGAGAAGTTCAATCTAGTCACAACCATTATGATTATAGTCTTACACAAAAGCGGAATACTTTTTATAGTAATCGAGATGGCGGCAGAATTTGAGTAGACAGTACACTGAATATTGATGGAGTTAAGTCAATCGATTCAAATTCCTTATTTAAGAGAAAGGACAATAACGGAAGTCAGGAAAATTGGAACTGTACAACGAAGTAAGGGGAAAGAACCACGGTTCATTGAAATAGAATCCCAACAATTTAGTATATCACAAAGATGACATCGGTGATGAAGATTCAAAATTCAAAATTCAAAAGCATAGGCAACATCACAAGTATAGCCAAGAAGAAAATGACACTTCGCGGTGGCGATTGAGAAATATTAATGACGAACAGATTGTTCGAGTTTTTGAACTCATACAACAACAGTTTGCATTTATTCCACTGATAATTTCACCACTTCATGTCTCTTAGTCTTCATGGCTACGGGGGCTTATGGTCTATACCTAGCCCATAGGGTTGGGCTTAAGCCCAGCCCAGAATTGAGTTTCAAACTAGTCCTGCATGCAAACCGATAAAAATGGAATCAGGTTTGAAGAGACTAGGCCACAAACCGAGAAAGGTGGAGACCACGATCAGTTTCCTGCCACAACAATAGACACAGACCAGATTTATAGGACCACAACCCACGATCGTGGTCCCTGATAATGCAGAGCCACGATGATACCTTGTTATAAATACAATAAGAAGGACACCAGTCGAGGCAAGTGCAACTATACTGAGAAATCCTAATTCTCAAGAGGAAAAATACTAACTTGAGCATTTGAGTATTTCCCCCGGAATCACTTCCGGGATCTCTTTTGCAGGAGCATTAATGGTGAACGGAGGTCACTTGGACAAATCGAAAATACCACAACAACTTTGATATTGGACCACCCATTCAGTTCACTGATTAGTTCAACAATTGAATTTCCACCTCGCCCGATCCCGAAC
Source organism: Rubia yunnanensis (assembly GCA_037428765.1). NCBI lineage: Eukaryota > Viridiplantae > Streptophyta > Magnoliopsida > Gentianales > Rubiaceae > Rubia > Rubia yunnanensis. The sequence goes on along the minus strand of CM075068.1, from coordinate 17,597,207 downwards.
TTGTTCAATTGCCCGTCTTTATTCTCTGGGAGATTTGGAAAAATAGAAACAAAAGGGTGATAGCAAAGGAGGAAACTAATGTAAAGCAAGTATGAGAGGCGAGAGCTCATTTCATCTTCTATAATAATACTATTTCTTAACAGTTTGATCAACATGATGGGCATTATCCGACACAACAGCAGCAAGAAGTGGCAAGACAAGGCACAGACGCGCCAAGCACAGTAATGTTGAACCTGCCGAGCAATGTCATGGCAGTGTCTGTGGACGGCTCCTTTCATAAGAAGAAATTATTAGGTACATGAGCTTGGAAGATAAAGACTCAGAGGGATGAGGATCATTCTATACATATACCAATAGGTTTAGATTTTTTCTTTGCGGTCTCACCCCTTTATACGGAGGCAGAAGCATACTAGAGAGCATTAGGTTTTCTCTTCGTTGTGTTTATGGGAATCATGTCGATAGTTGACATTTAAAATACGAACTATACACTTTTCCCTCCATCCCATCTCAAACTTCCTACTTCACTTTATATCACTATTTAGTTTTCAACTTTAACCATATATTTGAATAGATATATAAACAATAATATTATCATATGTTATATTATTGGATTCTTCGTAACAAATAGTTTTCCAAAAATAAATTTTTATTTGCCGTTATTACGTGTAGTTAACATATTAATGGTCAAACATGTTTCTTGATAATCGTGAAAAAGATTCCATAAATTTGAGGTGGGACGGAGAGAGTAACAAGTTGGGCCCCTTTTCTGAGTAAATTTTACTCTACTAGACTAACATAACATTGAAGCGTGAAGCTTTCATATCACACGAATTATTGCACGAAACAGAATTTAGAAGCATGAAGTTTTTTTCCTTTTCCACGAGAATCGTTACAGCAATTGTAAAGTCGAGGATTTGTAATTAATTATTTTATTGGCAATTTTGTGTGAATTGTTTTTGAACTGATCTACAGACCATGTTGGAACATGGTGCTGCTGCAGAATTCACGCCAAAGATTTCGATGGAATTCAAGCCGAAATATTGAAGTGTTTTAGAATTTATGGTAACTGTATATTTGGCTATATATTGGGCGTAAGAAGCATATTTGATTTATGGAAAAATCCCTACTTATAAGGAGGAGATTCATTCGAATATATGGGAGAGTTTGAGATAAGGAAAATCCCTTGATTAATGGGATTTGGATGTGCTTCTATAATCAGATTTGGAATAGGAATATTGTGGAGATAATCATGGATATTCAGATCTGATTCGTGGATATAAATATGGGACAAACACGGCTGCAAAACTAACGATCTTATTGAGCAAAGTCTGCATCCAGATTTGCGATCTTACGAAATTGCAAGAGCCTATACACTGTGTTCCAACACTGTCCTGTTGCACTAAGTTCAGAATCAAATACCTTAATTCCTCGGGAGGAGGAGATCCAGCGTCGACGGAGTTCGAGGTCAGAGGGAGTCTGATCAAGGCGGATCGGTAGCTAGGGGAGCTAGCAGAGTCCACATGTCATAGTTAGTTAAAGATAAGTATTTTGTATGCTGTACTCTGTACAATCTTTCTAATTAGTGGATTCATTCTGAACTGGGCCAGGCCCCACAGATGTAGGTGATTTACACCGAACTGCGTAACCAAGTTGTGTGTCTTTTACGTTTTACGTTATTTTTTCACTTGGTTAAACTAGGTATGTTGGAACACACTAGTAAGAACTAGGAAAATTGGTAAAACTAAATTTCAATTGGTATCAGAGCAGAGTCACTTATTGTTCCCTTGGTTGTTTCAAGGAAAGTGAGATCCGGTTTTACCATGATGACAAGAGAAGGAGCTTCAATCTCTCGACCACCACTGTTAGAAGGAAACAACTACAACTATTGGAAGGCTCGTATGAGGGTGTTTATTAATTCCTTGGACGAACTGGCGTGGTTTTATGTTGAGAATGAATGGAATCATCCTACAAAAGATGCTACCAGCTCTAAGGATGTGGAAGGGGAGTCAAGTCAAAAACTCAAAGACAAGTCTAAATGGACTCCAGGTGATCTTAGAGAATCTCTAGCAAATTTAAAGGCACTTAATGCAATATTCACGGCAGTTGATGAAAACCAGTTCAAGCTTATATCTACATGCCACCAAGCGAAGAGAGCATGGGACATCCTACAAACGGTTCATGAAGGAACCAGTCGAGTGAGGGAATCCAAACTACAGATGTTGGCTACCAAGTTTGAAGAACTCAAAATGGAGGAGGACGACACCATTGCCACATTCAATGGAAAGCTTAGAGATATCTCCAACATGGCTTATCAACTTGGAAAAATGTACAAAGAAACCAAGCTGGTGAAAAAGACCTTGCGATCTCTACCTAAAAGGTTTGCAATGAAAGTAGCAGCAATAGAGGAGGCAAGAGATGTATCCACCATGAGCTTAGATGAACTAATGGGGTCGCTGCAAACATATGAGATGACATTCCAGCAACCTATAAAAAGGGTCTCCAAGGATTTGGCGTTTAAAGTTTCTTCAGCCAAAGGAAGTAACGAGTCTGACAGCGATGATGAGTTTGAAAAACTGGCACTTATTACAAAGAATTTTTCAAAGATGCTAAAAAAGGTGGTCAATAAGAAATCTCAGGAGAGGTTTGGCGGAAATAGACAAAAGCAACAAGATTCGAACAACAATCGTGGATTGAGGTTTGAACAAGGAAATATGCAGTTTGGGAGAAATCAGTACAATGAACCAAAACAGGCTGGAAGAATTCAATGCAGAGAATGTGAAGGATTTGGTCATATTCAGGCCGAATGTGCTAACACCCGAAAGAAACAAGGAAGATCATATGTTACCTCTTGGAGTGATGATGAAGAGAATGAAAAAGATGAGGAAGAACTAACCAGTAATTATGTAGCCTTTGGAGCAAAGGTCCATGATACTTCAGAAAGTTAGTGTTCCAACACACTGAACAAAGGGAAAGGTGTAAGTTCCGATATGAATCTGGACGAGGCTCGCAGAGATGAAGATGATCTTTCTGTAAGTGATGAAGAGATATATAGCACATACGAACAAATGTATGCCATGTGGGTTCAAGTAACAGACAAAAACAAAGAACTGATTGAAGAAAAAAGGAAGCTGATTGACAGCGAAAAGGAGTTACGGTCCACGGTTGCAGAACTTGGAAAACAAAATGAAGAACTGAGTCAGAAATTGATAGCAGCAGTCAAGAGGGCTGAGATGTCTGAAGCAACTATCTCAAAATTGAATTTCGGGAAAGCGAAACTTGATGACATTCTGGATATGGGAAAGAACTTTGGTGATAGACACGGAATTGGATACAGGAAAGAACCAGAGGTTGAATTGCTTGAAAAACCAGTAACTCTCAAAGCAAGGATTCGAGAAGTAAAACGGAAGTATGGGAAACTGTTTCAAAGGAAGCCTCTAATCTGCGGATACTGCATGTATCAGGGACATGCTGAACATCAGTGTAAAAAGCTGATCAGAGATCAAATGACAGGAAGACAACTGTGTTCCAACACAGTCGATACTCATACAAGAATCAGGAAGATATGGGTCATTAAAAGGTCCAGTACGTGTATGGTCGCACACACTTCTTTATCAGCATATTCCAGTGACTCATGGTACTTTGACAGTGGTTGCTCTCGCCACATGACTGGCAGTTCAAAATACCTTACAAATCTTACTCCATATGATGGCGGGTATGTAACTTTTGGAGATGGAAAAAGAAGCAGAGTAATTGGCAAGGGCGAATTAAAGATTGAAGGGTTTTCTGTCTTCACAAGTGTATTATTTGTTGAAGATCTAAAAGCAAACTTGCTAAGTATAAGCCAGCTGTGCGATGACAACATGATAGTTGAATTTCAGAAGGACAAATGTGTAGTGAAGCATGGAAAAAACAGGGTTCTTTCTGGAATACGATCTTCAGACAATTGTTACCTTTTGGAACAAGAAGTTCGATGCATGCTTTCAAAGCAGGACGAGGGAATTCTATGGCACAGGAAACTCGGACACATCAACTATAAAACACTGGTGAAAATTGCTAACATGAAAGCTGTACGTGGAATGCCGACCTTGACCGGGAATGATGAAATCATGTGCGGACCATGTCAGCAAGGTAAACAAACTCGTGCTCCTCATTCTTCAGTTCAGTTTATTACTACTTCTAGAAATCTGGAATTATTACATATGGATTTAATGGGGCCAGTGCACACACCTAGCATAGGAGGAAAGAAATATATTTTTGTATGTGTTGATGACTTCTCCAGGTTTACATGGGTAGCCTTCTTGAAAGAGAAATCTGATACGATTGAGGTATTTCGTAGCCTTGTAGTAAAGCTACAAACTGAAAAGGGAAGTCCAGTGGGAAAGATAATCCGAATTCGAAGTGATCATGGCAGAGAGTTTGAAAATGAACAATTCAGTTCCTTCTGTAATGAACTGGGGATTCAACATGAGTTTTCGGCTCCTATCACTCCTCAACAGAATGGTATTGTCGAAAGAAAGAATAGAACTCTCCAGGAGATGGCGCGAGTTATGTTGGCAGAGAAGGATGCTCATAAGAAATGGTGGGCAGAGGCGATCAATACAGCGTGTTATACAATCAATCAAGTGTATCTTCGACCGCTCACTGATAAGACAGCCTATGAGATCTGGAAAGGCAGGAAGCCAAATGTTTCGTATTTTCATGTGTTCGGAAGCACTTTCTATATCCTCAGAGACAGAGAACCGTTGGCAAAATTTGATAATCAGAGTGATCCAGGAATTTTTCTAGGGTATTCTATCAACAGTCGTGCCTACCGAGTCTTCAATCATCGAACTAACACTCTCATGGAATCCATAAATGTCATTGTGGATGATTCAGGAAAGGAGCAACCTCCAGAAGCAGTAGAGGAAGAATCCGCCAACACTCATGTTCCAACACAGTCTCAAACTCCAGGCAGAGAAAAGCCGTCAGAACCGAATGAGCACCAGAATCCTCACTCTGCTGAAGCGGACCATGTTCCAACACAGGACCATGTTCCAACACATGACCATCCTACTGATGGCCGTGTTGCAACACACATTCAACCTGGCTCAAATTTGAGAAGTACTCGATCAGTACCTCGAGTTGATTATCGACGAATGGCTGGTTTACACTATTTTGTATCTCTTATAGAGCCCAAGAATTATAAAGAAGCCTTACTTGATGAATACTGGATTGCTGCAATGCAAGATGAACTCGGCCAGTTCACCAGGAATGATGTGTGGTATCTCACTCCTCGCCCCGAAGGCATAAATGTCATTGGCACCAAATGGATCTTCAAGAACAAGTCCGATGCAGATGGCTTAGTCACCAGAAATAAAGCCAGACTTGTTGCTCAAGGATATACGCAAGTGGAAGGTGTTGATTTTGATGAAACCTTTGCACCAGTTGCCAGGTTAGAATCTATCCGTATTCTACTAGCTATTGCCTGCTCTTTGATCTTTACTTTGTATCAAATGGATGTTAAGAGTGCTTTTTTAAATGGAGTGGTGAATGAGGAAGTTTATGTGGAACAACCTAAAGGCTTTGAAGATCCACATTATCCGCATCATGTATATCGTCTCAAGAAAGCCTTATACGGTTTAAAGCAGGCACCTCGGGCATGGAATGAACGACTTACTAACTTTTTGCTTCAGAAAGGTTATCGTCGAGGGGGAGTAGATCGCACTTTATTTGTGCTTGACAAGGCATCAAAGTTTCTAATTGCTCAAATATATGTTGATGACATAGTGTTTGGCTCTACTTCACCATCTATGGTACAGGATTTCGTCACCACGATGCAGTCTGAATTCGAAATGAGCATGGTTGGAGAATTGACTTATTTTCTGGGGTTACAAGTCAAACAAGGACGGAATGGTCTATTCATCAATCAAAGTAAGTATGCCTTGAACTTGATTAAGAAATTCGGACTTAGTAGTGCTCGTGCAGTTCGAACCCCTATGGGTGTTTCTGATAAACTGGTAAAAGATGAAAAGGGAGTTTCGGTCGATCAGAAATTATATAGAGGAATGATTGGAAGTCTATTATATCTCACTGCAAGCAGACCTGATATATGTTTCAGTGTTGGAATATGTGCTAGATTTCAGGCTGATCCTAAGGAATCTCATCTTACTGCAGTCAAGAGAATTATTAGATATGTGAGTGGAACGTCAGAATATGGTGTTTGGTATTCAAAGAATCAAGATTCAGAGTTGATAGGATACAGTGATTCTGATTGGGCTGGTAATGCAGATGATCGAAAAAGTACCACTGGCGGATGTTTCTTTATTGGAACAAATTTGGTGTCTTGGTATAGCAAGAAACAGAACTCGATCTCTCTATCTACTGCAGAAGCAGAGTATCTTGCAGCAGGGAGTTGTTGTGCACAACTGCTATGGATGAAACAAATGTTGAAGGATTATGGAATTCATCAAGAACCTTTGAAGATTTTATGTGACAATACAAGTGCCATTGATATTTCAAAGAATCCAGTTCAACACTCAAGAACCAAACATATTGACATAAGGCATCATTTTATTCGAGATTTGGTGGAAAGAAAAGAAGTGGAAGTGGTCTATGTTCCAACACACGAGCAGTTTGCTGATATATTTACAAAGCCACTTGATGCCACCACTTTCGAGAGCCTTCGACAACACTTAGGTGTTTGTCAAATCTAAGGTAATTTTTACCCCTGATCAGTTTTTCGTGTAAATAATTTATGTTTCTGTTATTTACTTCAAAAATTAGAAAAACAAAAATTTGGAAGAAAGTAAAGACTTACCACAATAGGAGTAGTTAAGAAAGGAGTGTTGGAAGTTAAAAGAGGAATAACTCGTTGATGTGACAAGAAGAGGAAGGGATATCATGACAATTTTTGGAAATCTAAAAAGGTTCTTCGCGGGAAAAGAGGCAAGTTTATGAAGAGTTGAAAATTGATTCAAACTCTACAACCCTCTTGCTCTTCCAAAAACCTTGCCGAAAATTTTTCTTTTGTTCTCTCTCTCCCCTGCCACCGAAGAAAGAATGGCAACCTCAAGCACTCCCAGTTTTGAAGCACCAGCGCCAGACAATGGTGTAGAAAGCATAAAGAAAGTAGAATCTGGCAGCAATGTCCATGAAGAAATTCATGAATCTGAGAACAAAGGTCCGTTTGGGAAGGTATCCGGCCCTGATCCTCCTCTGATAAAGATTAATGGTATGAAATTCAGATCTTTTGATGATATTTTCGAGTGGTTGCAAGCAAATAGATTCTATATTGATCTAAGTAAAATCAGAAGCATAGATGAAGAATTGGAAGTTTTGAATGTGAAGGTTAAGGAAATTGTGTCTAGGCATTTTTCTGATGTCTGGGATATTGAGTATAAAACTGTGAAGTACATGAGAGGGATGTATGGTCAGCTGCATGGTAGAGGGAAAGACAAATTTCATGTTTTTTGTCGTATGACTCCTCATAGTTATGTGTGGATAAGAGAGATTAATGAGGAACAGGCTGTTGGGATGGAGACAGTTAGGTATGGAGACAAGTTACAGGTTGGATTTTTTTATGGAGAGAATGCAAAGAGGATGGAGGAATTGATGGAACCCGTGTTTATTGAACTGTCTGATGATGATGACAGTGTTTCAACACAGAAGGAAGATTCTGTGTATATGGAGGTTGATTCAGGGGGAGTTTTTAAAAGACTGATTTTAATTTTGGTGTTCCTTTGGCCTATGTGTGGCCCAGGGGGAGAAATTTGGATTTTGGATTTCTGGTTTTCATTCTTGATATTTGGTTTTGTTTTTCGATTTGGTTGTCTAATTGTTGGATTTTCTGGAATTCTGGGATTTCGGTTTTCATTATTTGAATTCTGGTATTATGATCGGTATTCTACTCGTTGACTGTTGATTGAGTATGTGGTTGCAGTCCAAAATATTATGGGTCCACAAAAACGCCAAAGGGGGAGATTGTAAAGTCAAGGATTTGCAATTAATTATTTTATTGGCAATTTTGTGTGAATTGTTTTTGAACTGATCTACAGACCATGTTGGAACATGGTGCTGCTGCAGAATTCACGCCAAAGATTTCGATGAAATTCAAGCCGAAATATTGAAGTGTTTTAGAATTTATGGTAACTGTATATTTGGCTATACATTGGGCGTAAGAAGCATATTTGATTTATGGAAAAATCCCTACTTATAAGGAGGAGATTCATTCGAATATATGAGAGAGTTTGAGATAAGGAAAATTCCTTGATTAATGGGATTTGGATATGCTTCTATAATCAGATTTGGAATAGGAATATTGTGGAGATAATCATGGATATTCAGATCTGATTCGTGGATATAAATATGGGACAAACACGGCTGCAAAACTAACGATCTTATTGAGCAAAGTCTGCATCCAGATTTGCGATCTTACGAAATTGCAAGAGCCTATACACTGTGTTCCAACACTGTCCTGTTGCACTAAGTTCAGAATCAAATACCTTAATTCCTCGGGAGGAGGAGATCCAGCGTCGACGGAGTTCGAGGTCAGAGGGAGTCTGATCAAGGCGGATCGGTAGCTAGGGGAGCTAGCAGAGTCCACACGTCATAGTTAGTTAAAGATAAGTATTTTGTATGCTGTACTCTGTACAATCTTTCTAATTAGTGGATTCATTCTGAACTGGGCCAGGCCCCGCAGATGTAGGTGATTTACACCGAACTGCGTAACCAAGTTGTGTGTCTTTTACGTTTTACGTTATTTTTACACTTGGTTAAACTAGGTATGTTGGAACACACTAGTAAGAACTAGGAAAATTGGTAAAACTAAATTTCAGCAATCATTGGAATAAGCTAAGTATTCCATTTTAACTTAAATTCCAATTAGTAGGTGGAAACTGATGGACAAAGAAAGAACTAAAATGTTACTGCCTTTTGCACAACGGGATGCTCATTGCTAGTCATTTGAGCTTTGATCAATCCATTATTTGATAATTAGAGTCTTATAATGGGACTAATTTCAAATTCAATTAGGTGTTTGGATCAGTTTATGCATCCTCACTTTCGAGACCTGCTAATCGAGGTGAGGACTGAGGTAATTGACACGAATACAAAGGCAGCGAGAAGAGCAGCAGTTGCAATGTAAGCTCTGTCGAGGAAGGTATCTATTTTTGATTTTGCTTCCCTTACTAAGGCCGGATTTGCTCCGGATATAAGGTCGTCGGACAATTGTTCATGGGCGAGCCTTTTAAGCTCCCTTGTAACACCAAAGCCAAGTCCAACTCCACTTGCCAATAGCCAACTCGCCACCTGATGGAATACACAATGATACACGTGATCCGTACATTCTTCTACAACACAAGAGAGAGAGAGAGCAAAAACAAATGTTGACTAGATTTATTTTGAGGGGATGATAATTAGATAGAGTATTAATAATTAAGCTATATATTTAATCATTTTTTATGCATTTCTTTGAATTTTCTTTATTGATATATACATGTGTGTGTGAGTCCGTCTCTTAAAAGACGGTCTTTCCATAAATCATTGAAAAACCAATGTTTAAACTGTAAATTAGAAGAAATGAAGATAAAATTTTGGGGTTGCAATAATCAGTTCATAAACTTTATAACTACTATATGTTGCATAATAAATATTTAATATTGCAACTAAGACCTTTTACCTTTTTATTATTCTAGTTAAACCTCGTCTTTCCATAAGCATATGGAAAGACCGTCTATCCCAAGACTTTTCCTATGTAGATATATATATATATATATATATATATATATGATACAATAAGATATTTATGGTTTTTAATATATCTTTAGAAATTATATATTTTATATGGTAAATAATTAAAATCACCAGCAAATAATAATATTAGTATGTTAACAAGTTATGGTTGATTATATATAGTACATAATTAAAATTAGTAAAATATTATAATATTAGCACATTATTTTTAGACAACTTGGGTTTAGGTAAGTCAAAATGACTTCAATATTTTCGAATGAAGAATCATCCATATCAAACAAATTTTTTTTTTTAAGTTTAATCATCGAAGGATAATTATATATGAGTTATGAAGTGAATAATGAATTTAGTTAAAATTGATAAATTAGAAGGAATCGTAAATTAGTTATGAAGTTAATAAGTTATGAAAAGACCAAAAGTTTAAATTGTAAATTAGAATAATTACAATAAATTTTTTGTGTTGCATTAATTGGGGCATAAACTTATTACTAGTACATATCGCATGATAAATTTTTAATATTGTAACTAAAATATTTTACCTTTCTATAATTATAATTCAACCTCATCTTTCCATCTTTCCATCTTTCCATTTTTCCATATGCCTTTGGAAAGATGGTCTTTCCTAAGACTTTGCCATTTTTTAAAATTAAATATTATACATGTTCACTTAGACAAATAAAGATATATTCAATATTAAAATAGGAAAAATTCTATGAGCAAAAAAAGTACAATATTGAAATGATACAATACAATATATAAAATATAAGTGTAATATTATATTCAGGTTAAAAATGACCCGTGTGAGAGACAAATCCTCAGATTTGAAATTTGGTTAAAATTTAGCCAAACTCTTGGGAAAGAACGTCTTTCCATAAAGTTATTGAAATACGGAGTTTAATTAGAATAATAGAAGGGTAAAAGGTTTTAATTATAATATAAAAAATTTAATATGTAACATATAGTAGTTATAAGTTTATGACTCAATTAATGCAACTCAAAAATTTTATTTCAGTTCTTCTAATTTTAAATTAAACTTTGACATTTCCATAAATTTCATTTTGAAGTTCAAACCTTGATCTTCCCTTAATTACGGAAAAAATGTATTTCAAAAGACTCATAAAATACAATTGGAATTAAATATGACCTTATCGCCGTAGAAATCGAACTCCACCAGAAATCCTTCTTTAATCGACTTCTCTATGCAAGAACGGTATATAGCAAAAGGAAGTTGAATCAGTGTGTAAATGAAGCCGATTACTCCCACTGCCAATATATATCTGCGATAAAATATGCATTTGAGATTCAGGAAACAAAATGGAAAAGAGGGCAAAAAATAAAAATCGATAATTAGTTTAACCTGTAAGCACGAATATCAGTAAAGAACTCTTTGTCGCCAAATAACGTGAAATTGTCGGTCCCAATTACCACAGCAGAAGCGGCCACCGATAGAAGAGTGACAACCCTCAAACCCAGGATTGAATAAACATACATTTTTGATGCCATAATTTATTGCTAACCAAAATACAAAATCACCTTTTATGTTTTATGGTTGATTGAACGTTTATTGGCACCATTTATATACAAAAATAGGTACCTATTTATCTCCACACATCGTACCACCGATGATACCAATTTTCTTGACTTACCTTTCATATTTCAAATCGTCCAGCTAGCCTTATGTACGTAAATTGTCTCCGCCTCTCCGTAAGGACTAGTAGATTTTTAAAAATGGAGCAATTCGTTGCTTTCGTTCGATGATTTCGATGTAGGATTAATTAATCCAGCGGTGAAAAGTATCCCATAAATTAAAGACTCCGTCTCTTGAAAGACAAAATTAAAAATGATCAGATTTGTTTCCTTCGATGATTTCAATATAGGATTAATTAATCCAGCGGTGAAAATTATCCCATAAATTAAAGACCCCGTCTCTTGAAAGATGAAAATAAAAATGATCAGATTTCTTTCCTTCGATGATTTCAATATAAGATTAATTAATCCAACGGTGAAAAATATCCCATAAATTAAAGACCCCGTCTCTTGAAAGATGAAATTAAAAATGATCAGATTTCTTTCCTTCGATGATTTCAATATAAGATTAATTAATCCAACGGTGAAAAATATCCCATAAATTAAAGACTCCGTCTCTTGAAAGACGAAATAAAAAATGATCAGATTTAAAAAAAAAAATTAATCATCATATCGACGAGAGTTTATAGGATTCCTATCCCCATTCTGTTAAACTCATTTTTGCAAAAATGCATTAACATCGGATGTGATCTTGTAAAGATCATCCACTATTAAAAAATAGGTTTTTAACTTTGCCTCTGATGCGTTTGTAAACCGATCAATTTGCTCCATTGAATCCTTTGGTCGAGATCTACAAGACAACAAGCCTTGCGAGGTTCCAGGGAAAAACATTTGATTCTTAAGTCAGAAGAATACTCGATTATGTACATTAGTGTCAATGAAATTAGTCAGATGCTTCCCGGGATTCCGGCCCAGATGTCAATGAAATTGGTTGCATAGATTACATTCTTATTCCTGATATACTCCAAGGGGGGTATCCTCGTGTTTGGCTTGAAGGCATTGGAAATGGATATATTCAGAGATCATCCTGCATCGGGGATATCGAATTTAGTCCTTTTCTTGAGGGGGAAAACTCTTCGAAGGCTCCTGAGGGAGAAGAAGAGAGTGTTCATAAAGTAATATCCCCCACTCTCGAGGTTAAGGAAGGAAACTCTTGAGAGCCTCCAGCAGAGGAAGAGATTCAAGAGCCCCTAGTCCATGATGGGTCCTGGTCAATATTGGCGATTTTACAATCGTTGCCTTTAGGCCAGACACTAGTGTAGGAAGGGGGATTAAAGGCAGTTTTATTGGACCAGAGAAGACATTTTTTTGTGCCTTCTCTGGTACTTCCTTTGCCCCCCTCTGATCAAAGGCAGTTCCGAGAACCACCTTTGCTGGTAACCATAGAAGGCAGTTAATTTCCACTTTTATCAGGCCGACTGATCTGCCTTTAATTGAATTCCAATATCGGAAGCAACATGAGTCCCTCGCGTGATTGCTACATTTCCGGTACCGGAAGTGTATGCTGCTTCCTGTACCTGAAGAGCACTAGGGCACTATTTCGAGTTTTCTGCATTGGGTGGAAAATCAGTTCCTATTTACGAACTCGGAAACGACCGAAGCATGTTGCATGGTTTGGTACTTCCGGTACCGGAAGTGCAATATGCTTCTTACATCACATGTCCTTTCTAGTCCTAATCTTCATTTTTATGGAATTTCTTATTTTATAGTAATAAGCTTCCGAGTTCGTAAGTTGTGTCATTTATGAACCTTCCGAGTTCGGAATCTATAATCATGTCTTTGGAAAAATACGGATAAAGCACATGATCAAATTCCGAATCCGGAAGCACACTTAGCTACAATGGTAAAAAAATTCATTCATTGCTATAACCCAATTAATTTGAATCCAACACAATACAATTTTGATTAATGATCGTACACATTGTACGAGCTTACAAAAACTTATAAATAACGCTAAAGAAGAAAGTATCTATACGTAGGAATAGATTTCACGTACTTATCCATTCCAAAAATGACATGTCAATACCTAATGCTACTCACAGTCAACAACACGATCGAAGTTTCAACGAAAATCTATAGATAAGCCTAATCAAGCAACTATCTATAGATATAAATATAAAGCGTGCATATTCTATTCCTCAAAATACATGTCACGAGCGTTGGAAAATTTGCAAAGGTACCACATTCGGAGTTCCAAGAGTCGCGGATTGTACATGAACTAGATGTCTTCCCAAAACATTTCTTGCATTATTGATGTCATCTTGTGAATACGGCTTAGAATCCTTTGGGAACATCTGTGCAAATGGTAAACAATATTATTTTTTATGTGATACTTTTTAGATGAGATCAGTAGGCAAGTCTTGAAAAAAATACTCAATTTATCAATTTCACGGAAATCCAATTGTATATCTTTGACACACTCTGTTGCATATAACATTACGTAGTACCCACACTCCCAGGTCTGTGCTTGTTTCTTGTACTAATACTTAGAGAAAATTTACTATATAATAACTAGCAACTTTAATTTAATTATAAATGTATATTGAATTTCATACGCTGATTTGTATTACACATAAGGCTATTTTCACTTTCAACCCCTCGAATGCACTCTCCAAAATATCGATAATAAATTTTTTGAATGTTGAAAGTTCAACGGATTCATCCAATACACAAGCTTCTTCTCCGGAACAATCAAAAAATAATCTCCAATGATCACTACAACCAAACAAGCACTTTACTTAAAATATGTACTCAAACCCTAAAATAGAAGAGCATGTAGAATAGTATAAAATTGAAAACATCACCTCTTAATGTAAGGTGCAACAAATAATTTTGTATCCTTGCATGGAATGCATTTTTTTATGTAACCAATCCGGTCTTGCTTCGAACACCCAATCCCCTGTGTCATCAATGAACACAAGTATCCTACCCAACCCTTTCCTCTTTGAGTAGCAAAGAAATATATGTACCTTATCCATAGCATGTTGAAGATTAGACAAGACTTAAATTGAAATGCAAATAGTACACGATTGGAAAATTTTCGGAAATAATCTAGGCACTTACAACAAGAATGGGGACATGATTGTTTGGTTCTCTTGGTCACACTTGCATAATTCCTCCAGGTCACTCCTCAATGCAATTATGTCTCAATTTTTTCAAAAAACACCTTCATTTCCCAAAAAATGTGTAGGTGGAGTTATGATGGTGTACGTTGAGAAAATTGCGCAAAACATGGATAAATGCCGAGAATCCCTTTTGGACTTGTGGCTTTGCTATAGCGGGCTTCTTAATATTTGTAGTCTTTGGAATTTTTTGTTTGTCTATGGCCGGCTAACCTTCAAATGACCGTCTCTCATAGGATCGAGTATACTAGACATCGAGGCCATAGAACGAAAATCCCTTGAGCGATTCGTACCTTCCTATAATCTCCTTCTGGCACTAGTAAGCTTGCATTTTGCACATAGGATTTCTCCACTGTCACCCTTGCCATTCCATTGGGGATTGGTATTGAATGGTGATTTTTCATAGAATCGTACAAAATACCATCTGCAACATGAAGGAGTTTTCACTCTCACCCACCTCTATGAAAAGCTCACATATTTGGGAACCCTACATCATTTAGTTCTTGAATAAATTAACATCATCACGAAAAGCAGTAATAATGTGAAAATAATCAATTTAACCTTTTATGGGGGTGAAAGGATGTTTTCATTCAGATAATCTTCAATCCTTAGAATTTGTTCACTATGTTGTGGTTCACCTCTATTTCACTCAGAGAGTGGTGAGATCCTATGGAAGGTGGTTCCCTATCATTATTAAGATCATTCAAGTTGTCGGGAAATTGTGGTTCGGTGTGCTTCACTAGTTTGCAAATTAAGATATCTTGTTGTTCTCACCTCTTGTCCCTCATAATTGCCTCTTTCTACAGAGTGTAAAGTCTCGAAGGCTTTGCCTTATGATATGAACGTACAATGCCAAAAGCATTTCTTTGAGACACAAAAGCGCCAACCCCTCACACGCGTCCCGGGTGATTGGATTTTTCGGGTCTCGCACAAAATATCATGTTTTCTTGTTGGAATGAATGTACCACATATTTCATCTTGTTTTAATTTAGCCTAGTGTAATTAAAAAAAATTAATGCTGCAATAAATAATTTAACTCTATCTTCCTGAAATAATAAACAACGAGCTTAAAATAGAACAAGTAAATAAAATTGTAACTATTTTTTCTGCAATTTGAATCGCCTCGTCCTTCACATATTTACTCTTGTTGTTTCTTTGAGCTCTTAGGAATAGATCACACCGATCTATTTATTCAACTTCCAAGGGTACAACCGATTTCCGAGCTTCCTCCTCGTTCATCCCCCCTCCATTGCCAATAAAACATCTTGTTCATATTTTTCCTTTATCATCTCTAGCGCCTCCAAGGCATAACCACCATGACACTTCCAATGGGGAATTATGTTCATCTTTACGAATCTTTTTTCTCATCTCTTGTACCCTACAAGAAATGTGGGAAGCCATGTGACTTTTACACTACAAAACAATAATACAATCGAGTTATTTATAGTGTACTAACATTTCATTAATTTTCAAATGTTCTTCTTTTGTGGATTTTCCAGCTCTCTTATTGAATATGTGTGTATGTAAGCCAGGGACAGTTGCATTTTTCCATTGAGTGGACATAATCTCTTGATAATGTGTACTTGTGTTCTTGCCAGCTTTTTGATAGCATGTTCATCATCCTCTTCCTTAAGTCGTCCATGTCCAGCGCTTCAATTTCAAATGGTCTCTACTGTGCATGAAATTTCTAAGTCACTATGAGTTTATAGAATTTTTTTAAGTGTAAATGAAGGGTTTAGAAAGGGAATGCAATCATGTATATAGATGTACCTTGCATTCCATCCAAAGGGTGACTTTGTAATCCTTCGGCACATCATGCCAACTATTGTAACGTATGTCAATCCTAGTCAGACCCACCTTCCCAACCCAACTAGACCACTTTGCATGCTCATCTGACAAGCAAATACCATTTGGGTTAAAAACCAAAGGGGTCAATTCCTTTCTTGCAATCCTCCCCTCTAGCGTTCTACAATGTGTTTTTACAATTCCTACCACTACAAGTCCCTCATCCTCCTCTTCATCATCTACCACCGTTTTGGTGTTCTCATATGCAGAACAATCATGATCCTCACAACTCCGTTTCTTAGACATTATCACACTACCAAAATCTAAAATCCACTAACTAATTGTTTCAACCAGCATGACAAACCTTAACAATTCAACACACAATAAATAAATGATTAATCAATATTGCATCATTTAAAATATACCAACAATAAAACACAATATTTTTTCACAACACAATATCTCAATATGGATAATACTTGAACATGGTGTGTAAGATGACACATATGTTTTTGATAGTGAAAATCCCACTTATAGTCTGTATTTTAGATGATTTTTGTTAACCTCATTGTATAATCTTCAAAACCCTTGTAGATTTCCATTCCTTGCCTCTAACCACTCTAAATCTTAGAAATATTGAGCACCTAGTGTAGGGTTTTGGTTTATCAACATCAAGGAAGGATGTAGTGGAAGATTTGAGGGAAGAAGAAGAGAGAATTAAGTTTTAGTGGGTTTTTGAGGGACAAAGTAGGGGAAAACGTGGGTGAATAGTGATTATAATATCACTCTGAATTGGATTTAATGTCTTTTAGGGCTTACTCGTAAGTAAAACATCCGAGTTAGGAAGCTTTTCATTGTTTTTTTATAGTACATGAATTACTTCCTCCATCGGAAGTAACTCGGGCTTTCAAAGAAGTTAGAGCTTACAATGTTCCTCACTCAGAAGTTCTTGTTAATAATAAAAAAAGAAATTGTTTCAATTAGGTTCTAACTTCTTTTCCCCAATTCAAAAACCTAGTCCCTCATTCCGATTTCAGACTCAGCAAGCCATCAATTGTAAGGTGAAAAATGTTGAGGATGAGGGGAACATGAAGGAAAAGTGGCCACAACAATGCTAACTCTGGAGCCACGATCTGTATAACCAGGCAGGGCGTAGTGACAAAATTTTCAACACCGAGGCCGAAACTAGGTACGTTAATTTTTTTGTAAAAATGGAAATGTTGTAACCCTAAAAAATAATGTAGTCATTTTTTTGTAAAAATGGAAATGTTGTAACCCAAAAAAATAATGTAGTCATTCAATAATATACGATTGTGAATTTGCAATTTGGGCATGTATGGGTTAATGAAAGGGTCTCGAAAGTCAACATTAATTACTTCTGCACTGTTTTGGAAAATTACACTATGGCAAAAAAAACAGGAGATATTTACGTTTACACAATAATAGCTGCTACAATGTTCAAAAGGTTGTGACCTATTACTACTTAAATTATTTTTCATTTGTTAATAAAGCGTGGCCGAGACCAATGTTCCTTTGAAACATGTTAGATTTTCTAAAACCATAGCAGCAATTTAAATTTACACAAAATAGCTGCTACAATGTTCAAAAGGTTGTGACCTATCACTAATTAAATTATTTTTCATTTGTTAATAAAGCATGACCGATACCAATATTCCTTTCAAACATGTTATATTTTCTAACACCGAAGCAACTATTTAAATTTACACAAAATAGTTGCTACAATGTTTAAAAGGTTGTGACTTATCACTACTTAAATTATTTTTCATTTGTTAATAAATCATGGCTGGGACCAATGTTCCTTTCAAACATGTTATATTTTCAAACACCGTAACAGCTATTTAAATTTACACAAAACAGCTGCTATAAGCATTTAATGCTAGTGCACAAAGCAGCTAGTTTATAATAACAAGTGCTGCGTTTTTTAGGTAATGGCTACTATGATTTTCCACCAATACCAAAATACCTCAACCTAGCAGTGATTATTCAATAATTAGCTGCTTTAAAATTATACGCAACAACTATTTTACAATAACAGCTGCTATGCTTTCCCATCTAACTTAATATAGTAGCGGTTTTTAGAAATAACTTCTTTGATTTCCCGCCAATACTAAAATACCTCACTCTATAGCGTTTCTTCAATAACTAGCTGCTTAACAATTCATAATCGAAGCATTTATTAAAAATAGGTGCTACAAAAATATAATAGCTGCTACTCAATTAATAGCAGTGTTTTTTAAAAATAGTTGTTACGTACTGTTTCTGGGGGGGGGGGGTTCCAGTAGTGTAATTCCAAATTTAACTCCGGAATCGATACCCAAATTAGTTTACCCTTTAGTTCTTCAACCGCCGCTATTGTCGCTCCCATCGTTGCCGTCGGACGCTGGGAATTTCTTTACCCTTTAATTGTTCTTCAACCGTTGCCCGCTCCAGAATCCATGCTTTCCCCGAGTCCAGACCCATCAATCTAATATCCCATATCCTTCCACCAATTCCTAGCGTCCACCCCACCACCATAGCCTCCGTCTACTCCACCACCCAGCGCGTCCCAGTACCTGAAAAAGCACCACCACCACCAAGCCCTTTCCACCGGCCACCACCACCAGGCCCTCCTATCGGTCACAAATTCTGGCGCCCCTCAGCCAAGCGCTGGAAATTGATACCCATACTAGCTCCATCATCCTCAGCCTAGCGCCACTACACCCTACCGATGCCTAGACCCCGCCACCAAAAAGGAGAAAGGAAACGGACGGGGGCGCAAATCCTAGCCATTTATTTCCGTTTCAATTATTGCTGATTCTCGGTCTCTCCGGTGACTGCTCCACTGTGCACAAGGGATGGAACGATTCTAAGGCCATTGCGTCGACGGGACTTTGCGGGGCAGTGGTCGAAGCTGGGAGGGGAGGGGATGAAGGAGGGCAGAACACGAAGGAATAAGAAGAATAAGCAGACAAGGAGGGAAGAAGAAAGAAACGGAGAGGGAAGAAGAATCAAGGGGTAAAATAATTTTCTTCCCTTGTTACTATTTTTCTTTTTTTTTTTTTCCTTTTCAAGGCAGGGGTAAAATACTCTTTTCATCCTAATCCGACCTCAAACTGGCCGAAAAGGTTATATTTTCAAATAACCTAAATATCTAGGGTTATATTTGCACTTTCAATTATCGCAAAATTATATCTGCACATTCATCAATTATAGAGGGTTATATATGCACTTTGCTCAAACAAATTTAGCAGAAAATACAGCACCTACGACAACTCCCGCCCATGATGCTTGGGAAATATTGGCTCATGGATGATTGAATTCACAAGCTCATGAAACCCCTCTAATCTGTATCCATCATCTTTATTGTAAAACAGATGTATATATTGGCTCATATTCCAAAACAAGTCCTTGCAAGCTCTTGGCACCAAACTTCCCTTTTCGTGCAACACTAATCTCATCAAATTTCTCCTGTTTTTGTTAATTATACCCTTCATCTCTGCAATCACATCTTCCTTAGTAATCCCATGTTCACCACCTTCACCTCGACTCAGGCGCAACGACAAATAGTTAACTGTACCTTCTTTCAATTCTCTCTGTCATGTCAACACATGAATTACATACCCCATAAACAGGTACATGTGAAGTACAGTTAATCTTAATTTTAATTGTTACCTCATATCCGTGAAGATCATTAAGAAGTCTCCCGCATGTGCTCACGGACTTAAGAAGTGAGAGCATTTCGGGACCTTTAGCAACTCCCTCTGACAATTTAGGGCTTATAAGATACACAGTTGACATGATGATTGGCCCCAAGGCAAAAGAGACAATAGAATTTTCCATATACTCTTGCAATGTGATTTGAGTAGATGAGTCCCTGCCCCATTCAGCTTCCTTTAATTGGGCATAGAGAAAATCCAACCACTGCAGCATACGGATACTTAATCAGTAACATGGATTAGAGAACATAACAAATATAAAGACCAAACCCAATATGGTAATCTAGAAGATGAAGAGAGAAAGCATCTCACAATCTCAACCATGTGGCCTGTTACGTCACGTTCTTGCCATTTAAATGCCTTGTAGCCTATATCAGTGACCACACTGTATAGAGCTGCAAATAGGATTTGGACAGGCTCTGAGCAGCAGCTATTGCAAACTGTCACATCCCACCTGTAATCAAACAAATTAGTTATGAAATTATACTGTGTTGTACGTGGACATTCAAGGACTAAGGGATTTCAATATTTATGGTAAGGATTAAGCAGACAAACTTTTCAACCATCTCAATTAAATTCTTCAATTCTTCAATAGATCCATTAGAGTCAAACAAGTCATCGATCGCACTAGCAAGAATGTTAGTTTTGATACGGAGCAATCGGGCATCAGATAGTTCTAGTGAAAATAGACTGGTTGCGGCAGCATCTAAAAAACAATAGGCTGACCGATCCATAAAGAACTTCAGCTCGCAAAATCTATTCTCCTGAACCCATCTGTAAACATTGCAATCAGCAACATATTGGGAATCATATAAAACATATTCAGAAATTATACGTACCATACCTTTGTATCTGTTTTAGTTCTTCACAATGAAGGGCTTGACAATCATTAAAATCTTGAATAGCCAGGCTCAGTAGATCTTGATTGCTAAAAGTTGACGAGCTGATGGAAAGTCAAGAAGTAAATAAGTATATGGTGGAACAGTTTCAAAAATGCACAATTATTTGTTGCAAGAATTACAGAAATATAATACAGGAATTGCAGAGTTTTACCAATATGATGTTTTCGAAACTCTTGTGTTATCCAAGTCAAACTGTTCGATGAATTTCTTGTTTGCCACCCGTTCTAGGGTCGCATGTGACGGCAGCTTTAGAATGTTCTCCACCTGCAATAAACAGACAAGGAAGTATTAAACCAGTAAACAGACAGTAGGTATTCTTCGATTACATCATCATACATCCTTTTTTCCCCCAACACTTTGAATGTGAATTATTGTTCCCTTTGCCATTACTAAACGATTTGTGATTTATATCTCCACCTGTATCGGTTAACTCAAAATATATGGGTATGATCATTAGTACCTCATTGTGAAGCTGACTATTGAACCTCATAAAATCAAAACCACTTGAAATTTGGTCATCCAAGAATATTTTTGACGTAACGCATTGCTTTTCCAGAGCTAATTCATTTTGATGTATCATGATCTCTGACGCACGATATAACTCGAGCATTGTGCGTATGTTCCTCCAATATGTACCAAAAGAGCTCTCCAAACAATCTTCAGAAACAAATTTGGCTAATGGATCTGCAATGTTACAGACATGTCAATACAACATTATTATGCAGTAGTTGATCATTTTGTAGTAGCTAGTTACCAGCAGATATGTCATATCCATGATTTCGCAAGAGTTGAAATGCTATGGCACAAGTCGATGCTTCTGCGAAAATCTCTTCATCTGCGCGCTGCCAGAATCTTTTTCCGTTGTTGAAAAAAATTACAAGGCCATGAAAAATGGGGGAATGGTCAGTTTTTCCATGTGGTTTCTTCAAAAAAAAATATACAGTATAATCTGACTCTCAACCCTAAATGGTTTTGACCTTGAGTATAAAAAATTCCTATTGCCCTGAACATTATATTATCTGGTTAATAAAAAGGGTACTAACTACATCTGTAGTTAATTTTTACCCTTTATTTTCAGTGTTGATTCAAATTAATAAGTGCGACATGGGAAATCATCAAATGTTAAATTATAGGGAAAACTGTAGGTTTAAGAAATCACAAACCAAATGTCGATTACCTAAAGATTAGATGATGATCCTACCTGTATGAATGGTCCAATACTTTTTGAATTTCATGCCTGAAATGCCGAGATATACCGAGTCTCTCCAGATTGTCAACCAGGCAGAGGGG
Organism: Rubia yunnanensis; assembly: GCA_037428765.1. Taxonomy (NCBI): domain Eukaryota; kingdom Viridiplantae; phylum Streptophyta; class Magnoliopsida; order Gentianales; family Rubiaceae; genus Rubia; species Rubia yunnanensis. The sequence continues at coordinate 17,575,076 of CM075068.1, read as the reverse complement.
CGGATAGATGTCTAGCGGGTAGACTGTTGGAACTGAACATGAAGGCATACGGTAAAGTAAAAAATTTCAAAAACAATGTAACTCAAGATCAGCATCGAATGCATGCATATTAAAAAAAATGCCAACCTGAAGGTCCAATCTTGTTTATGAGTGAGTGAAGATAATTGATGCAGTCTGGATTTCGGAGATATATAGCAGCTGCTGCAGTAGCAGAAGGTGAATTCAGAAGTGATCCATTCTTCCTCTGAAATTTCATAGCCATATCCCAGTTCTGTAACTTGAACATGCCTTCTGATACATATGCAAGGTACTCTTTGCTGTCCTCTGAATTGCTTTCATACAAACTTATACCAAAGAAACCAAATAAAAGAGTAATTTTGAGGCCCAATAAATGTTCAAGTAGATCCTATTAGGTGAGGCTCAACAACGATAGAAAGGTACCTCCGAATTGCGACATCTCTTTTGTGGAGCAAGTCAGACAGTGCCCTGGTGTCCACATGAAGATTTAAACCCAAATCTAGACCATATTGGAGCATACCTGGGAATATTATGTCAAACCCAACCGGCGAAACCAGAAGCTCATCAGATACTGAAGCAAAATTCCGCTCAATAAAACCAACACCTGAAATCAAATCAAGAAAACCAAATTCATTATTTCAGCTCATTCAGGTACAAACTTGACTGGACTCAACGTTATTGTAATAAAATCATGAGCTTCTATTATAAAACCAATAGGTGCTATGTAGTGCCTTGAGTTATATGCCCCCTCACGAGGTATGAATCATCAACCAAACGTGGACAGAAAGGGGTTTACGGGCCAACCTTGGGCTCTGATCTTATACAGTAAGTTATATGACTATCAACCACCAATGTGGGACTAACTCTAATATACTGACATCCCTTGACAAATTATTGAGTCTCAAGACAGTTGAATGTACTTGAACTTGATCATCAGCAATTTCAAATTTAAAATACCTTTCTGAACTTGATAATCAGCAATTCCCCATTTCTTCAAAGCAAGAACACAAGCAAGTGTAGAGGATAAAACATCCTTGGTTAACCACCGACTATGGTGAGGGAGACTCCATGATCCATCTTGAAGCTGGTTACTCAGTAGCCAATCAATGCACTCCCGAAAAAGAGGACCGGAAGAGTGAGGATCAGGGACCATAGCCACCCACGCTGTGTCATACGCAGACACTGAGACATCGACGCTTTCGAATAGTCTCCGAATTCTTGCCTTGACCTCTTCATTCTTCTACACCCGCACAACAATTTCTAGGATTTGTTTCAAGCTGAACTCAAAACTCACGCACACACAGTACTAAAAACAGAAGCGCATACCTGTACCAAAGAAGAATTGCTAGACCGTTTGCTTTCCACATGAGATGGCGCGCCAAAACATTTTGCTGCTTACAGAAAAAGGGGCAGAGAGATCACAACACATGTCTAAAGTTACATATATTTCAAAAGGCTTAAGAACATTTTAAATTAAGAATGTAAGCAATCAAAATAATTTAGTTTAGAATACGTGACAACGTGAGATTGTAAATTTCACTCTAGTAAAATGATGAGAAAGTTTTTAAAACTAACCTATACAACAAGATATGTCAACAAAAAACTTGTATTTGTCAAATGTGTTGCGAGGATATAACATTTTTGAAAGAACATGAATCTCAACGATGAAAAAGCAAAAAAACAGTCTGTTGAGTGAGTATAAAAGTGAATAACAGGAACTTGTGTAAAGGGAGCAGACCCGAAGAAGCAGAAAATGATGAGGCCAATGGTTTTCTCCAGCAATTAGAACTAAATAGAGCGCTGTTAAGAGTCACATGAATTTTGTTTGGAGGTATTTGTTGGAGAGTATAAGGACAATAGTAGAGGTTTTGGACAACTTGTGTCATTGGATCCCAGCTTCCTCTAAATCAACTAATGAAAGTAGGACAGCTTTTAGCACGACTGTTATGGTTACTCGTGACCTATGGCTATTTATATACTCAAGTCACAGCTTTCTCGCTTAATATTCTATTAGTTAGTACAGTGCACACCATTTATCTTCCTCCCTCCATCTTGAGATTCCTTGTTGTCACTAAGGGTGTTCAAAAGCGGGTGCAGCTAGTTGAAAATGGGGTCCGTGACCATGCCCGAAAGAATAGGGTATCAGCAATGCGGGTATCAGCAATGCGGGTATTCGGATAGTTCAGGCCGGGTAACAGGGTACCCATTGGCCCATTCAAAATCGAAGTTTTTGAAATAATTATCCTTTCATTATGATACGTAAATTTGTATTGGTGTATGAAAAATTTCTTTAAAATGATGGCAATGTAGCTTAACAATTGAATTCTCGTGACATTTTCTGTACAAATAATTATCACCTTTTATCATTTAAAAAAATTTAGCATACAATGATCACTAAGAGTAAGAAGTCTGTAATCATCATCATCATCATCACTCCCTAATTTGGATGAACGTAAAAAAATATGGTGAAATAATGGGAATACGATTATTGTGTTAATAAATTTTAATTTAGTGGAGACCTTGTGAAAATTTGATATGAAAGTTGTGATGGAAAACCAAGTAATTTTAAAAAAAAATATTTAACCTACTTGCTACTAGTAGAATAGGTTTGTGACCGGGGTTATAATTGAAAATTTGAGGTTTAATGGTTAGGGCCGGAACTTAGAAGAAACAATTGAGAATTCATAGTTGAAAGGGAATGACTGAAAATTTAGCCCTTGAATATTATGTAAATTCGCATTAATTAATTTATTAATATTACATAGATATGGACAATTGACAATTAGAAGTAGATGTTTAGAAAAATATAATTTAAAATTAAAATTAATTAAGTATATTTTAATTTGACCAGGTATCCCGGGTACCTGAAAATCACATTTTTGCAGTCCGGGCCCGGACCCGTTAAAATGTGAAATTACCGACTTGGATACCCAACCCTGAAAAATGAAAAAGTACCCAGTTATTTCATACCCGGGATGGATGGATGGACCGGGTATTGCGGGTCGGGTATTTTTGAACACCCATAACTGTCACGATACCAGTGGAAACAGAGGTCATTAGAGAATATAGCTGTTCTTCATGACTAGAGAAGTCACTTCACTGTTTTTGCTGGTGTAATTTAAGTCATGTTTAGTCCCTCATAATTTTAATTATCTATACTAATCATGTACAAAAATTGATATTTTTTTAAAAAGATGGGTTCCCGCAAGGCTGCCTAAACTTTAGGTAGGGTTTTTATGCAATTCTAACTATATTCTAGTTCCAAGGACCCTTCTTTAATTATTTTACAGGGACCTATTGCTAATATACTTTCAGGGGCTTTTTTGTCTAATTTATTCCCATTATTCTCCCGCCATCTACAATCTGCAAAAAAAAATACTCAAAAATATTTATAAAATGAAAAAAAAAATCAATACGATTATCGAACTGAAATTATAAACATCAGTAAAAAATAGCAGAACATCAACAGAAAATCATAAAACATCAACTATAAAATTGCAGCAAAAAATATATAAAAAATAAAATAAAAATCAATGAAAAATTTGCAAAATCATCAGCTACAACTAACAAAATATTAACTGGAAAATCATAAAAGCATCAACAAAGCTTAAATGACAATTTTTTTTAAAAAAAAGAAAACTACAAAAATCAACATATATCATCAAAAAGCTAAAACTCTCCTAGAAAATGAAAAACATCAACGTAAGAGGGAAAAAACTAATAACGTCAACAAAAATCTACGGTACCTCAAAAGTATAAATTGTTCACTCTGAAAATCATAAAATATCAACAAATATTTTTTAAAAAAACTACAAATATCAACATATATCACTCAAAAGCTACAAACATCAACTCTAAACAACTGAACCTCATCCGAAAAATGAAAAACATCAACATAAGAAAAAAAAACACAACCAACATCAACTCCTAATACCAAAACCTAAGCCAGAAAATAAAAAACATTAACAACATGAGAAAATTTTAAAACAAACTACAAATACATCAATCGATATCAACCAAAAACACTACAAAACATCAATTTATACAACTTTAACCCTACCCGAATAATGAAAAACATCAACATAAGAGAAAAAAAGCTACAAAAATCAACCAAAAGGGTACAGTACCTCAAGAATAAAAATTCTTTAAAAAATGACCTAATGGGATTTGAACCCAGGTCTATAACCTCAAAGCCTAGAGCAATAACCACTACACCAAAGACTCAATAATGAGCATGCACTCAGTTAAATAATATTAAACCTTAACATGTACCTCAAGAACATAAATTCTTCAAAATAAAGGCCATAGTAGGATTCAAACTCAGGTTTATAACCTCAAAGCGTAAAATACTAACCACTACACAAAACAATCTTTCTTGATGATATGCTCAGTCAAATAACATAAAATCTCAGCAAATCTTTTTAGAAAGTAAAAAAACAATATTAAACCTCACCTCTCATGAGCACAACTCACTCGTCCACCTTCATCATCGCTATCGTCCGCCGCCACCACCGTCGTCAACATCTGCGCATCCAAACACGCACAATCTTCTTCTTCACCGAGGCACGTGGATCTCACACGCCTGAAGAAAAAATGCAGTTCCTTGCCATCGCCTAAAGGAAAACCTTAGTTTCCTAAAAACTGCTTCGCATCACCTGAAAACTGCAGCGCATCGCCTGAAAACTACAGTGCCTCGCTATTGCCTGAAGGAAAATCGTAGTTGCAATGCCTTGTCTCGTTATCGTCTAAAGGAAAATTGCATTTTCCAATGCCTCATCACTGTCGTCGCCAATGCCTCGTAATGTGCTCAAGTGTCACTCATTCTATGTTGCACAAATCCACCTGTAATCATCGTTGCAAACCAGAAGAAGAAGAAGCGCGGAAGCTATGTCGATTTGCAGAGCCAAGGGTTTTGTGACATCGAATTTGGAGAATTCTGGTGAGATTCTGGCAAAGGCGGCAGAAACCGTCAGAAAATTGGTGGAATTCGGTGGTAACCATTGGCCGGAAGCAGTTTCCAATCGGAGGAGGAGGTGGAAAAAAAGGAAAATTCTGATTTTTTGGTAACATGTATAGTATTTTGATAATTTTACAGTAGATCCCTAAATTTATCAGCATATTAAAAAAATCCCATCCCAAATGAAATTTCTTATAATTGCACAATAAACTCTGGCCTAAAGTTTAGCCTGCCTAAAACAAGACTTTGTGAAGAAAAAAAGTTTCAATGAATCTTATCTACGAGTCTTCCATCCGGCACTAGTAGAGATCCTCCTATTAAAGTCAGCAAGGGAAGCCGATTCAAAACAACCGCCTTTAATTTTCATTTCCGAGCTCAGAAATGTTAGTTCCCATCAATCAGTTGAATATTTAAGGCTATTTTTTGTTGATTAAAGGCATTTTTTTATGAACCGCCTTTAATTAGCTCTAATCAAAGGCGGTTCAAGGAAGAAGTGCCTTTAATTTTATTTAATTAAAGGCGGTTATGACTAACCAACTTTAAAAGTGATACTTTAGGAACTCGGAATGTATGAACGAAAGGGTTTCCGATCTCGGAAAACCCATGGTTTTTGTTCTACAAAGAGGAGAAACATGTTCTGAACTCGTACATGCATTGTGTCTATTTTCCAAGTTTGGAATTTTGTTGTTTGGGTGTATGGAAATTTGGGGCAAAGTTTCCGAGTTTAGAAATGGCCCTGTATATAAAACAAAACACAACCATTTCCATTGATGGCCACAAAATCCTAAAAAATTGGAAAAGAAGCTCAATCATTCATTACCCATTATTTATTACCATTGTTGTGCTTGAGAATTCATCATTTCACATTGGAGAAGGTTAATTTAATCCAAATTATCAAGTTAACGATTTTGTTGAAAAATTTTAAAGTGTATTTAATGCTTCCTATATATTCATATTTACAATTATGGTTTGAGATTAGCTAGGTTTATGGTTATTGTTAAATGGATCCTCATGTGTATCATTTTAATTGACTTTTAGGAGAATCGATTTAGAGAAAATAATTGGTAATGATCTTGGAAAATCACTCGAGTACATTCCATTGGTTGAATCATTTGTTTCCTTTACGTTTGAACATGCTTCTAAAAATGGTTATTCGCAGGCAAGATGCACTTGTAAGGATTGTAGAAATGATATGTATATAGGGAGGAAGAAGTTGCGGGAATATCTCATAATGAGAGGGTTCCAAACTAGCTTCACTCGTTGGGTATGACATGGTGACATGGGGAAGTTGTGTAAGCCTCTCAATCGAATCAATTGGAGGACACAATGGTGGGTGATGAATTAGATGGTAACATTGAGTTTGACGAAATAATGGAAGATATTGTGAGGGTGTTCAAAGGTGAACCAGAGTCATTACAAGCTTTGATTGACGGCAAAAGGACACATTTGTACAATTGTTCAAAAAAATTGGTTTTGAACGCGACTCTACGGATAATGAACTTGAAGGAAAATTTTGGATGGACAGACAAGTCAATGACCGAGGCTCTCGAGTCGTTCAAGGATTTGCTTTCGGAGGGTAATTTAATGGCATATAGGTTATATGCTGCAAAAAGAATTCTATGCTCGATGTGATTGGAATAGAAAAAAGTACATGCATACCCGAATGATTGTATGTTGCATAGGGGGAAGTAGATAAAGATCGAGAAACTTGTCGGGTATGTGGCGAGTCTCGACACAAGTTGAAAAGAGGTACGACTGCAGTGGGTACAGAAGTTCCATTGAAATCAAAGAAAATGACAGTGGCAAAAGTGTTATGGTACCTCCCAATCATTCCCCATTTGAAGAAGTTGTATGCTTATAGGGAAGATTCAAATTTGTTGCGTCGGCACGCGGATAGAGTCCGACTGGTAGATGATGTGATAAGTAATAGAGATATAGTTGATTTAGAATCAGGATAAGAAAGGAATACCCTTTCTGATTGATTTTGTATATATCATGTTCCATATTTGTTTAGGTCTTGTATACCCTTTGTACTCACTATATATATATATGAATACACAACCACAATTTTTTGTGGGTTTTACATTCTATCATGGTATCAGTCATGGTTCTCCAAAAAGATTCCTATTTTTTTTATCACTTTCCCCGAACTTAACAAAATTTCCATCCTTCTCTGGTTGGCCGCCGCCCACCACCGTCGTCCAGTACAAAATTCCAGCTACCTTCACAATTTTTCCAGTGACCATCTCTTCTCCGATGAGTCTCCATCTCGCCTGATCTGTTCCAGTTGCCGCCTGCTCACGCCTCCGCCTGTTCAACCCGATCCTCCCTATGAAATCTTCACTCATCTTCCACCACCAACTGATTTTCCCCAACTTTCATCCTTCAGTTTGCATCTCAGATCATGAATCTTTTTGTTCCAGATAAGCGTTCTTCTTTTGGTGCCATCTTCATAGATTTCCCATTCATCGTTCGTAGACAAGGAGCTTCTCGTTTTCCATTATCTTCTCCGGCATCCCTGTAGCGTTTCCCAACGATTTCTCCACCAAAAAGGGGTACATGAGCCACACACACCCATACCTACTCCTGCGCGTGAATCTCCACAAGCATCTACATCCAAGTGGGTGCTCTGAATGCCTCTCATCAACAAAGAGTTCTAGCGGTGTCCAATTCTCGTGAGTTGAAGTTTTTCTCGCGAGCTGAAGCTTTTTCTCTCAAGTTTTCTCTTCTAGTCAGCAACCCTTTCAATGTCTCATCAGTGCCCAGTCAACAGCATCTTACTTTAAAAAAATCAAAAAGAGAGAGATAATTTCTATTTTTATTATGGCTCTTTTCGATCAACCACGGTGTCAGTGGTGCCGTGTTCTAGGCCATGTTGCTTCTTCTTGCTCTCAGTTATGCAGTGAATGGTCAGTGTGTAAGAAATTTGGTCATGTTACCTCGACTTGTCCTCACTTGGTCTCTCGAGCTTCTTCTCCTAGCCCTTTACCACATGCTCGCTAGATAGCTGATTATGACACGACCAACCACGTGACTTCTTCTCAATTTTCTCTTGATCATGTGACTCATTACTATGGAAACAATCATGTTATTGCTGGTAATGTTTCTTCTCTTAACATTACCCATGTTGGTCATTCTCGAGTCTCTGATTCATTATCCTTGTCTGATGTTTTGGTGGTTCCACAAATTACTAAAAATTTGTCGTCTATTAGCTTGACTCGGGATATGAGTGCTGTTATTTGTTTTAATGATTCCTCTTTTACCATTTCAAACAAGTTTACTAGAGATATTATTGGCAAAGGCCACCTTGATGGAGGTTTATATGTTTTAGATGTTGGTGCTGTTGCTTTATATGTTTTTGTTGCATCTAGTGCTACTAAAGCATCTTTTGAACTTTGGCATAGTAGATTGGGTCATGTTCCCCACAACATCATCTCTTCTTTGAGTAAGTCTGGATGTTTCTCAGTTACCAGTTTGTTTCCTAAGCCTCATTTATGTCCCTCTTGTGAGATGGCTAAAGGCAAGCATCTTTCTTTTAGAGATAATTTAAAATGCACACCACACATACTTGATTTAATTCACTATGATCTTTGGGGGCCCTCTCCTGTCATATCTCATGATGGGTATTCTTATTATGTCATTTTTGTTGATGATTTTTCTTTGTTCACTTGGTTCTACCCTCCGCGACGAAAGTCTGATTTTGTAGAGGCTTATATGAATTTTGAGGCACTTATTGAGAACCAATTTTCTACCACCATCAAAGTATTTTAGAGTGATGGTTGAACCAAGTTTTTGAATCATCACATGTGATCTCATTTTGCATAAAAGGGCATTCATCATCAGTTTTTTTTCCTTACACTCCTGAGCAAAATGGCGCGCAGAGTGGAAGCATCATCATATGACTGAGACAAGTTTGTCGATGCTCGTTCATTTAGGCCTTCATCATTCATTTTGGTATGATGCATCTTCAACAGCAGTCCAAATCATCAATGGAATGCCTACTCAAGTTTTATTTGGTCAGTCTCCGCTCTCTGTTATTTTTGGCACTACTCCCCGATTACTCAAACTTTCATTCTTTCGGTTGTCAAATTTTTCCGTATTTACGCATGTATGGTTCTCATAAATTAGCGCCTCTAAGTTTTCCATGTATTTTCTTGGGATACATCATTGTCTTGATCCTGCTACAAAGAAGGAGTACATTATCTGTCATGCTCGGTTTGATGAGTTTTTATTCGCTGCCAACTATACTGGTTCTGTGACTGCACCATCGCTTGATGTTTTTGCTTTTTTGGAACCTTTGTCTGTGTCTTCAAAGGTGTTTGAGCCATATTCATGAACCGATTTTCCCATCATTTTAGATGATTTTGATTTACAGTCTATACCGAGAGCTCAAGCGGTGCCTGGTCTTTCCTGTGTCTGTCCGCTGATCGCAGCTCCACAGCATACTCTACAGCTGCATGCATCAAACACGCCTCTACACGTGCGTGTTGCCGATGCACTGTCAGCTATGTCAGATCCAACCGTGACCTTTTTTATGCTACCGGTGTCTTCAACAGATGTGTCTCTTTCGGCACCGCTACCATCTCCGATCGTTAGCTCTCCAGCTCAGCTATCCACATCCTTATCCCCACCGGCATTGGGATCGATGTTAAATCCAGTGCCTGAGCCTTCTTATTGCCACCCAATGGCCACTCGCTCTCATACTGGATCCCCTAGGCACAAAGATTTTTCGGAATATGATATTTTGGTTTATTGATTGCTTTATCAGCTAAGACCGAGCCAAGGAGTCATCGCTTGACTGTCAAGGATCCTGAATGGGTTGCAACTATGGATTTTGAAATGGAGGCTCTTCGCACTCAGCAGAAGTGAGATTTGGTTCCTCGTCATTCTCATGTAAATGTGGTTGGTTCTAAATGGGTGTAACGTTTGAAGTACAAGGCTGATAGATCCCTTGACAGACATAAAGCAAGATTAGTTGCTTATGGATTTTCACAACTACCTAGTTTTGATTATGATCATACATTTAGTCCTTTGGTGAAGGCTTGTACTATTTGAAAAGTTTTATCTCTGGGTGTCACTCGTGATTGGCCCTTACGATATCTGGATGTCAAGAATTCATTTTTAAATGGTGTTCTTGATTCAACTGTTTATATGGAGCAGCCTGCTGGGATACAAAGACCTGATGCGTCCTGATTTTGTTTGTCATCTACGCAAGGCCATTTATGGTTTGAAGCAAGCTCCTCGAGCTTGGTTTCAACATTTCAATTCTTTTTTGGTTGGCCTAGGTTTTGTATTGAGTTCCTCTGATACATCTCTACTTGTCCTTTCTCAGGGTGCCTCTTTGTTCTACTTGTTGGTTTATAAATATGACATTATTCTCACTGGGTGTGATAGTCGTCTCATTCAGAAGTTTATTGATCGGGTTAATAAGGAATTCAAGGTTACTGATCTTGACACTCTACAGTATATTTTGGGTTTGGAGGTTGTTCGTACATCTGCCGGCTTATTCCTTTTCAGGCCAGATACGCCAAGGATATTTTGCTGCGTGCCAGAATGCAAGATTCTTTGCCTGTTTCGTTTCCTTTTGTGGTTTTTTTGCATCTACTCTTCCGGTAATCCGTTTAGAAATCCTGCTCTTTATCAATCTCTGGTTTGTGCACTTCAATATTTATTGATTACACGTCCCGATTTGTCTTATGTTGTGAACATAGTTAGTCAGTACATGCGGGCTTCTACTGATGACCATTTCCAAGATGTCACTCAAACTTTGTGATATGTTCGTGTTACTCTCCAGTATGGTCTTCAGTTTTGCACAAATTCATCCACTTTACCAGTTTTGGGTTATTCTGATGCTGATTGGGCTCGTTGCATTGAGACTCGTAGGTCTACATATAGTTATGCCATTTTCTTTGGTGGTAACCTGGTGTCATGGAGTGCTAAGAAGAAACCTACAGTTTCTCATTATAGTTAAGAATCAAAATACTATGCTATGGTATATACAACTGTGGAGTTGGCTTGGTTGATGAATCTTCTTCGAGATTTATGTGTATCGACTTATGTGCCTCATGGTTTGCTGTGTGATAACAATAGTGCTCTCTTCTTGGCTCAGAATCCAGTTTTGCACAAAAGAGCCAAGAACATTGTTATTGACTATCATTTTGTGCTTGAGATAGTGTCTTCTGGAAAGCTCAAAGTTGCTCATTTTCCTACAGATTTGCAGCTTGCTGACATCTTTACAAAGGGGTTACCTCATCCTTGGTTTGATTTCTTACGTTCCAAGCTTTGCGTTGTGACTAGTCATATGCTTTTCTTGGGAGGGGGGTAATAGAGATATAGTTGATTTAGAATCAGGATAAAAAAGGAATACCCTTTCTTATTGGTTTTGTATGTATCATGTTCCATATTTGTTTAGGTTTTGTATACCCTTTGTACTCACTATATATGTATATGAATACACACAACCACAAGTTTTTATGGGTTTTACATTCTATCAATAAGACATACCTCAGACGGGGAGCAGTGGAAGAAGGTCGATGTTATGTACCCGTAGTTTGGAAAAGATTCATGGCATTTGAGTTTAGGATTGTGTACAGGTGGTATGAATCATTTTGGTGACACGAGTAGCACACATAGCTCTTGGCCTGTTATGTTGGTCATATACAACCTTTCGTCTTGGTTGACCATGAAACGTAAGTATGTTTTGTTGTCTTTGATGATATAATGTATGAAGCAACCTGGTAATGATATTGATGTGTATGTTTCTCCTCTAGTGGAGGATTCGTTGACTTTGTTTAATGACGATGTTTAAGTGTATGATGGGTTGGTTGAATATTTCTTGACTCTTAAAGCGTTGTTATTTTGCACTATTAATGATTTCCGTTCATATAGAAATTTGTCTAGGTATTCTATGAAAGGCCACTTTGCTTGTCCAATGTGTGAGAAGGACACTGATTTTTGTCAATTAAAACACGGTTGTAAGACTTTTTACCAGTGGCACAGGCGGTTTCTTCCCGAGGTGCATCTATGGCGATTGGCCCAAAAATGGTTCAATGGGAAAATAGATGCACGAGTTACAACAGTGCCACTGTCAGGTACACAGATTTATGAGAGTGTTAATAATTTTCCCAATGACTTCGGGAAGAAGAAAAGAAAAAGCCAACGTTGAAGGAAGTTGGAAGAAATGCTCAATCTTTTTAACCTACCTTATTGGGGGCATTTGGAAGTTATGTTATGCACATCGAGAAGAATGTTTGTGATTCTTTGGTTAGGATGTTGTTAAATACCCTTGGTAAAACAAAGGACAGATTGAAGGCTAGGCTAGATTTGGTTGATTTGGGTATTCGGAATAATCTTGCCTTGGTGAGTACGTGTGATAATTGTTATTTGCCCCCTACTTGCTATTCAATGTCGCATTCAGAGAAAAAAATCTTTTTGTGAGACCCTTAGTAGTGTGAAAGTGCCCGGTGTAAACTTTTCCAACATAAGCAGTTGTGTGTCTATCCTGAAGTTGGGTGGTTTGAAGTCACACGATTGTCACAACCTAATGCAGGAACTAAATGACATTGCCATTTGTTCTACATTTCCTTCTTATATAAGATTGTGCATTGAAAAGCTCTGTTTGTTTTTCAAATCCATTTGTCGCAAAAATATTAGTGTATCAAAGTTGGATAGGTTGCAAGTTATGATTGTTAAAGTTTTGTGCGTGTGGAAATGTATTCCCCTTCCTTTTTTTTACATTATGGTCCACTTGAGTTTTCATTTGGTGTGCGAGATAAAGCTATGTGGTCTGGTTTTTCTAGGATGGATGTACCCATTTGAGAGGTATATGAAAATCTTTAAGCATTTTGTGAAAAACCGGTATAGGCCAGAAGCTAGTATTGTGCAACAATACGTGACAGAAGAGGCCATTAATTTTTGCATTGATTATATGAAGCAAGTTGATCTGTTGGGGTTCCAATCGATATATATGAAGGGGGTTGGAAGGTTTAGGGGTATACAGGGAGACTTATTTAGCCCTAGTGTGGAAAATTTATGTGCCGACCATCTTTATGTTCTCCACAACCATGAGGATGTAGTTCTATACATCGAGATTCATATGGATGTCATACGAGTGAGGCGCCCTAATTTCAATGAGGCTCAGGTACTTCGATTGCACACTTTGACATTTGCATCATGGTTGCGGGATCACATACATGTCGGCAAACATCCAACCAGTGTTAAATGGTTAGCTCTTACAACTCACTGTCAAAAGAATTTTGGGGTTTGTGGATTTTGGATTGTGAAATTCGCAAATGTAGGGTCTTGGAGAATGAAGGTTTGGATTTTGATTTTGGGGTTTTAAATCCGCCGTTTTCCCTTTTTTTAAACCCAAAAGGGTTTCCGAACTCAGAAATCTTTCATCTCTTTGATATAGAAGAGGGGACACATTTACGAGTTCGGAAATAGTTTTTCCAAACTCGTAAACCCTTTTTCGTCGGGAATAAAAAAATGCATGAAGGGTTTTCAAATGGGCATTTACCCCTATTTGAGAACCCGCCTTTCCCCTCTTTCTCCCCTCCAAAAACACTTCAAAACCCATATCACCAATCCATTTCATCACCGAATCTTCCATTTCAAGTTTTGATGATTTGAGGTATGTCTACATCTCTTCACTTCCAATTTCTCACTTAAATTTTCAAATTTCAACAAGGGTTTTCTATGATATGTAGGTAGAACCTATGAAGGAATATTTCATACCCTTTGATTGATCAAAAGGGTGAATTTACTCTTCAATATACAGCCATGGTTTATTATTTTCAAACATAAATGAGCAAGCACAATTTTTTTTGTTCATGCTACCTAGGGTTTAGATTTTGTGATTGTTATGAATTCTATTTTTAGTGGGGTTTGTTAACAAATGATGAGTTGTGTATAATATTAGGGTTTTGTTGCCTTGGTGGTGGGGGTGATAAAATGATGCAAGGAAATTGATAATAAATGTTATAGTGCTAGATTTATTGATTGAGCGGTGTATTAGTGTGCTTATATGCTAGGTTAATTGCTAGGTTTATGTTGATAAAATATTGTTTGCTATAACTAAAAGGGTAAATTTATCGTCTATTGAATTTGTTCAATTGCCTAGGGTTTAGTACGACATTTACTATAAGTGTTAGTAACTTATTTCTTTCCGAGGTTAAGTTATTTTTTTGATATATATGTAAATGTAGAATTCAAAATGGCAACTAGGAAATAGACTCGTGACGATGTGTCACAGTCCAGCAATGTCAATCCCCCAACAATGGACATGACGTGGGATATGGATGACAGTATGAGGGATGTAGGAAAACACCAAACTCATTGTAGAGCATTTACGTAGAATGACTAGGAAAGAGTTAACGTCATTGGTTTTTGACAAGTAGGGCAATTGTGTGTTGGAGCTACGTGCCAAATGGTCTAGTTGGGTGGCGAAGGTTGGTAGAACAAGGGTAGATATCAAGTACAATACTTGGCATGATGTCTCAAATAAATACAAGGACACGTTGTGGAGGGAATGCAAGTACCTCTAGTGAAGCGTTTTCCCTGCATTTTTCTTCTACAATTTTTCTTCACATATTCTCCCCATCCTAATATTACTTTGCTTCATAATCCCCGTAGAGACCTTCTCAAATCGAAGCACAAGATGTGGGTGCTTTGCAAAAGAGGGCTATGTTCATGATGTAAAAGAGTTGGCATGAACATAAATACACTTTGTCCAAAGATTACATATTTAGTGATAAGAAAGGTGATCACCCATGGGTAACTTATAAGCACATTCAACCCAAAAGCTAGGAGATTCACAAGAAAAGGGCATTGGAGAATAGTGAAAATGTTAGTAAAACAATATGCAAATTATTAGTGTGATTAATTACATTAAAATGTCTATAGCATTAACATGACGATAACATCCAACCCAGGGTACAAGGGGAGTAAAATAGCGTGTTACCGGAGAGAGTAAAATTCCTCACCGATTGAGTTGTGGGGGTTATGGATTAGCGGCAATCTAGCTAGTAAAGGAACTTCTAGAAGAAGATGTACAAATTGTAATAGTGCGCAGGATGACGGAAGATGAGGCAAGGGCATCTGTGCAACCGATTTGTGTGGATGACATTGAGAGGTGTAGTCTATTTCTCAAAGGTCGACAAAATAAGAAGGGTATATATCTCAAGGAGAAAGAGAAACTACTTGCCGAAAGTGTGGTACGTAAATGTTTAGGTAAATTCTTTATTAAATTGAACTATATACACATTATATCGAAATAACAAAGGTATATCTATTTATTTTATAACTTAGGAAAAATTGAAGAATGATCAATTCCAAGGTGAATTCATGCAAAGGGATAAACACGACATCCTTTGTGAAACCATGGAAAAACCAGACCATCTGGGCCGGGTTAGGGGAATGGGTGGTTTCATGATCCACTCGCAAGCATTCAGGATTGTACGGTCCTATGCTAGAGTGAAACCCTTGAGAGTCCATTCGTTGCAAGAAAAAGACCCAACTCAAAGACAAACGAATTGCAACAAGAAATTGCAATTCAGAAGTTGGTCCAACACATCGGGCTACTTCTTCCAAACAATTTAGAGGACTTAACACCTGATTGCACACCGCCATCTAGGGGTTCACGACATTCTCTCGGAGATGTTGGGGTAAATCGTAGGGAAATTGTTCAAAATCCAAGAATCAATAGACAACTGTTCAAACCCAATAGCCTCGACAATACCACCCTCGCAATTTAAAAAATGGTTCGAAGGATCATTTTTTAAATTATGTCCCTTTTATTTAATTTTTATATTTAATATATATTTTTTCTATGTTTTAGAAATCATGTCTGTGTGAACTATGCATTGATCAAGACGTAGGCGGTAAGCCGCTACATGTAGCCGATGGATTTTTGCATAAGTTAATGAAACATCATCACTCCATACCTATTGTGGAAGGTCTTTTGAGGGTTTCTTTAGATAATCCTTTGGTGATGGGCCTTCCTTTGCCAATCCCGGATGGAGAATACAAGAAATTTGGGCCTTGCCAGGGAATGTTCCTTAATTGGCCTCGTATACTAATATACACCGACATTTACAGGAAACAATGCCTCCATCACCAAAACCAGTGATGACATCAAAATCGGTCAAATCGATGCCCAAAAAGGTGCCAACAACACCAACTAGGGTTAGAACTTTATTGGCAAGATCCAATGTGCCTCAAGACTTACCTGGTTTTGTACCTGTCCTTTATAATTTGCTATAACCCCATGATCGAAACTCAACATTCACATTCTTGGGAAATGAATGTGTATTCGGATGCAAACTTGAAATCATAGCATCATGGAGTGATTTTGAAGACCTACGGAGATGTGAGCAAGTTAATCATGAGATGGTGTAGATCTACACCTTGTGAGTGATTTTATTTATTTTATTTCAAAATTTGATTTAAATTTCAACAACCATTATTACAATTGATACCTACCATGAAATTGTCCAGGTACATGTTTTTTACGAGTAATCAAAAGAAGGGATGGATTGGATACATGTGCCTGATGATGATACAGGAAATTGGTTGTACAAATCAAGACATGATCGACTACATTTGCAAATGCCTAAGCCAAAAGGATAAGATGTTTTTCGTTGTGCAGTACATCGAGAGGTTATTTACTACATTCAATTTCTTTACCAACATTGTTTCCGCAAATTCCAAATAATGAATATTTTTTCCAGGGACCATTGGTAACTAATATTGATAGTACCCGCAAAGAAGTGAGTGTATTGGATAGATCCCCTCCACTTCCAACCGTCTGATGCATTCATTGAGATTTTGAAATCTGCAATGAAGGAAAATAGTGAGCAAACAAATTGTTCATTTCACGTAGTCAAAATCAAGGTAGGTCTTCCAATATGTTCATGTCCCAAATATTATCCTCAATTATTTAATGCAATAGTCTTAATAATTCATGTTTCCTACATATAGTACAAGAAACAGGCTCAAACTTGGGAGTGCAGATATTATGTCATGTTATAAGCGTCTGAGTGCATAGACAAAGTCAGGAAGATGTACATGAAATTGATAAGGTAATTGTACAAATTCTTAGTGGTAATATTTCTAAGTAGCCTTTACCAAATACTTAATTCTATAGCATTATTTTCAGATTTTCAAAAAGGATTGGAAACCCTACTCGCAAGAAAATATCAACAATGCGCGGAATTCATTGGCTAGACATCTAATTCTAAATTGGTCACACACACTGGAAAATCCCAATATTGGTAGGGACACTCAAGTTAGATAAAAAATTAACCTTAGAAATGTCGGAATAGATTTGTATCGATTTTTATTCCTATCTGTAGATTATTTCTTGGTGAGCGTTATCTATAGATTTTTGTTTAGGTGCAAGATACTATCGTGTATTGTTTTGAAGTTGTGGCTATGTATCGAGGCTGTTTTTATGCCGGTAATATTAATGAAACAATTTTTTACCAAAAGACCAGAAAACATATCCTAATTCGGAAAATTTTTTGTCTCTTTCATGTTCAAGTTTCATAGGGTAGAAAATGTTTTTCAAACTCGGAAACATCTTACGCGATACAGTTTTCGAGCTCGGAAACTGTTATAGAAAAAAATGCTCTTCAAAAACAATTCTAGAAATATACCGGAAAGTGGACACGAATCTGAAAACTACTCATCATTTTACAAAGAGCTGACACACAGTTAGTGCCAGTTTTCGAGTTCGAAAAATATAGATACTTGCCGAGTTCGGAAAGTTAGCAAGGCACGAGGGAAAGTCCCCATTTTTTCAGTTCGAAAATAAATTAAAGGCCATTCCTCGTGAAAATTAAAGGCGGTTTTTAACCGCCTTTACTGACAATTTTTAAAGGCAGATCTAGGAAGCACCTTATTTTCAGATTGATTAAAGGCAGAGCCAGTGAACACACATAAAAAGTGCATTTAAATTTCCGATAGAACTGTAGGCATTCCTACCCTAGTGCATCTTCCCGAGTGAACCACCAAATTAAAAATCCTAACTCCGCCCCTATGCTCAGTATGACATGCTATTTGGATTCTTGGAGACTTTTTAAACACTTGTGTAATATCAACATTTTATTTTTTTAAAAATAATCTTGAATGAGTCCGTGTGTTTTGATACAATTATGATACCCTTTAATTTAGATAATTTAATTTTTGATTTAAAAACTGTATATTTTAGCTTAAAATTTTTAATACATAATAATTTGTATTTGAAGGTAGAAGATAAGAAATAATATCATTAAAAAATTACTTTTAAACTACAAATACAATGTTTAAACAAAATAAAACATATAGAGAAAGTCTTTTGTTAGACCGACTAACGGTTAAACCAATTATGAAAAATCTCGTTTCAATAATTTTAAGGGACAAGTGATAATTATTTATAAATATCAATACATTTTAAAAGTTTTTTTCAAAAGTTATAAGAACCTCATTACAATAAATAAAAACATACATCAAATCACTGTATAGTTACATTATAAAATGACTCTATCTAACGGTTAATCGATTAAAACAAGACTTTGTGAAATATGTATATATATATATATATATATATTAAAAAAATTAAAAAGAAGGAAAAATGTATGTAAAAATTTTCAATGTTTATTCTACAATTTATAGAAATTTGTCTTTTAATTTCCTGAACTAAAATTGTGTTCGGTGACGTTGCATCTATAAGCATAGGTGAGCTATTCTGAAAATAGGAGAAGATTAACTTCTAATTTCCAACTAAAAATGTATTCTACTTTTTAAAAATAAACTCTTTTTTAAACTAGTGAAGCATAAGTGTCTTTTCTGGTCTAATATAATCTTCTTGATTTCGATCAAAAACCGCCTTTGATCGGGGTTTGATTTCAGTTCCGAATTCAAAACTCATTTACGGGGTTCTAAAAAAAACAACCGGAAACCTCAGCGGTTTGCGGCAACACACAAAATGGAAAATAAATCTGGAAATGACAGAGAGAATAGATCTGATAAAAAGGTTAAATATGTGCAAGTGTTTTTATCTCTGAACATATCTCCAAAATTTGTTCTTCTTTGTAGCTGACGGAGGCAACGCAGTAGAGGAAAACTTTCCCAGTTCTGACTCCCTCCACTTTATTCTTCTTTCCAATGCAGCGGAGGCAACGCTGAGGCCGAGGCCAGCGGCGGAACCACGTTTAGGCGGGGCAGGCGCGCGCCTGCCCTGAGATCCGTCGGCCAGGTGGGAATTACTGTTCCCGGCCGACGGAAGGAGGGTTTCCGCCTACGGCGGCGTAGGCGCGCCGCCCGTTCGCCGGAGGAAGCCTGCTGCGTTTGGTTTTTTTTTTCCCAAACACGACGTCAAACGACGTCGTTTGTTTAAGTTTTTTTTTTAATTTTACCGATTATGTCGGTGGGATTAAAAAAATAATAAATAAAAGTTACAAAAGTCAAAACCCAAACAAACGGCCCAAGAGACCCAAACCCGCCACCCTCTCTTCTTCAGCCTCTCTCTCTCGGCTCCTCTCTCAGTTCACCGCCGCGGCGCCGCCAGTCGTCTGCCACCGCCAGTCCGCCACGGCGCCACCGCCAGTCCGCCACCGCCAAGATCCACCGCCATTTAGGTATTTAAAAATTCAAATTTCAATTTAATTCAAACTCTTGAACTAAAATTGAAAGATTCAAAACATGAATTTAATTGTTTCTAGTTCAATTCCTTTTCAATTTTGATTTTAGTTATGCAATATTGTTTTTATTCAATTCATTTTAATTTTCGTTTGAATTGTGATTTGTGAGATTTTGTGAATTTGTGATTGTGAGGTTATTTAAATTCATTGTGATTTTCGTTTGAATTGTGATTTGTGAGGTTATTTAAATTCATTGTGAATTTGTGATTGTGAGATTTTCATTTTTATTCAATTCATTGTGATTTTCGTTTGAATTGCGAATTTTTGGGATTTTGTGAATTCATAATTTAGGGTTTATCATGTATTCATGTTGATTTGATTTATTAATAATTTAGGGTTTATCATGTATTCATGTTGTAATATTCATATACTCTTGTAGATTTTATAATGAGTTGAATTTGGTGTTTGATAGGTTATGAAGAATTTAGTGCAACGGAGTATAGGATTTCCACCTTTGAATAAGAGAGCTCTTGAATGTGATGAAGGTACCCAAGATAGGCATAATGAGGAGGGTGGTAGTGGTAGTAAGCAATCTCGTTTACAATTTTGTGCCAATTATGTTATAAGTGATCCCGCCTTAAGAAAACCTATAAATGAGTATGATGCTTCTATTATAGATAATGTGAGGTGTGAATATGTGAAAAGAGGGCCTTGTCAACCTAGGAACCATAATTTTCCCAAAACATTTTATTCAAACGAATATAGAAAGTTTCAAAAGAATTGGTTTGATATGTTTCCTTGGTTGGAGTATAGTGTGTCAAATGATACCGCATATTGTTTTCCTTGCTATCTTTTTAAGGATCCCACAAGTAATGATGACTATAGTGTGGATGGGGTGAAAACTTGGAAGAATGCCCTAAACTCTTTTAGGAAGCATAAAAAACATGTGGATGGTAAGCATCATATTGCCAATGGGAAATTGAAAGACTTTAGTAATCCAAACCAAAGAATCCCACATTTTTTGGAGGTTCATGGGCGTGAAGTAGAAGAGGCATACCGCATCCGTTTGAGTGCAATTTTGAATGTGATAAGATTCTTGTTAAAGCAAGGTTTGACTTTCCGTGGTCATGACGAGAGTATTGATTCTCTCAACAAAGGTAATTTTCTTGAATTGGTTGATTGGTATTGCGATCGAAGTGAGGATATTGCTAAGGTAATGCATGATGCTCCGGGAAATAACAAGTTGACATCCCCCTTAATTCAAAAACAACTCTCACATGCTTGTGCCAAAAAGGTAAGTGATGCTATCATTGATGACATTGGAGATGGTGTATTTTCTATTCTTGTTGATGAGGCTAGAGATTGTTCAATAAAATAGCAAATGGGAGTTGTTTTGCGATATGTCAACAAAAAAGGATGTGTTCTTGAGCGTTTTCTTAGTCTTGTGCATGTAAATGATACTAAGTCTACCACTTTGTTTCTTGCTCTCAAGACACTTATTGGAAATAAGAAATTGTCGTTGTCAAGGTGTAGGGGGCAAGGATATGATGGGGCTTCAAACATGCGAGGAGAGTTTAATGGGTTGAAAGCTTTGATATTGAAAGAAAACTCTTCGGCAAGGTACATCCATTGCTTTTCTCACCAACTTCAATTGGTTGTTGTTAGTGTTGCAAATAGTACTCTATCAGTGTGTGAATTTTTTTCGTATCTTGTTGACATCGTGAATCTAGTTAGGGGTTCTTGTGTTAGAAAAGATATTCTTAATCGTTTAGAACATGATAGACTTGTGGAGGCACTGGAAAAAGGAGATAATGTTAGTGGAAGAGGAAAAAATCAGGAAATGAATTTGAGACGGCCTGGTGATACCCGTTGGGGATCACACTACACTACTATTCTTCGTTTCGAGGTTATGTGGTCTTCCACTGATCAAATGCTTCTTAATATATGTGAGTATGGAAATTCAGCTGAAAATGCCTCTAAAGCGAAGGTTTTGATGGATTGAATGGAGAGCTAAGAATTTGTATTTTGTATGTTTTTGATGAAACATTTGTTGGGAGTTACAAGTCAATTGTCTCTTGCCTTTTAACAAAGAGATCAAAATATTGTACAAGCTGTGCATTTGATGAATACAATGAAGCTTGAACTGAGAGAATTCAGAGCTGGGGGTTTTGAGGTATTGTTGAATAAAGTCGAGACCTTTTGTAAGAAACATGAGATCACGGTATGCCATATGGAAGATCAACGGAAAATTCGTCACCATTCTAGACGTCGTGGACAGATGGAAACCAATGGTGACTTTTATCGCGTTGACATTTTTCTTCAGGTAAACTTTAAAATTTATATACTTTAATATATTTTTTTAGGCTATTTTACATGTATTTTTTTTATCTTGTTGATGTTTTTTTCTTTTCTTTTCTAGACCGTGGATAATATGATTGTTGAAATGAATGATCGATTTTCTGAAGCAAGCTCGGAGTTACTCACTTATATTGCATGCCTTGATCCGAGAGATTCATTTTCCGGCTTTGATGTTGGTAAGTTGGTTCGCCTTGGTGAACTATATCCGAATGACTTCTCTCGAATTGATTGTCTTCAACTTGAGCAAGAACTTAACACTTTCATTCCTGATGTGAGACATAATAATGCTTCTTGGCCAGTGATCAATGATCTAGGACGTTTTGCTCAGCATATGGTTCAATCACGTAGCCATGTCATCTCTCCATTGCTATATCGTCTTATTCAGTTGGCATTAGTTCTACCCGTTGTAACTGCTTCAGTTGAACGAGTTTTTTCTGCTATGAATAAAATCAAGAGTGATCTACGTAATAGAATGGGAGATGAATGGTTGAATGATATTATGAGGGTTTATGTTGAGAAAGAGGTTTTTGTTAAGATTGAGAATGAAGCAATCATGTAACGTTTTCAAATTTCAGAGCCTCATAGGATTAAATTGCCTCCACTTCCTAAATCTGCTTCTAGCATTAGAATGTAGTTTTTTTAGTAGTGAATTTGTATGACTTATTGCATTGTACTCATCTTATTATGTTATGTTAATCGATCATTTGTTTTTGAGTTGTACAAAAAAAAATTTAAGTACAGGCTAATTTCAGCCTACCCTCAAAAATTTTCCTGGTTCCACCATTGGCCGAGGCAACGTGGCGAGTCGAGGCTGCGGTCGAGGCAACGTGGCGAAAGTGAAGTTGCAGAGTGGGTATGACTTTGTGCAGTAGGGACGAGGCTGCACGGTGAGGACTCAGAACGGTGAAGGCGGCACGGCAGGGAGCAGTGAGTGGAGGCGGCGCAACGGGGAGTAGTGGGTGGAGGCGGCGGAGAGAAGTGGGTTGGGGTGGCACGACGAAGTTAAGGTGGAGGGAGTGGGATGGGAGGGGATCTGGGGAATGATTTGGAAAATAAACCTAAGGGCCTGGGAAGAGAGGAATGAAAAAAAAACTAAAGGCTGGGAAGGGTTTTGGAAAGAATCATTTATATATTGGGCTAAAAGATCCAATAAAGGCACACAATTAAAGACGATTCTATAAGAGAATGTCCAACGAGACCTGGGTGAAAAGGTAGGTACGCAATTAAAGGGAGTTACGAACTCAAAATTTCTTTTTGATCCCAATCAAAATTGTATACTTCCTCCGTCCCAACCGATTCTGAACACTTTCCTTTTGGGCTGTCCCAGGAAATTCTGCACACTTTCTGTATTTGGAAAAGTTATACATATTATAAGACAAAATTACCCTTACAATAATTAAAAATTACTCACACAACCTCACTTTGCCCTCACCTCACCTACCATCTCCCATTCGCTGCGCCTCACATTTCTCTCTCTTTCACCCTTCACTGCGCCTCACAAGCCTCTCTCTTTCTCCCTTCATTTCCTCCCAATTCCAATCTCATATGTGTTTTCTCTCTAGATTTTGCTCTCTATCCGTATCTGATTTCCCGTTGTTCTTAAAAAAATCTCATCTGCAAATTACATTTCCTCTCTGTCTCACATCTCCCATTCTTCATCTCCCTCCTTCCATTCTTCATCTCCTCGGAGGTGCATGTTATTTTTCAAATCTGAAAGGTAAGAGGCGGCGAGAGGCACATGGAGATAGCGGGAGGCACATGGAGACGACGGGAGACACGAGGAAGGGGAGGAGAGGATGTGGCAGCAGGCGACGATAGGCAGAGACGAGGTGAAGGAAGTCAGAGAGGAGTTGGAGAGGCACGGTGGGAAGCGCAGAGGAGGCGGAGAGAGGCAGAGGGTTTTCAAAGCTGAAATGTGAAAGACAAGGGCATTTTTGTCTTTTCATATGTTCAAAATTTAAAAACCCATTTTCTCTTTCTACAGAATTTCCTGGGAGTACCTTTAATTACCCCTTCCCCACTAGTGTTACATGTTCATCAAAGAGCTAAAACCTCATAATTTATAGGTAGAGTAGATAAGTGTCAATATAACCTTATCTACTTGTGTAAGTGTCAATATAACCCTATGGTAATTTTTAGTACAAATATAACCCTAACTAATTAATGAAAGTGCCAGTATAACCCTCAGACCCCATTTTCGGCATTGACCTCAATTTTCCTACATTGACTCTATGTAAATTGACCAAAATACCCTTTGGGCTAACTCTGAAATTAGGTGGACAATTTTACCCTCATAGTTTGTCGGATCACCACCGGACCACCGCTGAAACAGTTAGGATTATATCAGCACATTATGAAATCTTATTGGGTTATATCAGCACATTCATAATGTTTATAGGGTTATATCAGCACATTCATAATGTTTGTAGGGTTATATCAGCACATTTTTTTAATGTTTGTAGGGTTATATCAGCACATATTATAAATATTAAGTGTGTGGTACTCGGCTGGCCTTAACGAGCGACCACATTATCATATACACCATTATAACATCATGACAATATCTTGTACAACATAAAAATTTAACGTCATCACACCATCATTAATATTAAACACCATTATCACATATCATAGCCTCATTTCAAAACTTATCAACATTAAAAACCTCAGGTCGAAGAACACAACAAAATAACAATCACACAGAATACCAAAGGTCATCCAATCATCAATCCGGACTAAACACAACAAAATAAACAAAATATCATTAAAACCCCTATATTCTATAGCATGTGCTGCTATGACCCTATATTTTTTACTAATGTGCTGATATAACCCTATAAATTTTAGGAATGTGCTGATTTAACCATACCAGTTTTCATAATGTGCTGATATAACCCTACCTAATCCGGTGGCGGTCCGGTGGCCAATCTAAGGGTAATAACATCATTTCTTTCTTTTTTTTGTAATTTAAATTTTTTTCAGAAGGGCAAACATGTAATTTTATAAAATTCCGACTAAAAGTTGCCGAAAAGGGTTATATTGGCACTCACTAACTAGATAGGGTTATATTGGCACTTTCAAATATTGAAAGGTTATAAAATTTAGCACTTTTTTCTTTATAAAATGGGATAAGTGCCAATATAACCTATCTTTTTGAATAAGTGTCAATATAACCTATCTACTTGAGTAAGTGCCAATATAACCCTACCAGTTTTCATAATGTGCTGATATAACCCTACCTATTCTGGTGGCGTTCCAGCAGCTAGTCTAAGGGTAATAACATCATTTCTTATTTTTGCATTTTAATTTTTTTTTCAGAAGGGCAAACATGTAATTTAATAAAATTTCGACTAAAAGTTGCTGAAAAGGGTTATATTGGCACTCACTAACTAGATAGGGTTATATTGGCACTTTCAAATATTGAAAGGTTATAAAATTTAGCACTTTTTTCTTATGTCAAATAGGTAGCACTTTTTTCTTTATAAAATGGGATAAGTGCAAATATAACATATCTACTTGAGTAAGTGACAATATAACCATATGCTAATTTTTAGTGCAAATATAACCATATCTGGTTAATGAAAGTGCCAATATAACCCTCAGACCCCATTTTCGGCATTGACCTCAGCCTTCCAGCATTGACTCTATGTAAATTGACCAAAATACCCTTTGGGCTAACTCTGAAATTATGTGGACAATTTTACCCTTATAGTTTGCTGGACCGCCGTCGGACCACTTTCGGACCGCCGCCGGACCACCACCGGATTAGGTACGGTTATATCAGCACATTATGAAAACTGGTAGGGTTAAATCAGCACATTCCTAAAATTTATAGGGTTATATCAGCACATTAGTAATAAATGTAGGGTCATAGCAGCACATGCTATAGAATATAGGGGTTTTAATGATATTTTGTTTATTTTGTGTAGTTTAGTCCGGATTGATGATTCGATGACCTTTGGTGTTGCGTGTGATTGGTATTTTGCTGTGTTCTTCGACCTAGGATTTTTAATGTTGATAAGTTTTGAAATGAGGCTATGATATGTAATAATGGTGTTTAATATTAATGATGGTTTCATGATATCAAATTTTATGTTGTATATGATATTGTTATGATTTTATAATGGTGTATATGATGATGTGGTCGCCTGTTAAGGTCAGCTGAGTATCACACACTTAATATTTATAATATGTGCTGATATAACCCTATAAGTTTTAAGAATTTGTTGATACAACCCTATAAACATTAGAAATGTGCTGATATAACCCTACAAATATTAGGAATGTGCTGATATAACCCAATAAGATTTTATAATGTGCTGATACAACCCTACCTGTTCAGCGGCGGTTCGGTGGCGGTTCGGCGGCGGTCCGACTGCGGTCCGACGGGTAATAACGTCATTTCTTTTTTTGTATTTTAATATTTTCAGAAGGACAAACATGTAATCTATTAAATTCCGGCTAAAAATTGCCGGAAAGTGTTATATTGGCACTTTCACTAACTAGATAGAATTATATTGAAACTTTCAAATACTGAAAGGTTATATTAGCACTTATGTCAATTAGGTAGAGTTATAAAAACACTTTTTTTTCTTATAAAAGTTACCTAACACACTCAAAGTCGTCTTAAATTGGGACCACCAATCACGTATGCAAAAGAAATTTGGTAAGGGAATCCAAATGAATAGTGTAGCTAACACTGATGGATGTATTTGTTTGTTCGTGGATTAGAGCGAAGGGAATCAACTCGGAGAAGATGCTTCTCCGCTAAAGAACATGTTGCTATAAATACATTAACAATTCTTATTAACCAATTTAATGCCCTAGTGGCCGGGTTTAGACAATTTAATGGGAATCATGGTCGCTGTATTATTCCGACAACCGCAGCTATGAGGAGCAAATTATAATAAAGAAATTAAAGGGGATCTTATCTCGTCTTAATCGGCAGGTTATCTCTTACTTTATATGTAGCCGTCACTCTCAGTTTTATTTGTGTCTGGTAAAAATCAACGCTAATTTATTTGATCAAATCGATCTATAACTAAATTTAAAGCAATAAACGTTGAGTGATATTCCTGGTACTCGATACATTCATAAACTTAAGAAATGTAAATATATATTTTTACATTATATATCACTTTTACACAAACTAAGGCTAATGTATATTATACTTTCATAGCAACATTTATTAAAAAGAGTGGGTCTCCTGACAGCAGCATGTCCATAAGCTTATGGACATGCTACTTATTTTTTACCTTAGATACTGCATTTGTTAAATTACATAATAAATTTAGAAAATATACTTTTATATTTTCTCATTCAAATATATTATTACTTATTTTAGCGTTTAAAATACAATATATAAATTTTATAAAAGAGCCGGTCTCTTGAAAGACGGTCTTTCCATAAATCATGGAAAGACCAAGGTTTAAAGTGTAAATTAGAAGAAATGAAGATAAAATTTTTGGGTTGTATGAATCGGGTTATAAATTTTATAACTAGCACACGTTGCATAATAAAATTTTAATATTGCAACTAAGACCTTCTACCTTTTATTATTTTAATTAAACCTCGTCTTTCAATAAGCTTATGGAAAAACGGTATTTCCCAACACTTTGTCTTTATAAAAAATTACAGCATTTAAGGTAAAAATCATTGTGGACTGTCCATAAGCTTATTGAAATGTTGTCTTTCCTGGGACTTTCTCTATTAAAAATGTTACAATAGCTTATAGAGCGTTACCATAACCTCTGTGTAAAGTCCAGATTTGGTTAATTGGCAATTTGTGGTAATTATGCAAATATGGTATTATTATGTTGCAACATCAAAGAAGGAATTCGGTAGAACAAGGAAAGTTTGAAGAAAGAATTTGAGAAGCAGTAGTCTCGTCCAAGAGTGATTTGATTTGAAGAGACAAAAGTCATTGTGGACTGTCCATAAGTTTATGGAAATGTCGTCTTTCCTCGGACTTTCTCTTTTAAAAATGTAACAATAGATTATAGAGTGTTACCTTAACCTTTGTGTGAAGTCTAGATTTGGTTGATTGGCAATTTGTGGTAATTATAAAATATGGTATTATTACGTTGCAACATCAAAAAAGGAATTTCGGTATAAGGAAAACTTGAAGAAAGAATATGAGAAGTAGTAGCCTCGTCCAAGAGTTATTTGATTTGAAAAATATATCAATTCCTATATTTGTGGATTGGATTAAGATTTGAAGAGTTAGAATAGATTGGGACGAGATATTCTAATTCATTTCTTTAAGTGATTAGATTTGATAATTCCTATCTCCAAGAGATTTGGTTGTAATCAGATATTAAATGGAGAAGGAAACATGTATGCATAAAACTGCATGCGTAAGAAGACTTTCCATGTTGAAACAAATGGAAAGGCAAAAGAATTTATTCAGTTGAAAATATTGCTTGAATATTGAGTTATGGAATATTGGAGATTTCGTAATATATTATTTTAGGCATGTGATTGAAGCATATTGGATTTATGGAAAATTCCTATAATTATGGAATTGAATTTATGTAATATTATGGGATAATTGAGACAAGGAAAATCACTTTATTTATGTGATTTGGATATGTTTCAGAAGTAGTTTTGGAAATAGAATATTTTGAAAACAAATGTGGAGAATCACAATCTACCCATGATATATATATATATATATATATATATATATATATATATATATATAGGGAGGGGTTCTATGCACTCCCTTATATTAACTCAAATCTACACTCAAAAATCCTGACCATAGGATCACATCAGATCAAACCTCTTTTATTTATTCCATTGGTTTGATCTGATGTGATCCTACGGTCAGGATTTTGAGTGTAGATTTGAGTTAATATAAGGGAGTGCATAGAACCCCTCCCATATATATATATATATATATATATATATATATATTGATGGACATCACTGCTGTGCCACTCACGGATTAATTGAAGAAAAATCTGCATCCCGATTTTTATCTTTCGAGTGGTACTACAGAGTCATTCGTCTGTGTTCCAACATGAACTTAAACGGTTGATCAAGTTCAGAATCATATACCTTAATTCTTCGAGAGGAGGAGATCAAGTGTTGAAAAGTTTCGAGGTAAAAGGGAGTCTGATCAAGGCGGATCGTTAGCAAGGGGAGCTTGCAGGATTCACGTGTTATAATTAAGTAAGATAATTTATTGTAAGGTTTACTTTGTACTGTATCTTTCAGATTAGTGGATTCATTCTGAACTGGGCCAGACCCAGTAGATGTAGGATGATTTCACCGAACTGCGTAACCAAGTCTCGTGTGTTCATGCTTTATTTTATTGCATACTTGGTTAGATAGGCTATGTTGGAACACGGTAGTAATTATGGAATTAATTAGGTAGAACCAAAATTTACTTTGAATTAAAAGTGTTACATAAATATTGAAAAGTGTTACCAAAATTTTAAAAAGTGTTACGGTAGATCTAACAATATCACCTAAGGTAATACTTGTAAAAAGTGTTGCAATAGGTCAACTTAGTATTATTAGCACCTAAACTAACACTTTTACAAGCATTACTTTAGGTGATGTTGCATTAGGTATAACGTAACAATTTTTAAAATTTAGGCACAATAACATTTAAAAATATTTATGTAACACTTTTCAAAGGTTTAAGGAACACTTTATAAGTTATTAACATTGTTAAAAAGTGTTGCAAGGAAAGTGTTACAATGGCTCTAGTTTGTAGTCGTGTATTTTTATATTTTCACATACAAGTACTTTATATTTGGTCCTCCACACCCTAATAATAAAGAGAAAAATTACAAGAGCCGTACAAATGCACATTATTACTTGTTTTAACTTTTAAAATACAATATTAAAATTTTATTAAAAAATTACAATATTTTAAGTAAAAAATATAGTGGACTGTTGATAAGCTTATGAACAGACTGCCTTTCCCAGGACTTTATCATAAACATTGGCATTATTGGCCATTTTCTCTTCAAGTCTCATTTCCCACCTAAACCTTTTAACGGTAAAATTAATCTGTCTAAATCTAACTGTGTAACTGTAGAAATCCCTCCCATTGTGTCCTTGGCTCACACCCTCCTTGGTAACCTTGTTATAAATAGTAAAAGTGCGGTCATCAAAACAAAGAATGCCATTCAAATGTGATTCAGATTGCTAATAGACAACAAATACATATTAATATTGGGCACAACCAAAACATCATATAAAGAGAGGATAAGAAACCCGAGAATTGTCAATATGAGAGATGTTGAGAGTCGAACTATTATCAAAATAAACATGTTTATTACCGATAAGGAGCCACACTATCAAGAGTGGGCTAGGATGAAGTCTGTGATTGGTAGCGCCATAATCTTTGTATCAGCCAAGGGCAGGTGTTGTTGGATTTCTGCAGGCCAAATTGATAGGACCTAGATCACAAGGAACCGGAGAAAAGCTTCCAGCATGACGAAGCAAGGTGACCAGAGCGGTTGTACCATTAGCAGAAGATATCGGACCTCGGACCTCACAATCATCGCCTGAAAAAGGCAGACCACTATAGTTGTGGTCACTGCGAGATCTATCGCCTGGAGAAGGGCCATCACGGCACTTCTGATTTGTTAATTGGTCTGAGGCAGAGAATGAAACGGAGTGACTGCAAGAACTCGGCTGATGCACAATGTGGGTTTTCAAAGAAAAATTTATGTGAATGAGCTTTTGCAACAACGTCAAGAAAATCTAGAGTAAGGATAATGTTGAGCAGGTGCAAACTTAGTGAAAGTAGCATTCAATCCCGGAGAAGGCAGAAAACCTTCAATTCACCAGGAAAAGACTTACCCATAGCATTCAAATCATCAACGATCGATGTTGAGTTAATCATAGGTAGTGATTATTGTTATTATTACTACTTGGTGCTAGTTAGAAGTTATAGAAGTTACATAAGTTATGAATTTAAAGTAAGGCTTTAGTGGTAGGGGGTTGAAAAACATAAAAGCTTTAAATAATAGTCTTTAGTAAAAGGTGATACCCTCTCCCTCAGGGCCCCAACCGCACCAAAAATAATAGTCTTTAGTGCTAGTTAGTAGTGGTAGGTTGGTTGAAGAAGTTACAAGCATGGAATAAGACACATTGTTTAGCCTTCATTAGTAGAGTTAGTGCTAGCCAATTAGTGGTAGGAGGTTATAAAGGTTAGAACTTTGTAGTATGCCTCTTCATTAGTTTAGAACTAATTTCTAAGGCACTTTGTAATCTATAAATAGGAGAATGAAAAATCAGAAAATCTCATTACAAGAAAATGAACCTATTACATCACCCTTTTTACCTCAATTTTTTGGCTTAGCTAAAAAAACCGTGGTAAAAAGTTCTTTTACCTCAATCTTTTTAGAAGTAAAATATATTATTTACCTCAATAATAAAAAAAACCGAGGTAAAACATTGGTTTTTTACCGTGATTCTACAATAACCGAAGTAAAAATTTTAACCGACATACCTGCAACATCGTCAATAAGGGTATGACCTAGCAGTAATAGTCATTGAAGAAAAGATCGACTTTGTGCCATCACTCAATGTGACCGCCTTCAATCTGACATAAACAGCGACGTCGATGTTTCCACTTGGCGAAGTTGCACATGCTTCTCGGTTCAAACCCATGCCTGAAATCCTTTCAAAATAATTAATTTATGCGATGTCGCACCTCCATCGGGTTAATGTCGGTTAGGGTTGTTATGACTATGCAAATGGATCGCGAGGTCGCACATATCTATCACACCTAATAAATTAATTAGGGATACTTAACCAATACAGCCAGAACTTGGAATCTACGATCTAAAGGTTTCATTCCAAGTTCACCACAGCTAGTCACATATTTTTTTACATATGTAAAAATTAAGCTAGATACGCACGTACGTATACATATCCAAAACACATAATGCTACATACCACATGTAACATCACTGCAAATGAAAATGAAACAGAAGGCATAGTATCCTAATAAAATTCAAACAAACATTCTTCATATTCTAGGGCAAACAAACATATGATCTATGATAATCAATGAGGTGGTGACAAGGGTGGGATAACATCTTCCACCGATGAACTGCTTCCACCGATGAACTACTTCCGTTTTCTTGTGAATTAGTTCAACTCTTCGGTGGAAGACTCGCTAGCACTGGTGCTTAACCCTCCTTCATCATCTGTGGTATCCAGCCCATCCTCGTCAACCCCAGGCTCCTCATCCCCCGCAGGTTCATTGATCGCATCGGCAATCATATACTTCAACACCCCCATTTCTTCCGTTAGATTACGCACAGTATGTTTCATGCGCAGCGCCATGGCCTTGGTCTCGCCTATGTCCTTCATTAGGATGTCCCAGGCCTTCTGTTTAGGTCATGTGGGATAATAAATTAGTTCCATCAAATAAAAAGGTTAAAATTTTAATTAATGATAATTTGAAATAAACCAAAAAACTCTAAATTTTTTTACCCGGTAAGGGCACGTGAATAATGGCTGGGTGAAGGTCTATAGCTGCGGAAGCCGATGAAGTCGCCTCAGGTCCGGGTGTGGGAGGCACATCCATATTCTTCTGTAGAATGATGGTGATGACATTTTTGTAGGGGAGTGTCTGACTCTTCATGGAGAGGGTGACTTGATGCAATACCTGCATGATGGTGTACCCTGGGTCAACTACCTTCTTCTCCGCAAGGTGGTAGTACATGGTCTCGTTGATCGTGCACTCCGTAGGATGTCCGGCCAGGATAAGTACTTGTACAATTATATTGAACACCATTCTCTCCTAAAGGCTCAGAACACCAAGCTTGATCTGCTTCATTGGGATGAGTTTTTTCCCCCACTTTAATTTTGAAGTACTTCTCCACCATTCGGTTGGGGTCAAGCACCTCGGATGGGTCATTCTTGTCGATCTGTCGAGGCCAATTGTCCCGGCAGTACAACTGTAGTGGCTCAACCTCTGGCTGATCCTCTCCTTTGATTGTGCAACCAATCACCTTATTCATGAGCTTTTTCGTTATCTCCAAGTCTATCTCATTCACTCTT
Source organism: Rubia yunnanensis (assembly GCA_037428765.1). NCBI lineage: Eukaryota > Viridiplantae > Streptophyta > Magnoliopsida > Gentianales > Rubiaceae > Rubia > Rubia yunnanensis. Next base: position 17,542,085 of record CM075068.1, on the reverse strand, counting down.
AATTTAAAGGAGGTTAATGTTGCCATTCTAAAATTGGCGTAGAACTCCTTGACCTCCATATCATACGTCGGTTTATCCAAGCATATTAAACCCTCTATTCATGAAGGTTTGAAGGGTTTGAGAAAAACATTGAGGTGTAGTCGTTCCACATCCTTAGGCTTCATCACTGTGACTTCTTTTATTCTACGGCCTTGGATATTTTTGAAATGCTTTGCTACCTCCTCCTTCACGAAGCGTAAATTATCTCATGTTTGTGATGGAGGGGTGGCCATTTCGTGTACGATGGAGCTTCCCCTGTGCTATCGTCCCTTCTCCTCCTGGCTGTCTGCTTCATGCAAGCCATCTAAGAATCGAAGAGACGTTAAATAGTCATTGCAAATGTTAAGAACTCAATCATGTCAATGTGTTTTAGTCGACTCCGGATTCATGTTGCAAACACTTCGTCTAGACCGATGTTACAAATGTACTATCGCATATTCATGTTCATGAATATGCGACATCGCAAATAATCAGCTAAGGCGAAATGGTATGCGACTCGAATATGGTTGGTCCTAAAACACATATAATCTCAACTAAAAATCACGAAGTAAACAGCTAACATGCCACAATTATATAACCAAGCAATGGACAACTAAACAAGTATATGAAACCCAAAAAAATAACATCAAACTTCATCCGAAAATCCTTACCTTGTTAGGGTTTCTTGCTCTTGAAATTTGGAGAAATCTGCCAATGCACTACGTCCAAAGAAATTTAATGTTGTTTGTCATGCTACTGTGATGTGTGACTAACCGATTCTGTTGCGATTAGACCAATTTCCGACTATTTTTTTAGGTGTGAGGTTTTGGTGCGATGTCTTTGATTGGGAATGTGAAGGGGAAGGGTGGTCAGGTAGTTATATACCCGCTGTGAAACACAGCCATTTTGAGCGACTTCGCAGGTGGGTCGCAAAGACTAATGACGACATAGACAACAGTGCGAAGTCACGAATCCTAGGTTTGGGCCCAAGATAGGGGCCCAACATTTTTTGGATGAGGCTTGGACTATCCAATCAATAACCAGCGTTATCGCGACCATAATCGCTCTATCTAAGATAAAACCAAAGCCACTTTGATCTCGAACTAATAAACACTGGGCCATATAAGAGTAGCAGCCCAATCCAAAATTAAATATGGCCTTGGTCAGTGGTGAACACAACGGCACATGTATGCAATGCCGCATCACTGTTTTTGCCACCGAGTCCAAACCAACCCTAAACTGATGTCGCATTTATTGATCATGGGGTGAATAGCCCAAATTGCATAGTCTACATTTATAATGAAATCTAAAAGTAATAAAATTACATCCATCAAATTACGACCACCATGTTCGAATTTGGCTGGGGGACCCGTCATAGGAACGGGCCAAAATTATTCACATATAGTACATTACGACACTCTAAGGAAATTACACTAAGGCCCAAACTACCGTGGTTGTTACTGTGTGTTTAGAGACATTCATCTGAACAAAATGACAAATGTTTCATATGGAAATTATGCTTACTATCTTACAGATACGCGAACCCGAGTTTTATGCCATTAATATCGTAGCGATAATAATTATGGGAACGAACATTTCTGCCAGATATATAGAATCACATGAAATTTCATATTCTCGCATTTCTTTGGAAATATAATAGTACTAAATTTCCATCCTTATTTTTTTACGAAGCGCCAGTACGTTGTCTAGAGTAAATTGTGGTTGATTACTTAAAGTATACGATTGTTGGTCATATGATCATGTGGAAGTCTATGGGAAAATACAATATGGTCGAGCTCTAGGCCCTCAAAGGGGTTGAGCTCTAGGCCCTCGAAGGGATGGACTCTTCTATCCTCGAAGGAGTCGAGCTCTCATCCCTCAAAGGGATGGATTATTCTATCCTCGAAGAGGTCTAGCTCTCATCCCTCAAAGGGATGAATTATTCTATCCTCGAAGAGGTCTAGCTCTCAGCCCTCAAAGAGATAGACTCTTCTATCCTCGCAGGGGTCTAGCTCTCAGCCCTCAAAGGTATGGAATCTTCAGCCCTCGAAGGGATGGAGTCTTGTTTCCTCGAAGGGGTCGAGCTCTCTGCCTTCGAGGGGATGAACTCTTCTATCATCGAAGGGGTCCAGCTCTCAGCCCTCGAAGGGATGGACTCTTCTATCCTCGAAGGAGTCTAGCTCCCAGTCCACGAAGGGATGGACTCTTCTATCCTGGAAGAGGTCGAGCTCTCAGACCTCGAAGGGATGGACTTTTCTATTCTCGAAGGGATGGACTCTTCTATCCTCGAAGGGGTTCACCTCTAGGTCCTCGAAGGGATGGACTCTTCTATCCTCGAAGGAGTCTAGCTCTCAGCCCTCGAAGGGATGGATTCTTCTATCCTCGAAGGGGTCTAGCTCTCAGCCCTCGAAGGGATGGAAACTTCATTCCTCAAAGGGATTGAGTCTTCTATCCTCGAAGGGGTCTAGCTCTCAGCCCTCGAAGGGATGAAGTCTTCTCTCCTCGGAGGGGTCGAGCCCTCAGCCCTTGAAGGGATTGACTCTTCTATCCTCGAAGGGGTCTAGCTCTGAGCCCTCGGAGGGATGAAGTCTTCTTTCCTTGAAGAGGTCAAGATCTCAGCCCTCGAAAGGGTCTAGCTCTAGTCCCTCGAAGGGGTGGAGCTCTAGGCCCTCGAAGGGATGGATTCTTCTATCCTCGAAGGGGTCTAGCTCTCAGCCCTTGAAGGGATGGAGTCTTCTATCCTCGAAGGGGTCTAGCTCTCAGCCCTCAAAGGGATGAAGACTTCATTCCTCAAAGGGATTGAGTCTTCTATCCTCGATAGGGTATAGCTTTCAGCCCTCGAAGAGATGGAGTCTTCTTTCCTCGAAAGGGTCGAGCTTTCAGCCCTCGAAGGGATTAACTCTTCTATCCTCAAAGAGGTCTAGCTCTGAGCCCTCGAAGGGATGAAGTCTTCTTTCCTTGAAGAGGTCGAGATCTCAGCCCTCGAAAGGGTCTAGCTCTAGGCCCTTGAAGGGGTCGATCTCTAGGCCCTCGAAGGGGTCAAGCTCTAGGCCCTAGAAGGGATGGACTCATCTATCCTCGAAGGAGTCAAGCTCTCAGCCCTCGAAGGGATAGATTCTTCTATCCTAGAAAGAGTCAAGCTCTCAGCCCTCGAAGGGATGGAGTCTTCTATCCTCGAAAGGGTCTAGCTCTCAAACCCTCGAAGGGGTGGAGTCTTCAGCCCTCAAAAGGATGGAGTCTTCTTTCCTCGAAGGGGTTTAAATCTCAGCCCTTGAAGAGACGGACTCTTCTATCCTCAGAGGGATCTAGCTCCCAGCCCACGTAGGGATGGACTCTTCTATCCTCAAAGAGATCAAGCTCTTAGCCCTCGAAGATATGGACTCTTATATCCTCGATGGGATGGACTCCTCTATCCTCGAAGGGGTCGACCTCTAAGCCCTCGAAAGGATGGACTCTTCTATCCTCAAAGGGGTCTAGCTCTCAGCCCTCGAAGGGATAAATTCTTCTATCCTCGAAGGGGTCTAGCTCTTAGCCCTCAAAGGGATGGATTCCTCTATCCTCAAAGGGGTCTAGCTCTCAACCCTCAAAGGGATTGAGTCTTCATTCCTCAAAGGGATTGAGTATTCTATCCTCGAAGGGGTCTAGCTCTCATACCTTGAAGGGATGTAGTCTTCTTTCCTCGAAGGGGTCAAGCTCTCAGCCCTCAAAGGGATTGACTCTTTTATCCTCGAAGGGAGGGACTCTTCTATCCTCGAAGCGGTCGAGTTCTCAGCCCTGAAGGGATGGACTCTTCTATCCTCGAAGAGGTCTAGCTCTCAGCCCTCGAAGGGATAGACTCTTCTATCTTTGAAGGGGTCTAGCTCTCAGCCCTCGAAGGGATGGAGTCTTCTTTCCTTGAAGGGGTCCAGCTCTAAGCCCTCGAAGGGAAGGACTCTTCTATCCTCGAAGGGGTCTAGCTCTCACCCCTGGAAGGGATAGACTCTTCTATACTCGAAGGGGTCCAGCTCTAAGCCCTCAAAGGGATGGACTCTTCTATCAATGAAGGGGTCGAGATTTCAGCCCTCGAAGGGATGAACTGTTCTATCCTCGAAGGGGTCTAGCGCTTAGTCCTCAAAGGGGTTTAGCTCTCAGTTCTTGAAGGGGTCTAGCTCCCAGCCCTCGAAGGGGCCTAGCTCTCAATCCTCGAAGGGGTCTAACTCTCAGTCCTCGAAGGGGTCTAGCACTCAGCCCTCGAAGCGATGAAATCTTCTATCCTCGAAGGGGTCGAGCTCTAGGCTCTCGTAGGGATGGAGTCTTCTTTCCTTGAAAGGGTCCACCTCTCAGCCCTCGAAGGGATGGACTCTTCTATCCTCGAAGGGGTCGAGATCCCAGCCCTCGAAGGGGTGAACTCTTCTATCCTCGAAGGGATAGACTCTTCGACCTCTAGGCCCTCGAAGGGATGGAATCTTCTATCCTAGAAGGGGTCGAGCTCTTAGCACTCCAAGGGTTCTAGCTCCTAACCCTCGAAGGGATGGACTCTTCTATCCTCGAAGTGGTCGAGCTATCAGCCCTCGATGGGGTCTTGTTCTCAGCCCTCGAAAGGATGGGGGCTTCTTTCCTCATAGGGGTCGAGATCTCAGCCTTCGAAGGGATAGAGTCTTCTATCCTCGAAGGGGTCTAGCTATGAGCCCTCGAAGGGATGGGGTCTTATTTCCTCAAAGGGGTCGAGATCTCAGCCCTCGAATGGGTCGAGCTCTAGGCCCGCAAAGGGATGGACTCTTCTATCCTTGAAGGATTCGAGCTCTCAGCCCTCGAAGGGATGGATTCTTCTATCCTCGAAGGGGTCTAGCTCTCAGCCCTCGAAGGGATGGAGTTTTCTATCCTCGAAGGGGTCTAGCTCTCAGCTCTCGAAGGGATAGAGTCTTCAGCCCTCGAACGAATGGAGTCTTCTTTACTCGAAGGGGTCGAGCTCTCAGCCTTCGAAGGGATGGACTCTTCTATCCTCGAAGGGGTCTAGCTCTTAGCCTTCGAAGGGATGAACTCTTCTATCCTCGAAGGGGTCTAGTTCCCAGCCCACGAAGGGATGGACTCTTCTATCCTCGAAGCAGTTGAGCTCTCAACCCTCGAAGGGATGGACTCTTCTATCCTCGAAGGGGTCTAGCTCTCAGCCCTCGAAGGGGTGGAGGCTTCTATCCTCGAAGGGGTCGCGCTCTGAGCCCTCGAAGGGATGGACTCTTCTATCCACGAAGGGGGTCTAGCTCTCAGCCCTCGAAGGGATGGAGTATTCTTTCCTCGAAGGGGTCCATTGGAAGGGATGGAGTCTTGTACGCATTCGAGAAGTGAACTTTCAGGTGGAGGGGTTCCATTGGATGGGTTTGAGAGGTACCCATTCGAGATGTGAACTTCCAGCTGGAGAATCTTCACATATCGAATCAGTACCTCTCGAAGCCCTCCACTTTAACCCTCTTCACCTGAACCTTCACCTCTCACCATCTCCACGCTTCAATTACATGTATAATTGGTACGTTTATAGCTTCAATTACAACTCTTTTAAAATTCCTATACAATTTCTATAATTTGTTATCAAGTTCACCGCGCAACGCGCGATGTAGCCACACTAGTAATTTATACAAATCATAGACGACCGAGGCCAAATACACAAGGCCATTGAAATTCCATACTAAAATAAATTAATTAAGAGAAGAAGTTTTTTTTTTAAAAAAAAATTGGGTAATAACTCAAATGAGCCCCCAATAAAACCCTCCCCTTGCCCTGGTGAGAATTGAACCCATGACCTCATGGTAGTAGCACTAGACTTCAACCACTAGAATAATATTCAATTCCCAATTAAGAGAAGATGTTACTCACGGAGATTATATACTGAATATTTGTCTGTTCACCTTCAATGTGGAATAGATAATATTCCAACAATGTATATGAGTTGTATGTTTTGGATTAGCTTGTTTTTAATTATTTGGATTTTCCAAAGGCACATAAAGAAGGCCAAACGACTCAGTGGCCCGTGAACTATTATTATCGTTTACCTTTGACCATTTATTTCTTCTTTTTTTAAAAATACATTTTTGGCCTTTCAACTTACGAACTGTTGAATCGTGACCTGGCCATTCTTTTAGGCCAAAACATTATCTCTAAAGTTTCCTCCATTAATTAAGGGTAAAAATAAATTTTCATCTTTTTATTTACAAATCCAGCCCCATGTATCTTATTTAATTACAATCCAATCCCTATATCTATTATATTACAACCCAACCCCCTATTCTTCTTCGATCGCCATCTTCTTCCGACAACCATCATCCTCACCGCCTACGCGGTAGAGATGATCCATACCATGTCATTGATCCACGATGACATGTTGTGTATGGACAACGATGACCTCTGTCATAGGACAAGCTTTAGGGCGAGGACGTGGCGGTGCTCACCAGCAACGCCCTCCTCGCATTCGCCATCGAGTACATTGCCATGCCACCATCGGCGCTTCGCTAGCGAGAATCTCGTTGCCGTGGGGGAGCTCGTGAAGTCCATCGGCATGGATGGGCTCGTCGCCAACAAAGTAGTGTATCTTATAGGAAGGGAGAGTGGAGTGGGAAGGGGAAGAGGAAAAAAGAAATAATAGAAAAATGAAAAATGTCAAATTTGCCCATGAAATTGACACTTTTACTTAATTTGACGGTTTGACCAGATAGAAGTGTAAGTTGAGTGGCCAAACTGTTCACAAAAATAGGTAAAGGGCCAGAGGTGAATGATGGTGATGGTTCATGGGTCACTGAAGTTGTTTGTCCCCATAAAGAAACAATAATTTGAGAGAAAATTATTTTTCTTCCTTTAATTAACCATAACAAGTTACAATGTCTCAAAACTAATAATCATTTGCAGGTGGGATCTTTGTTGCAGTCGTCGGCCATATAACCGCATCCACAGTGCATAGGCTGATTGGGATGTGCCACACATTCTCCCCATGAAAAACTCCCACAAAGCCTTCTGAATTCGTTGGAACATGCTATTATATCTTGACACCCCATGTATGCTAGTTTTTGGATGCCATGATTTGGCTATGGGAGTGATGTGATTTACCTCTCTGATTATGACTGTAGTGTCGGTGCGACTGGGGCGGCTGACGATGAGCCGTTTGATCGCCTTTTGGATACAATGAGGTTCACCCTTTTCAACTTCAACAAATCAAATCAACAAAAGTACATTTTTTAATCAATAATTTCTTAACATTTATTCACATTTTATTGATATATATTTTGTAAAATTCCAAAAGATTTTAAAATACCTACAAAGGGTAAAAGACCACAAAATACAGAATTTTCATAGCGATGCGCGAATAGTATAAAACAATGTTTATCCTTCAAATAATTTTCTTAAAGAGTGCCAAATTCTTCATTCTACTCAGGAAATTAAATTATGTGATTGAGAATTGTTTGGAAATCCAGGAAATTTAGAAAGGAAATGTGAGGGAGGAAAACTAAGCTTGTCAAGTGAATTAAAGCATAAGTCAAGAAAAATATAAAATCACTTTCAAGAAAATTCAATTAAGTAAATTTCAATCCATTTTTACCTGAAAGGAGAATAGTTAACGCAGCCAAAAGGTAAACGAGCAGAGGTTTCACCATTTTGGATATGAGGGTTTGAACTAGTTGTGCTAGGTCCTGCTGTGATGGGGGGCACGTATTGTTTGTGCCACTCGTCGCCCGAGTAGCCCTTCTAGTAGTTTCTCTTTCCGAGTCCGTAGTTGCTTTCGTAAACTGCTGCTCATTCTCCCTTGGTCACACGCCTGGCTTTGTGACGTAGGAGCTTAAACACCTTGGGTAGGCTCAACGCTGATCTCCATGCTTCTTGGTGGTACATCAGCCGCCATCCGAGAACCCTCTGGCCCCCTCATTGCCGGGATCTGGTCTCGGCCGACCTATGGGAGTTTGTTACCGGTGCTTGAAGGGGCAGGGCCCGATTGCATGTTGGACCTAAGCCCTCTCCTTTTCCAGTAGGGGGATTGTACTTCTTTGCCGGTTCCTAAAGTCTTTCCTTTTAGCCGCTCACTTCTACGTATGACACTTGTTGTAGAAGTGAACATAAACATCAAGGGAACACAGATCTAACTAACGGTCCCTCTAGGCATGCCAACTTGATGCGCCCTAATATACCGTCGTCATTACGCCGCCATTTGTGGCCTGAATCTGCAAGACAAAGCCCCTGGGGGTGTCCGAGGAGAAGAGGCTCTGAAGGCCAAGTAAGCAAACGGAATTACAAGAGTGTAATTAGGAATGAATAGTTGAGTGTATAGAGTCACCTTTAGCCTTTATATAGGTAGGCAAGTAGGACAACTGTTTTGTTTGCTTGTGGAGCAAATACTCCTCCCTTGGGTCGGCCCAAAGGCTATTACCCAAAGGGTAATGTTATGGACCTAGGTCGGCCATTATTAGGTACTTAGGCTCAATACAGATTTATACATTCTCAATGGCGGCGGAAAGTTTCTTAAGGTTTCACGATTTTAGGCCCTGGTGTTTGTATTCATGATCTCATGGTACATTATATATTGGTACAAAATACCTGTACAAGCTAGGAAAATGAAATAGAATATAATTATAATTACAATTACAATTACAATTACAATTGCAAGTAATGTCTACATTCCTTAATACTCCATCCGTCCCAATTCAAGCTGCACGGAATCTTTTTCACATCATCAAGAAACTTGTCTAACCGTCAATATGTTTAGCTACGTATAATAACGGCAGAAAAAAAGTTACTTTTGAGAAACTACTTGTTATAATGAATCCAACAATATCATATACGATAATATTATTACTTATATATCTACTAAAATATGCTGTCAAAGTTTGATAGTGAATAATGTTGTTGAATTGGTACAGAGGAAGTACGTGATTTAGTAATGTTCTTATTAATAAGGGCTCTGCCACAACTTCTCCTCCTTGAATCCTAAGTTAAACATATCTTGTGCATGTTCCTGGTTGCTTCATCAACTGATTTCTGGCAGCGTCGCTGATCTAGGGCGGCGCTACAGTAACTGCCGCATTTACTATTAATTAGTGATAAGTGCATTTTAGCCTTTCATCTGAAAAGTAATTGGTGATAAGTGGAGCAACTCAAAATTTTGCAAGCCAAACATTTTATAATTTATACAAATCACTGACGATCAAGACCAAATACCCAAGGCCATTGAAATTCCATACTAAAATAAATTAATTAAGAGAAGAAGTTACTCACGGAGATTATATACTGAATATTTGTCTGTTCACCTTCAATGTGGAATAGATAATATTCCAACAACAATGTATATGAGTTGTTTGTCTTGGATTAGCTTGTTTTTAATTATTTAGATTTGCCAAAGGCACATAAAGAAGGCCAAACGACTCAGTGGCCCATTAACTATTATCACTGTTCACCTTTGACCCCTAATCTTTTCTTTTTTTAAAAAAATACATTTTTGGCCCTTCAACTTTTAGAATTGTTGAATCGTGACCATTCTATTAGGCCAAAACGTTAACACTAAAGTTTTCTCCATTAATGAAGGGTAAAAATAATTTTTCATCTTTTTATTTACAAACCCAGCCCATGTATCTTATTTAATTACAATCAAGTCCCTATATCTATTATATTACAACCCAACCCCCTGCTCTCTTCGATCGCCATCTTCTTCCGACAACCATCATCCTCGCCGCCTACGCGGTAGAGATGATCCATACCATGTCACTGATCCAGGATGGCATGTTGTGTATGGACAACGATGACCTCTGTCGCGGGAAGTCCACAACCACAAGCTTTTGGGCGAAGACGTGGCGGTGCTCGCCGGCAAAGCCCTCCTCGCATTCGCCATCGAGTACATCGCCATGCCACCATCGGCGCTTCGCTAGCGAGAATCTCACTGCTGTGGGGGAGCTCGTGAAGTCCATCGGCACGGATGGGCTCGTCGCCAACAAAGTAGTGTATCTTATAGGAAGGGAGAGTGGAGTGGGAAGGGGAAGAGGAAAAAAGAAAAAAAAATAGAAAAATGAAAAATGTCAAATTTGCCCATGAAATTGACACTTTTACCTAATTTGACGGTTTGACCAGAAGAAAGTGTAAGTTGAGTGGCCAAAACTGTTCAGAAAAATAGGTAAGGACCAAAGGTGAATGATGGTCATGGTGATGGTTCATGGGTCAACCATGAAGAAACAATAATTTGAGAGAAAATTATTTTCTTCCTTTAATTACCCATAACAAGTTACAATGTCTCAAAACTAATAATCATTTGCAGGTGGGCTGTTTGTTGCAGTCGTCGGCCATATAACCGCATCCACAGTGCATAGGCCGGTTTGGATGTGCCACACATTCTCCCCATGAAAAACTCCCACAAAGCCTTCTGCATTCGTTGGAACACGCTATTATATCTTGACACCCCATGTATGCTAGTTCTTGGATGCAATGAGGTTCACCCTTTTCAACTTCAACAAATCAAATCAACAAAAGTATATTTTTTAATCAATAATTTCTTAACATTTATTCACATTTTATTGATATATATTTTGTAAAATTCCAGAAGATTTTAAATCACCTACAAAGGGTAAAAGACCACAAAATACAGAATTTTCAGAGCTGTGCGCGAATAGTATAAAACAATGTTTATCCTTCAAATAATTTTCTTAAAGAGTGCAAAATTCTTCATTCTACTCGGGAAATTAAGTTATGTGATAAAGAATTGTTTGGAAATCCAGGAAATTTAGAAAGGAAATGTGAGGGAGGAAAACTAAGCTTGTCAAGTGAACCAAAGCATAAGTCAAGAAAAATATAAAATCGCTTTCAAGAAAATTCAATTAAGTATATTTCAATCCATTTTTACCTGAAAGGAGAATAGTAAACACAGCCAGAAGGTAAACGAGCAGAGGTTTCACCATTTTGGATCAGTTTTATTATAGCTCTAACTTTGTGTTTTAAAACTGTAAAAAATGTGAGTAATCTGAGTGAACTATGTTCTAGCTATTATATAGATTTAGGCTTAGTCTTTTAAAGCTGTATTACTATAATCTATGGACGGTCACTAAGTTGAACATATTGTATTTCGTAAATTAAATATTATATGTTTCTATGTATAGTAACTCATTCATTATAAAGTTTGATTTTATACCAATTAACCGTTAAATGAGATTATTTTATAATTGATGTGGCTAATTGGGTGTTTTAATGTTTATTTAAATTTATAATAATGAGATTTCCATAAATTTGAAAAAAAAGTTAAAATTATCGCAATGTACAAATAATTATAATTTGACGCTAAACGATATTGAAACGAGATTTTTCATGATTGGTCTAATTGTTAGCCGATCAAGAGATTTTCTCTTCTTTTATTTTGACATTCAGATATAATTAGTGTATCATATATTTAAATTAAAATATTCTTAAACTATAAAAATATTAAGTTAAAATGTATCAAACTCGTTGAATATAACTTATACGAATACTGATTTTCATTAATTTGATTCAATTTTCTTAGGCAATAATTAAGTTTTATCACATTGACTAGGCTCGTAAGGCCAAAGTACCCAATATTTCTGCTTTAATTCTACTTTTTAATACTAACATATTTCTGCTTTATTATTTGGCCAAATCTTGGAAAAGAACGTTCCCATCGGCTTATGGAAAAATGAGGTTTAATTATAATAATAACAGGTAAAAAGTATTAGTTATAATACGAAAAATTTACTATGCAACATGAATTAGTTATAAAGTTTATAACCCGATTCATGCAACCCAAAATTTTTATCTTCATTTCTTCTAATTTGCACTTTAAACCTTGGTATTTCCATGACTTATGGAAATGCCGTTTTTCAATGTACATGCTCTTGTTATTTACATCATTGCTAAATTAAAGCTAAATCGGTCTTTTTAAACTTATATAATAATGACAATACTTTTTAATTTAAATATTATTACATTATAAGTTATACATTTAATAAAATGTATTCAAATGTAAAAATATAAAAATATAATTATATTTAAAATACAATTTTGGGTTTATAAAAAAATAGACAAAATCTTGGAAAATACCATCTTTCCATAGCCACATGGAAATACATGGTTTGATTAGAATAACTGGAAGTTAGGGGTTCAATTTTAATATTCTAAAAAGTGAAACACGATATATATATATATATATATATGTATATATGTATATGTATATATATGTATATATTACTATACTAAAAGCGTGAGTTGCTTGTTTGGGAACATATTTAGGTACGTTAGACCGTCATTTCGCGTTCAACTTGATTCTCCTCTATGTTTCCTTTCATTGTCTTCTTCATCTCTGCACCCGGTTATCGGTAGCCAACAGACGGTAGCCAAATACCCGGTACGCACTCCTTTATCCCTTTCTCCTGCCTGCTTCGTGGATCTCCTCTCTACTTACTTTTTCCAATCAATTGATCAAATCGATTGACCTTTTACACCTGTAGCAACGGAATTGCAATTATATGGGGCGCCGATCGCTTTCAATCCTTCCTTCCTCTGCCGTTTAATTTCTTCAATTTCATTTTATTGCCGTTTTTCACCAAAGCATGGGCCATCCATCTGCAGGTAAGCCTATGAAATGCGTCTTCATCCTGTTCTCGTCCTACCTATTCGTATCACCATCGTTTTCCCCTTGTATAATATTATTTTCCCTATATATGTATAAATAAATTCAGTAATGCATCATTGTTTATATTTTCTGTATTTCCTTTCTGTTAGCCGTCATCGAGATATGCAACACTCACTATATTGGTGTTTTTTTCCTTACTTATTGTTTTATGCTCTGTGTTTTCGACTCTTCCCTGTGCAGTAGCATAGTATTTTTTTGGTTTCAAATATTTAAACTGATTGTTTAAATAACACAGGTGATCTACTTTGCAGAATGTAATTATAGATGTAATTGAAGTTCCTAAGGTTTCTGTGTTAAATATGAGACAATAATTGAATCTCAACAAAACAATTGGGAGGAAGGGAATGAATTTATTAGCATAACTCCAAGCCTTTAAATAGCTTTGAAGCAAAACTGAAAACCCTGTAATAAAGCTTACAGGCGCTGAAATAAAGCAACAGATAGCACGCAAGTTGAGGCTGACTTATTCCCTACCGACTAGGACTTTTGCAAACGGACTAGAAGACCAAGCAAAATATAAAATAAGGGAAAAACAATTCTTATCAAACCCTCCCCTAAACTAACGTCCAGAACTGAAGTTAGTTTAATCTTCAAGCATGCAAACACCCAAACGTTCCCTCACCCTTAAGAAAATTTCCAGCTGCAAAGGCTTTGTCATAATATCAGCAATTTGCTCCTCAGTTCTACAATGCTCCAAATTAATGACTCCATTCTGAACAAGCTCTCTCAGGAAGTGAAAACGCACATCAATGTGCCTACTTCGTCCATGCATAACCGGATTCCTAGAAAGCTTAATAGTTGAACTATTGTCACAGTAAACAATTGTTGCTGCATTATGAACACAACCAAGATTTTCTGTAACTCTTCTCAACCAAACTGCTTGACTTACACACCCAGCTGCAGCAACAAATTCAGCTTCAGTGGTTGACAAAGTGACAATGGGCTGCTTCTTTGAAAGCCATGAATCAGGTCCTGAGCCAAGGAAGAACACATAACCAGACGTGCTCTTTCTGTCATCCAAATCCCCAGCATAATCACTGTCTGTACAGGCCATTAAATCTGAGCTGCCTCGCCAGTACATAATACCATAGTCAAGTGTTCCCTTGAGGTACCTTAATATCCTCTTCGCAGCTTGTAAGTGCAGTTCCGTGGGCTTGGCTGAAAACCTGCTAACAAGACTCACACTATATTGTAAATCTGGTCGAGTTGCTGTAAGATACATCAGGCTGCCAACAATTTGTTTGAAAAAAGACTCATCAACTGCAACTCCATCTTCATCCTTGCTTATCTTGTTTCCTGGAACAACTGGACTTCCTACAGCATTACTCTCCATCATTCTGAACCTCTTTAATATCTCCCTAGCATACTTTCGTTGACAAATAAAAATTCCACTTGAATTCTGAACCACTTCTATGCCAAGAAAGAACTTCATCACCCCAAGATCAGTCATCTCAAAAGTTTGCATCATCGAAGTCTTAAAATCAAACATCATTCCTTCATCATCACTAGTATAGATGAGATCATCAACATAAAGACTAACAATGAGCAATTTACCTTCCTTGCCTCTCTTGATGAAGAGTGTTTCCTCATTTGGACACTTCTCTAAACCTGCAGCCATGAAATAAGACTCTATACGACTATACCAAGCTCGAGGTGCCTGTTTCAATCCGTATAGTGCCTTATGTAGTTTGTACACCTGCTCTTCACTCCCTTTAACTTCATAGCCCTCTGGTTGGTCAACATAAACATCCTCAGACAGCTCTCCATGCAAAAAGGCTGATTTAACATCCATCTGAAAAATCTTCCACTTCCTTTGAGCTGCTAATGCCACAATGGTCCTCACCGTTTCCATTCGAGCTACAGGTGCATAAACCTCCCCATAATCAACTCCATATTTTTTAGAGTAACCCTTTGCTACCAAACGAGCTTTATACTTTTCAATCTCACCTTTCTCATCATGCTTGGTCTTGTAAACCCATTTAACTCCAACTTTCTTTGCCCCTGAAGGCAAATCAACTAAACTCCATGTGTTGTTCCTCTCGATGGACTCCATTTCAGTATCCATAGCTGCCCTCCAATGCTCACTCTTAACTGCTTCTTTGAAGTACATAGGATCAGCACCCACCATTAAAGCCATGTGAGCTTCTTCATCTCCAGATAACTCTTCCCCGCTGACGTAATCATCCAACCATGAAGGACGATGTTTTTTTCTTCTTTCTTTGGCCATGCTTACATTTTCAATGCCTCTGTTTTCACCGTTATCATTACCCCCATGTCTAGCTTCACCATTTTCCTCAGTCTCCTGCTCAGCTCCACCAGTTTCATCCTGCTCGGCTCCATCATTCTCATCCTGTTCGGCTCCATCAGTCTCATCAGTCTCATCCTGCTCAGCTCCACCAAGTTCTTCATTGTTCTCTTCATCGGCACAATTTAGCTCCATCAGAATTTCTCCTCTATACTTTTCATCCCAGTTCCACTATTTTTCTTCTTCAAACACAACATCTCTACTGACAACAATTTTCTTAGAAATAGGATTAAACAAGCGATATCCCTTTGATTGATCACTTATTCCTAAGAAAATACATGGAAAGCTTCTATCATCAAGTTTAGCTCTTCGTACCTCAGGCACATGAACGTGTGCGATGCAGCCGAAAACCCAAAAATGATCAACCGAGGGGGTTAAACCACTCCATGCCTCTTCAGGAGTAACATCTTTAACTGCTGCATTTGGACATCTGTTCAACACATGAATTGCTCCAATTTACCGCCTCAGCCCAGAAGGTTTTTGGAAGGTTTTTGGAAGCTTTTTCTCAGAGAGCATAGATCGAACCATATTAAACACAGTTCTATTTTTGCGCTCGGCAACACCGTTCTGCTGTGGTGTGTATGCAGTAGTTAACTGTCTTTGTATACCATTCTTAATACAAAAACAATTGAACTTGGAAGAGGTAAACTCTCCACCTCTATCTGTTCGCAAGCATTTCAGTGACAACCCTGTCTCATTTTCTACTAATTTCACAAAACTTTTAAAATGACTAAAAGCTTCAGACTTCTCAACCAAAAAATAAATCCACGACTTTCGACTATAGTCATCAATGAAACACAGAGTGTACCTCTTGTTGCTGATAGACATAGGATTTATAGGGCCACAAATGTCAGCATGAACAAGGTCTAGAATCTGACCAGCTCTCCACGAACTCCTTTTTGGTATTGGATCCCGATGCTGCTTCCCCACAAGACAATCTGTGCATACATTTTCTGTTCCAGTGATTTTCAGCAATCCTCGAACCATTTTCTTACTCTCCAACTCCTTCAGAGCCTTATAGTTCAAGTGACCATATCTGCGATGCCATAGCTGAGTTGCATAATCTCCACTTGCAATGAGACAATTGTTGTTCACACTTGAAGTTGAATATTGTCCTTGTGACTCACTGAGCACTATAAACATCCTGTTTGCACTCATATTAGCTGCAATGATAACACCTTTATCAGGATGATAAATCTTGCACACTCCTCCCTGCATCACAATTGCTAAGCCCTTCTCTTGAAATTGCCCAAGGCTCAGGAGATTAGACCTCAACTCTGGAACATAGTAAACCCCAGTTATAATGTGTCTCATGCCATTATAAAACAATTTCACATTACCTCGCCCCGTAACGTCCATTCTGGAGTTGTTCCCCAACTTCACCGATGTTTTAAACCCTTCATCCAACTCATGGAACAAACTTCTATCTCCACTCATGTGATTCGAGCAACCCGAATCCAGAAACCATGCATCAGCCTTGCTTTCATTCACTCCAACATAAGCCATCAAAAGCAACTCTTCATCTTCGACAGCATAGTTTGCTTCACTCTTCCATCCTGGACACTCATATTGAAAGTGCCCAAGTTTGTGACACTTGAAACACTCTATCGTGGATCTTGAGAAAATGTGTCTTCCTCTGCCCCTTCCTTGTCCTCTTGCAACACCACGTCCTCTACCACCTCGTTCCCCATTATACGAAACCTTGAATGCTTGCTCATCCTCTCCTTCAACATCTTTCCTGAATTTCTGCTCATGCACAAGCAGAGAGCTTTGAAGAGCATCAACAGAGAGCTGATCTATGTCTTTTGACTCCTCAATGGAACATACAATGTAATTCCATTTTTCAGTGAGGGTCCTCAAGATTTTCTCCACAATCTTCACATCAGGCATGTTTTCTCCATAGTTTCGCATATCCATTGCAATCACCATCACTCGACCAAAGTAGTCAGTGATTGATTCTTCATTCTTCATAGCCAACACTTCAAAACTCCTACGAAGACGATTTAGCTGTGCTCGTTGAACTCGAGCGTTGCCATGACATTTCACCTCCTTCTTCATGATTGTTTTCAAAATTGGCTTGTCAATTGAAGAAAACAAGTAATTTTTGGCCTTCAAATCTTTCAGCTTCAATTCCTCCAACGCTTTCTTCTCTGCATCTGGCAAACCCTCTTCATTCTCAGGCACCGTGAATCCTATTTCCACCACGCCCCAATACTCCTTGGATCGGAGAAAATTCTCCATGACCATCCTCCAATGATCATAATCACCATCAAACCTCGGGATGCTCGGCTGAGCATAGCCATTGCTTGGTTCAGCACTCATCTTTCTCCTCACGTTAACCTGGACTTTTGCTCTGATACCAAATGTTAAATATGAGACAATAATTGAATCTCAACAAAACAATTGGGAGGAAGGGAATGAATTTATTAGCATAACTCCAAGCCTTTAAATAGCTTTGAAGCAAAACTGAAAACCCTGTAATAAAGCTTACAGGTGCTGAAATAAAGCAACAGATAGCACTCAAGTTGAGGCTGACTTATTCCCTACAGACTAGGACTTTTGCAAACGGACTAGAAGACCAAGCAAAATATAAAACAAGGGAAAAACAATTCTTATCATTCTGTTTGTTATTTTTCAGGTCCATTTAGAATCATGCCTGGTCGAAAAAAGTACATGACAACAAGCAGTGAATTAGAACAAACAGTTTGATGTTATTTGGATTCATGATATGCTTCTATTCTTGTATTTATCATGAAATTCATTTTATCTCATTTTTCACTTGCTGTAGGAAATAAGGGTAATAATCTGTGTTCTATTCATGAATGTAGGATATATTATATAGTAGTAAGGATACCTATCCCAGTTAGGAGAAGATAACAGAATACAATTATGGTAGGAATACAAATCCAATTCCAATACCGATGCTAATTAACACTAATTCCATAACAACTATAATACTAATTCCTTAACACTCCTCCTCAAGTTGGAGCATGTGGATCAGAAATGCCCAACTTGCCAAGTAAGGAATGAAACTGATTACGTCCGAGAGCTTTAGTGAACAAATATGTGGGTTGGTCAACCGTACGAATATGCTGAGTAATAATAGCGCCAGATTGGACAAGATCTCGAATAAAATGACAATCAACTTCAATGTGCTTAGTACGTTCATGAAAAACCGGGTTGGCCGCGATGTGAATAACTGATTGACTGTCACAAAACAACTTCATAGGAAAAGAGTGTGAAACCCCTAGGTCTTTCAGCAAGGACCGAAGCCATAATAACTCACAGCAGGCAACTTCCGTAGCACGATACTCTGCTTCAGCAGAAGACCAAGAAACAGTAGGTTGCTTCTTAGTCTTCCAGGAAACTGGAGAATCACCAATCATAACAAAGTAACCAGATAAGGAACGCCTAGTAATAGGACAGGCGGCCCAATCCGAATCACAATAAGCAGTCAATTGGAGAGTACTACGGGAAGAAAGAAATAAACCTTGACCAGGATGACTCTTCAGATAGTGCAAAACATGAACCGCAGCTTGCCAGTGAGGAACACAAGGAGACTTCATGAATTGCGCAAGAGTATGAACTGAATAACTAAGTTCAGGACGAGTAATAGTTAGATATATCAGACGCCCAACCAAGCGGCGATACTGCTCTGGGTCATGGTAGGCTGGACCTTCAACACGTGCCAAATCATGTTGTTGCTCCATCGGAAAATCAATTGGTTTAGAAACAGATAAACCTGTATCAGATAGAATGTCCAAAGCATATTTCCTTTGCGAGAGAAACATCCCCTCCGGTCTTCTAGCAATCTCTATGCCCAAAAAAATACTTAAGCAAACCAAGGCCCTTCATGTGAAAACAAGAACCCAAGTATTTCTTGAACGTAGAGATGAGCGAAGAAGAACTACCAGCAATGACCAAATCATCCACATAAACCAGAACATGTAAAGACTGTGATCCATTGGAAAAGACAAATAAAGAGTAATCTGCCTTTGAACAAAACCAAATGTCCGTAAAGCCTGAGCCAGTTTAGCAAACCAGTTCCAAGGAGCCTGGCGAAGACCATAAAGAGATTTCTGAAGGCGACAAACCTGACCAGGGGGAACTGCATAGCCAGGCGGAGGACGTATGAACACCTCTTCATGTAAATCACCATGCAGGAAGGCATTATGAACATCCATCTAATGCAGTTCCCAACCACGGATAACAGCAACGGACAGGAACAATCGAACAGAACTCATCTTTGCGACCGGAGCAAAAGTCTCAGTGTAATCAATGCCCTCTATCTGCCTTAAAATGTCTAGCCTTGTTTACTGAAAATTATTGTATTTTACAGAAAATCAGTACGGGGATTGTGATTGGCGTGGGTGAACAGAAAGGGGGGTTTATTGGCTTCGTCTGTTGGATACTCGCCTTCATCCTCATATCCTGCAATCTATTCCGACAGTTGCTCGGTTTCCTCATCTGATTTATGGCATCAGCGTTTTGGTCATTCATCATCCACGGTGTTGTCTTCTATTCCTACTCTTGCTTTTAGCACCAATAATACTACTATACCTTGCTCTGTCTGTTATAGAGCAAAATAGACTAGACACAGTTTTCCATTAAGTTCTACAAATGCTACTGCATTATTTCAATTAGTACATTGTGATGTTTGGGGACCTTATCGTACTCCATCCTCTAGTGGTGCATTTTATTTTTTTTACAATCGTAGATGATTATTCCCGAGCTGTTTGGGTTTATTTGTTAGTAGCTAAATCTGAAGTAGCTTCTAGATTTTTAGAATTTAGTGCCTTAGCTAAATCTGAAGTAGCTTCTAATTCCTTAACACTTGCATATCAACAATATATGTTTTATCCCTCTTTATTTTTCGAAAATCAATTGCTTACATCTTCGCTTCTTTAGTTCCATTCTGAAGTATTCTTTTTGTCTTATAAACTGAACCAAGGAGTGAATGATTAATGCATCACAAGGGTGAACTCCGTATTTTATAACCCCTCAGCTAATGTTGCAGCAATCACAATGAAAGTTGCAAGTAATATAATGAAGCAATAACAAGTATATTGTACAGTTCATCAGTCAATTATCATATTAAGATAAATTATTATAGAAGCTTCTGTGAACAGAAGGTTTGTTTTTGGTTACTTACATTCATACTGTACGCTAGCCACATATAGGCATAAGTTACAACAGAATAGTCCTGGACTAGTGTAACAATAAAGACCTATTCGAGTGCAATTGTGGTACAACATAAAGACTACAAAATATATACGGAGACTTTGTCATGTTGACAAAGTCCTTCACGTAATACCCTCCTGCAAGCTCACGATCGGGTACGAACGAGAAGCTTGGTCCGCAAAGATTGAAAACGATAGGTGCCAACAGCTTTGGTGAAGATATCCGCAATTTGTTCCGTCGATTTGACATGCCGAACAATGAGCTCTCCAGCTTGGACTTGCTCTCGAACAAAATGATAGTCAATCTTGATGTGCTTGGACCTCTGATGGAAGACAGGATTTGTAGTGAGAAAGGTAGCACTAAGATTGTCACATAGAAGAATGGGAGGACCATGAGAAGAGGAAGCCATTTCCTTGAGAAGTTGTTGAAGCCAAATGAGTTCAGCTACAGCAAAGGCAATGGCCCTGTACTCGGCTTCGGTGCTGGAACGAGCAACAACATTCTGCTTGCGAGAAGACCAACTCACTAAGTTTCCTCCAAGGTAGATGGAAAAGCCATGCTGAGAGCGGCAATCGTCAGGATCAGAAGCCCAACCAGCATCAGTGAAGCAGACAAGTCGAGAGTCACGAGTTGGACAAAGAAAGAGACCTGTATCAAGAGTTCCCTTGAGGTAGCGAAGAATCCTCTTGACTGCAGCCCAATGATGTTCAGAGGGTTGATACATAAACTTGCAAACTCGATTAACTGAGTAGGAGATCTCAGGCCGAGTGATAGTGGCATACTGAAGAGCTCCAACAATACTGCGATACAAGTGAACATTAGTGAAGGGATCACCACCAGCTACAAGTCGAGAGCCTGGAACAGCCGGAGAGGCAATGGGTTTGGCTCCCATCATCTTGCCACGATCAAGTAAATCCAAAATGTACTTACGCTGAGAGAATGAAATACCAGAAGAACTGCGGTGAACCTCAATGCCCAAGAAGAAACTCAGATCACCTAAGTCCTTCAGAGAGAAGACCGAGTTGAGGTACTTGAAAAATTCATCAATGAAAGAAGAGTTGAATCCAGTGATAATCAGGCCATCCACATAAACAAGCACATAGACAATATCAGGCCCGTGATGCTTGATGAACAGGGAGGAGTCTGAGATACAATGCTTGAATCCATGACGAAGGAGAGCCTGATGCAGCTTCTGAAACCATGCACAAGAGGCTTGTTTGAGGCCATAGAGGGCCTTCTTGAGCCTGCAAACATGGGTTGGATAAGCAGACGAGATAAAGCCGGGAGCCTGTTCCATAAAGACAGTTTCAGCCAAGTCGCCGTTGAGAAAGGCATTGTTGATGTCAACCTGCCGTGAAGGCCAACTGTGAGTAACTACAAGACTGAGAACTACACGAATGGTGGTAGGTTTCATGACAGGACTGAATGTGTCAAAGTAGTTCACACCTTCCTCCTGATTGTAACCCTTAGCCACCAAGCGAGCCTTGTGCCTGTCAACAGCTGGCTTCTTTTTAATCCTGAAAACCCACTTACATCCAATAATATTAGAAGCAGGGGGCCTAGGAACCAAGTCCCAAGTCCCATTAGCAAGTAAAGCATCAAATTCTAATTGCATAGCATGTTGCCAGTTCGGGTTCTTTCTGGCTTGGAGAAAGGTTTTTGGCTCAAAATCAAGAGAGTCACAGGAAATAGAGTGTTTGGTGGCAGTGTGGGCACTAGGTTTGAGGGAACGAGTAGCAGCTCGAGTTACCATTCTATGAACTGAAGTGTCGGATGGACGAAAGTATGATGGAGCTTGAGGATAGGGAACAATAGCTGAAGAGATTGGTGGCGGGGAAGGGCGCGACACTGGAGGAGGGATTTGTATAGAGTTGGAAGGCGATGGTGAACCGACTTGGGTAGAAACGGCCAGTGGTGGAGGCTGAGTGGCATCTTGGAGTGGAGATAGGGAGAGCTCAACGTTTGATGAATCAGTATGAGTGGACTGAGAGTGATGCTCAGGATAAGGAAAGGAGGATTCATCAAACACAACGTGTCGAGATATATAAGTCCGGGAAGATGGAACATGATAGCATATGTACCCTTTGTGTTTGGCGCTGTACCCAAGAAACATGCATGCGACAGAGAAAAATTCCAGTTTGCTACTATTATAAGGGCTAAGATATGGAAGCACAGACAACCAAAGGATTTCAGGAAATGATAATCAGGTTGACGATTATATAGGCAAGCATAGGGAGACTTATGACCAAGAACAGGAGTAATAGTACGATTGTTTAAGTATATGGCAGTATGAAAAGCATGTTCCCAGAAAGTCATAGGAAGGTTGGAGTGAGCTAAAAGAGCTAGACCTTTTTCGACGACAACGCGATTTCGACGTTCAGCCGCACCATTTTGCTCCGGAGTGTGCGGACAGGAAACATGATGAAGGATGCCATTTGCTTCAAGAAAGGTTGAAACATTGCGAAATTCTCCCCCCCCCCCAATCAGACTGAAAGGCTTTGAATTTTGTGCTAAACTGAGTTTCAACCATTGTTTTGAAGGATTGGAACACTGATAAAACTTGAGATTTTGCAGCAAGAAAGTATATCCAAAAAAATTTTGTGCAATCATCAATAAAGAACACAAAATAACGATTTCCATATAAAGAAGGTACAGAGGCAGTGCCCCAAACATCCAAATACACAAGATCAAAAGGTTTATCAGAAATAGTATGACAAGAGGGAAGATGATGTCTATGACTCTTTCCTAACTGAAATGCACTACACAAAGGTAATGACTTATTAGCAGAAACAGGTAAATCAAAATCAGCTAGTTGACGATGTAGCACAGAATCATGAGGATGTGCAAAACGGTGATGCCAACATGCTATGGAAGCTCGTTCACCAACAAAGACTTGGGGGTCATGGGAACGAACCGGAAGACGGTATAAACCATTTTCAACGATTCCTTTGAGAACCATTTTGCCCTGTAATGTTTTAACATAACAATGATTAGCATGAAGTTCCACAAAAACATTGTTATCACGACATAATTTACGAACACTAATAAGGTTCTTAGACACTTTAGGAACAACAAGAATATTATTTAGGGCAATAGGTTTAGCCACATGCTTTGCAATTAAATTAAGATTGCCAGTATGCGTAATGGGAAGGGACTGACCATTTGCGACGACAAGCTTATCGGTGCCATCATATTCAGCTGGAAGATTGAGCCGGGAGAGATCAGCGGTGACATGATCGGTGGCGCCGGAGTCATCTAACCAGGGGTACGAGAGATCTGATGGGCTCTCGGGATAAGTTGCATAAGCCTGCTTGGCGGCGGACTGTTGAAGACGACCAGCAGCCCGACGATTGGTGGGTGGAAACGCCGTAACATTGAACCGCTAGTAACAGTTGCGACCAATATGACCTTCCTTTTCACAAACCTGGCAAGGAGATTGCGGACGATCAGATTGGTGGTCTGGCGGTGGCCTGGTGGAGGCACAACGGTGGTCCACCGATGGCTGATGGTAGGAAAATCAGCAATGAACAGCATTCGCCGATGGCATGGTGGTGTCCAGGCAAGAATCTGATATTTTCTGTTCTTCTTGGAGGAGCAAGCCGAGAAGTTCATTAGAAGAAACGAGTTCCAGGCGCATACTGATCGCTATTTTGAAAGCAGTGTATTCCGGGCCGAGACCGTACAGAACACACGAGATGAAATCATCGTCGAGAACTACAGTGAGGCGGTCTGCTAAAGCATCGGCAATGGATCGTTTCTGCTTAAAATATTCAAGAATGGAAAGACCGCCTTTGGACAATACCTGCAATTGTTGTTTCAGGTGCATATTGCGGGCTCTGGACTGAGACTGAAATGTGCGCTGCAGAGAGGACCAACACTCCACCGTGGTAGTTGCCCGGGAAACGAGACTGAGCATCGGCGAGGACAAGGTGGAACGCAGCCATAGGAGGACCAAACGATCCTTGCGCTTCCAGGCAGCGAAATCCGGGTTTGGTTCACGGACAGTCGCTCTGGCAGCAAGCGGGAGGAGGACAGCAGGAGCCCTATCGGGGACGAGAAAGCCTTCGAGGTCGTATGCTTCAAGAGCAGACCGGATAGTGCTCTGCCACAGTGAGTAGTTGCTCCGATCAAGACGAACCGCCAACGTTGGAAAGTGGAAGTTGGTTGCGGCGTCACCGGAGGCTGATAATAGGATCTGAGATGCGGAAGCCATAGGTTCAGAACTTGGCTTTTGGAACTGCTGGAAAAAGGCCTAAAAATGGAGCAGTTCGGAAACTGATACCATATAAAAGCTTCTGTGAACAGAAGGTTTGTTTTTGGTTACTTACATTCATACTGTACGCTAGCCACATAAGTTAGAACAGAATAGTCCTGAACTAGTGTAACAATAAAGACCTATTCTAGTGCAATTTTGGTACAACAGAAAGACTACAAAATATATACGGAGACTTTGTCATGTTGACAAAGTACTTCACGTAATAATTATCTTCATGCATACTAATAATGAATTCATTCAAGCAACAAGATCATCTAGCAAATTTCGCAGCTCATATTGTTCCAGAATGGTGATAAAACTGAGAAGACCAAATAAATTTTGCTTTCCTATCCCAAATTTTGCAATCATATATACTGTTTATCCCGAATAATCAAGGTCTTAATTTAAAACATGTATAGAAGTACTTGAACTGGAACTCGGTCCTTAAGTTTGGTTGGGAATTAAAACTAAAGGAAAAAATAGTACTGTCCATTCATAGTTCTGTCTACTTTATACTTCAGTTTAAGTCATGTATGATTTTGCAGTGATATATAGTGTATTTTTTAGCCCCAATTCTCAAGGTCTGAATATAAAAACACGCATAGAAATACTTGGACTGGAACTCACTCCTTAAGTTAATTACAGAATACAGAGCATATCCTGAATCTCGGCAAGCTTGAATTAGAACAAATAGTCTGATGGCATGCATAAGCCACCAGCATAACTAATAGAATGACCCTGCAGAAGCCAATCACAGCTTACGGAACTGTCTAAAATATAGGCCTTCTCAATTAACACATTCTCCACAAAGTCCTATTTTCCACAATCTCTTAACTATACTGTGTTAGCTGAAAAAGTAAGTTTTTACAGTGAATTAACCACTTACAGAGCCTATCAACAAAACACGCAGGAATGCAAAATTAATTCCCAAGCTCAAATAGTGATTGCTGATGAAGTTTACAGTCATATTGTACAGGAAATGGTTTGAGATGACGACTACCTCTGCAAAATATATAAAGAATCAAATCAATCGGTTGGAAGAACTCCTCCGACATCGAACATAGAAACTATACCTAACAACTGTGAAATAGATCGAGTTTCTTATCTCATCCTCCATACCTATACAATCTCGGTCAGCCTCACGCCTGCAAGCGTCTGGGTTTTTCAGGTCTTTGATGGCAATTGTTCGATTAGCAAGCTTCAGAAGTACGACCTCACAAATTGATTGTAGGAACATTCTTGGAATTGACTTTTAGTTTTCTTAGAGAAAGTTTCAGGAAATGCGTTATTTCTATAAATTTATGGACAGTTCACAGTGACTTTTACATTCAATGTTGTAATTTTTTATAAAATTTAAATATTGTATTTTAAAATTTAAAACAAGTAATATAATGTATTTGGATGTGAAAATATAAAAGTATATAGTATAAAATCATATTTTCTAAATTTCTAAATTTAGTACTCCCTTCGTCCCGGATTAAATTAGATAGAATATTTTTAACGGTTATCAAGAAACATGTTTGACCGTTAATATATATGACTATGTATAATGTGTGTTACATTGTGTTCATATTTTGTGGAATTATTATGATTTTATTAAGATATAATTTGCACTTTAAGGTGTTTTTGGTGCAGGAATTCATTGATTGCGGAGAATTGAGAGGGAGCTATACATTGTACTCTTTTTCCCTTAACCAACGGTTTTTTCCCACTGGGTTTTCCAGGTTAAGGTTTTTAATGAGGCGATGTGCTCCAATGGAAAATGTTCTTATCTTATAAGACATTTTTCCAGAGATGAAGGAAGAGAGGCAAAAGCAGAATTGCTGAAGTTATGGGATAAAAAGTGAATTATTGAAGAGATTTGAATTTGAAGAATTAAAGATATTCACTTCCCATATTGATGAGGATTGTATTATCTCCTTCCATTTGAAATTCCTTAATTATAGGAATTAGTTATTTAGAATTAAAATAGATATTATCTTATTTCCTTATTTCTTCCGTAAGAAGAAAAGTAATTAGAAGTTGAATTGGATTTGGTTTTGGTTTGGTGTATATAAATACACGGCCGAATAGTAGGGGGAAAAACATATTAATACAGAGAGGAGATGCGCAGACTTGGAGATTAATTTGGTTGCATGCAAACCAATTCCTGGTTTGTTGTTTGCTTTTCATTAGTCATTAATTATTATTTTGATTATGTATTATTATTATATTATATGTTTGTTTAGTTTAATTATTATGAGTAGCTAATTTATATATCGGCATGAAATAACAAGCATTAGTTTATGAATCGTGATTGTTTTATAATTGATTCTTATGTGTTCTTGATTGTTCTTGGTTAAATTTATTTTTGATATATTTAAGCCTGATCAACTTGAATATTATTGGAATAATGCTATCTAATTCTACCAATACGTAATCGTTGGAAAGGGTTAGTAAGTAGCGAGTTCTTGTGAAAAAACAGCTAACTAGCTAAGACTGTAATAGCAAGATGGGGAACAATTAAGTGTGCATTACTACTTGCGAATACTTGGGTAATTGCTATATCAGGTTCTTTTCATTCTTAATGCTATCGAGGTGTGTATCTGGTTCAGCGAATACTTTCCGGAGGCATCTTGGTAAGAGAAACAATTAATTAATTATAATTGGTTAATTGTCGATAAAGTACGAAAGAATTGGGGAGGTTAAGCGTACCTATTTTCCTATAACTGATAGATGCATATGAATTGATTTATCTTTGCGCCTATGATTGATGTTTAACTAATGTGAGTTATTCCGAGCCGATTGCATTCATCATATATTTACTAGATTTTTATATCTGTTAGTTTGCATTATTATTTTATATTAGTTAGTTGCATTATTAGTTGTTAGATAAATCTGAAAATTAAGGCATGGTGGCTCACCAAAAAGGTTTTCAAAAATTAGTAGGAAAAATAATTAATGATTATTGCTTTTGTTCCTCGTGGGATCGACTCTGCTTGCTACTATATTAATTTCATCATTAGAGTTTGCAGATTATTTTGGTGAGTGAAACGACGTTCACCAAATTGGCGCCGTTGCCGGGGAGCAGTAAGTCAATTTTTTTTTATATTTTTTTTCTACTAATCCGTGTGTTAGTGTGCTTGGTTTATGAGCAGATCATCCAGGCCGAATTTAATATTCGATCCGGAAGTTAAGAAGACAGCCAAGCAGAACAGAAAGCGAACAAAAGAGCAAAAAACAATTTCTGCCGAGACCCTTCGGTTTGACCAAACCGAACCCATCGCGATTTCAGCAACTACTTCTGATTCGGGAACGGACATCGAGATGGACGGAGCTGACCAAAATCTGATTCCTGGGCAGAACCCAAACAACCCATACATGTGGGAACTTACCGGTCATAGTGAAGATGATCCCCCCACTCCCATTCAGTTGCCAGAGACCGAAAATCAGATTGAAATCAAGCTGGCGTTCCTGAATGTACTTCCCAAGTTTCACGGGAGAAGCACTGAAGACCCTTATAATTTTCTGAGCGAATTCATCAAGATTTGTAAGGTTCAGAAGAGGCCAACCACCGTGACGGAAGATCAATTCAAATTGGTGGCATTCCCATTCAGTTTGACAGGAGCAGCAAACCAGTGGTTCTCGAGCTTGCCCCCTAACTCCATTGCGACATGGGCAGAATTGTAATATTGTTCTTGGAAAACTACTTTCCAGCCACAAGAACAGATGCTTTGAAGAAGGAGATCACAAGCATCAAGCAAGAATATGATGAACCATTGAGTATGTATTGGCTGAGGTTCAGAAAGTTGGTAGACAGTTGCCCTAATCACCGAATGACGGAAGGCCAGTTGCTTCAATGCTTCTATCAAGGGATGGCATCCAGCAACAAAGACTTTGTGAACTCTTCCAGTAATGGTGGATTTTCTCACCTTCGAGTGAATGACGCTAGAGAGATCATCAAGAGGTTGGTGGACTCTAAGAAGGAGTATGATCAGCAAGAGGTACGAATCTTGAAGAAGGTGGCACAAACATCCACTTCCGAAAAAGATGAGATTAAGGAAAGGATGGAAAGAATGGAGAAGATGCTTTCCAAGGTCGTTGACAAGGTGGCGTCTGTACAAGAAGGGCCTTGCGATACGTGTGGAGCAGTCAACCATACGACATCGCAGTGCATTCTTACTATGGGAGAGATACCTGTTCAAGCAAATGCTATGGTAAATTTCAATGAGAGACAGCAAAAAGGACCATATCCCCAAAATTTCAATCCAAGGTATAGGGATCACCCTAACTTCCAGTGGAGAGAACAAGGTCCCCCGCCGCAGCAGCCTCAGCATTACCAACGACCCTATGTTCCACCAATGCAACGAGAAGCTCCAGTTTTTCCCCATCCCCAACAAGGATGTCAAGAGAAATCTCTGAATGAAAAGATGGATATGTTGATGGACATGATAATGAAGCAATCCAAGAAGACCGAATCAACCTTGGAGGAGCATGCACGACAAATTGCCCATCTATCAAATTCTCTTAATGAACTTAGGATGAAGCAGCCTGGATTGCCCTCTCAGGTCCAATTGAACCCTCATGAGACGGTAAATCAGGTCACGCTCAGAAGTGGAAAGATAGTTGGTGCACTGCCATTGAAATCCGTGAACAAAGAAGCGAACCAGTTCACTGATGGAGGGTCCGGTTTGGCCAAACCGAACCCTGCAGCAGAAATTCAGAATCAAGTAACGGAGGAAAAAGGCGACGAAACCACCGTAAAATCTGAGAATCCTGAGCATACTGAGACCAGAGATAAAGGTAAATCCAAGGTACCAGCTGAGGTAAGTAAGAGGTTGAGTTTACATGATCCTTCACTTAAAATTTTGCCTCCTTTTCCTCGTAGATTAGAAAAGAAAAAAGAAGAGCCAATGGATTTTATATCAATATTTGGAAAAATGGAGATTAATCTTCCATTCTTGCAGGCAATAAGGATACCACCAATAAGCAAGTTCTTGAAAGATTTTATTGCAGGAAAGCCAAAGGATTCGAGCAAGATCATGATGAATGAATCTGTGTCAGCTGTGATCCAAAAGAAAATGCCTCAAAAGTGCAAGGACCCAGGTATGTTTTCCTTACCTTGTTACATTGGAGATAAGAAGATTGATGCTGCCATGTGTGATTTAGGAGCTTCGATTAATGTTATGCCATTATCTGTGTATCAAACTTTGAATGGAGCTGAAATGGTAGACACTAGAGTGGTAATTCAATTAGCGATAAATCTTGTGTATGTCCTGAAGGGTTGTTGGAAAATGTGCTTGTGCGAGTCAATAACTTTGTGTACCCCGCAGATTTTTATGTGGTAAAAATGAATCATACTAATGATAAGGGAACACAAGGGGTATTGTTGGGTCGTCCATTCTTGAAAACAGCAAACACCATTATTAATGTTGGTGATGGAACTATTTCTCTTGATTATTTTGGTGATAAGTACACATTCAACATTGATAAACCCATGAAGAAACCTATAGATGCTGAGAATGTGTGTGCCATCAATCATACTGACCCTCTTGTCCAAGATTCTCTTGAGACTAAAATTCTGCAAGATATGATGAAAATTCCAGAAGAGGTAGATGTTCAAGTCTCACGTGATAAGGAAATCCATAAATTGTTGTGTTCAGTTTACTCTCAGAAAGCGGTGTCCAGAACTGAAGTAAACCACGGAGGGCCCATCCCCACTCAATCAATGTTAAATGTTCGGGAAAATTCGGAAGGGCGCACTGGGTCCAGTTTGGCCAAACCGGACCCATCCGCCAGACTAGTCTCACTTGATGTGAAAGCCTCAAATTGGGAGTTGAAGCCGTTACCACCCGATCTGAAGTATGATGATGATACTTTTCCAGTGGATATGGAGATGCTCAAGTGTGAGGAAGAAATTCCTCTACACACCACTCAGCTTAATTAAAGGCATCCAAAATTTTAGCCAAAGACTATAAACAAAAACGCTAGTTGGGAGGCAACCCAATTTCTTAGTTTTTTTTAATTAATTTTTTTTTTTATTTTTAGGAATTTCAATTTTTCATCTGGTCTCAATTCTTGATATGCAGATTTGAAGTACTTGAATTCGCACCATGGAGAATTCACACATTTGGAAGGCTGGACTCGCAGGGTTCCATTTGGCCAAACGGGAGGCCTGTGGCAGAATCTGACTATGGTCAAACGCTTTCCTCTTGATTGGGAATTTTCTCCGATACCCACCACTATAAGTTACCTCTTTCCCTTTTATTTTTTTTATGATGTTTTCTTTGTGTTAAACCTTTTCCCATAAGAGCTTTGCATTATTTGCTTGAGGGCAAGCAAAGTTTAAGTGTGAGGAGGTTTCTTGTGTGTTTTGTTTAAAAAAAAAATAAAAAAAATATTTTTATTTATTTCATTTTATTTTTACAGTGAAAAATGTGTTTTTTGTGTTGTTTGAGTCGATAATTTGACATGATGAAATTCTAGTGGCTCTTGATAAAAGTACCCTGCCGATTGTAAACTTCATTGTAACAAACTTGGTAAATCTAATATGCCTTGAAGTTATTGAATGAGATTTTCTATGATTTGTGAAATTTGATTGATATGATTTTTGGGATGACGAAAAAGGATGAGTTTAATTGAATATTTTAGCCTACTAAAGTGAGGTTTGAGCTAGAGTAGAGCACTCTCTACATCAATCTTTGTTCTGAGAGATCACAATGTTATAATTGGAGTTGTTATGTGTGAAAGTGATGGAAGGCACTAGGATGAACCACACAGCTTAAATTGCCTACCAATTACATTAACCCCTAGTGAAACACTTTGAAGCTTTGACTATGTTCTTTGATATGAGTTACTATATATTTAGCCAAAGCTTTGTTTTATCCTTTCTCTTGACCCTATTATGCATATTCTTGGAGTTAATGTTGATGAATTCATCCATTGTGTTCTCTTGAGTTGATGACATTTATGAGTATGTGTCCAGTTGCCCAGACTGAACGGTTTCGAAAAATGAAGGCTGAATTTTATGATGAACAGTGACACTGGGGTTCCGTTTGGCCAATCTGGAGGGGCGTAACAGTGAAAAAAAAAAGAAAAAAATCTTATTTTTATGTTGCGATTTTCCTCTAAAAAAGTACCAGTTTTGGACTATATTGAAGAAGAATGGTGCTGGAAAAAAAAAGAGAAAAAAAAGAAAAAAAGAAAAAAAAAGAGAAGAAAAAAAAAAGAAAAAAAAAGAAAAGAAAAGAAAAGAAAAAAATAAATAGCATCTACTTTGATGTGATCTTACTTGGCTTTCTCATAATAGCCATGAGATGAAACTTGTTGGTGAATGTCTACTATACATGGATGATGGTTGAAGGAAAAAAATATGCATAATATTTTGATCGATATTGCTTGAGCTTAGCACCCTTAGGATCTCACCAATCTGAATGGTCCCTAGCCCCGTTACAACCCTTGAGAAAGACCTTCCTGATTTGCATATTAACTTTTCTATGTTATAACTTGTGAATTATTTGAGTGATTGTCCTTCATATATTGAGAGTGATTGAGTGAAACCGTGAGAAATATTCATTGCTTGTCCGATTTTGACTGAATTGATGATTATATTTCCTGATTTTGAACATTTTATTCCAATTACTTTAAGGGTTGATGATTTCCAAGTGCGTTAACGTGATCCTTTACTCCTTGGCAGGGGAAAATTTATCGTTATAAGAGTGGAAGCTAGAGTTTTTAAATGTTGAATTTTTATCTGTTTAGTTGTGTGATTGGTGTTTATATCTTACCTTTTCTTTTTAGGGTCATTTTAGATAGAGTCATATGAGGGAATGAGAATTTATGAACGTTGTGGATTGTTGATTACTCTTATATTCTTCACATCATACTTGAGGGCAAGCATGATTCAAGTGTGAGGATATTTGATGTGTGTTATATTGTGTTCATATTTTGTGGGATTATTATGATTTTATTAAGATATAATTTGCACTTTAAGGTGTTTTTGGTGCAGGAATTCATTGATTGCGGAGAATTGAGAGGGAGCTATACATTGTACTCTTTTTCCCTTAACCAACGGTTTTTTCCCACTGGGTTTTCCAGGTTAAGGTTTTTAATGAGGCGATGTGCTCCAATGGAAAATGTTCTTATCTTATAAGACATTTTTCCAGGGATGAAGGAAGAGAGGCAAAAGCAGAATTGCTGAAGTTATGGGATAAAAAGTGAATTATTGAAGAGATTTGAATTTGAAGAATTAAAGATATTCACTTCTCATATTGATGAGGATTGTATTATCTCCTTCCATTTGAAATTCCTTAATTATAGGAATTAGTTATTTAGAATTAGAATAGATATTATCTTATTTCCTTATTTCTTCCGTAAGAAGAAAAGTAATTAGAAGTTGATTTGGATTTGGTTTTGGTTTGGTGTATATAAATACACGGCCGAATAGTAAGGGGAAAAACATATTAATACAGAGAGGAGATGCGCAGACTTGGAGATTAATTTGGTTGCATGCAAACCAATTCCTGGTTTGTTGTTTGCTTTTCATTAGTCATTAATTATTATTTTGATTATGTATTATTATTATATTATATGTTTGTTTAGTTTAATTATTATGAGTAGCTAATTTATATATCGGCATGGAATAACAAGCATTAGTTTATGAATCGTGATTGTTTTATAATTGATTCTTATGTGTTCTTGATTGTTCTTGGTTAAATTTATTTTTGATATATTTAAGCCTGATCAACTTGAATATTATTGGAATAATGCTATCTAATTCTACCAATACGTAATCGTTGGAAAGGGTTAGTAAGTAGCGAGTTCTTGTGAATAACAGCTAACTAGCTAAGACTGTAATAGCAAGATGGGGAACAATTAAGTGTGCATTACTACTTGCGAATACTTGGGTAATTGCTATATCAGGTTCTTTTCATTCTTAATGCTATCGAGGTGTGTATCTGGTTCAGCGAATACTTTCCGGAGGCATTTTGGTAAGAGAAACAATTAATTGATTATAATTGGTTAATTGTCGATAAAGTACGAAAGAATTGGGGAGGTTAAGCGTACCTACTTTCCTATAACTGATAGATGCATATGAATTGATTTATCTTTGCGCCTATGATCGATGTTTAACTAATGTGAGTTATTCCGAGCCGATTGCATTCATCATATATTTACTAGATTTTTATATTTGTTAGTTTGCATTATTATTTTATATTAGTTAGTTGCATTATTAGTTATTAGATAAATCTGAAAATTAAGGCGTGGTGGCTCACCAAAAAGGTTTTAAAAAATTAGTAGGAAAAATAATTAATGATTATTGCTTTTTGTTCCTCGTGGGATCGACTCTGCTTGCTACTATACTAATTTCATCATTAGAGTTTGCAGATTATTTTGGTGAGTGAAACGACGTTCCCCAACGTATAACGATAACGAATCCAAGAATATCACAAACGATAATATTATTACGTATATACCAATTTAAATATGCAGTCAAAGTTTGACGGTGAATAGTATCAAATAGTCAAATGTGCAGTTTGACAGTGAAAGTTTGACAGTGAATAGTGTCAAATAATAAAGATTAACACACTTGACATTACCTAAACAAAACTAGATCTATGATTTGAACCAAAATAATAAGTATAATTTAATTTATAATTTTAATAAGTAATAAAAAAACTGATTTGATAGTTTGAATTAATGATTTTAGATTTAAAAATTAATAATATATATGTATGTATTTTATAAGAAAATTTATTATCTTTAGTATAGAAATACTTCGCATTATAAATAATGTAGTGTTAAAAATGATGAAATTTGTGCTGATAATGAATCAACAACTATTCAAAATGGACAATCTAATGTACTTATAAACTCATACGATGCTTTACATAATTGTACACTAAAATTTTAAATTTGATCAAATTATTTTTTAAACTAATTATTTTTTATGTATTATGTTATGTATCTATCTATAACTTTATCGCTATAACTAAAAGAGCAATTCTTTTTTCAAGTATCACTCCCACACTGAGCCACATGAGTTTTACAAAATATTAATTTATTCAATAAATATATGACTATTTAATTAGTTTCCAATGTATTTCTTGAAAAGTGTAAAATTATTTACCCATCATTGAACTTTGTGGGTCGTGGCTTAAAAGGAAAGTATGAAAAATTTGACTTGATTTCCACATGGAAAAATTGAAAGATTTAGGAGATTTCTCCAATATATTTAACAAGCAATTCATTGATCAACAATTTTATCCAGCCACACAGTGAGCTCGAATAACTATTCTTGTGCCTTTTACTAAATAAGAATAGTGGATGGTGCATTCGTTACTTCTACTATTAGCAAAAAGAATTGTTTGTTACTTCTTGAGTAGTTATTTGGAGTTGAAATGCTTTAAGTGAACGCTAAATTAGCGCATTAGTCAAAAAAATTCGTTGCTTCTTAAGCATTTATTTGGAGTTGAATGCTTCAATAGAATGCTAAATTAGCATATTTAAGTTGCAATGATTCAATAGAACAATAAATTAGCATTTGGATTTGTACAATTTGTGTCTAATATAAGTCAATATCTTCGTTCGGTACTTTTTAAGCAATTATATGGAGTTGTCATTCTTCAATGGAATGCTACAGTACTAAATTAGCGCTTGGATCAATAGAATTCGTGGATTATTTGGAGTTTGAATTTTTAAACTGTAATTTTATTTGAAGTTGTAATGCTTCAATGGAACGTCAAAACAAACGTTTGGATTTGATGATAAATTAGTATTGGGATTTGGACAACGTTAAATTAGCGTTTGAAGTTTAACAACTTTGGGTTATAAGCTATTCAGGTCAAGTAAAATATAATATTAAACAAATACGATCACTTATAATAAATCGTGCACCACATGGGTTGAAAATACTTATTTTTTCGAATATAATATGAAGATGTAGTATAATTTTTAAATAGTTTATAGAATTATAATTTATCCTTCTTTGAGAACGTACATCACCTTACATTATTTTTGTGTTTCCTTTTAAAAGAGATATAATTTTATAACGTCATTTAAATTATTATTCATTCATTATCAACTGACATTTCTTATTTTTATCACTGTATTTTTTTTATTAAGTAACGTATTTTTATGCAATAGTTAATACTTTTGTAAGTAAAATACTTTTGTATCGACAAAGATCAAGTCAATTTTCTTTCATTTAATGTATTATAATATTAATAAATGTATTAATTTATTATAAATTTTACAACAGGTGTAATTCTCATATAGATATGACAATAACTCATTACCTATTTAAATTATATATTATATTATATATTAAATTTTCTTTCATAATCCGTGCATGGTCATGGTGCTAACTAGGTACAGCAACTAAAAGAACATGGCAGGGAAATATTAAGCAGGATGAAATTGATTGGTCCACAACTTCAGGCATTTAGCTGCAACTTCTTAGATTGTTTAGAAAATGGGTCACTGTATTTTACATTCAAAATGTTCGAATAGAGATAGAAATCATGTAGACTAATGATATTTTAATGCTACTATTATTTGTTACTAATGGTCCCTATGAAAGCATGTTGAGAGTACAATGGATCCACCACGGGCTCCATTGTCTAACTATTCAAATGAGAATTTCACAAATCAGACATTTTCGGGCTCCATTGTGCCTGACGCCAGGTGTGCTCTCAGCCGGGAAGTTACAAATCAGACTTTTTTCGGACAAATCAGACATATATATATATATATATATATATATATATATATATATATATATATATATATATATATATATATATATATATATATATATAGATACACATATATATAGATACACATATATATATACACACATATATATACACACACATATATATACACATATATATACACATATATATACACACATATATATACATATATATATATATATATATATATATATATATATATATATATATATATATAAAAGTATTGGCCTGGGGATGTGGACTCTTGGAGGATCCCCGACTTTAAGCACCACTTAGAAGAGGTAGCACTCGTGGACTGTTTACCATTGTTCGCGTCAATAGTGTGTGGCACCCCTAAGCGACACATTATATTCTGCCAAACAAATTTTCTTGCTACACCAACTATGATTCGCTCTAATGGTTTTGCTTCTCCCCATTTCGTGAAGTAGACAGTTTCCACAACTAGACATTTTGCACTGCTCTCTCCTTTTGGGAAAGGTTCCAATAGGTAGATTCCCATTTATCAATCAGATAAGATCCATATATTCCTCTCAAAGAAGTTGTGTTTCGGAGTAGAACAACCTCTACTACTGTCTCTCTATTTTTGCTCAAAGATTCTAATTCGGCTGTTGCTGGCTTGCTTAGAGTTCTCACTCTTGCATCTTCACTTCTTGATACGTGCTGAACATCGAAGTATTGAAGCTGGGATAGTAGTTGTTGAACTTGCTTTAATTGTTTCACCACTTGTCTCTCTTATATTTCGTTGTCCCTTCTTGTCTGCCTATTAAAATATGTGAAGTTAACACACTTTCTCCTTTCCGCATATGATTTTTTCACCCTGACTGGGTTTGCTAGCCACTCTGGGTGTATGTTGGCTTGAAGTAAGATTGCAATTTCTTCTTCGAGTGTTTTTTGCTTGTAGCTAGTGAAGCAGCATTGTTCTTGTTCAATTAGCTTGACCGGGTCACTGATATTTCGAAGAATGTGCAACAATGCTTGGGTCTATCCTTCATATGGATGCTCCATGCAAAAGTATCTTCATGAGGTAGCGGCTATCCTCTACGTTTCCATGCATGGGATATTTTCTCTGCACTTTGAATCATCTTCTTTATCTAAGCTAACAAGCACCGTTTCCTTTCCCAAATTTATTATTGATTTTCACTGCTCTAGTAACCTACCCTCTGAAACTGTGCTGACCATCTTTGCATTTTCCACAATCTTCCCCACCTTCATCGCAATCGTCTTGCACTGTCTCCCAGTTTGTTGTTTTCCTCTTATAGTTGCAATTCCATCTGGAGTAGGGAATTTTATTACCAGGTGGTAAGGGGACCATATCGGTTTTGCTGCATTCATCCAAGGTCTTCCAATGATGGTGTTAAATTTGCTTGGAGTATCCATGACTACAAAGTTACTCATGACTGTGCAACTTCTTCCACTTTCTCCAATGGTGACTGGCAGTTGTATATTTCCTAAAGGCATTTCTGCTTGCCCTGTGAAACCTAAAAGCTGGGATATGGATATTTTTAGGTCAGTTTGTTTGAAACCTAACCTGTTAAAGCAATCGATGAATAATATCTTGACCGCACTTCCATCGTCCACGAACACTCTTTTAACTATTGCATTTCCTATTTTAGCAATAATGACCATAAGATCATTTTGAGGTAAAGCGTTAGGTACCGCATTTTCTCACTAAAAGTATTCGCTTCATTCGGGAAAAGTATTTTGTCGACAGGCTCTTACAGGGGAGAATACCTTGCCTTTGCCTTCAAAAAATAATTTAATAATGACTCTATAGATCCATGTATGGATAGGATAACATGTTCCGGTATATCATCCCTTCCGTCCTCATTGTAATCTACAGCCGCAATCATTTTTTTAATTCTTTGGTAGTGTGGTCGCCATCCCTTGGTTTTTTGCTGGTGGTTTCCCGGATTTGTTGTCGCCATACTAGCCCCCCCCCCTTCCTTTCTGTAATGGATTATGTGGCCATTCTTCAAATTTTCTTCTATTTATCTTCTCAGGTCTATGCAATACTCAATGTCATGACCATGGTCTTTATGGAAGACACAATAATATACTCTGAATCTTTTATCTGGTGGTTCTAACATAGGCGGTGGCTCGCGATACAACTCTTTGTTCGCTTGACATATCTCTTTTCTTGATTTTTTTCAGAGGTTTATCTTGGAATGGTACGCCTTGTAACCCTAGTTCTTTTCCCTTGAGAGGGATGCTTCCCTTTGCCTTCTTTATAAACCTCTTTTGTAAATCCTCCATTATTCGCTTTTTACCTCGTTCCCGCTCTATCTTGTGGTTATTTGCCTCTTCTGTTCGCATATGCTACTCAATTATCTGTAACTCCCTTGGGTTTTTAGGAATGTTCTTTGTTAGTTCTTTAGAGAATTCTCCTGATCGCATGCCTCCTATGAATGCCCCCAACGAAGATTGGAATGACAGATCGCGAACTTGAAAACTCTTTGTTACAAATCTATTATGATACTTCGACAGGGCTTTATAACTTCGATGGGCTATGTTGTTCAAATGCGTGATCATTTTTGTAAATATTTTCTTCTAATAGAAACAATTTAAAAATATATCTGATAATTGTGCCTAAGACTTGATACTTCCATTTGGCAGGTCTTCATACCATGTGATCATTGTTCCTAACAAGAAAATGGATAATGCCTTGCAAGCCAGTTTGATTCACAT
This sequence comes from Rubia yunnanensis, assembly GCA_037428765.1. Lineage (NCBI taxonomy): Eukaryota > Viridiplantae > Streptophyta > Magnoliopsida > Gentianales > Rubiaceae > Rubia > Rubia yunnanensis. Next base: position 17,503,269 of record CM075068.1, on the reverse strand, counting down.
CTCTAAATCTCATGCTATTTCGGTAAGAGTGTAAGAATTCTTTTGGATCTGTGGTCCCTCCATAAATTTTAACATGGAGAGAGAGCTTCATGTCCTTAGGTATTTTGTGATCTCCAAGATGCGGTGTCAGGGGTGACTTGTTCGCATCATTATCTGCCACTATGTCTCATAACTCCTCCTCTTATTTGAGACTTACGCGCTCTTGACTTATTTTCTTATTCATTCCTTGCGATTTGGGCTTGATTGTTGTCAAAAAATGATAATAGAGGCTCTCTTTGTTCTCTTCCAAGAATACTTTGAAGGCCCTCCTTTCTTTTTCCTGGTTTGTGTTAGGAGATTCTGCTTCTTCTTCATCCTTTGTATCTTCCCTGTTTCGTTTTATCTCTTTACTAGGTGTATATTCTCGGTCTTGTGTGTTCTTTTCACGCCCAATTTTGTGTTCTTCGGTCTGATGGTTACAAATTTTTGCACTTCTTGCGAACACCATTGCCTACCTGAAGGATCCTAGAACAAAAAAATATTTTGATCCCCACAATCGGTGCCAAATGATGTCGTTGCTCCATCCAAGTAGAGCACTATCGTTCACTGCGTGTATTCTTCTTCCTGCAAAATAACTCCTTGAAATGATTCCGGGGAAAAGACTCTGACGATCAAGTCAGTCTCCTCCTTAGAGAATTGGAATTTCTTGGTATATTCATGCTTACCTTCCCCATTGCTGCTTTTTGAATTTGTAAGATATTGTCATCGTGGCTCCGCATTCTCTCCTCTGAGAACGTGGGTTGCACCACAATCTCTATGACTCCGGTTTGTGGCCAAAATTCTCGATCGTGATATGATCGTGTCTCCGCGTTTATCGGGTCGTGGTCGTATATCTCAGACCAGGCTCTATTTTTACCTCTTTGTTGTTTTTTTCTGCGTTTGTCCTTTGGGATAGGCTTACAGGCTAATGAAGCCAACTAAGGGCTAGGTATACACCAATGTGTGTGAAGGTGGACAGGTAATTGGTCGATTTTGGTGCACGGGGCTAGGGTTAACATTCTTAAAAATTACTGTGGCCGGTGGAAGGGACTCTAGTGGAGAAGGCACTCTGTGACATTGATATCAAAATGTGACATTGATATTGATATTGATATCAAAATGTGACATTGATATTGATATTGATATCAAAATGTGACATTGATATAAAAAAAAAGTCATTAATAATAAATTTTGAAAAACTAATTCAAACTATTGTAATATCAAGACATACATTAGTAAGAAAATAGAAGCATCAATACTAAATTTTAAAATGACATATTGAAAAACTAACACATCAATAAAATAAAAGCATAGACTAAAATTTTAAAATTAAGATGTAAAATATCACAAACTAGTGAAAAACAACTAAAATGTGAAAAAAAATAACATATAAACAAAAGACATACACTAAAAGATCAAGACTTAACTCTAAACACATAATTTAGTAGAAATAATTCTTTTGGTATAATATTACAAGGTTTAATTGAAACATCAGGTATTGGAACTGAAACATCAAGTCTGGTATAATAAAGCCTGGTGCGAATTTGGCAGAAAAATTGATCTGCAAATTTATCTGACCCGGATTCTTGATCCACGAGATTGTTATGACCCGAAATCATTAATTCTCCAATTATTTATATCCAGCATCCCGAAAGTATGGTATTTACACCCAAAACACTCCTTACCCTCCTAAACTTTCTTTAAAGGTATTTTGAACTATATCTCTAATTAAACTTCATTAAACTATACATTACTCCCTTGTCTCGATCGCTATAGGACAGTTTTATACAAAAAAAAAATTCATATTAGATAAATAATCTGCAATATGAGCAAAAAAAATTGCTACAAAATAATAATTTGTTAATTTATAAGTTCAAAATTTTCGGAAAATTTGAAAAAGACTTTTTGATACTCATATCTTTAGTCGTTAAAAAAATTAACAAAAGGTAGATATTTATGAATTTTCTATATCATGAAATGTAAACAAAACCTATTTGAATAAAAAATTATCTATATTTTATTGAGATTTATGATAAGAAATTATTTATTCCGTTCCATTGAATACTTTGACTTTGAATAATTAATTTGAAAAATATTTCGTCTTTCATTAAGAATATTTAAAACATTAAAATTTTGATATTTTGAAAATATATTTTATGACTAATTTAACAAAGAATCACACAATAATATTTAAACTTATACACCAATTTAATTTTACGATCAAAATTACTACATTATACTAAATGAATGGTAAATTAAAGTTTGAAATATGACGTAAGTAAAATCTTTGACTCCAAAAGTGAAAAAACATTGAACATTAAATTAAACGATATTTGGAAAGTAATTATCCACGATTACATTTTAGTTGTTAGTACTTTCGCCAAAATTCGTTAACTTAAATCATAGAACTTTTACGAGGTCAAAATGTTCATGTGTCGTGCCTAATAAGTCATTTTCGTAAAATGTTGCCTCAGGTACTCCAAATATTGGCAAAGGCATATGTTATATTTAGGGGAAATTTAATAAATATATATACTACATCCATCCACTCAAACGAGGTTATCTGATTTGATAGAATCGCCACTTTAGTTAACCCTTTCTCCACTAGTGGGAGTGGGATGTGGAGAAAAACATTTGGGAGATTTGGGCGGTGGGCCGGTAGCAGAGGTTTTGATTATAAGTAAGAATTAATGGGTGGGAATATATATATATATTTTTTTGCAAATACCACTAGCTATAAAAATGAAGACGAGGAAGCAAAATTGAATGAATAACAAAGTTTACTATTTGTCTAATCTCAACCTGGTAAAAAACACCTCCAAGCCAATCACATAAGATAGTAATTCGATAGCTAAATCATAAAATAATACGATGTGGCCATTGTTCTAAACACAACCGCTCGGTACAACAGTGCCAATTGCAGATCCATGCACATTGGAACATGATGCCTGAGCGGGTTGCCGCCCATAAGTAAGGTTAATATCCTGCAGTGTTATGTTGCTGCATGGTGCAACACTACTACATGTCATTGATATAGAAACAATTGTTGCTGATGTCCCATGGATTTCCTGATACGTCACGCCGCTGATTTTAATTCCAGAGGCCTGAGAGGAACAACGGTGAGAGCCTATGCAGTAGTTTTGGTCGATGACAATCGGGTTTTTGGAGTTCACCATCGTTATGTTTCGATAAGTAACCTCCCTTACAAATCCAGTTGATGAGCTTCCCCATGTTTTGATTCTCACCCCATTCTGTGTTCCCTGGAGAGTGGAGCTTAGCACCGTCACGTTATGAACCTCGTCTTCTTTCCCTTCTTTGCCAAGGCTCCCGATGCTTATCCCGTGGCCGGGGCCACAGAAAATACCCTCGATCCAAACGCTTGAGGTGCCGGTACCCATGGAGATGCAGTCGTCGCCGGTGCTAATGTGAGAGCTTAAAATGTTGACAAAGGATGATTTTTGGACGTGAATTCCATCGGTATTAGGGCTATCACCCGGAGCTGTGATGTTGATACTTTGCAAACCGACATTGTTACTATTGTAAACGACAATGTGGAAAAGCTGGCTATTTACTGATGTTAAGCCGTTGATTTGAACATTGTTTGAGTGATAAAACGCCAATGAGTATGCCCCTCTCGGACAGTTGGAGTTTTCTGAGCCTTTGCATTTCCAAAGGTTTTCACCTTGTCCATTCAAAACACCACCTGTTACAGTAACCCAATTAACGTACCGGAAAGCAATCCAGGTTTCATTGTTTCCAATAACGTTGTAATCCGATGGCGCGACGATCGTGCCATCAATTTCAAACGTGATATTGCTGGGACAATCTGTCCCAACAAATGTGATGGAAGTTCCGATCAGAAACATGCCGGTTGGCACGTAAACGGTTGATGCCGAACCAGAAGCACAAGCTGCATTCCATGCGTCAAGAAAGCCCTTGGATGAGTCCTCTGTTCCTCCACTCACGGCTCCATAGTTTTCAACGTTAAATACATCGTTGGCTGAAAATGATAGTGTGAGAACTGAGCAGAAGATGGTGACAGATAAAATTGTTTCTAGAGGTTGAATCATTTTCTCCTTTTTTTTCTTTGTTTTAAAAAAAATCCAAATTCAGTTGATCAATACTTCGCCATTTGACCAAATTTATAATACACTACCACAATCTAATTGGTAAAAACTTGTCCATTTTGATAATGTATATGACTATTATAGAGATACTGATATTATTATATAAGATTTTATTAGGTTCACACGGTACTTAGAGTACATGTTTGAAATACTAATTTTGGCTGTAGCTAAAAATAGTATGTAGCTGTGAAATGATTTTTTTAAAATCATAAAGATCGAAGTGAACAAGTTAGCAGCGACCAATTTAATCGATTAGTACTGTTTAGCAAGGGACATCTCAATGAATCTTTACAACTGGTTAAAACTTTTATGGAACACCTCTTGGATGCAAAGATTAAATATCGATGCACCATTTTTAAATAAAAATATACATATATTATATAAGATAACAGAGCAATATAACTTTGAAATCAGCACACTGGAAATAACACATGCCGGTGATAAATAACTATATAATAATAATAATTCATTCGTTTTAATTAATTTACTAATTCATATCTTCCACGCAAAATTTTTTTTTTTAATATTAACGATTTGAGTTGGTAAAAAAATATTTAACGAAAAACTGTTCATTTAAATCAATTAGTCAAACGAATCAAACAAAATCTCCAATAATAATCCATACGTGTCTATATTTTAATGAGATTGACAATAAAAATTTACTATGTGTGAAAATACATTGAACGTAAAATTAAATGAAAATACATTGAACCTATAATTATATGAAAACACATTGAACTTAAAATTAAATTAAAATATATTCACTACAAGAAAAAAAAGACTTTCATGATCAAATTCCGGTGACTACATGTTATCTAGTTACTAATGATTGTATTAGTGACTTACATATTTTCGTCACTATATTTTGGTCAGCAAACCAGTGAAAATCGTGGTTTGCGAATTGGTCACGGGAAGGTGTTGTGCATAAGAGTTAAGTAGTTTGGCTATCCTTGGTGATCAGTGGAGATAACGAAGTATGAAATGGTCACCAAATTAGTATTTACTGACCAAAGTTACTGTCACTTAACAAAATTTTGGCGGGATATCACCACATTTTTCATGCCATTTTTTTTCTTTTTAAAATTTCGCCAAAAAAATAATTTATTTAATATTTAGGTAAGAATAATAAAAATAATGTATATTGGAGCAATGGATAATAGGTAACACAAGTTTAGGCCACGATGTAATTTCCAAGACAGTGTAGAAGTAATCGATGTTGACTTTCGAAGCCTTTTCGCTCACCCAGAATGCCCAAATTGCAAAGTCAAAATCTTAGATTATTGTATTGCATTTTAGTGTCACCAATCTCGTGATTCGGCAACTCCAACTTTCTTGGAGGGATATAAGTACAAAAAGTAAAACAAATACCCGTAACTCCAAATTAAAAATCCGCTCGAACGTGATGCTACCCTATACACCCTCATTGTATTTTCCAAGTCCATATCATAATATTTATCAACAATCGGGCACAGGAACATATCCGTAATCCATTCTTATTTCCATTTCTTACTCTAAGTTACCAACTCTAAGTTAATTTAGAACATGTAATCGTGTTTTCCAACATTTAACCAAAAAAGAAATTATTTAATATTTATATATCTAGAAAAAAATAACAAAAAACATGTATTTTGGAGCAATGGAAAATTGGGTAACAAATTTTTGGCCAACAATGTAATTTTTCAAGACTTTGTAGAAGTAATTGATGTTGACTTTCACTCATACATGCCAAAATCACAAAGTCTCAATCTTATATTATCGAATTTCATTTTTTTGTTGCCAATTTCGTAATACAAAAACTCCTACTTTCGTGGAGGGACCTAAATGAAAAAAGTAAAAACTTTTACTCGTAACTTCAAATCGAAATCCATTTGAACATGATGCTACCATATACACCCTCATTGCATTTTCCAAGCTTGTAACAAATTATTTATCAACAATCAAGCACAATAAAATATTTGTAATCCTTTTTTTTCCCTTTCTTACTTCGAAGTAATCAACTCTAAGTTGCTCTAGAACATGTACTACCATTTTCCAACATTTTACCAAAAATATATTCAACTATAGGTCATCACAAATACATTTATTAAATGTTTAAAAGAATAACTAAACTAAACTAAGATTAAAAGAATAACTTTGTGTGAGTATGAACTCAGCAAGACGTTTTTAAGGATCCGATAACTAAACTATATGTATCTATTGCGATTACCCTACTAAACAATTTGGCCGTTTCACTAGTAGAGGTCAGGCCATTAAAGGCGGCAATAGAACGAAATTTGGAGGGAAAAAAATGGAACCGCCTTAAATAACCGCAGTTCGTATCTCAGCAAAATGGATAAAAGGCGGGTAAAGATATGATAAAGGAGGTTTTTATATAAATGCCTTTAATTACCATCAATTAAAGGCAATTATTTAGTTAATTTCCTTTATTTAACACTAATTAAAGGCATCTAGACATAACCGCCGTTAATTGTTAGTTGTTCCAAACTCAGAACCTAGGTCCGAAAATCCTTACGAGTCTGTAACTATTGATTAAAGGCGGTTATTTAGTTAACCGTCTTAACTAACCATTAACGACGGTTATGTCCAACCATCTTTAATTAACACTAATTAAAGGCAGTTAAACAAAATGAGGTCATTCTGATGCACAACGCTACAAGTCAATTACAATGCATCCCATTAGTATTCACACAACAAAACTTATTTCCACTTATGGCGTAATGGCAGTAAGTCAATTACAATGCATCCCATTAGTATTCTATTTGTGATTAGGGTTTTAGGCCGAGATTGCACCCTATTATTAAGGGTTATGGCCGAGACATTACTCACCTTTTTATCAATCAATTATATTTACTTTCGAGTTATACTCATTGCTTACAAAATTTCTTAATTGTTGCTTAATCCCGATGGTTAATTAAGTATCACAAATGTCAATTTGTGAGCTAACCTTGCGGGCTAGTTAGTGTCACAATTCTTAAGCTATTCAAGATCCCGAGGGATAGTTTTGACTAGTTTGTGCCACTTCACTAGGTTTTGTGAAATCCCTCATTTAGTTAAAGATCTAAAATTCCGCAATCCATAGTTGTTGCAAGGAGATTCATATCAGTTGGTATAAAAGCAAAGCAAAAGATCCATGTGGCCAAAATCATTAGGGGTTTCAAGTTTCTAGCATTATTTAATTTTAATTTTTTTTAGATTTATAAACTCTTTCGTGTCATATTTTAAAGGTGTTTGTTTGATCTTTCTTATCAGGTGGATTGAATCTAGAGTCGAAGAACGTCGAAGGATCCAAGATTTAGAATACTTCAATATTACTATCCGCCTTCACCTTCATCAATTGAGTTAGGAGGACGTCGAAGGTTCTGAGAGTTAACAAGTATTATCCGCCTTCACCTCCCGGTCAGTTTCATAGTTCTTAGGTAGCTTAAACAATTTATGTGCTTGTGCTATTTTTCGTCCACTCTTCTAAAAATTATTGCATGCTTATAATCTTATTTGCTTTCTTTATCGTTTTTTGATTCTGTGATTTTGAATTTATTGTTGAATTCTTGACTACACCTTATACAATTTTTTAATAAAAAAAATAGAGTCTTTTGTGTCATTTTCCAACTATAGTGTCATATTCTTGATCCTTACGATCTTTAATACCACAAAGTTCATATGAATCAAGAGGAAGTTGTCGCAGATTTTTTATTATAAGTTTTATATAGGCACTTTTGGTTCTTTTTTTTTTAAACACAACAAAAGGGTGGCAGATTTTTGGGTTTGAAATCGAGATCTAGGGTTTTTAATTCAGAAATTTGGGAATGATTTGTAATTTTTGAAAATTTGGGGGCTCAATTGCAATTTTCAAAAGTTTGGGAATTGTGCCTAAAATTTTCTTTCTTGGGGAATAAGATTATCATTTGAGTGTTTTATAGTGTGACATTCGAATTTGTGACTAGAAAAAGAAAGAAGAAAAAGGAAATTGGAAAGTTACTAGTCATTAATTAGACTAGGACACGAACACTACTTCTCTCTCTACCCCTTTTCCCTCTACAGCTCTTTGCAAAAACCCTAAATCACACAGGGGGGCTGCTGCCGCCACCTAACTCCATCTGTCCCCCACCTCTTGTCTCACCCCCTACCCCCATTCCCGAGCTTCCCCGCAGGTTAGCTATCGAGTTTTACTCCGTATTTTTTACTCTCCATTCATCTAGAGTGGCACAATGGTGATTTCTAGTGTCCCACCGAGTGTCGGTACTACTAGCATCCTTTTATGGTGAGCTAGATCTAGTGGGTGGTGATTTGTACTCTGGCGAGCTACCACCGAGCGAGCGGCAGTGATACCAGCAACCAACATCGCTATGGTCCAGTTCCGGTGAGTGAGTGGTGGTCAGATCCAGGTTAGTTGAGATTTTCATTATTTACAGCGATAAAAATATCTTCCAGAGTGTTCGACGAAGACACAACACTACCCAGGTTGCATCGGTGTCTTCAAATCTTCTTTAGTGCAGGACGGTCAACTTGACCTAGATTGGAGGGTTTCCGAATTGGGTAGGTAGCGGGTCTCTATCACTTAAAACCTAGTTTTTTCTGAGTATACTCGAATTTGAGCTGGCCAACTCAGATCTAGTAGTGTCCAACTTGATTAAACTAAGGGCTTGGGCAACTTAACTCGAGTCGAGTCGGAGGGGGTCAACTAAGCTCGGACAGCTTCATTTTGGGTCAACTCGAATCCTATTCTCTTCGGCGATAGTAAGGCTACGATGGGTTATTCTCAATTTATTATTTTATTTTTCTACTCATTTATTTCTCTTTTCAGGTGAGAGGCTATTAATTTTCTGTATTTAGTTTTTTTTTTCATCATTGTTGGAGTAGCGGATCAAACTAGATCTTTTTTGCTGGGATATAGTGGCGTTAGCTTCTGATATGGTCTATACGTTAGTGTAGGAGCAATCTGACTCAAGGTAGTTACAATGCCTTGCCTTTTGGTGATTCCATTCATATTTACAGTGAACTCAATCCATTAGGATGTTTAGGCCATTCACATCGTTAACTCAATTGAATCGGTCTTTAGATAATTTATTTGATATTCTTTTAGGATGTTTAGGCCAATCACGACTGAATCAGTGTCTAGATCGTCTATTCGGTATCCTTTTAGGATGTTTATGCCCAATATATTGTTAATTTGATTTAATTGGGCTTTCGATCGTTTATTCGGTATCCTTTTAGGATGTTGAGGTCAATCATATCTAATTCAATTAGTCTTTAGATAATTTATTCAGTGTTCTTTTGGATTTGAGTTAGAGATTAGTGCCCTTATGTATTATCTTATTGCCACTTAGGCCTTAGATTGAAATTATAATATTTAGTTAGTGTCTTTGTGTAAATGGGATTATCCCATGGCCTGATGTTCACTCAAGTGTAGGTCTTTTGATCATTCTTATTAATGAAAATGGTTGGACTCCCAAACATTCTCGTCATTGGCGGTTTAGAAAAAGAAAAAGAAAATCTGATTTGAAAAAGGAAAAGGAAACAAAATCCTAATCGGAAGAGGAAAAGGAAGTAAAAGTCAATTAAGAGTGGGGGTTGATATGAAATTTTCGACTTGGGAAGCTAGCAAGGCACTAATCCTTTTCTACAAAGGATTTGTGTTTGATTTTCTAATCCAATTTTTTTCCAGAAAAATTACTTAAATTTTTTAAACTTATTTGTAGCCTATATAAAGCATTCTTGTTTTGATCATATCTCATTCATTACAGTTCTGATCAAGTTATTCAAGTTGCATTTTGTTCCTTATTCTCTTAATAATTTTGGGTTCCAAATTGTACAGCCCAATTTTCAGTTTATATATTTTAAAATTTCAAAATAATTTATGCAGTACTCATCTCTTATTTTGCTCTGAATTTGCGGTGAATTGATCGATTGCCCTTGCATTAGCCTTCACCTTGTGAGTTGTGGGTGTTATACACTTGGTGAGTGTTCTTACTAAACAAAGGGAAGGGAGGCTATTTTTATACTAACCGTTTATTTTTCTTAGCAGTTTAGTAGAGATGGCGGGCGAAAATACATTCGTCATGCCTTTTGTTAGCAATCCTAAAAATTTTCCATTGATGAACATCTATGATGGCAGACATGGTGATCATCCATAAGATGAGGCTCTAGACAGTTGGGAGCGACATTGATTCAAGCCTAATGAACACACTGATCCAGATTGGTTTGCTGTCGCAATAAATGCACTCATGAGTGAAGTGTAAAGATTGGGGAGAAAGGTTGATAGCATGGTACCACCCAAACCACCATCATCAGCCAAGAGGGATGTATCCCAGGATTTTTCTGCCAGTTTCATGGTTATAATACCTCAGATGAAGATTCTGATGATAGTTCCAAAAGGCGATCACACTGAGGGTCTTCTAGAAGGCATCGCCACAACAATCATCATTCCTAAAGGATATTGAGTGCCAACTCGGGTTCCAATTTAGGTTCAGACTTTGCTTGAGACATGATGGGGTTAAAGTATGACATCCCTCGATTTGATGGTTATCACAATCCACTGAAGTATCTTGATTGGGAGGGGCAGATTCAGAATCTATTTGATCTCAACAATTATCGGGAGAAAGAAAAATTCAAGGTAGTGCAGTATTCCTTCACTCATTATGTGGCTGAATGGTGGAAAAATATAAGAGAGTCGAGACACATTGCCTGGAAGAAACCTATCTCCACCTTGGAGAGATTGAAGTCTGAGCTTCGTTAATATCATATTCCACCTACATACTTGATGGAACAACATTCTTATTTATCCAATATGAACCAATGAAGTTGAACACTTGATGAATACTGGAAAGATCTCAAGTTGATCATAAGAAGGTCAATGATGAGAGAAGATGACGCAATTAAATAAAATTGGTTCATTGAAGGCTTGCATGAGAACCTTCAAACGCAAGTCAAGCTTCAACATCACGTATCAATGGAAGACTTATTGGTGAAAGCAAGGTTGGTTGAGAGTACCCTGCAACAGAGGAAGCCATAGTTTGGATTTCCCAGTCATAAATTAGGGTTTGACTTGAGAAACCCTAGTTATAGATGTGACCAAGGGTCAACCATGGGTGGCTGTGGTTCAATGCAGTCCTATTCAAATCCGACTTATACTCCCAATGATAGAAGGATGACATCATTAACTTAGCAATCTTAAAAAATCCCAGGTATGTCTGTTTCGTCATCAAATTTGGTTCTAATAATACTCCTACACGTTTCCATTGCAAAGAAAGAGAACATGTCCTTAGTAACTATCCTCATGCTTAAGTGTTAACAACAAATGAGTAACGAGATGAAGAAGAAGAATATGGTAATATGCCAGCATTGTATGAAAACGGTGAAGAATAGGTAGATGAAGAGATCATCATAAGTGATCAAGGTAAACAAGGTCCAGAAACACAAGGTAACTACGTGTCATTGAGACTCCTAAATTATAAAAGGGTTGAAATTGAGGTGCAGAGAATCAATATTTTCCATACTTTTACCTTGTGAAAGATAAGAATTTTTTACTGATTATTGATGGTGGTTCTTGTGCTAATACAGTTTCCAATCTTCTTATTAAATCATTGTCTTTGCCTGTTACTACTCATCTATAACCATATAAACTCATTCTGTTAGATTTTAGTGGAGAGATTAGGGTTATAAAATAATGCATTATTAACTTTAAGATAAAAAAATATCGTGATTCTATACTGTGTGATGTCATACCTATGAAAGCTAGTCATATTTTGTTTGGGAGACATTGGCACTTTGATCGTAAATCTATGCATTATGGTTACACTAAACAATTAAGGATAGAACCATGTATACTTTGACTCCCTTATCTCCAGTGGAAGTCTTAGAGGCGTAGAGATGCATGAAAGTCAACAAAGAGAAGTTTGCGACTAATGCACAGGTGGCCGATCAAAACCCTAGCCAGGGTTTGAAGGGGAACGGCCACAAGGTGAAAATAGGAGGCAAAAACACTAAATATTTTGACCAAATGTTATGGAGGGCCAATCCAAGTAAGTCCAAGAATTATTCGGATATGTCACATAAAATTCTATCTTCACATTTTAGTCCTTTGCCATCAATTCACATGATGCAACGTAAAATTCCTATTGATTCTTTTACATCATTTTACACTTTGATTAGGGATGTGAATCGTGCTTTTTCTAATCATTCTTATGTGCTTATCCTACATTTTAAAGAGAGATATTTTGCCAAGGATGACTTTCTTATACATGTTCCTCCACGGTTTGCTAAGATGTTATAGGAATTAGAAGATGTCTTTTCGGAAGCATTACCTCATGACTTACCACCATTGAGAGGTATTGAACACCAGATTAACTTACTTCCAGGTTCGGTTATTCCAAACACCCGACGTATAACGCAAACCATAAGGAGACCAAGGAACTACAACGCCAAGTCGAGGAGTTACTTCAAAACGGTTATGTGTGTGAATATTTAAGGCTTTATGTTGTGCTTGTCACTTTAGTTTCTAAGAAAGATAAAACATGGCGTATGTGCATTGATTATCATGCTATTAACAAGATTACCGTTAAGTATCGACATCATATCCCTAGGTCAGATGATATGCTTGAAGATTTGCATGGATCTATGATTTATACTAAGATGTATTTGACTAAGGGTTATCATAATATTTTCATAAATAAGGGGGATGAATGGAAAAATGCATTTAGAATGAGGTAAAATGCATTTGGGGGTGATAGAAATGGTGGAGAATGAGATAATCCAGAGGTACCTACTAGGGATGCAGGACTTGGAACTATACAAGAAGCTAAGTACCAATACCCCTAAGAATATGCAAAAACTTCAGGAGGTCGTATAACAGTATTCGAGGGTAGAGGGAGCAACTAGAAAGAAAAGAGATGGCCTTGCAGAGAAAGCATGATCAAATGTAGAGCATAGAGGCAGGTCGAACCCATAAGAACACCATTCGAGAGGTATAAACCATTGCCTCCAATGCTCAGAGGAAGAACCCCTACACAGATTTTAAGCATACATAGAGGATTGTTCTGGACACCCCTACCCTTGCAAAGTTTGCACAACTCGGTTGCACCCTGAAGAGCAACAAATCGGTACTGTGATCATTACAGGGATTACAACCATGACACAAACGATTGCATGCAGTTAAGGATGGAGATTGATAGGTGTGAATGGGAAGGACAGTTTCGAGGATAGGGAAATAGGAACCAATCTGCCCCTCGAGGCCCCAAATGAACCAGTGGCAACCTCAAGAAGAAAGGCATGATAGACCAAAAGAGCAACATGGTGAAATAAAAATGGAGAAAACCCACCCGTCTAAAGGGTAATTAGCATCATCAATGGCATGGTGGGAGAGAGATGTTTGAAAGCTATTATAAGAGCTGAGGCTCGAAAGGTTCTCGCGGAAGAGCCCAGTCATAAGAGGTTTCGATCAGATGAGACAGTCACTTTCTCAGAAGTTAATGTTGTGCCGGACCAAATGCCCCATACGGATCCTATGGTTATTTTAGCCTTTATTGGAACGTTCTAGATCAGAAGAGTATTCGTTGATGATGGAAATAGGGTAGAAGTTATGTTTGCTGAGTGTTTTGACCAGTTAGACATAGGGCGTGAAAACATGAAAAAATCTGCTTCCCCTTTATTAGGATTCATGGGAAGCCAAATATTCCCTATAGAGAGATAACATTGCCCATTCGAGTTGTGGATGGCGACAAGGGAGTGACCATCAGATGTAATTTTTCTTTCGTGGATGCACCTTCCCCTTATAATGTGATTTTACGAAGGTCATGGATGTGCTAGGCTCGGGCGGTATGATCACCCTATCACCTGATGATGAAGTTCCCTACTGAAAAAAGGGTGGCATCCAATCGAGGGGATCAGACTGTGGACCAAAAATGTAACCTCAAGGCGGTACGGGAAGCAAGGAAATGAACGGATGTAGGGGCAGTACACACAGAGGCAGGATTAGCTAATAGAATACCAAAGGCTATTTTCGGGATAAAGTGTCAGTAGTTGTTGGGAAACTAATTCCCACGGATGTGAAAGGAAAACTGAAAGACTTGTTAGGAAAGTATGGAGACATATTCTCTTGGGATACATCTGACTTGACGGGGGTTACTTTGAGTCTTGCGCTACATATACTGAACATCAACCCTTCGATTTAGCCGGTGAAGCAGAAGAGAAGAGCGTTCACTCCCAAAAGAGCTGAGGCAATTAAAGAAGAGGCGGAGAAATTTTTGAAGGCAGACATAATTGAGGAGGTATTCTATCCCAATTGGATCGCTAACCCAGTTATGGTTCCAAAGCATGATGAAGCATAGAGGATGTGTATAGACTTTACTGACTTAAATAAATGCTTCCCCAAACACAGTTACTCGTTGCCACCAATCGACAAGCTGGTGGAAGCCATGACTGAATATCAAATTTTGGCATTCTTTGACGAGCGTAAGGGGTATCTCCAAATCCTCATGGTGGAAGAGAATAAGGAAAAGACATCGTTCATTACAGATGTAGGCATGTATTGCTATAAGAAGATGCCCTTTTGGGTTAAAGAATGGTGGGGCTACTTATCAGAGGCTGGTTGATAGACTGTTCAGGGGACAAATAAGAAAGAATATGGAAATATATGTGGATAACATGATGGTCAAAAGCAAAAGCTATGAAGAATTTTTAAAAGACCTAGAAGAAACATTTGGTAGGCTTCGTAATTTGAAGTTAAACCCATCTAAGTGTGTTATTGGTGTGGGGGCAGGGAAGTTTCTTGGATTCATGGTCTCAGAGAGGGAGATCGATTAAGTCCAGAAAAGGTCAAAGCTCTGAGGACAATGAAAACCCCACAATCGATAAAGGATGTGCGGAATCTTATAGGGTCTCCAACAGTATTAAGCAGGTTCTTATCAAAGGGGGCGGAGAGGCACTTAGCCTTCTTTGATGTGCATCGAAGGGCAAAGAAGTTTGAGTGGAATGGCAAGTGCGACGAGGAATTTGAACAGTTGAAAGAAAATTTGGGGACATGACCTACCTTGATGAAACCAGACAAGGATTAGACGTTATACTTGAATATTTCCGCATCACTGCTACCAATCAGCGTGGCTCTGGTAAAAGAAAATGAAAAGGTTCAACATCCAACTTAATTTGTTAGTCGTGCCTTGCAGGGGCCGGAGACAAGGTATATGGTTCTTGAAAGGTTTATTATAGCCCTCGTACATGTACCTCAAAGTTTGAGACCCTACTTCCAGGGACATAAGATAGTGGTGCTCACGATCCACCCCATTCGACAGATCTTGCTAAGGTAAGCAATTTCAGGAAGAATGATGAAGTGGGCAGTAGAATTTGAGGGCATGATATCCAGTATCAACCTCGAGTTGCGATTAAGGGGCAGGCGCTGGTAGACTTTATAGTGGAAACTACAGAGCCCCTTGAGATATGTTTGAATCCCATTCAATATGAGGAAACAAGGAAAATACAGATATGGAAGTTGTATGGGGATGGTTCGTCACATTTAGGAGGAAGTGGAGCCCGAGTCCTACTAACTAGCCCCAATGGTAGAGATTATCCTTATGCATTGAACTTTACATTTAAATCAACTAATAATAAAGCTGAGTATGAGGCACTGATCACTGGATTGCACCTCACAAAAGAGCTGTAGGTGAAGGAATTGGAGGTTATTAGTGACTCTCAAATTGTGGTTCAGTAGGTGAATGGAGAGTACGAGGCCAAACAGCGTAACCTACAAAGATACCTTGAGGTAGTGAAGAATTTGTTTAAAAATTTCAAATCTTATACTTTGATGCAGGTTCCGAGGGAAAGAAATAATAAAGCAGACGCTTTAAGTAAGCTCGTTTCTTCATATTTGGGAACCCAATCCCAACAGCAACTCTTGATAGAAACTTTGAGCAGGCAAAGTTTTGAAGTACCTGTAGTGATGGCGATTGAAGTGAAAGACTCCTGGATGACACCGTTCGCGGAATACCTTAGAGAGGGACTCCTGCTAAAAAATGAAGTGGATGTTAGAAAGATAAGGTTGAAGGCTCCAATGTATGTGTTGTAAGAAGAAGGGTTGTTTAGAAAGGGTCATTTGCAGCAATTGCTTCAATGCGTTAACCTTCACAAGGCCGATTACCTCATAAGAGAGGTTCACAAAGGGGTATGCGGCAACTATCAGGGAGCCATGTCCGTGGCAATGAGGCTCATTCGAGCAAAGTTTTACTGGTTGACAATGTTCAAGGATGCAAACCGATATATTCAGGCTTGCCATCAATGTCAGAGACATTCACTTAAAACACATGTTCCACTGGAAGAAATGAGAAACATCTATAGTTCATGGCCATTTGACAAATGGGGGATCGATCTGGTGAGTCCTTTTCCGGAAGCGCCAGGAAAATTCAGATACTAAATAATAGCTAATGATTATTTCACAAAGTGGGTAGAGGCTGAGTCCTTGACAAATATAAGAGGAAAAACAGTCATCTCCTTTGCTGGAAGAACATTGTGTGCCATTTTGGAATCCTAAGAATGATCATATGGATAACTGAACACAGCTTGCTCCGGATCCCTTCAAGAAGTGGTGCAAGGAATATCAGATTAAGCAAAAGATGACACATGTTTACCACCCCAAGCCAATGGGAAAGTGGAAGTGACCAACAAAACAATAGTAAATGGAATACAAGCACGCTTCGAGGGGGTGGAAGGTAACTGGATATGGGAATTACCCAATGTGTTATGGGTATATCGGACAGCTAAGTCTTCCACTAATGGGCAAACACCTTATAGGCTCTTATTTGGCTCAGAAGCAGTAATTCCTGCGGAAATAGGAGTTCCTAGCCCAAGGATGATGGCTGCTGCAGATGAGAAGATCAATCAATAAAATCGATATCTGTATTCAGATATGGTGGAGGAAAATAGAGAGTTAGCTTCTCTACATAAGGCTAAAATCAAGGAATGGGTTAGAAGATACCAAGACAGAAGGGTAAAGAAGGTGATGTTTAAGACGGGAGACTTAGTAATGAGGAAAAATGAGAAAAGCAAAAAGGAACCCGAGGGGAAGTTAGCTACAAATTGGGAAGGACCTTATAAAGTGATCTAATTGCACCCAAGAGGAAGCTATGTTCTCGAACAAATGAAAGAATTTCGAGTGCCAAGAAGGTGGAACATTACCAATTTGATAAAATACTACCAGCTATGATGTTCGAGTGGTTTGCTCTAAAGCGGCACTTTGGTTGATGTTCGAGCGGGTTACTTTAAAGTGGCTCTCTAGATGATATTTCCAGTTACGGATGATGTTTGAGTGGTTTTCGAGGGGGTTTATTTAAAGCGGTGCTCTAGATGATATTTCCAACTACGACTGATATTCAAGTGGTTTGCTCTAAAACAGCACGCTAGTTGATGTTTGAGTGGTTTTCCCTAAAGCAGCACTCTAGTTGATGTTCGAGTGGTTTGCTCTAAAGCGGAACTCTGGTTGATGTTCTAGCGGGTTGCTTTAAAGCGGCGCTCTAGATGATATTTCCAGCTACGGCTGATGTTCGAGTAGTTTGCTCTAAAGCTGCACTCTAGTTGATGTTTGAGTGGTTTCCTCTAAAGCGGCACTCAAAGGCTATCTTGTAATCTTGAAATGATAAATTAGTACGTGAGATTAGTAGGATGTAGTTGAAAACACCGAACCTAGGTAAAATGCTTGTGTCTTTAACTAATTTAATTTCTACATACCGAACATATTCGCACTTTGCTCCACCTAAGGAAATTGCACAGGGCACTCATATTCGAGGGTAAAGTATAAGAGATGGCAATAATATTGGTTATCTATTCAAACTTCAACAAATATATTAGGAATACAATATTGATACTAACAACTATCTAAGTTTATTCGTCTAAGTTTATTCATCTAGCGGGAGGAAATCCCGCTTGAAAAAATTCTTCAGTGGAGATTGGTTTTCCTAGCTCCTTCACGTTTGCCTCTATTTCTTCGAGTTCTTCAAGTTTTATACCAGCTTCCCTTCATATATCCTTCATTTGTTCCTCTACAGGATATTCTGAGGGATCAAGGGGAGTGACGACGATGGTCTTACACCGCATTTTTGTGGAAGATTCGATTGGCCCCTTCCAGGATGGCCCGATGCTTTTGCGATGTTTTGAGGAAGATCATTGGGTAACTTTTCTCGAAGGGACAATATGCCATTCAGCTTCCTTAGTGGCAGACTTTTGTGACTGAGGGCCAGAGCAAAAGCTCAAGGGGGTGATTCCCTTTACCTTCAGCTCTGCTAGCCAATCGAGAATGTGGTCAAAAGCCTTTTTTCTGCCGAGGAGTCCCATTCTCATGACTGTTAACTTCTTCCATCCAGTACTGAGCACCTTTAAGTAAAAACTTTGGAAGATTATCATAGGTTATTAAGTATGAGGAGGGAATGCCATGGGAAAGCATGTGAGAATGAAGGCTAGCTTCGTGCACAGCGATTTTATCTTCGAAATTAGTAAAATGTGCTCTACTTCTGTGGCTTGCATATTCCAGGGCTTGATCTCCCCAAAAAAAATTTCATTATCGGATAAAAGAGATTCCACTAAAGAGCTATCTTCGCCTGAGGGGCTCTCTCGAGGGCCGGAGGAGGATCCTCGCTTGCTATCTTCCAAGCGAGCAAGTTCTCTTCAAGTCTAGCCACTCTGTATTGAGCTAATATATGTTGTTTGGCAAGTAGTTCCCTCTGGACTACCAGTCTACGATTTTCTACCAAACAACCAATTAGGCACCCTTCCACTACTGGAAGCCACAGTGGAAAGGCAGGACTTCAGAGAACAAAACTTCAAATAAATTTGACGCATTAGTTCTTCTAGTTCTTCATTAGCAGGATCACGACCCTTGACCACTCCTAAGGGCTAAGAACCATTTAATTATTTGCTAAGGAAATCCTTAACAAACCCCTTAAAAGTGGGGTGGTCTTTAGATTGCCACAGCTTCATCTCAGCTTCGATTTGGTGGAGCTTGTCCTTTATGGAGTCCATCTCTTGATTACAATTAGAAATCTAGAAGAACGATCAGTAGTTGTTTGTGTGTCTCATTAAGCTCTTTTTGGACACTCGAAAGCTCTTCACAAGTGCCTTCTAACACCATTTTCAACAAATTATACTATGAAAAGAAAACAAAGATAAAATTAATAAGTCAAGGTAAAAAATGAATTTTTATCGATACTCAAAGTTAAAAAGAAAAAAGAGGGCTACAATTGGGAAACCCTAAGTGAAAAAAAATTACAATCATGGACCAACCCTAGAATCATCTTCCTTTAATGTGGAAGCAATCATTTCTGCCACTCGACCGGTGATGGAATCCTACTCAGAAGAGGCATCTGTAGCCTCTGGAAGGGGGATCGCTCTAATCCCCTCAGCAGTGAAGAAATGCCCTTTGGACTTGATGAAATCCAAAAGGAAAAAATGAAGGCCATTGTTCTTGATGGCCTCGTCCCACTTCGCGTCCAGAGTGATTTCTAGCTTTGGATTAACCAGTTCGTCCACCTACTTAGCCAGATCTTCAGATAGAGAGGTGAGCACTTTTGGCTTTGAAAAGTTCTTGGCTAATTCACTACAGCCGATTAGCTTGGCTATACCTAAAAGATTTGGGAAAATTTGAAGCAGCTCAGGGCTGTTCAATAGCTTGTGTTTGAAGGCCTCAAGCAGTTGAACTTGCATGGCCGGATCCTCTGCATCTTGAACCCTCTTTTCGAGGGTGTCCTTCTCCAGCATCCATGAATGCCTCTCGGTATCAACACCCTGCCTCTCCCTATCCAAAATTATTTGTTTTTCCTCAAGCACCCTATCTTTTTCCTCGAGCACCCTATCCTTCTCCTCGAGGACCCTATCTTTCTTCTCGAGAGCCCACTGGTGATCCTCAAGAGACTTTTTAGTCGCAAAATTTCTGTGTCTTGTTTACTGAGCTCCTCATGGAAGTTATCGTGGCTAGACGAACACAGGGAAAGGATGGCTGCCATTCTGTCGGTGGCCTTGTGAAAAATTTAGGAGGCCTGGTAAAACAACTCCACTTAGATTGATGATATAAAAAATGGGATGCTAATAAGTATTTAAAAAAGGAGAAGAGAAGAATTGAAGAAAACCTCAGGGTCAGAGGCCATATTCGAGAGGTGATGCTCGATCCTGAATACCGACGCCACATCATTCAAAGGGGGAAGAGACTGTTGATGAACATCCTCACCACCATGTGTTCCTATCAATGGACTTGGTGAGGAGGAATCGATAGTTTTTGCCCTCATTTTCTAGCGAACGCTCCTGGCGTGAGGTGGTTGCTCATCACCAATAGTTGAGGAAGACCTTCCGCGGCCTATTGCAAGAGGGAAAGTTAGGTTCGAGGGGAGAAATTCCAGATTTGGGGGAGTGGAATCCTGATTCGAGGACTTAATAATCCCCTTGGGAGGAGCCTGACCCTATTTCAAGAGATTCTACTTATTTAAGCCCATAGCGAGACCCACTGAAAAAAGAAAAGGAAAGTAAGTAACAATAAACTAAATAACACAACAAATAGGAGAAGTATTGCTCTATTAAGGCACCTTCGAAGGCTCCCGAATGCCTTACATCACTAACGATGGTCTCGATGGGAGGGCCCTCTCTGGGGCCCTCAAGTGCTTTTCTTCTCTTTCTGGTATCCCTCCAGAGTGTTTTATATACATATTCTTCGTAGATTCTGGGCGAGAACAAAAAGTCGCCAATCAGGGATTGTAGTCAAGGGAGCTTGACAATAGTGTTTATCTATCCCTCTCGAGGGCATCTGGGCAAATATATTCCCCAGGTTTGGGAGATTCAAATCGCACGGCCCAATTCCATGGAGGAACTCGATACCTCCTGCTATCAAATGAGATACCTTTCTTCCAGCTTTTCCAGTCACCCAAATTGTCAGGAACCCCAAAATATTTTTGGTGCACCTTTCGGCTGACAAACATGACAATCATATCAGTAGACCACCCACTATAGGACACAAAGTAAAGCAAATGAAGCAGCTTATACCTAGGCTTAATACTTAACTCGTTACATCTTCAAGAACATCATAATGATTACCAAGACATAGGGGTGGACTTGTGCAGGGCTCACTTGGAACTATCTAATAAGTTTGGAATAAAGGGGCAGAAAAGGAAATGTGAGCCCACAACGAAGATGTTTAAGGGAAATAGATGATCTTCCTTCTGTGTCGTACTGGATTTCTTTGGAATGAGTGCATTCCATATCGCTAACGGCCCTCTCCAGCATGTTAACCCCTATCCCGCCTACCCTAACCTCACCAAAATATTTCTCGACAGTGGAACCCTCATTAGAGCAGACAATGATTGTAAGGTGAGGAAACAAAAATATTAGAATAAGAATAGGGATGAAAAAACTTACTGATTTTTGAGGAAAGGTGATGGGAATTGAATCGCTCGAGAGAGAAATACAAAAAAATGCTTGTAAAAAGATGCTTGCAAACGAGAAAAGTGAATAAGTAAGAGAGGATGGGAAGTAAATATGGAGTGAAGTGATGGATAATTATTACTGCATTGGAAATATAAAATTTATGGAAAGATGTAGTCGCTTTTTTGTCTCCTGATAATGCGCTGTTTGGGGAGCAGTGACACGCGCAGTGATACAGCATGCACCCGCCCTTTTGGAATCCTAAACAATGGAGTTGATTATAAAACTAGGTTCTCACCCTCTAAGGCAGGAGCAATGAAGTGCAAGGGTCAGTTCGAGTCTTCAAAGTCCTCGAACTGTCCCATGCATTTGAGACCTCGAAGACCTTCATTACATTCCAGCTTTCTAAGGTCGAGAACATACTTTTCTGGGGGCTCTTGATAGAGGTTAAGCCCAAGAAGGCCATTGGGTCAAAGGTATGGCAGCCCAGTTAGGGGAATATTTAATAATCTAACTTAATTACAATATTCGTGGGTAATTGAGGGTTTTAATTAAGGAGAACGCTATTCAGGACATGAAGTATAAATACAAGGTACGCATTTACGTATGATTCATTCTCTCTTAATCATATTTGGACGCTTGGACTAACTTAAGAATCAGAGTACTAACCCCTGGAACCTCGGGGACAGTTTAATTGCAGGTTAGTTTGAGAAGAACCCAGGCCTACAAACCGGTCGGGGGTCGAAGACGCATCAACTGAGACCTACCAATGCTAATCAGGTACTTTCTTTTAATGGTTTAGCTAGTTTTTTAGATGGTTTGTGTGTGATTTCTCATCTATTGTTGCACCTCTAAATGAACAAGTTAAAAAGGATGTGATATTTGTTTGGACTGATAGTCAAGAGAATGGATTTAATGAATTGAAAGTACGATTATATAATGCTCTTGTTCTTGATCTACCTAATTTTAATGGTACTTTTGAGATTCATTGTGATGCTTATGGTATTGGTATTGGTGCTATATTGATGCAAGAGAATCGACCAATAGTTTACTTCAATAAGAAGCTAAATGCCAGTGCTCTTAATTATCATTTTTATGATAAAGATTTTTATGCAATTGTTCATGCATTAGAAACTTGGTAACATGATTTATTGTATACATATTTTGTCATTCATAGTGATCATGAATCATTGAAATATTTGAAAAGTCAGATGAAGTTGAATAAGTGTCATGCTAAATGATCTAGTTTTATTGATTCTTTTCCTTATGTGTTGGAATACTAAAAAGGGAAAAAAGAATGTTGTTGTTGATGCTTTGAGTCGTAGACATGTTTAACTTACACAATTGGAATGCATTATTTTAGGTTTTCATTCGTGTGAGATTTATATGCGACTGATTCTGATTTTTCATCCGTTTACGTTGCATGCAAAAATGGTACTTATGAGATGTTTTTTGGCATGATGGTTTCTTGTTTATAAATAATAGGTTATGTGTTCCTCAGTGTTCTATGCGTGAATTAATTGTTATAAAAGCTCATTCAAGTGGTTTAATGAGACGTTTTGGTGCATTTAAAACATATAATTTGTTGCGAGAACACTTCTTCTGGCAAAAATGGCACTTGCTATCAACAAGGTTTGTAGGAATTGTATTGATTGCTTGAATACTAAGTCTAAAACTAACCCTCATAGTCTCTATACTCAATTACCTGTTCCTACAAATTCTTGGATTGGAATTTATATTGATTTTGTCCCTGGTTTACCATGATCTCAGTCAGGTAATGAATCTATCTCTATGGTTGTGGATAGATTTTTGAAAATGGCACACTTTATTCATTATAGGAAGATAGATGATGCAAAGGATGTTGCGGATTTATTTCTAAAAGAAGTGGTTTGACTCAATGGCATTCCTGTATCTATTGTCACTCATTATGATGTTAAATTTTTATCCTACTTTTGTAATACCTTGTGGCGCAAGTTAGGGACAAAGTTACTATTTTTTTTTGCCAGTCATCCTAAAATTGATAGACAAACAGAGGTTAGAAATAAGAAATTAGGCACCCTTCTGCGTGCTCTAGACCAGTAGAACTTGAAGAATTGGGATGCGTGCATTTCGTTAGAAGACTTTTCTTATAATCGCACTGTTCATTTGAAATTGTTTGTGGTTTTTTTAACCTCCATTTGAAATTGTTTATGGTTTTCTACCTACTACACCTCTTGATTTACTTCCTCTGAATTTTAAATAGGTTAGAAACCTCGATGGGGAGAAGAAGGATGATTTTGTGAAGCAGTTACATGAGGAGGTGTGTTAGAAGATTGAACGGACAAATGCACAAAATGCTGACAGAGCCAATCATGGCTGAAATTTGGGAGATCTAAGGAAGGGGATTGGGTCTGGGTGCATCTGCGAAAAGGGAGATTTCCAAATGCTCGGAAATCTAAGTTGAGTCCATGTGGAGATGGTCCTTTCAAAGTGATGGCGTTTGTGAACGACAATGCTTACAATATAGCTTTGCCAGGAGACTATGGTACCTCATGAATATCAACCAAAGACACAAACATTAAAAGCTAAAAATATCAACCAAAAAGCTACGGTATCTCAAGAATATAAATTCTTCACCCTGAAAATTTTAAAAAAACATCAGCAAAGCTTATAATATAATTTTTTTTTAAAAAAATACAAACATCAACCAATATCACCCAAAGGCTACAAACATCAACTCTTATCACCTAAACCTCATCCGAAAAATGAAAATCATTAACATGAGAAAATAGACCCTACAAACATCAACCTATATCACCAAAAAAAGCTACAAACATCAACTCCTACAACCTAAACCTCAGCCGGAAAATGAAAAACATCAACATGAGAAAAAAAAACTACAAATATCAATCCATGTAACCCCAAAAAAGTACAAAACATCAACTCATATCAACTATAAATCACCCAAATAATGAAAAACATCAACTTGAGAAAAAAAAACTACAAACATCAACCAAAAAGCTACAGTACCAAGAAAAAACTTTCTACAAAAAAAAAACTGGTGGGATTTGAAACCAGGCTAATGACCTTAAACTCCAGAGTACTAACCACCACAGTAAAGACTCATTACTGCACTTAGTCAAATTATAATAAATCTCATCATGTATTTCAAGAACATAAATTCTTCAAAAAAATTCCTTATAAGATTCAAACTCAGACCACTAACCTTAACATCTAGAGTACTAACCACTACAACAAAGAACCATTGCTAAATATTCTCTCAGTCAAATAATTATAAACCTTCGAAAGTCTTTGGAGAAAACATAAAATTTAACCTCACCTCACAAGAGCAGAAGCTAAGTAACTTCCCGCCCTCCGACGTCTCTGTCGCTGCTGTAAAATCACCATTGTTGTCATCGTGCGTGACCTGCATGCATCATCCCCAATTTTCGTGAGTGGATCCATGCGCACAATCATCCTCTCCGTCGCGCTCTTCTCTTACTCCTCACCACTTGTAATTCCCCTGATTTTTCTGGGAACCTCTTAATCGATGTCTGTCATTCAACGCTGCATGTAACTGCATTGTCGTTGAACATCTCTGCGCAACCTCCTCCTTTGGAAGTCACGAGTAGAGTTGAATTGCCTCACCATTTTCGGAGTCGAAGTCGCGTTGCATTCGAATTCTATAGGTGCGATAAAGAGAGGTTTGATATGTGCGATGGTGAAGA
This sequence comes from Rubia yunnanensis, assembly GCA_037428765.1. Lineage (NCBI taxonomy): Eukaryota > Viridiplantae > Streptophyta > Magnoliopsida > Gentianales > Rubiaceae > Rubia > Rubia yunnanensis. Next base: position 17,478,038 of record CM075068.1, on the reverse strand, counting down.
CGAATTTGATCAATGCAATGCTATCGGAGAAAACCTTCACGATAGAGCGGTGGAGTGGTGGCAGTTGGGGGCGGAGAGGTGGCAGTTGCTGGCATATGCAAGTGCAAAAATTTTGAGAGAAAAAATGAAATGCAAAATAAATGAAAATTCAAAAATTTTTTAATATTTATATAGTTTTTTGATAATTGCACAATCGGTCCCTATATTTATTAGCATATTTAAATAAAATCCCCATTCTAAATTAAGACTTAGACTTATTGCTTAATAGACCCTATCCAAAGCTTAGGCAGCCTAAAACAAAATTTTGTGAATTATTTGGTAAAAATAATTTTGCTAATATTTTTACCAATAGTGTGGTCATTAATTTTTTGTTTCACCCGGGAAACATATCTCATGAAATGACTCCGTTTAGTAATTAATCGATTTAAAAAAAAACCCATAGAAAATTAATGTATTTTATTTTAAATTTAATTTACAGTTATTAAGAAAAAAACATAAATAGACGGATATAAAATGTTTGCATTTCGAATTTCTTAAGCCACATTTTAAACATAAATTAACTTTGCTTTTAACATTTTTTCTAATTATACTATTACGTATCATAAATAAAATATGTATATCATGAAAATTATTTGTTACATAATTAATGTAAGTTTAAAGTCAATGTATTGTTGAGAATTTATATATTTATTTAACGTTATAATTATGTATTCAACTTTTTTTAATGTGGTTAACAAATATATAATTAATTGTATTTTTAATATAAATAATTTTCACAGCTTCAAATTATTAGATTTAAATTTATTTGAAAGATCGGGTAAAGGTCTCATAGGCGATTATCTTCTTCCTCTGTTTTTTGGAGCTGCCTGGACTAACCTAAGGTTTCTACGTTCACCTTCTACCGGCGCCTCCGCTATGGTGGAGCCACTATGAGCTCCTCCTTTATCATACGCCCAAATGTTGAATCAAACAATTGCAGATGCCCTCAACCTCTGGAGCCCCATTCAAGCCAAAAATAAGAATTGAACACCTCAGTGATCCATGGCTAAAGTTCCTTGAAGAAGAATGTGACTGCCCCGAAGATACTCTCTAATGGACCTTAGTGGGAAAATTCTCACGGAGTCAACCTCAAATGGAAAAGTTAAGGAAAGACTTCCAAACTGCGGGATTCAAGGACCAAATTGACATCAATCTTCTTGACAATCGACAAGTCCTCATCAATTTAAATCAACCTGAGAATTACTACAGATGTTGGCTCCGCAAGATCTGGAATTTTGGTGCCTACTCAATCCATATGACGAAATGGACAGTACATTTCGATCCAAGCGCAGATTCGCCAATAGTTCCGATGTGGGTCGCTCTTTATGGACTCCCGCGGAAATTCTTTAATCAAGAATTCATGATGTCCATTGGAATTCTTCTTGGCTCTTCAATTAAGGCAGACAAAGCAACACTCAATAGAACTTGTCCCCATGTGGCCAAGGTTTGCGTGGAATTAGACATTTCAAAGTAACTAAGGCAACGGATTTTGATTGAATATCGAGATTCTGGGTTTTGGCAGTATTAGACTATGAAGGGGTTCCGGTGTATTTTTCAAAGTGTCTCAAATTGGGATACGTTGCATATGTTTGTAGGTTTGACAAAGCCAAAGCAAAAGTTTATGGTTGGAAACCCAAGGAAAATATGGCACTGATTCAGACCACATGTAAGGTTCTTGCCCCAATGAAACATATGGAAGAAACACGGGTAATGGGGGTAAGGCCTCTAATTCAGGAATCTCAATGTCTGAAAAGGTTTATGTCACTACCACGCGAAGACACCTCTAGCACCGGTTGTTTTGGTTCCTAGCACCTGTTTTTTGGTTGCTAAAAAACCGGTGCCTAAGTAAGTGATGCTACGTTATCACCGGTTGAAACCAAACCGCTACTAAATTTATTTTATTTGCACCGGTCATATATTGCACCGGTTAAAGTTACCGGTGCTATAATGTACCATATTAGCACCGGTTTTTTGTAACCAGTGCAAGAAAAAACCGATGCAATACCGGATTTGTCGCACCGAAATTGTTAGCACCGGTAATGGAACCATTGTTAAATCTTTATATCTCACACTGGTTTGTGGGTAGGTAGCACCAGTTTTTAAACCGGTGACAGAAAAATAAATTGCACCGGTTATAGTTTAGCAACGGTTTGGGAACCGGTGTTAAATCTTTATTTGTAACACCGGTTTGTAGGTAGCCCGGGTTTTTTAACCGGTGACAGAAAAATTAATTGCACCGGTTATAATTAGCAATGGTTTGGGAACCGGTGATAAGAAAACAGTTTTATTGCACCGGTTATATGTTAGCACAGGTAAAAAAAACCGGTGCTAGAGTTGTTCATTTGTTGCACCGGTTAAATTTAGCACCGGTTTGAAAACCGGTGCAATGAAGTAAATATAGAACCGGTTATGATCGCACCTTTTTTGTAGTAGCGGTTTTGAAAGCGGTGCTACTAGCGTTAATTTTGCACCATTTAATTAGCACCGGTTCTCTAATCGAAAAAAACCGGTGTTAAAAGCGTGAGTAATTTATGTGGTCACTGTAAGCTACGGCGTGCTGCAGCGTTCATCTTCTCACAGCCAGCTCCTTTTTTTCAAGGCATGGTACCCAGTATTTGTTGTGCGTAGTAACAGAATGGTGCACGAAGACAAATTGAACAAATTCGGAGCCACAGTATGCATAGACAACAAAGTAGGTTGAAGAACGGATTGAATCCGATGAAGTATAATATATGACTAGCAAAAGGAGAGCAGGAAGTGTTCCGTAGTGTCGTAAGATACTGAAACCCCCTGCAGCGTCGAATTTGACGAGTATCAGATGAGATGGCCAATTACATTTCTAGTAACAGATAAGACTAACCATTATCCGACGATTTGTGCAAGTCCTTGTATGATATTCAATTGAGCTATGCATTTTGGCGGAGTATTTTTTTGCAAAAATACAAACCCACTTCACAGCAATACTCCGCAGTTCATCCCTCCCCAGTGGAGTGTAATCTTCCGGGAATTGCTGAAACAATGCATTAAATGACATGTTAAGAGAAGGATGTAAATGTCAGGATAACGAATAAATAGAAGAAATGTGGGAAAATGTACCGGAATAATGCCAATGTCATGTACATGCCTGACAATTTTTTCCATGTAATACATGCAATGGTACCCGCACTCCCAAGTACTACTCTGTATCTTGTGCTGATGATGGAAAAGACAGTTTGTTGAACCGATTACGAAGATGAAAATGACACGTGAAATATGAAGGTATGAGATGATACGTACACTGATGTTTATGACATCCCAAGTGTAGTTGGAAGGGTAGGACCTATTTTGTTTGAAATTGGACCGTCGATATTTTGTTGCAATCCTACAGTATAGATGGAAACCTATTTTCGTCAACATGAGGAATATTATTATCCAAAATTGGGGTTCACACAATATATGATAATATACTGAGTGACAGTAATTGTAAATAATTGAGCCAAGAGAGTGCGAAACGTGCAAGAACACAATTACGGGAACAACCATTTTTGGAAAACATCGAAGCTGAAGGAAAGAAACGAATGTGTTCCACTTACAAATGAATCATTTTAAGGCATGATCTATTTCGTTTGGAAATTCCCCCAGTCATTGAGTCGATGCAATAGACTCGATCAATTTCTGGTACGAAGACAAGCAAAAACCAATGGTCTCTATGGGAAAAAGGGTAAAACAAAAGTACTTAAGATTCAAACAAATAAAATCACAGCACACGGTTGCTTTCACTTCTATGTGGCCGGGTCTAGCTGCTCGGAAAACGAATGGAACTTACTCTCGATTGTATGGGAAGATGTACATCCTCGCTTCAGTGCGGCACATGACTGCCGAAACCTCGTCCGCAGTCAATTCCACCCTTTGATTTGCCTTCTGAGCCATTGAGTTCGAAGAGGCAGGAATAAACTGGACGTGGCCTCCACGTACCACCCCATCGCAGAGGTATCTTGCAAATTAATATGGTTAGTGAAGCAAATATAATGATACTTGTATCTATGAATAATGAAAGCATGCACTTCTTACGATGCCCATATATCCAGTTGGCACCCACTGATCCACTCCATTTCATCATCTGCGTCCAAGCTGTTCATGAACAGTCGTATCTTGTTACTGAATATGGCTGCGTAGACTTCTTCTGATCCGAACACCTTTGCGCTGAAATTGATGCGGAATATTTTGTCTGGTCCACATATTTGTACAGATAGCCGTAAAGCCTCACTGATCTGGTGAACAGCAGCGATGCTTTCTTGGTTTTCTATGGCTCCCTAATCATTACATTCAGAATCTAATAATATTAGTTGAACAGTTTTTTTATGTAATTCAGTAGTGGATGGTAATGTAAAGGCTGAAATGAGTTCTCACAAATATGTGTTTGGGAGAAATCGACGAGGGAGGATTTCGTTGCCCATTCTCCGGTGATGTAGTTTTTTCTTTTGGTAGTTGCTAATGGGTAAAATGTTAGTGATGCGTAGATAGAAAATCATTCGGAATGAAATAGTATGGGGGTATGTACCTCTCCTTTTACCGATCGAGCGGCCACCTCTCCCAAAGGAGTATCTTCCTTAGGCACTGGTGTGAGGTTTGTTTGAGGACTTCCATTTTCGTCGACCACCATTTCCTGCGGAGGTGGGTGCTGCTCGTTCTCCTACGTAAGAATATGAATAACATATCATGTCATTGTATTAGCACCTAAGATATGTATGAGCACCGATGAGAAGAAGAATGCAATTATCACACCTCATCATCCTGTTGCTCTATGACACTTATCAGCTTTCCCGGCCATAGAATGTAATACCCGATGGCTTGAATGACGAACTCAAATTCTTCGTGTTTAATCGGCAAAGGTACCTTTGGTATGATCACAGGTCCTTTTAGATTTACCCGCTCCCACTTGATGGGTAAGTCAGTTTCCACTTCCTTCGGAAAGAATATACCGAATGCGGCTACCTCCCTCTCTCCATAATGGTTCAAAACATATAGGCAGCATTTTTTTCCTCTCTGAGAGATGAACTTAGAGATTGGGTAAATACATGGGTTGGGCAATAACTAATAAGAAGTAATGAACTGTACATGTAGTTGTTGAAGGCTGCCGCGCGCTGCAGCTTTCAGTGCCCAGCTGAGACTGAGAGCTACAGCGCGCTGCAGCTTCCAGCGTTCATCAGCAACAAACTGTATCCCCACACAACATCAATCCAAATCAGGAAATGGAAATCCATATACTACAAATCACATAGCCAGAAAGGAACAAATACGATTGCAGTTCACAGTTTGGACTACCTTGTCATCCGCTGCAGTTCCTTGTGGGTCACTACATCCCGATGCTGAAGGAATGAATACCCGGTTGTCCTTGGTCGTGGGGGTGGAAGATGCAGCAAGGAAATTATGGGCATCCAAGTGTGGGGGAATAGCTTTACCCAATTGCCCAGCTAGCCAATTTGTTTGGGCCTCAAGTAAAGCAACAAATGTTTCCCTGAGCTCGATGACATCTGTTGGTTGTTTGGTTGAATTTGAAATTTCCTCAGATGGTTTTGTGTTTGTGCTCCCACATTGACTAGATGCGTAATGGGTAACAGTCATATGTGGCAGGGCCTCGTTGACCTTGGAGGTTGCAGAGCAACCCCTCCAACGACCCCCATGATCCTTCCTACCCGTTGCTTGAACTAGAATATCTTCTTTGCCATGTATAACCAAATCTCCCCTTTTGCTTCTTATCCAAAAGGTTTTGCTAAGAAACAAAGAAAATATTAGCCATTTGATCAGGATAACATGAAAGAATATCAATGGAGATAGATTCATTTATGAATTATGCTCACAATAGTGGGGGCTGCTCTTCGCACGGAGTCGTTGGTGTAGGTTGATAATTTCTTATCCCAGTTTGCTGCAAGGAACACTTCCGAGCAGTCCGGTTTGAAATCCATGCTCTGAACTAAAGCCTCTGCTTCTTCCACACTATGACCTTCACCCATAAGCACCTCAATTGTAGCGTTTCTTTTCCCCTTCTCGAGTTCTACTGTAACCCTACGGTTCCCTCCACTCCCCGTGTGATGGATGTAGTCCTTCTGTGAGGCGCTTAATTTTGCTGCGTCACTTACCGCCTGTGTGGACATCATTATGTAAACTGCTGGCATGGTAGTGACTAGGGGAAAAAAGATTGGAGGGATTACCTTGAATTCAGGGGTTGACCTGTGTTTCACAAACAGCTCCCACTCATTTTTGTCTATCCACCTATAGTCTCTCCATGCGCAAGAGCCCAATTTTTTAAGCACAATGTACTAGTTTTCCACCTTAGTCTTCCAATTCCTCCACTTTTCTCCTACATAAATTGTCCATTTATTGCGGAACTTATTCGTCTCATTGAAAGTCATTTTCGTTTGTATATCCCAGCTGATCTGGAGGATAAGGAGACATGTTGTTAGTGCAACATGTAACGAACTTGACATGAAAAATGGAGGGTTAGAACACACTTACAAGAATGTTTTCCCATGCATCCTTCTTCATATGGTCTGGAACTGATCTCCAATTATGCCACGTCCCGAAGCGGATTCTTCGGCGGAAGGCATAGCCAACATACATCGACCATCGACTGCGCATAACTAGGGGTTCGAAGTCATCATCGAAGAATATATTAAGAGGCTTCTTTTGTTTTGAAAGCAACACGGACTTGCACGTGGTTGTACCTCTGCGCTTGCAATACTCTCCAATCTCAAACTTGTCGAAGCTCCCACTCATGTCTTCTTTTACCGTAGTTTCTTCTGTGTCTCCGGAATTCTCTGATCCCGAGCAACATTTCTGTGCTCCAGCCCCTTTCTCGCCATTGTCGTCACAGTTGCCATCCTTTGGAGGGGTAAAACATTCATGGGCAACAGTTTGTCTACCACCGGAGGCAAACAATTTCTTCCTCGGCGGCGCCATTGAAGCTCTTCTATCAGTAAATGAAACACAAGAAAAACATTAATCCAACACTGCCCTTTGTGGATTTTCACGAAACTCCAACCGACTTCAACAAATTCGTGTAGGGGGCACGTGGGTAGGCAAAAACTATAACATTACAAGCAAGCATATCATGTATGAGCATGAAACAACACCCACAATAGTTTAACCAGAAAAGTCAACACAAACTCACACGCAAGGAGACCAACCAAAATATAGCTACCCATTAAACCTGGGAAATCATTGGAAACTACCAATGGGTGTTATCTTTTATGCGCAACAGCCGGCCATCTTGGCTACCCCCTCCCCTGTGAACATTGCAGGCTGGGTACGACCCGGGTATGAAATTTGTGGAGTAGAGTGTTGATAAAATTGGGGTATCTGGTTGGTGACCTGGATTGGGAGGTTGAAGCCCGATATAAATGGTGAAGGGAGGGACATTGTTTTTGGGAGAAATATGCACGGGGTTATGGGGGGAAGAGGGGGAACTTGGGATCAGAGATGTGGTGGGTGGAAAGAACTCGGTTCGATGTGGTGGGGAGGGAAGGGTACGGGAACAGAGGGTTAAGGATATGGAGGGAAAAGGGCAACTTTTGGAGGGAATGAAAATGCAGCTTTGTTGGCACATTTTGGTGTCTTTTGATTTTTGTTACTTTAGTTTAAAAACAATAAGCTCATGTGACATTATGGATAGGGTAATTTCACAGTTACTAAGCTCATATGGAATATAATCTTACCTAAGAAGATTTCTACCACTCCCCTGGAAACTGCTTAACTCCTGCTTACCATTTGATGATATCCTCGTAAAATGTGGTCATAGCTTGGCCTCTAAATGTCCTCTGTGCAATCAATCTGACTCCATGGAACATTTCTTTACTAATTGTCAACTGTGTAAATCCATTTGGTTGCAAATTGCTGCTTTCAATTAGCGGAATGTGCATAATACAGTGGATACGTTTTCCAATTTCTGGAACTGTAGTGACCTGACTGGAATAGCAGAGACTGCTATGTCATCTGATTCATGCTGTGATCTGCTGGGCTTTATGGAAGGCTAGGAATGCTTATTTTTTCTATGGCACACCTTTTTCCATCTCCCATATTAGTAAGGAAGTCACAGATGCACTCTACCTTTCCATTACCACCTCTCCCCGAAGGTTTCATGTTCCCTTCTTTGTTGTTTCCCCCCAGTCCCCCACCGAAGCCAGCTATTTCCACAGTATACTGGGAATATCCAGGTCACAGTTTCATCAGGGTTACAGTTGATGCATCTTGGTCTAATTCCTCTATTTCAATTGGCTTAGTTGCTCGCAATCCCCAAGGTTTACCAATCCTTAATAGATCCTATATCATAACAGCCATATATCCACTAGAAGCTGTAGTTAAGGCAATTTTTATGGCCTGGCAGATCTGTCTGGATGGAAATCCCAACCTCAACATTGAATCTGACTCGTTACAGGCAGTTTATATGATTAATGAGCCTTCACTTTCCAAATGGACCCTACACCCTCTACTTTTCCGAGTTCACACTCTTTTGTTCCATGATACCCTTAAGCACACATATAGAGATTGTAACTCAGTTGCGGATGCCATGGCGAAATATGAGGCATCCTCTGTGGTTGTTTCAACTTTACATATGATCCGCATTCCGGCACATTATAACGGCTTAATCTATATGGATATTATTCATACACCTTAATTATATTAGAATCCACAGGCAAGCCTTCAAATAAGATTGATACTGCTGATCTTTCCTCTATTTTTGCTGCTCTTCCGCGATGGCTACCATTTTACCCAGTCTCAAGAGTGCTTTCACATGGCGGATTCCCAGTTTCTAGCATCGAGCACTCGAGCCTGGAGCCATCGAGCCCTGGAGTCCGATAGGACTCAAGCCTTGGAGCCCTCGAGCATTTGATGCCCTCAAGCACTGGATCCCCTCGAGCCCGGATGGCCTCGAGCCCAGAATACCCTTGAGCCCAGAATGCCCTCGAGCAATGGATAGCCCCAAGCACTGGATCCCCTCGAGCCTGGATGCCCTCGAGCCTGGATACCCTCGAGCCTGGATGCCCTCGAGCCAAGAATGCCCTCGACCCCTGGATGCCCTCGAGCTCAGAATGCCCTCGAGCAATGGATGGCCCCGAGCACTGGATGCCCTCGAGCCTGGATGCTCTCGAGCCGAGATGCCCTCGAGAGTGGATGACCTCGAGCGTGGATGCCCTCGAGGCTGGATGCCAGCGAGCACTGGAGGCCCTCGAGCCTGTATGCCCTCGAGCACTGGATGCCCTCGACCCAGCAAGCACCTGACCATCAACCCCTCGAGTCAAAAACTTAATATTCTGCTGGCCTAACATTCAGCCCAAAACAAATGTAAACTGCAGCCCAATCAGTATAAGGTGTGCGTGTATTAGTATTTTGCCCACAACCTCTCTTCTTCCATCACCTCCATCTGCAGTTCCCGAGGCCATTCCTCCGCCGTTGCCAAGGCCATTCCTCCGCCCCTTCCTCCGCCGACCCCTGCACCCTCCACCTTCCTTTACTCTCATGGCACCGTCCCCTGCCACCTCTGCCGTGCCCTGCTCCCTCCGTCGTGCCCTGCTCCCTCCGCCGTGCCCTGCTCCCTCCGCCGTGCCCTGCTCCCTCCGCCTTGCCAGCTCCCTCTGCCGTCCACTTCTCCAGCCGCGCCCCTTGATCGGCCAAGCTGTGTCCGACCATCTTCCACTGTACACCAAACACCAGTCGTCAATAACCCGTACTCCCAATTAGGTAAGGAGATTATTTTCCTGAGGTTTAGTTAGTAGAAATTTTTTCATCCTCATGGGTTGATTTCATGATAATGCCTCATTGTGTCAATGCCCTCAATGTGCTCATGTTTTCGGCATTGGTGAACAATTTTGTGCGTAACCCGATTGTTCATGACATGTGATTCTGGATGGCACAACCTGTGCTCGCATATAATATGATAATTTTATGCATCACCTGATTGTTCATGATATTTTTTCTTGCTCACGGGTTGATTTCATCATAATGCCTCATACCATCAATTCCCTCATTCTGCTCTTGTTTTCAACATTGGTGAGTACTTTTGAGCAGTCCCTGATTGTTGTTCATGACATGTGATTCTGGATGCATGGCCCATCGATTCGCCAAGGATTTATAGAATGTCCATCTTGTTCAATTCTTTTGCTTCTGTTAATATTATCAAAATTAGGATTAAGTGTGAGTAAACATTATTCCACATTCAGCCTATGAGAAAGAATGCTTAATTTAGAAGAAGTTGAGTCTGTATTATTTACCTTTGTGACTGTGTCTTATTTACCGTGTTCCGTTCTGGCTGCCATTAACACATTTAGTTTAACAGACATGGCCCCCAAAAATTGTTCAACCAAGCAAAAGAACAACACCCAACAGCCCAGGAAAAAGCCAAGAGTGGTGGGGGGGATGATGTCGAGCACGGGACTCAGATTATTCCGTCGACTGAGCCCATACCAGCCGTAGAGGCGGACTCCACTCAGCATACAACTGTCTACAAGGACTTCATCTCGAGGGACCTCATCCTTGAGAGAGGGCTGAGGCTGGAAAAACCCTTCAGGAACTATGTGAGGGAGCACGGCTGGGAAGGCCTCATCGCACAATAGTCGCGGGCAAACCAGACCATGGCGTGTGAATTGCAAGAATTCAACAACTATTTTCCTCCGTGGTCAGTTGGTCGAGTTGTCTTCGGATTTGATCAACACGTTCTACAGGATCCCGCCATAGCCCGCCAGCTTGTACGAAGCCGCTGACACCGCAGTTGAACAAGCTTCATGGGAAGACATCATCACAACAATCTGTGATGACAGCGCCGCAGTAATTTAGAATCTACCCCAAGAATGGTCCAGCATAGAGAAAAAGTACTTGACTGAGGACATGAACGTGTGGTACAGTTTCATAGTTGCCCGGCTACTCCCCGTGAAATCGAATAGCGAGGTTCATCGGTCCCGTATGCTGCTGCTGTACAAGATAAAGAAGAACATGAGCCTGAATGTTGGGAGTACAATAATGGCATACATCTGGGATTGTGTCAATGCCCATAACTGCATAGGCTTGTCCTCACTCATCACTGCAATATGCGTGGAAGCAGGTTGCGGATACAAAGATGATGACGTCACAATGATGCCAAAGCTCCCCATAAACCCTCTCATATTCTCCAAGAAGAAGAACGTTGCTGAGTCATCGAGGGTGGCAACAAGTAAATCATCGAATGAGAACTCGGATGGGGACTTGGCTGCATTGCAAATGAAGGTGGATCATTTGGTGCGCTGGACATCGCAGGTTGGGAAGATCCTCACAGCCATGTGTGGCGAGAGAATCAATGAATTGGGTCCAATCCCTACCTTTGATTCGCCAAGGCCCAACACGGTGGAGAAGAGGGCGCGCAGGAAATGACTGCCCACAGTCACCTCACATCTGCGTATTATCACATTTTTTCAGTTGCTGGTTTAATTTCGATGTGGGGATCTAACATTTGTTGCTTTCAAAACATACATTGCTACTTTGTCCTGACTGTTTTTGCTTTGGATTTTGGAATGTTAGCTTTCAGGACACATAATGTATTTGTGTTGTTGTGTTAAATGACCTGCATGACCAATTCGTATCAGGTTCCTACATGAGTAAAATTGCTGCAACGCGCTGAACCAGTAGAGCTGCAGTGCGCTGCAGCTGGCAGAACCTATCATAGGAATAATTGTCCACTTTTTTTACTAGCCTTTACCAAAACCGCTGTAGTACACTGCAGCGGACAGAACTGCACCACTTGGCAACAAATTGGAAGATAGTTGTACAACAATTGCCAAAGGCAACAAAACCCAACAAAGTACAAGAAGTAAATTAAATTTTAACTTCGACATCGATGCTCGACCCCCTAGTCTACAACCAACTTCATCTTCTTGGATTGACTGTCTTGAAGTTCTCAGCCATCGTCATCTATCCAAATGCCATCTTTGTGTTTCCTCCGTATGGCTCCCGCCTCAATCCCGTTGTCACTAGGTAGAGGGGAAATAGAGGGGAACTCTAACCTTTCACTTGTAACCTAAAAATCAATTTCATCACGGAAAGAGAATTTTCTACCTTGCACCACAACAGACCAACCTACATTGGACGGGTCATTTACATAGAAAACTTGTCTTGCTTGTTCGGCCAAAATAAACTGATCATTTTCATATGCCACATGAGTCGGGTCAACAAGGGTAAATCCCATTGGATCATCAGTTCGAACCCCAGTTGTGTTATCAAACCATTGGCACTTGAAACCCGAAATCTTGAATTCTCCATAGTCAACCTCCCAAATCTCATCAATAACACCATAGAACAACATCACAGCTACGAATGGTTTTTTGTCTTTCTTACTTGCTTTCCACATAGTCTCCGACTCAATGTATACCCCACTATTTTGTGTCGTGCTCTTCAAATCTTGGTCCCTAGTAGAGAAAGAAAAACCGTTGATGTCATACCCGGAATACCTCAAAACCGTGCAGTTAGGCTTCCTCGCAAATGCCCTATTTTTTAGTCGTAATCAGCAACATTGCATCGGTCATATAACCAATTCACAAACTTGTCAATGTGCTCCAACTGGACTTTATTAGGGGGCCACGTGAGATGACACTCTGTTATCGAATGAAGGTGCTCAGTCACATAAGCAAAAGTCTCCAAACAATTCCTCAACACATACAAATGAACTGACATTAGATCACTATTCAATGGAGTAAATAACGTTCCCCTCGACCTCGGCTTGCCCCCCTTCCTCCCAACATGTCGATTCAGGGGCACCCCAAATTTTCTGTGTCCCTCCAAATAGGAAGAGAAAAATTCAATGACTTCTTCGGTAACATACCTCTCAACAATACCAGCTTCCGGCCGACTCATACATTTCATGTACCCCTTAAAGTCTTTCATGTGACACTCGAATGGATACATCCAACGCATGCCAACTGGACCACATATCTTCACCTCCCGCACTAGATGGACGACCAAGTGAACCATTATATCAAAAAATGATGGAGGGAAATACATTTCCAACTTGCAGAGCACGATAACAACATCTTTTTGTAGAACATCCAGATGGTCCCGATCAATAGACTTCCGACATATGGAGGCAAAATATATACAAAGTCTAGTGATTGAGTGCCTTACGTCGGCCTCCATTACCCCATGAATAGCAATAGGTAAAAGTTTTTGCATCAAAACATGACAATCATAAGATTTCAACCCCACCATCCGACAATCCTTCGTAACTACCCGACTCACGTTCGATGAATAACCAATAGGGACCTTCACTGATTTCAAACTATCACAAACTGAGATTCTCTCCTCCTTAGACAAGGTATAAGGTGCAGGGGGCAAGTACGTCCTCTTACCCTTCACTTCTGGGGCGAGGTCATTTCTGATTCCCATATCAACCAAGTCCAACCGGGCATTCAAACAATCTTTCATCTTCCAAGGAATATTCAAGAGGGTGCCTATCAAACTTTCACAAACACTTTTCTCAATATGCACCACGTCTAGGCAATGCCTAACCTCAAGATGCTCCCAGTATGGTAGATCAAAAAATATTGACCTTTTCTTCCATGGCCCACCAAAATTTATTTTGTCCTTGCCTTTGTACTTTCCCAACACCACTCGTAATTTCTTAAACTTTCTGTGAATCTGCACACCAGTTAGTGGTGTAGGGGATTTCCTTCGTTCATTCCCGCCAACAAAATTGACCACATCATCCCGATATTTATGGTTTCCGTTGAGCCATTTTCTATGGCCAAGATACACTGTCTTTCTTCCATGTCTTAGCTGTTTGAATTTAGTCTTCTCCTCACAAATGGGACATGCATTGTGCCCCTTCACAGCATACCCAGACAAATTTCCGTAGGCCGGAAAATCATTGATAGTGCAAATTAGCATGGCCCGCAGTTGAAACTCCTTATTCATATGGCCATCAAATACCAACACCCCTTTATCTTCCCACAATATCTTCAAATCTTCTATCAATGGTCTCAAATACACATCAACCTCATTCCGAGGTTGTCTAGGACCTGAGATTAACATAGGCATCATAACATATTTACGTTTCATGCACAAATGTGGGGCCAAATTATATATAACCAACATCACGGGCCACGAACTATGCTTCGATGACATATTACCAAATGGATTCATCCCATCAGTACACAATGCAAGGCGGAGATTTCTAACCTCCGAAGCAAAGGAAGGATATCGCTTGTCAAAATTTCTCCATTGTTCACCATCTGCCGGATGTCTTATCTTGTCGTCATGTAGTCTTTCCCGCTCTCCATGCCATCGCAAGTTTTTCGCATCTTCTGAATTTGCGAATAACCTCTTCAACCTAGGAATTATAGGAAGATACCACATACACTTCAATGGGACCTTCTTCTTCTTCTTAGCCAAACACCCATCAACATCATTCGTCACACCCTTATATCTTGCATTTTTGCACACGGGACATTCAACCGCATCTATCAAATCACCGTCATACAAAACACAATCATTTGGACATGAGTGTATTTTCTTGTATTCCAAACCAAGTGGACACGATATTTTCTTGGCCTCGTAATAGTTTTTCGGAATTCCATTCTCTTCCGGGAACTTATCCTTCAGAATCTTCAGTAGTGAATTCACACTTGCATCACTCCAAGAACTTGTAGCTTTCAAATTGAAAACCTCCATCAAAAATGATATTACGGTATCCTTACTTTTACATCCCGGATACAATGGCTTCTCTTTCTCGTCCAGCAAAGCACTCAACATTGTAGGTTTCCCCTCAAAATCTCTCACAATGTCATCGAGCATACCATCAACTGTACATTTGTCTCCATCTACCTTGTCAAACCCACCGTCATGTCCTTGCTTAACCTCTCCATGAAATGTCCATACAATGTAACCTCCGTCAAATCTGTTCTTCAACAAGTGAAATCTAACAACCCCACGATCGTCAAACCGTTCACGACACAAGCATCTTTTGCATGGAAAAAGATCCTCTTCTCCCGACCAAAGGAATAATCTAGAAAAAAATCAATAAATGCAATATGTTCACCACTCCCTCTAGCTACACTTGGACAGTTAACCATTTTTCCCCTCCACGCAAACACGGATTCTCGGTCCATCGTATCTAAACAAGACGAAACACACCATTACACATATTTTCATTGGTAAAAAATACGAACAATGAACACGATCTTTTTGCTACACAATACTAAACGTGTCATGCATATCCGTGTATAAGTATGCGAATCGATCAACTGCATGTTCTCGGGAAACATATAAATATATATACCACCTACCTATCGTTGCCCAAAAAATTTTCACATCAACACTCATTAATTTACACTCCCACAACATGATCGATACTCAACCAACATAAGCTAGGCATAGAGAAACAAATAATAAATACAAAAAAAACTACCCCCAATCATGCATTTATGGTTATGGTTTATTCAAATTCCCAAAAATTAATGAATACTTACTTCCATGAGTCTTCATTTGTTTGAGTTATTGCACACCTTCCCAAGAAATCTATCATCTGATAATGGATGTTCAAGTTCATAACTAATTTAAGAGGGTAAGTTCTGAGTATTAAATGCTCAATTTAGCACCGGTTTTTGTCAATAAGACACCAAACCGGTGCCAGTTTTCCCACATTTTTCCACGAATGCATTCAACACCAGTTTCTACATCCCATAACACCGGTTTCTATAACCGGTGCCAAAAACATATACCATGCCAATTTTCTAGGATTCTTTGCACCGGTCTTCAAACCGGTGCGAATATAACACCGGTGATCGTTGTTTTTAGCACCAGTTTTTTTACCGGTGCTAAACTTTCAATGGTTTCCACAAATTCTAGCACCGGTTTCCCGACCGGTGTAAAAATAACACCGGTTTTTATTTAAATAACCGGTGCAAAAGTATTTCTAACCGGTGCCAGAATAACACCGGTTTTACACCCGGTGCTAACACAACAAAAAACGTTGCTAAAACAAGATTTAAGCCGGTTTCCGTAACCGGTGTTAAAAAACCGGTGCCAGAGGGGGGTCTCTGTGGTAGTGTGTTCTCGTTGTTAAGAATAGAATTGCTTCTGGCCCTACTGCTCAGGTAAATATTTAGGGGAAAGATACTAATGCATGGATAAGGGATCAGCCTCAACTGTCAAAGTTTGAGGGATGCAAAAAGAAATAGAACCACAAAATTTGGTTACTGATGGACTCAAAAACATCACCCCCTCCAAGGAGGGGCAAGTTATTCCTAATCTATCTCTTACTCAAAAGAATTATGAATCAATTTTTGTTAATTTGTTATCTGAGAATAATCATAATATGCCTGAACAAAATGATGTTGTAAATTCTCAAAATATGACTATTTCACATGATAAAGATGCTACTAAGTTGATTATGACTGATTCTGTCTCTGGGAAGCATAAGGATAAAACAGATATGCTTGATGATTCTGCTCATATGGTGCACAATGCTAAAAATGTCATATTGTCTGATGTTAGTTATGTTGATTCTAGACTAGGGATACTGGATCGTATAAATGATTGTAGTGGTAATAGTAATGATCAAGTTATGATCCAATCTAACCTGAAACCTATTAAAACTATGAACTCACCCACTGTCAATCAAAAGACTCATACCAATATGATAAATAACACTAAGAGACTTAACTTAGATAATCCAAGCAATAATCTTAACACCCTGAAAGGTGATTTCATTGAACTCAGTGCGGGGACCTCACCTTTACTATCCTCGGGTCACAAATCTTCCAAAAGAATGGAATGGCTTAATGCTGAACCACCTAAGACTGTCAAATTTTCTGAACCAATGGAAGAAACAATAAACTTTTAGGACATAAAAAAAAGCCTTATCGAATCTAACAATAAGTTCAACAATTTACTAAACCTGAAAGATTCAACAGACAAGGAAAACCCAGATATCACTAATACTAGTGATCTGAAAGAAAAACCTATAAAATACAATAAAAAGGACTACACAGCTACCCCAAAATTTCCTGCATACAAAAATTCCTCTCTTTTTCTTATTGGGGATTCTGATGTCATAACCAACATTGATGAGTACATTAGACTATCAGTCCCAAACAATAAACATAATTTAGCTTTTAACAGATTCATATCCTAAAATAATTTAACTGATATACCTACCCCTGGTTCACTTTTCACCTGGACTGGACTGAGACCAAAGGGTAGTGTAAGGAAAGGAATTGATAAAGGACTTTCTAATCACAAATGGAGCCAACATTTTCAAACTTCACACATCCAAACACTGGCTAGGGATCAATTAGATCACAGTCCTCTCATTCTTCACATTTCTGAACATTCAAACCATTCTGGATGTAGGTCTTTTAAATTTCTTAATTGCTGGAATAATCAATAGAAGAGACCTGGAATGTTCAATCCAACCTATATGGGATGAGAAAACTGGTTTTTAAATTAAAAACCTTAAAAGCTACATTTAAAAAGTGGAATATTAACACTTTTGGAAACATCTTTACAATTGTCCAAAACTATGAAGAAGCTCTTTTGAAAGCTGAGTCAGTCCTCCAAGCTTTAGACAATAAAACCAACTTAATTACCTTTAATCAAGAAAAAGCAAATCTCACACAAGCTCTTTCAAATCAGGAATCTTTTGGGAAGCAAAAATAAAAAATTAAGTGGCTTAAAGAAGGAGACTCAAACACAAAAAAAAATTATCAATCTGTTAAAAACAGACCCAAAAAACAAATGATATCTGGAATTAAAGACTCAAAGGGGGATTGGCCATGTGATCAAGTAAGATTGGTCTAGAAGAAGTTTCCTACTACTCAAAACTTTTAACTAATGAACAAACTGATCAGTTTGGAATTAACATTGCTTGTTTGCCGGAAAAATTTCCTAATTCCATAACCAACTTAATGAATCAAGAACTAATCAAACCAGTAACTTTGAAAGAACTAACTGAAACAGTAATGAATATGAACAGTGACTATGAACATGGACCAGATGGTTTTCCAGGTCTATTCTACAAAACATGTTGTATCATCATAAAAAATGATGTCATGCAAGTTGTTCATGATTTCTTTAATTAAGCTGAAATACCAAAAGCCACAAGTCTCACACTAATCATGTTAATTCCTAAAAAACATGTATGTTCCTCTTTCAAGGATTATAGACCAATCAGTCTCTGCAAATTTTCAAATAAAATATTTACAAAAATCATTGGAGATAGACTTAAACCCATATAGAATGAAATTCTTGGTCCAGAACAATCAGCATTTACCTCTGGTAGAGAATTGTCTGAAAATGTTCTACTAATGTAAGAGATGGCAAGTTACATTAACTAAAAAATAAGAGGTTTTAACATGATAATCAAATTAGACATGATGAAGGCCTTTGACAAAGTTCCTTGGTCCTTTTTGTCGAAACTTCTAATTAAAATGGGATTTGAGGAAAACTTTGTAAACCTTATTATGAACAATATAAGGTCTAAATTTTTTTTCAGTTCTGGTTAATGGAAATTCTTCTGGATTCTTCCCAGCTTCAAGAGGTTTGAAGCAAGGAGATCCACTTTCTCCTTTGCTATTCATTTGAATGGCTGAATCCTTCTCCAAAACCCTAATTTCTATTTTCAATTTGCTGAAATTCCCTATTACAAAATTCCAAATAACATGCTTAATGTAACCCATCTATCTTTCGTTGATGACACAACAATCTTCTCAAAATACACTAAGCCTAGCATTAAAAAACTAATGGGTTTTTCGCAAATATATGAAAAACATCTAGTCAAAAAATTAATTATGAGAAGTCTTCATTTCTCATATCTAAAACTACCAATCCAAGACTGATCAATCAAATTAAATCAGAAACTCTAATGTCACAGGGGAAATTTCCTTTCAAGTCTCTGGGATCCCCTATCTTCATTGGGAGAAATAAAAACTCCCGCTATCACAGCTTTTTGGACTCTATCAATTTCAAAATACTTCAGTGACAAAATAAGCTGCTTTCTCCAGCAGAAAGGATGATTCTAGTCAGACATGTTCTATCATCAATACCACTGCACATCTTAGTTGTACTCAAACCTACAAATCATATAATTAATCAAATCCATAAGAAAATGGGACAATTCTTTTGAAAATCCAATAAATCTTTAACTCAAACAGGGAAATCGTGGAGATCATTTGAGAAACTTGTCTTCCCTATTGATGAGAATGGACTTGGTTTCAAGAATTTGAACATAATGGTTAAAAGGTTTTCACTAAAACTTTGGTGGAAGCTACAAATAGGAAACTCTCTTTGGGCTAAATTTATGTTGTCAACACTTGTAAACCACCAATCCACAAGACCGTGGAAAAGAATCAAAGAGGTGGATGATCTTGCCAATAAACACACAAAGGTTCAAATAGGAAAGAGCTCAGTTTCCTTTTGGGAATCTAACTGGATAGATTTAGGCCCCTTAATAAATAAAAGAAATCCTAATTTAGAGTTGCCTTTCCCAAATCTAATAGTGCTTGAATTTCTATCTCAACCAGATAATTATCTGACATCCATTCTGCAACATCTCCCAAATCACATTCTTCATAAGATTAATTTAAACCAGTGAATCTTTCAAGATTATGAAGATCAACTTATTTGGAAACCTAACTCTAATGGTCTATTTTCACTGAAATTTGCATATGAAACAATCAGGCCAAAAAAGGCATTGATTGTATCATTTAAATTTCTCTGGTCTAAGTTATTACCAAAGAAAATCAGTATCATGAACTAGAAATTGCTAAATAGACTAATTCCATTCCCTGTTGTGCTTGAGGATTTTGCTTTTAATATGCCTTCTATATGTTGTTTCTGCTCCAAGGAATCTGAAAGCATTCATCACTCTTTCAATAGCTGTCAATTCGTAAAAAATGTTTGGGATAAAAATGATAGAGTGTTTGACATTGCCTCACAGTCTTTTGAGTATTTGTGGGATAAGTTATTCTACTATTGGAATCTCAACATGACACACCCTGAATATAATGAGCTTTTTAAAATTGGTCCATGTGTTTGTATTTTGTTTATCTGGTGTGCTAGAAATACATTTTTTTTTCACAGACTAAACCAAATGCAGAAAGTATATTCAGGAAACAATGTGGCAATTAAATGACATTCTCATTGGGAATAACATTAAAAGTGTGGGGAATTTGACATAAGATAGTCACAGATTACTTATATGCAGATCAACTAGTGTTCAAAATAGGAAAGTGATCAGTTGGAGTAAACCAAGCCATTTCAAACTGAATTCAGATGGTTTAGTTCTAAGAAATGGTAATGCAAGTTCGGGATTCATAATAAGAGATAACAAAGATAAACTTGTGTTTTCTACTGCAAAACATGTCCAACTATGTAGGAGCTTGCAAGCAGAGGTTCAAGCTCTTCAATATGGACTACAAGCAACAAGCAAATATAGAATCAAGTACATCCAGATTGAATTCGATTCAGAGTTGCTTGTGAAGATTTTAATGAAGAGAATACAAGATCCCTTGGCAATGCACAAATGGAGTTCAACTGATTTGGGCACTTCTACATCCTATGAAATAGACCATATCCCACATAAACAGAGGCAAACAGCATTACATGCGTTAGCCAGACTGGCGAGCATAAAACATGTAAATTATTTCTTTGTTTTTGCAGGTTTACCTAAAGACATCAAAGGGGAATCCAACTCGATGCAATTTCTTTTCCTTATATAATGAAATCTAAATAGTTTCATAGAGTTTTTACAAACCTAATCTATTGTAATTTAAGTATTCCACTTTGTATTATTTCCACGGTTCGTGAGATCAGAAAACCTTAGGACTAGTTTTTATAGGATTGTGTATAGCTTACATGGTTTTCTTGATTCCTAACTATCAAAGGTAAGGTTTTATGTCCCCCTCTTCTTTTTGCACTATTTTTTTTATTTTAATAAATAGGTAGGGGTCTCCCAAACCCTCCACCATAACATGTGTTTTTTTTTAAAAAAACAATTTTATAATAATAAAAGATAAAAATATTATTTAGACTACTAAATTGACTACTATAAAATATTTTTAGTGGGTAAATTACTTGAAATCAAGGATCAAAGAGCCTATATTCTTCATTTGAATCTTTCAAACAAATAGTAAATTTATAGTAGTCCTTATAGAATAAGATGTGATCTTTACATTCTTCATAAGATGTCTAAACAAAATGAGATATCCATTTACGATTCTTAGATAAATTGATCGCTACATATAATAAGAAAGGAAAAAACACCGACTTACAAAACAACACACAAACACGAATAGTGAGAAAAACACACTAATAATTTTGTCCTATTATTTTTTAAAATTAAAATACTCACCTAAGTGAGGGGTATATATTAGGCTCCCCAAACCCTGTAAATAGTGATAAAAACCAACTGAGAATTTTTAATATATAGCTAGAAAAGCGAACGTGGGAAAGCTAATTACAGGTAGCTGATTTCCATATTGTTCATCTAAAACCCCAAACTCGATGAAGAGTATGGCCCTTAACCCATAATGAGGTTTATTATAGCCTACCACTTTCTTGCCTCCACACCCTTATGTCGACAAGAAGAGGTGACCTCCCATAACGGCCCCTTGCAACACTCTTCCCCAGAAGAGAGTTGCTCTTTGATTTATCAGACCGAAACGTTTAGTATCTTATGTGATGTTGCGGTCAGCATCCTTATGAAGAGCAGCTCCAATGTGACATTTGATAAGCATCCTCTTTGAAGTAACAACTCCTAGCTTCTTCTTTATGGGCAGCATCATCTTAGTTGTAGCAGCTCCTGGCCTTTTCTCCATAGACAACATTTTGTTTGATGTATCAACACCTAGTCTTTTCTCCATGGATAAATTCAAATGTGATGAAGTCTTCTCCTCTGAACCTATCATAAACAACTAGAATCCAGCAGTAAAAGGTATGCATAGTAAACACAATATCAGCCAGTTCAACAATGCCTTAATCATAACAGTTCTTTTAAAATGCAATTTATCCATTTCCAATATAAGGGAAACTAATCACATCAAGATTGATTAAACCTTGAATGTCAGGTGGAAGATCATAAAGATTAAAAACCTGATTTACTGGATTCAGGGAAGCCAGTTTGGCTAATGAATCTACAACTCTGTTTCCTTCTCTCAGAATATGTGTGAAAGAGCATTCAATCTTGTCCATTCTCTGCCAAATTCTTCTTGCTATAGATATACATCTCCAAGGTATTTTCCATTCTCTCCTCTGAATTTTCACTGATATCAGTGAATCAAATTCAACTATCATAGAATTGATATTAAGTTCTTCTGCTTTATTGAGTCCCAGGAGGATTGCTGCATTTCAACTTCCAAAATTGTACAATGTGGGATAGTCGAGAGAGGATCTTTTATGCTTTCCTTTAACATCCCTAAGAATCAGACCAATGCATGTTGCACCATTCAATAGGAAAGATCTATTCACATTGATGTTATAAGTATTTGCAGGGATCAGGAGACAGCTACAGGTATTTTTTTCTTTTTCGAAGTTCTGCATATGTGGAGAGTAGGGATTGATGTAGACAGATCCCAATGAGTATCTATTTCATGAGTTAACAACATGTCATTTATCATGTTCATTAGGGTTATACAGATGGTTTTCTAATTTGGAGCAGTACCCTTAAGGATGAACCTATTTCTAGCACACTATAAAGCCTAAGTAGCAATACATGGTATAAATCTGATTTTATCAGAGGCCAGCTTTATTTTAACATTTAGGTCCATTAGGAGAAAATTTTGTTCCAGAGAATGGCATGAAAAGAATGCTGAATGTTAAAACTCTGTCTACTAGCTGACAAATTTTATCTGAGAAATCACAAGAGCTGAAAACATGATGCAGGTCATCTGAGTTGTTATTACAAAAATAACACTTGGATAGTAGATGAAGATTAAAATCTTCCAAGATTTCAGGCATTGGGATTAGTCTATTCATAAGCTTCCAGTTCCATAAGCTTACTTTATGAGGCAACAGACAAGACCATAAAAACTTAAAGGATGGAACTTTATGTTTTCTATGTCTTAAAAGCTCATAAGCTGAACTAAGAATGAAATTTCAATCCTCATTTTTAGTCCAGATGAGTTCATCCTTGTGATTGGGATATAATATATATTCAACTTGGAGATGGAGAATGACTGGAGTTGGAAAAGAGTTTTTAAGAATTGAAATGTAGTGATCCTTTTGGCTCAAACACTACCACGGAAACACACCTGTAGCATCGGTTTTTTTCTTCGTTGCACCATTTTTTTTGCTTCGTAGCACCGGTTACTGTTTGGTAAAAAAACCAATGCCTAAGTAACCGATGATACAATTTCACCGGTTAGAAAAAAACCAGTGCTAAATTTCTTCTATTAGCATCGGTTTTATTTAGCACCAATTTAAAAAACTGGTGCAATAATGTACCAAATTAGCACCGGTTTTTTTTTGTAACCGGTCTCGGTGTTAAATTTGTCCTTCTAACACCGGTTTTAAAACCGGTGATAAATATTATTTTGTAGCACCGGTTTTTTTAGCACTGTATTTTGTGAATCGGTGCTAAAATTGTACATTTTGCACCGGTTATTTTTAGCACCAGTGCTAATATGTATATTTAACACCGGTTTTTAGTTAGCACTGGTTTTTAAACCGGAGATAAAAAATTTGTTTGCACCAGTTATTGTTTAGCATGGGTTTGTAAACCGGTGCTAAAAGTGTGTATGTTGCACCGGTTATTTTTTAGCACCGGTTATTTTTTAGCACCGGTTTTTGAACCGGTGCTAGAGGTGTATATGTTGCACTGGTTATATTTTGTACCGGTATAAAAACCGGTGCTATGAGTGTAAATTTATCACCGGTTATTATTTTGCACCAGTTTTTTAACCGGTGATAGTAGTGTATATTTTGCACCGGTTTATTTTTTAGCAGCGGTTTTGAAACCAGTGGTAAAAGCGTAAATTTTTCACCAGTTATTATTAGCACCGATTTTGTAATCGGAAGAAACCGGGGTTAAATGCGTGACTAACTATTGTGGTCACTGTAAGCTTCGGCGAGCGCTGCCGCTCTTTCAGTTCATTTTCACGCAGCCAGTTTCTTTGTTACGCTTGTTTTCCAACCCGGTGCATTCTTTTTCAAGGATCGTACCGATTATTTTTTGTGCATAGTAACAGAATGGTGCACAAATAAATATAGAACAAATTCTGAGCAACCATGACGCATAGACAAGAAGTAGGTTGAAAAAAGCATTGAATTTGATGAACTATAATTTTTTACTAGCAAAAGAAGTGCATGGCGTGTTTCTTAGTGGCCTAAGATACTAGAACCCCCCTCATCACGGAGTTGATGAGTATCAAAAGTGAAGGTCAATTACCTTTCTCATAAGAGATAATACTAACCACTATCCGATGATGGAAGCAAGTTCATGTATGACATTCAATTGAGCTATGAATTTTGGCAAAGTACATTTTGCAAAAATACAAACCCATTTCAGAGCAATTCTACGCAGTTCATCGCTCCCCAGTGGAGTGTAATCTTCTGGAAATTGCTGAAACAATGTATTAAATCACATGATAAGAAAAAGGATATATATGTGAGAGAATAACAAATACATAAAAGCAATGTAGGAAAAAGTACCAGAATAATGTCAATGTCATGCACGTGCTTAACAATTTTTTCCATGTAATACATGCAATGGTATCCAGACTCCCAAGTACTACTTTGTATCTTGTGCTGGTGTGAAATAGAATTTGTTGAAACGATTACGAACATGAAAATGACAGATGAAATATGACGTTATGGGATAATACGTACATTGATGTTTATGACATTCCATGTATAGTTCGAAGGGTAGGAGCTATTTTGGTCGGAATTGAACCGTCGATATTTTGTTGCAATCCTACAATCGATGAAAACATATTTATGTCAACATATTAAAAATATTTTCAAAAATTGGGGTTCACACAATATATGAAAATATATTAATTAACATTAATTGTAAATAATAGAGCCAAGAAAGTGAGAAACGTACAAGAACACATTTACGTGAACAAACATTTTTGTAAAACATTGAAGTTGAAGGAATGACATGAATGTGTTCCACTTACAAATGAATTAATTTAAGGCATGACCTATTTCGTTTGCAAATTCCCCCAGTCATTGAGTCGATGCAATATACTCGATCGATTTTCGATACGAAGACAAGCAAAAACCAATGGTCCCTATTAAAAAAAGGAAACACCAAAATACTTAAAATATATTTTGAAAATAAAATCACAGCATATGGTTGCTATTGCTTCCATGTGGCCGGGTCTAGCAACTCGGAAAACAAATGGAACTTACTCTCGATTGTACGGGAAGACGTACATCCTCGCTTGAGTGCAGCACATGACAGCCAAAACCTCATCCGCAGTCAATTTCACCCTTTAATTTGCCTTTTGAGCCATTGAATTTGACGATGCCGAAATAAACTGGACATGACCTCCATGAACCACCCCATCACAAAGATATCTTGCAAAATAATATTGTAAGTGAAGCAAATATAATGATACATCTATCTATAAATAATGTAACCATGCAATTCTTACTATGCCCATGTATCAAGTTGGCACCCACTAATCTACTCCATTTCATCCTCTGCGTCTAAGCTGCTAATGAACAATCTTATCTTGTCAGTAAATATGGCTGTGTAGACTTCTTCTGATCCAAACACCTCCACGTTGAAATTGATGTGGAAGACTTTGTTTGGTCCACATATTTGTGTAGATTGCCTTAAAGCATCATTAATCTGTTGAATAGCAGTGATGCATTCTTGGTCTTCGTGACCCCCTAATTACATTGAGAATCTAATAATGTTAGTTGACCAGTATTTGTATATAATTTAGAAGTGGATCATATTGTAAAGGCTAGAAGGGGTTCTCACAAAAATGTACTAGTTAGAAATCGACATGGGAGAATTTGGTTGCCCATTCTCCGTTGATGTAGTGTTTTCTTTTGGAAGTTGCTAATGGGTAAAATTTTAGCCATGCATTGGAAAAAAATTGGTCGGAATGAAATAGTCTGGGGGTATGTACCTCTCCTTTTACCGATCGAGCGACCACCTCTTCATGCGGAGTATCTTCTTAGCCACTGCCTCCTGTAAGGGATAATGTGTTAATAATATGTATCTGGATGTCATAGCCAATTAATATGCTTATTTTTTAACCTGTGTAGTGTCCTTGGAAAATTTTGGTGTGAGGGTACCAATTCTTGTGGAGGCGGTTGCTGCTAGTTCTCCTACGTAAGCAGATGAACAACATATTATGTTTTAGTAATATCTAGAAAGATATATATGATCATCGATAAGAAGAAGAATACAATTATCACACCTCATCATCATGTTGCCCAATGACACTTATCAGTTTTCCCAGCCATAGAATGTTATATCCAATGGCCTAAGTGACAAACTCAAATTCTTCTAGTTCAATTGGCAAAGGTGCCTTTGGAATTATCACAGGTCCACGAAGATTTACTCACTCCCACTTGATGGGTAAGTCTGTTTCCGTGTCCTTTGGAAACAAGATACCAAATGCAGCTACCTCCCTTTCTCCATTATGGTTCAAAACATATACGCGGCACTTTTTTCCTTTCTGAGAAATAAACTCAGAGATTGGGAAAATACATTGGTTGGAAAATAAGTAAGTGTTATTAAGTAAAGAAAATTAAATAATTTTGTAAGTGCAATCGATAGATTATAACAAGAAATGAAGTCTACATGTAG
The DNA here is from genome assembly GCA_037428765.1 of Rubia yunnanensis. Lineage (NCBI taxonomy): Eukaryota > Viridiplantae > Streptophyta > Magnoliopsida > Gentianales > Rubiaceae > Rubia > Rubia yunnanensis. The sequence goes on along the minus strand of CM075068.1, from coordinate 17,451,235 downwards.
CTGCTGAAGGCTGCAGCACACTGTAGCTTTCAGTTTTCAGCTGAGATAGACTGAGAGCTGGATCGCACTGCAGCTTCCAGCGTTCATCTGCCATGAACTATCAATCAAATAAAACTATATTGGCAAAGAGACATTTTCTCAGTTTACGGGGGAATGAACAAGATGAAGATATAACTAGGCCCAAACTACCAACATCCAAAATGAACGTGATAGTAGTCATTGTATTCCCACAAAATCATTTTGACAAGAAAGGGAAATCCAGAAACTAAAAATCACAGAGCAAGAAATGATCGAACGACAAGGTTCATGGTATGGAATACCTTGTCATCTGCTACGGTTCCTTGTGGGTTACTACATCCAGATGCTGAAGGAATGAATACCCGGTTGTCCTTATTCATGGGGGTGGAAGATGTAGCAAAGAAATTGTGAGCATCCAAGTGTGGGGGAATAGCTTTACCCAATTGTCCAGCTAGCCAATTTGTTTGGGCCTCAAATAAGGCAACAAATCTTTCCTTGAGCTCGATGACATCTGTTGGTAGTTTGTTTGAATTTGAGATTTCCTCATATGGTTTTGTGTTTGTGCTCCCACGTCGACTAGATGCATAACGGCTCACAGCCATATGTGGTAGGGCCTCGTTCACCTTGGACATTGCAGAGCAACCTCTACAACGACCCCCATGATCCTTCTTACCCATTACTTGAACGAGAATATCCTCTTTTCCTTGTAGAACCAAATCTCCCTTTTGCTTCTCATCCAAAAGGTTTTTCTAGGAAACAAAACATAAATTAGCCATTACTAAGCATTACATCTGAGAATATTTATAGAGATAATAGAATCAATTGTGAATTATGCTCACAATATTGGGGGCTGCTCTTCTAACGGAGTCGTTGGTGTAGGTTGACAATTTCTTGTCCTAGTTAGCTGCAAGGAACACCTCCGAGCGGTCCGGTTTGAAATCCATGATTTGAACTAAATCCTCTGCTTCTTCTACACTCTGACCTTCATCCAAAAGCTCGTCAATTTTAGCCTTTCTTTTCCTATTCTCGAGTTCTATTGCAACCCTATGATTCCCTCCACTGCCCGTGTGATGGATGTACTCCTTCTGTACGCCGCTTACTTTTGCTACATCACTTAATGCCTATTTGGCCATCAATTTGTAAAATTCTCACAAAGTAATACTAGAGATTAATAATTTTCAAGGAATTACCTTGAATTCAGGGGTTGATTTGTGTTTCACAAATAGCTCCCACTCATTTTTGTCCATCCAGCGATAATCTCTCCATGCACAGGAACCCAGTTTTTTTGGCACGATGTACTTGTGAGCCACCTTAGTCTTCCAATTCCTCCACTTTTCTCCTGCATAAATTGTCCATTTATTTCGGAACTTATTCATTTCATTGAACGTCATTTTGGTTTGTATATCCCAGCTAATCTAGTGGACAAAGATACATTTTGTTAGTGCAAAATGTAATGAAGTTGACATGAACTGATGAAAATGGAGGATTAGAACACACTTAAGAGAATGTCTTCCCATGCATCTTTCTTTGCATGGTCTGGGACTGATTTCCGATTGTGCCATGTCCCAAAGCAGATTCTTCATTGGAAGGCATAACCAACATACATCGACCATCGGTTGCACATAACTAGGGGTTCAAAGTCATCATCGAAGAATATTTTAAGAGGCTTCTTTTGCTTTGCTAGCAACACGGACTTGCACGTGGTTGTGCCTCTACACTTGCAATACTCTTTAATCTTAAACTCATCGAAGCTCCCACTCATGTCATCTTTTAACATAGTTTCTTCTTCTTCCCCTGACTTTTCAGATCCCGAGCAATATTTGGGTGCATCATCCACTTCCTTGTTATTGTCATCACAGTTGTCATTTTTTGAAGGGGTAACACAATTCTCTTCCACGAATTTTGTACCGCCGGAGTCAAACAATTTCTTCCTCGGCTTCACCATTCAATATCTTGTATGAGTCAATCAAACATAAGGAAATCTTAATACAACACATCCAAAGATGGATATCCACTAACAACCAACCGAGAACATATTGTATGAGGGCAAAAATAGGGTATGCAAAAATTTGTATGGGTGTAAAAACAGGGTAGGCAAAAATTATAAAATTATTAGCAAACATATCATCTATCCACATGAAACACCACCCACACTAGTAACCCAAGAAATGAAAACACAAACTCACAAACTAAGAGACCCACCAAAATATAGCTATTCATTAAGCCCGGGAAAGATGCAAACTACCAATCACTCATACCTTATTGGGACACACTCTCAATGGTATTGTATTTTGTCAAGATCCGGCCGTCTTTGAAACCCGCTTTACTGGACCGAAATTCCAACCTGGCGACTAAAATTGTGAAGCAAAATCTCGACCAAAATTGGGAAGTGGGATCGCGACCAAGATTGGGAAGTAAAACCGTGACATAAATGGTGAAGGGATGGACAATATCTTTGGGAAAAATCGGAAGGGGTTTATGGTGGAAAGAGGGAAAATTTGGGGTTAAGGCTATGGAGGGAAGAAGGGAAGAGGAAAATCGGTAGAGGTGTTGGGGTGGGAGGGGTACGAAAATTTGGGGTTAAAGTTATAGAGGGAATAGGGAAATTTTGGGAGGGAAGGAAAATGATGCTTTGTTGGGTCATTTTAGTGTTTTATACTTTCAAATGTTTTTAAAAAAAACATTAACCCATATGAATGGGAGGGATATGTATTAGCTTCCCCAGGACCTGGAATTGTAAAAAAAAAATCTTATAGCAAATTTGGAGACTTTGTACAAAAAGTTCTACTTATAGCAATTTGGCTACTTATAGCAAAAAGGTCTGCTTATAGCAAAAAGGTAATTTGCGGCAGTCCAATTTGGCTGAGCAAAAGTTTACTTATTGCAGAAGTCTACTTATAGTTTAATTATACCATTCTTGCTGCCTTTGTTGGCCAAATTGGTCATTATCATGACTTGAGTTAGGTTCAATATTTTGTATACTACTTTGTGATAATCGCTCGTATCAAGAATTGTGTATTTACTATTTTATACTATTACTTGTACACATAGAACGGCTAGAGAATTAGAGTCTAACCAGGAATTAGTCTGAGTAAAAAAAACATGTTTATGTGCCTCGCTTGGTAGTAGCCTCACTTAGTTGCACTTGAGGATGACTGTATTTGAGTCGCCTCTGTAAGTAAGGAACGACAGGAAGGCTGTATTTGAGTTGCCATTACCAATTATTGTATTGCTCACAAAAATATATAGAGTACAATAAGGAAACACAATAAGAGTAGAACTCTAGCTTAGTAACCATGACCTGTCCAGAATCAATCAAGATCTGATCAGAAACATGATTTACTCTAACAATAGTATAACAATATTAGAAAATGATCTATTATTGACAGGAATAAATAGAATACAAAAGGAAGTGGAGTCCTACTAACACTCTGTCCTAGTCAACACCACTTCTTCAGAATCGTTAAAATTAGTCCTTATTTACTATAACATCCTCGAGCTCTCGAAACCCCTCGAGCCCTCGAACCCCATCCACCCCTTGAACCCCTCTAACCTCGAACCCCTCGACCCCTCGAACCCCTCCACCCATCGAACCATTCTAACCTCAAACCCCTCAAGCCCCTCCACCCCTTGAGACCCTCGAGACCCTCGACCCCTCGAACCCCTCGACCCCTCAACCCCTCGAATCACTCTAACCTTGAACCCCTTAAACCCCTTGAGCCCTCGACCCCTCAAACACCTTGAACCCCTCCACCCCTCGAACCCCATCCACCCCTCGAACCCCATCCACCCCTCGAACCCCATCCACCCCTCGAGCCCTCGAACCCATCCACCACTCGAGCCCTCAAACGCCTCCACCCCTCGAACCTCATCCACCTCTCCACCCCTCAAACCCTATCCACCCCTCAACCCCTTGAGCCCATCCACCCCTCGAGCTCTCGAACCCCTCCATCCCTCCACCCCTTGAACCCCTCCAACCCTCCACCCCTCCAACCCCATCCATCCCTCCACCCCTCCAACCCATCCACCCCTTGAGCCCTCGAACCCCTCCACCCCTCGAACCACATCCACCTCTCCACCCCTCGAACCTCATCCACCCCTTGATCCCCTCCACCTCTCGAGCCCTCGAACCCCTTGACCCCTCAACCCCTCAAACCCCTCCATCCCTCCACCCCTCGAACCCCTCGAACCCTCCATCCCTCGAGCCCTCAAACCCCTCGATCCCATGAACCCTCTACACCTTGTCGAATCCATCCACCCCTCGAATGCCTCAACCCTTCAATCCCTCCACCCCTCGAACCCCTACATCCCTCCACCCCTAGAACCCCTCCAACTTTCCACCCCTCGAACCCATCCACCTCTCGATCCCCTCGAACCCCTCGAACCCCCATCCACCCCTCGATCCCCTCGAGCCCCTCAAACTCCTCGAGCCCCTCAAACCCCTCGAGCCCCTCAAACCCCTTGAGCCCCTCCAGCCCTCGAGCCCCTTGCATCGAACCTTGAAGGTAAGGGCTCGAGCCTCGATCTGTGCCTCTTAATACATTTAACATTTTTCAACCCATGTCTTTGTAAAATTCAATCCAATTGGGTGTAAAATTCAGCCTATTTGTTTGTAGCCTTGGTGCAATGTGTTTGTAAAATTGGTCACTCAACTCGGCCAATAACCTAACACATTTCCTCTCACAAGCTTCCTCCACATTCCCCGCTCCTTCCACCGGCAAACTCTGACCCTACTCCCTCCGCCCTCCCTGCTCCCTCCGCAGTCCCCACTCAATTCCACCTCCGCCGAGCTCCGTCCGTTCCACCATACACCTTCCACCAAGCTACCATCCACCAAGCTCCGTCTGCCAAGCTCTCTGTCTGCCAACCACCGTCCGCACTCCAAACACCTTTCATCAACAACCCATAGTCCAAATTAGGTAAGCAGATACACACTCATGTTTGGTTTCCTAGGGATTGTCTTCAATTTTTGTATGCTTTAGGTTTGATTTCATGAAAATGCCTAATTGTGATGAACCTTATTGTGCTTTTGTTTTGGAAATGCGTGAGTAATTGTGTACAAACCTAATTGTTTATTCTTAATATGAAAAAAAACTGAATCTGGAAAAAAACTTATCGTATAACCCCTCAAAAATTTTCATGTGAGGTTATTCTGGATGGAGAATTTATTCGTGCTAGTGTTGATATTCTGTCCACCTAGTTTTCTTATTTTGCTTGTGCTTTTATTTTTGAAATGAGGGAGTAAATGTGAAAAAACATGATTATGTATTCTTCATGTGAGAAAATATGATTATGTGAAAAAACTTGATTCTGTATTCTGTATTCTGAAAGTTGATTGTGTATTCTTGATAGAAAATTTCCATGTAAGGTTATTCTAGTTTTTGAATTATTCCTGCTTCCGTTAATATTCTGACCACCTAGTTTTCTTATTTTCCGTTAATATTCTGACCACTCGTTAATATTCTGGCTTGTGTTAACATTTTGCTAGCGTATTACGTACCACAACACATTTTTTACCAGGTATAGCCCCCAAAAAGAGTGCACCCAAGCAGAAGACCAACACCCAAAACTCAAGGGAAAAAACCAGAGTCGGCAAGAAGGAGGAGCGTCAACAAGGGTCTCAGATCGTCCCCTCGAACAATCCAATACCGACCGCAGAGGCGGACTGTCATGAGGCAATAACTGTGTATAAAGAATTCATTAGCAGGGGCCTCATACTAGAGAGAGGGTTGAGACTAGAAAAGCCATTCAAGGACTATGTGAACGAGCACGGCTGGGTAGGCTTCATCTCACAACCACCTCGTGCAAACCAGACCATGGCATGTGAGTTCTTGTCGCTCATAAAGTAAAAGAATTGTCCAGATGTTTTCCTCCGTGGTCATTTTGTTGAGCTTGCAGCGGATGTGATCAACAGGTTCTACAAGATCCCACCAAAGCCCTCGAGTTTGTACGAAGCCACCGAGAAAGCTGTTCAAAAAGCTTCATGGGAAGACATCATAAGAGAAATCTGTGATGATAACAATGAAGATATCTGGAATCTGCCACAAGAATGGTCCAGCATTGAGAAGAAATACTTAACTAAAGACATGAACGTGTGGTACAGTTTTATAGCTGCCCAGCTTCTCCCGGTGAAAATGAATAGTGAGGTTTATTGGTCCCGTATGTTGCTGCTCTACAAGATCAAGAAGAACATGAGCATCGATGTTGGGGGTATGATAATGGCGTACATCTGGGATTGTGTCAATTCCCATAATTGCATAGGCTTCTCCTCATTCATCACTGTCATATGCGTGGAAGCAGGTTGCAGATTCAAAGATGATGATGTCACAATGATACCAAAGCTTCCCATAAACCCTCTAATTCTTGAAGAAGAAGAACGTTACTGAGTCATCTAGGGCGGCAACAAGTAAATCATCTAAGGAAAACTCGGATGGGGACATGGCAGCATTGCAACTGAAGGTGGATCACTTGGTGCGATGGACATCGTAGGTTGGGAAGATCCTGACTGCCATGTGTGGCGAGAAAATCAAGGAATTGGGTCCAATCCCTACCTTAGATTCCCCAACGTCCAACACTAGGAAGAACAGCTCGCGCAAGGATTAACTACCTACATTGAGCTCACATCTTCATTTTGTCAGGTTGTTTCTTTTGCTAGGTTAATATGGATCTTTCATTCGTAGATTTTTTATTTGCAAAACATATATTGCTACTGTGTTGCTACTCTTTGGATGTGATTTTGGAATTTGACATTTCTAGTCTCGTAACGTATTCATGTTCTTGTCTTAGAGGAACTGAACGAGCAACTCAAAACAGGTAATGTGTGTGTGAAAAAGCTATAGCACGCTGAACCAAAAGAGCTGCAGCGCACTGCAGCTGACAGTAGCTACCATAGGAAAATGAAGCTAATTTTGTCCAATGCTTTACCAAAACAGCGGTAGTGCGCTGCATCTCACAGAGCTGCTCAAAATGGGGACCAATTGGAACATAGTTGTAGAATAGTTAACAGTGGTACAAAACACAACAAACTACAAAAATACATTATTTATCTTGAATTCATTGATCGACCCCCTCTAGTCTTCAACCATCTTCCTTTTCTTGGATTGAACCTCTCAAATTTCTTGGTCATCTTCATCTATCCAAATGCCATCTCCGTGTTTCCTCCATATTGCTCACGCATCAATCTCGTTGTTATTAAGTAGAGGGGAAATAGAGGGGAACTCTAACCTTTCACTTGTAACTTCAAAATTAATTTCATCACGAAAAGAGAATTTCTTACCTTGTAACACAACTGACCAACCTACATTGCACGGGACATTTACGTAGAAAAATTGTCTTGCTTGTTCGGCCAAAATAAACTGATCATTTTCATATGCTTCACGAGTCTAGTCAACAAGGGTAAATCCCATTGTGTCATCAGTTCGAACTCCAATTGTGTTATCAAACCACTGGCAGTCAAAAACTAGAATCTTGAATTCTCCATAGTCAAGCTCCCAAATCTCATCAATAACACCATAAAATGACATCACAGCTAGGACTGGTTTATTGTCTTTCTTACTTGCTTGCCACATAGTCTCCGACTCAATGTACACCCCACTATTTTGTGTTGTGCTCTTTAAATCTTGGTCCCTAGTAGGAAAACAACCCTTCATGTCATATCTGGAATACCTCAAAACCATGCAGTTATGCTTCCTTGCAAATGCCCTAATTTTTGGGTCGTAATCACCTACATTGCATCGATCATATAACCAATTCACAAACTTGTCATTGTGCTCCAACTGAACTTTATTAGGGGGCCACGTGGGATGAGACTCTGTGATCGAATTAAGGTGCTCGGTCACATAAGCAGTAGTCTCCATACAATTCCTCAACACATACAAATGAACTAATATCATATCACTATTCAATGGAGTAAATAACATTCCCCTTAACCTCGGTTTGCCCACCTTCCTTCCAACATGTTGATTATGGGGCACCCTAAAATTTCTATGTTCCTCTAAATAGCTAGAGAAAAATTCAATTACTTCTTCGGTAACATACCTCTCAACAATACTAGCATCCGGCTAACTCATACATTTCATGTATCCCTTGAAGACTTTCATGTGACGCTCAAAATGATACATCCAATGCATACCAACCGAACCACATATCTTCACCTCCCGCACTAAATGAACAACCAAGTGAACCATTATATAAAAAAACGATGGAGGAAAATACATTTCCAACTTGAATAACACAACAACAACCTCTTTTGTAGGTCATCCAAATGGTCCCGGTCGATAGACTTCCAGCTTATGGAAGCAAAAAATAAACAAAATCTAGTGATTGAGTACCTTACGTCGGCCTCCATTACCCCACGAATAGCAATAGGTAACAGTTGTTGCATCAAAACATGACAATCAAGAGATTTCAACCCGGTCATCCGACAATCCTTCGTAACTACCCGAGTCACATTCGATGAAAAACCAATTGGGACCTTCACTGATTTCAAACTATCACAAACTGAGATTCTCTCCTCCTTTGACAATGTACAAGGTGCATGGGGCAAGTAAGTACTCTTACCCTTCACTTCTAGGGTGAGGTCATTTCTGATTCCCAAATCAACCAAGTCCAACCAGACATTCAAACTATCTTTCGTCTTCCATGGAATATTCAAGAGGGTGCCTATCAAACTTTCACAAACATTTTTCTCAATATGCATCACGTTTAGGCAATGCCTAGCCTCAAGATGCTCCCAGTACGGTAGATAAAAAAATATTGACCTTTTCTTCCATGGACCATCACAATGTATTCTGTCATTGCCTTTATACTTTCCCAACACCACCTCAATTTCTTCACCTTATTGTGAATCTGCACACCAGTTAGTGGTGTAGGGGATTTCCTTCGTTCTTTCCCACCAATAAAATTGACCACATCATCCCGGTATTTATGGTTTCCTTGCAGCCATTTTCTATGGCCAAGATACACTGTCTTTCTTCCATGTCTTAGCTGTTTGAATTATGTCTTCTCCTCACAAATAGGATATGCTTTGTGCCCCTTCACAACATAGCCCGACAAATTTCCATAGGTTGGAAATCATTGATCGTGCAAAAAAGCATGGCACACAGTTGAAACTCCACAATCATATGGGCATCAAATACTAACAACCCATTTTCTTACCACAATATCTTCAAATCATCGATCAATGGTCTCAAATACACATCAACCTTGTTCCCAGATTGTCTACGACCAAAGATTAACAAAGGCATCATAACATATTTACGTTTCATACACAAACAAGGGGGAAAATTATATATAACCAACATCATGGGCCAAGAACTATGCTTCGATGACATATTACCAAATGGATTCATCCCATCAGTACACAATGCAAGCGTAAATTTCTAACCTCCAAACCAAATGAAGGATATCGCTTGTCAAAATTTCTCCATTGTTCACCGTCTGCCGTATGTCTTATCTTGTCGTCGCTTGGTCTTTCTCGCTCTCCATGCCATCGGAAGTTCTTTGCATCTTTTGAATTCGTGAATAACCTCTTTAACCTAGGAATTAAAGGAAGATACCACATACACTTCAATGGGACCTTCTTCTTCTTCTTAGCCAAACACCCATCATCACCATTCCTCACACCCTTATATCTTGAATGTTTGCACACGGGACATTCAACCGCGTCTTTCAAATCACCGTCATACAACACAAAATCATTTGGACATTCATGTATTTTCTTGTATTCCAAACCAAGTGGACACAATATTTTCTTGTCCACATAAAAGTTTTTCGGTATTCCATTCCCTTTCGGAAACTTATCCTTTAGAAGCTTTAGGAGTGAATTCACACTTGCATCACTCCAAGAACTTGTAGCTTTCAAATTGAAAACCTCCATAAAAAAAAGAGATTATGATATCCTTACTTTTACATCCCGGATACAATGGCTTCTCTTTTTCGTCGAGCAAAGCACTCAACATTTTAGGCTTCCCCTCAAAATTTCTTACAATGTCATCGAACATAGCATCAACAGTACATTTGTTTCCATCTACCTTGTCAAAACCACCATTATATCCATGCTCAACCTCTCCATGAAATGTCCATACAATGTAACCTCCGTCAAATCCATTCTTCAACAAGTGAAATCTAACAAGCCCATGATCATCAAACCGTTCACGACACAAGCATCTTTTGCATGGACAAAGTATCCTCCCCTCTCGACCAAAGGCATAATCAAGAAATGAATCAATAAATGCAATATGTTCACCACTCACTCTAGCTACACTTGGATATCTAACCATTTTTCCCTCCATGCAAACATCGATTCTCGGTATGTTGTATCTAAACAACACATAATAAACAATTACACAAATTTTCATTGTTCAAACATAATAAAAATAAACACAATCAATTTTCTACACAATACTAAAAGTGTCATGTATGTGTATATGTATGTGAATCGATCAACTTGTTCTTGGGATACACACACACACACGCACACACACACACATATATATATATATACCATCTACCAAAAAAAATACAACCATGTTTACATCCACACTCATTTACACTCTCACAACATGATACTAAACCGACATAAAGCATACGAAAACCATTAATATATACGAATAAACTCTCTCCAAGCATGCATTTATGGTTATTATAACTACTAGCTATATTTTATTGAAATTCCAAGAAGTTAATGAAAACTTACATCCATGGGTCTTCATTGCTTTGAGTTATTGCTCACCATCCCAAAAATTCTTCCATCAATGAAGGGAGAAGGAAACTACAAGTTCAGATCTAATTTTAGAGGGGTAGTTCGGAGCATTAAATGCTCAATTTAGCACCATTTTTTGTGAACAGTACATAAAACCGGTGCCATTTTTCCTATTAGCACCGGTTTTTAACTGGTGCAAAATCAAATTGTGCCATTTTTCCCATTTTTTTTCAGGAATTCTTTTAGCACCGGTTTCTTTAATTTTTTAGCACCAGATTCTAAAACCGGTGCCAAATATATACTTTACACCGGTTTTCTTTAATTTCTAGCACCGGTTTTCAAACCGGTGCAAATTTAGCACCGGTTTTTGAAACCGGTGCCAAAATTTTCAATTCATCACTTATGCCGATTTAAAACCGGTTTTTGTTATTTTTTAGCACCGGTTTCTTGACCCGTGTTAGTTTAACACCAGTTTTCATCAATTTTAGCACCGGTTTTCTGACCGGTTATATAAAAAAACCGGTGCTAACATAATTATAATCGGTGCTAAATTAACACCAGTTTTAGAACCGGTGCTAACAAAATAAAAACGTTGCTATTACATTATTTGCACCGGTTTTTAAAACGGTGCTAAAAAACCGGTGCTATGGGGGGTCTCTGTGGTAGTGAAAAAGTCTGATATAGACATTTCTGGCTGAAAAGGATCAGTATCTGAGGGCTAAACTTAGTTAGTGGACCTAACTTAGTCCAATTTGCATTTCAGAAGGGTGACTCACCATTACCAATTTAAACATATGAGTTGCAAATGGCTATGTCCTGGACCTCTATGATTCTTTTCCTAGATTAAGAATTTTCTTGTTGTCGGGAGTTGACCACATAAATTGGGACCATAGTGATTTTCCTTGTTGAAGCTTCCACCATAGCTTCAAGGAAAAATTTTGGTCATAGTGTTAAGTATTTTAAGTTAAGACCATTTTCTTCTTTTGGAAGAGCTAATTTTGTGTAACTTCTCCAAATTTTCCACTTGTTATTTGTCAGATATTGGTTATACCAAAGAAATTTAGCAAACATTTTGTGAAGCTTGTCAATGGTATTTTGAATAGGCTTTAATGTTGTTAGAATATGCAAGGGTATAGTGGCAAGAACATGTTTTATTAAAGTCACTTTTCCAGCTTGGTTAAGGCATTTATATTTACCAAGAGTTGATTCTAGGATGGATGGAATGTATTAAGCTATGATAGTATATGTTCTTGTTCCTGCCTATAAACATAGTGCAGCCCAGATATTGGAAAGGCAATGAACTAGCCGTCATGTTAGACTCTGATTTGATTACTGATGTGATTCTTAGTGGTGCATGTTTTGAGATATAGAAAGATGATTTTTCAAAATTAATTTTCTAACTAGATGCATTTTTGTAGATTTTTGGAAACCCCATTAACTTTTTGATTCCTTGTTTAGAATATTTTTAAAAAAATTGAAGTATCATCTGCAAAGGAGAGGTGGGTTATAGGTTTCATTGATCTTGGTAGCTTATATAATCCAACGTTTTCATATTTGAAGAGAAAATTTAATCTTCTTGAAAAAGCTTCAGCCATAAGGATGAATAGCAAGGGAGACAAAGAGTCTCCTTGCTTTAAACCTCTAGAAGATTGGAAGAAACCAAATGGCTCTCCATTTATCATAATGGAGAAGAAGGCAGCTCTTAGGTTTCCTATTATGATGCTGTTAAGATGGTTAGAGAAGCCAACTTTTTAAATATTTTTGATATAAAATCCCAAGAAACCCTATCAAAATCTTTCATCATGTCATGTTTCATAATTATATTGAATGCAGGTTGCTTGCAATGAATATAATTAGCAATTTCTTGCATGAGGAGTATATTGTCTGCTAATTCTTTATCTGTAACAAAAGTTGTTTGTTCTTTGGAGATCAAGTCATTTAGGATTGGTTTTAGCCTATGAGCTATGATCTTAGAAAATATTTTATTTATGAAATTGCATATGCTTATAGGCCTAAAATCTTTAAAGGAGGCACATTGTTACTTTATTGGAACCAGATTGATCAGAGTAATAGAAATGGCTTTTGGAATAGGTGTTAGATTGAGAAAGTCATTAATGGCTTCAATTAAGTCATCTTTAATTATTGACCAGCAATGTTTGTAGAATGCACCAGGAAATCTATCAGGCCCTGGTGCTGAATCTAAATCCATGTTTGAGATTTCCTCACTGGAAGTGGGCTTAATTAGAAGCTTATTAGTTTCCTCATTGATTAGTTGAGGAACATTTTCTAGCAATACAGTTGTGTTGAATCCAGGGGGATCTTTATGATCATCTGATAGAAGTCTTAAGTAAAAGTTTACCGCTTCAGTACCAATAGAACTATGATCATATTACCATTCACCATAATCATTCTTGATTGAAGAGATGGTTTGTCTCTTCTGGTTTGATTTAACATGATGGTGATAAAATTTAGTGTTTAAATCACCATATTTTAGTCATTTAACCGTTGACTTTTGTTTCCAGTAATATCTTGATATTTTAGGGCCAAGGTTAGTTCAACTTTACCTCTATTATATTAAGTTAGAGTTTCTAGAAGTATCAACTTGTTGCAAATTTGCCTCTGCATAGAGAAAGGTTCTTCTGCTACATTTACCCTGTCAAAGATATTACCAAAAACATTTTTGTTTCAAAGTTTTAAAGCCAATTTAGTGTTTTTCAGTTTAAAAATGAAAACTTTCATTCTTTAAGAATAGGAGTGAATATTCCATGAGTCCTCAACCAGTTTCAAGAAATCTAGGTGGGAGAGCCAACCATTTTGAAACCTGAATGGCTTTGGTTTGGTTGGGATAAGATTGTTAGAGAGTATCAGAACCAAGGGAGAATGATCAGATTAAATCCTTGCCAAGGTTTGGGCAAAAGATATGGGGAAGGCTGCATCCCATAGTTTATTTGTTGGGGCTCTATCTAACCTTTCCCAAACTCTTCCCTTAGGTCTCATTATTGTCTAGGTAAAGAGGTTACCAGAGGTGTTGACTGTGGTGAGCTTGGCCACAGATATGAAGTTTTGGAAGTTGATTATACTTCTTTGGCTAGGAATTGAAGGGCCTATGTATTCCTCTTATTTTTCAATTATGTTGAAATCCCCAATTAAACATAAGGGCTTGTGAGTTACACTCAGTATTGAATTCCACAAGAATTTTCTTTCTTTAATGGCGTATTAACATATAAAAAACCTATGAGGCAACTCTGGGATAAAGAATTGTGGTTTATTTCAGAAAGTGTGATATGATCTTCACTTTGGATTATGTTAACATTCACTGAGTCCTGCCAGAAGATCCAAATTTTGTTAAAGGGGCTGTTATGATAGAATTTAAAACCTATCTTCTTAGCTATCTCTTAGATGGAATCATTTTGTACCATTGGTTCCATTACAGCTATGATTACAATTTTCATTTTTTTTCTTAATATCCTTAATCCTTATTTCTGTGGGATTGTTACTAATTCCCCTTCCATTCCATGATAAAATATTAATCATCATTTAAATTTGTTTGTTAGAGTTCGGTGTGGATCTCGTGGAGATTGTCTTTGGGATAGAAGTATTATCTTTCTTATTATACTTCATGGGCTTTATGGGTATCTCATGATGATCTTGGTTGGCTAAGATTCCTTCCTCCCGTGAGTTATGCTTTGAGTTTTCCAAATATTTTGTGTCTTTTAAGAGTAAATTAAGCTTTTTTTGGGATTCCATAAGGTTTTCTTTGATTTCCCCAAAGGAGGAAGATTTTTCACTGGTAAGGTAATGGTTTGAGGTCAGTGTTTGATAGTGTTTAATCACCAAATCTTTTAGATTTAGATTTAGATGAGGTAATGAGGGGAGAGTCCCCTGCACTTATCTCAATGAATTTAATTGAGTTATTATCCATAGTTTCTGAGTTTTCAATTATGTTTTAATTATCAGCGTTTCCCAAGGTTTCTAAATTTTCTGAGTTATCCACCTATTGCAAAATTTCAAACTGATTAGTGCTACAAGTAGCTCTTAGTTTGTTGTTTGCATTAGAGGTATTATTTTTGAAGTTATGAGTATTTTTCGTTGATGGATTGTAACCAACTGAGTGGAACTTTTAGAAGTAGATTTCATTTTGTCATTGGAGGCAAGGGAAATGTCACTGTTTTGTTGTGAAACAACAAAGGATGGGATTTCATCAACAGTTTGAGCATGATCATTTTGGGGAATTTTTAGAGGAGAAGAGTGTAGAACCTGAAATCCCTAATCGGGGATCAAACCTTCAGAACTTGGATCTTTGTCACCATTCCTGGTCTCCTTTTGAGCATATTTGTTGAGGATTTTGAACCCGTCATGGGTAGGGAGAGCTAAAACATAAGGGTTAGTGGAAACTTGCTTAGTGTGATTAGAAGCAGCAACATAGGCCTTATTTTTCAGAGTAGGAATGTATGTTTTTTCTTTTGTTAAGACACCAAAGGAAGTACCAGCCACATTACCTTTCTCTGTGCCCTGTTCACCAATGTGGTTTGACTTTTTACCTATGTTGCTAGATTCTTTAGGCCTCCAGGTTGAAATTTTAGCATTGTTGGGGTCAAACCTGCATTCAGAAGCTAAATATTATAGTTTTAGGCAGTTAGAGCAATAGTTTGGGAGTCTCTCATATTCTATGTATTTCCAGAACCCAATATTTCTGAAACTTAACCAAATTCTTTCCAATAAAGTTTTGGACACATCAACCTCAACACATACTCTGGCCACATGTGGTCTAGTCCTATTCAATGTGGCTTTGTCAACTCTAACAGGAGAACCATCTAGATTACCAATTGACATCATAGCAGTATAATCAGAGAATTATTAGGGTAACCTATATAGGGCTAACCATATTGAGACTATAGGTGAATCTGCATTAGGTATAAAATTAGGCATCCATTTGGTCATCATAATAGAATAAGAGCCAAAATTTCACACTTTATGTAACCAGCATCTATAATAGTCATCAGAAATAGCAAAGTGAATCAAAACTTGTTTGTTATCTAGCAAATTGATTTATGTGTGCCCCTTGAACCCAGCGGCAAGAAAATATTTTCTAAGTTTCTCCATTTAGGGATAGCTTAGAGAGAATTTACTGATGAGCGTCCATCTCAAAGGTTCTTCGAGTCGGTAACATTCCTCATCATTGAAGTGCAGCCCAGGCTCCCCTAAATGCTCCATTTTCTGTTTTTGGATTGAAGGGGGCTCTAGGGATTTGGTCGTCGAATTGATTTGGTAAGGGTTTGCGATTATTGGAATTGAGCGCTTGGGCATAGGAAATTGGATTAGGGCCGGTGTCGGGTGTCGCCATAGTGGCGTCACCAGTGATGGGATTGTGGTGGGATATCAGAGCTGATCGATAGTGAGATTGATGATCGGAGATCCTAAAAAATAGGAATTGCTTCAGAGCTAATAAAAATTTTTATTTTTGTCCTATTCATAAGTAACTAGTACCCCACTTTTTTCAAAAGAAAGAAATAATAGTGTTAACTAAATATAACTAAAGAGTTTTAAAAAATTAATATTTCAAAAAATGCATAGAACTACAATCTGTATAAAAATATCTCACACGATCGATGAATCGACAAGATCCCAAGTAATGTAATCTAACCCATCTAAGAAGTTTATATAGGGTCGGATACACGTCTTCTCCGGTTCAAATGACAGAGGAAACATTAAATGTTGCGAGAAACCATGAAACTAAAATAAGATAATATGTCAGCTAAAATATAATGTTGATATGTTGGTAGTTCGTACGAGGAAATGATTTCTTCATAACAATTGCGGGCAAATCTCCTTTGGTAGTGGCACAGTGATGAAATAGTACAATTCCATGCACTTCCTAATTAGTGTATGTGTAAGCCTGCCAATGGAGTATTCGCCCAGTAATTCAGCTGAAGCCTTTTTTTAACTCAAAACACTCATCTTCGATGAGCGGGTTTTTTATATATATATATATAAAGGGTTCCCACACCCTAATGGAGAGCAAGATGATTGTTAATTTACAAAACAATCCAAAGAATATCCTATATCGATGTTTGAAGCTCCTGTTGATTGAAATCCCATGACTGTGTTTCCTTCTATAAGCCCTCCAGACTATCAAGAGATTTCAAACAACGTGGTTCCAGTGATATGAAGAGAGCCCAGCTAATGAAGTGGTGTTTCCATCTGAACTGGGGGAATAAGGTTTCCCTACGGTTGAGAAATAAGAATCTCTGTGATGCTTGAATTTCTTCAAACTGAGTGAGGTTTCCTCTTCTAACTGCTAATTTTCCTAGAAAATCAGGAGTTTAGTTTCCTTCTCTGTGAATATGGCTGAAGATAACATTTTGAAATGATGAGGTTGCTGATTTAATCCGGTCCAGAAGGTGCTTCAGAGGCCAAGGGCACGGCTGGCCGTGTATGATTTGTATCACCGAAGAGCAATCCGATTCAATTTGAACTTGGTCAATCCTTCCTCTAGCAGCTTCTAATCCTGTGAAGATAGACATCATTTCAGCCTTTAAAACAACAAAGTGAGGCAATAAAGAGTTATCAGTCACTTGCATATAACATGTATTACCTATTTATTAGTATCCCTAATGACACACCCTAAACCTAACATATTCCCTTCTATAGCTGCATCACAGTTAACCTTAAGGCAGTGGCAGAACTAGGGGGGCGAGGGGGTGCTAGCGCCTCCCCTAAGATCCGGCGGCCCGGAATTTAGGCCTAGGGCCACCGGAAGCCACCGGATTCCGCCCCCCCTTGAGTTGTCGTCATTGCCGGAGCGAGGGAGTGGCTAGGGAGGTGCCGAGGTGGAGGCGAGCAGCGGCGTGAGAGGCGGAGGCGCACAGCGGCGTGCGTGAAAGGCGGAGCCGCGGTGGCGCGCGCAGCGGCGAGAGCGAGGCGGGAGGGAAGAAAGCTAAGGAAGACAACATTTTTTTTTGGTATAACTAAACAAAACGACGTCGTTTTGGCTAAGTGAAACGACGTCGTTTTGCTTAGCGGGTTAAAAAAAATAAAAGGCCAATTGGGCTGAGCCCAATTGGCCCAAACAAAATTAATAACCTAACCTAAGTAACTAAGGCAAACGTAGTAGCAGCAAGCCAGCAAAGGCCAAACTTGCCTCTCCATTCTCCAAGACTCCAAATCATCCGCCACTGCGCACACACCGCAGCCGCCGCCTGCCGCTTCATCCCTTCTACAACCACTATCAGCAACCAACCAAGAGCAAGGTATCAAGGGACTAATATATTTTTGTTATGTAATGTTGAATAACTTGAATTTGTATGAAATTGTGAATATTGAATTTAGATATGATTATATGAATAATTTGAATTTTTGTTATGCAGTGATAGCTTTTTGTTGTAAAAATCTAATTAGTATGTATTCATATTATTATGTAAGCGTTGTTAGTTAAAAATTATTTTATTTAGCGTTGCAAAAAAAATTTTAACCTCTTTTTCGGCCCCCCTAACATATACTCCTGGTTCCGCCACTGCCTTAAGGCCATGGTCTGGTGGATTCCATTTTATTATATTCAGCCTTTTTTGCCTTTTCCTTTTAAAGGGTGGCATTAGTCCATTAGTAACCAGATTACATTGTGTATGGCAAAGAATTTTAGGATGAACTAAGTAGATCATGAAACAAAGATTTGAGAATTTTTTCCCATTGAGACTAAACATAGCTCTTCTTGTTTTCATGGATCAGTTTGTTTCTGGTTTTCCATAACTCCCAGCATATTAAACAAGGAAGAACAATAAATATGGAATGTTGAGCAGATGAAGGAGATTTAAGAGACCAGTAATATTCCAATCTATCCCTGATGGTGTTGAAGAATCTAGCTGGTATATTAAGAGCTTCATGCATTTTATTCCATAAAAACATAGTTGTGGCACATGAATTAAAATAATGTGATAAGGAGTCTATACTTTCACATTCTGTGCATTTGGAAGGTAAGTTTAGACCAGTTTTCATGAGAATATCATCAAAAGGTAAAGCATGCAGTAGCATTTTCCACATGAAGAAGCTGACTTTTTTTGGCAAAGTATGGTTCCAAACCTTTGTAAAAATATCATAGTCGGGTTTTTTAGGTCTGAAAACCTGATATGCTGATTTAATTGAAAATGAACCATAAGTATCAGGTTTCCATATGATATAATCCTGCTGATCTGTTAATGTCACATCTTTCAAAAGCTCTGAGTTTATGGAAGAATTGAATAAATTAGAGAGTTGAGGGATGTAAATACCTTTGTTTAGCTAAAATTCAGATACTGTAAGGAATGGAAAGGGGACTTGTACCTGAGAGTCTTCCACCTGATCTATAAGAGAACATGAACCTAACCAATTGGCTATCCAAAAATTAGAGGATCTCTTTTCTATGATAACCTGTGAGTGTGATTCAACCCTTTCATTAACTTCTCCGAACCTAGTCCAAGTTTCAGACTTTCTAGCATGGGAAGGTAACGACCACATAAATTTTGACCAAGTTGATTGTCCTAATTGGAGTTTCCACCAGATTTTAGTTGGGAATGAGTTGATTATGGATTGAATATGCCGTATACCTAGACCTTGTTCATTCTGTGGGTATGAAATTCTTTCCCAAGAGATCCAGTGCTTGTTTTGTCCTTGTTCTGTTTTTCCCCACATGAAATTACTAAAAATGGATTTAAGTTTTTGAATTGTGTGTTTAGTTGGTGCTGTAACAGTCCATGTGTGCTGGGGTATAGAAGTTAGAACATAATTTATCAAAATGATCTTATGCCCTCCTGAAAGCCATTGATTTTTCCAATTAGAAATTTTGTTATAAACCAAGTCTATTAGAGTTTTGAAATGGAGATTTAGTTTCCTTCCTTTAAAAACTGTAACACCTAGGTAAGAGAATGGAAGTGTTCCTTGGGTTATGTTAGTTATGTCCTTAATCTCTTTTTTCTTCTTTGCACTTAACTTCCCTGAGTAAAAGGCACTTTTCTGAAAATTAACTTTCTGACCCGTAGCTTTTTTATAAATCTCCAGAAAGATCATTAAGTTTTTTAGGGATTTTTTTGTCCCCTTCAGAAACACCACCGTGTCATCAGCGAAGGATAGCTGATTTATTGTGTTTGCTGGTCCTGGTGTTTGGAATTGTTTAATGTTTCCATTTAAAAATTGGATCCTAAGGTTTCTAGTTAAAAGTTCTGTCAAGATGTTAAAGAGGAAAGGTGATAATGGATCACCTTATTTTAAACCTCTAGTAGGTTTAAAAAATCCACAAGGTGAATCATTTATCATAACTGAAAACCATGTTGAGTTGATGTTGTTCATTGTGATTTTTACTAGATGGCTATGAAATCCCAATTTTAATAGAAGAGTGTTAATGGTTGACCAAGAAACTCTGTCAAATGCCTTCATCATATCTAGTTTAAGAAATAGGTTTAAAGATTCATTTTTCTTGTCAAGCAGTCTAACTGCCTCCTTCATTATCAGAATATTAAACGTAATGTCCCTACCTTTTAAAAATGCTTACTGTTCCTCTGAAATTAGGGAGCTCGTGAATGGTTTGATCCTTTCTACCATAATCTTTGACATGAGTTTATTGATGAAATTGGAGAGGCTTATGGGTCTGAATTCACTAAAGGCTTTAGGATTTTTGGTTTTTGGTATTAGTGCAATCAGTGTGCTTGCCACTGATTTTGTTATGGGAATACCAGCTTGGTATTCCAGCACTGTAGTTAGAACATCATTTTTTATTATCTCCTATGTTTTCCTATAAAAGAATCCTGGAAAACCATCTGGCCCTGGGGCTGCTGTTGGACATAAATCAAAAACTGCTGATTTGATTTCATCTATGTTTATAGGTTTTAACAATTGAATGTTATCCTGGTCAGAAATAGAAGGATGGATTTCCTTCATTAGGAATTCAGCTGAAGCCGGCCGGCACGTATAGTGACTGTACTTAAAACCTATATATATGTCTATATATATGTATCCATATATATATGTCTATATATATATGTATCCATATATATATGTCTATATATATGTATCCATATATATATGTCTATATATATGTATCCATATATATATATATGTCTATATATATATATGTATCCATATATATATGTCTATTCTTATGTATCCATATATATATGTCTATGTATATGTATCCATATATATATGTCTATATATATGTATCCATATATATATGTCTATCTATATGTATCCATATATATATGTCTATCTATATGTATCCATATATATATGTCTATCAATATGTATCCATATATATATGTCTATCTATATGTATCCATATATATATGTCTATATATATGTATCCATATATATATGTCTATATATATGTATCCATAAAGACTAATGGGTTGGTCATTTCAGAATCTAAAATGAAGTTATTTCAAACAAATGTCAGATTTCTTGGTTTTCATATTCATTTGGGAACTATTAGACCAATTCAAAGGTCTATAGAATTTGCAAACAAATTCCCAGATGAAATTAAAGATAAAACACAATTACAGAGATTTTTAGGATGTGTTAATTACATTTCTGATTTTTTCCCCAACGTTAAAATTCTATGCAAACCATTATATGCAAGATTAAAGACTAATCCTCCAGAATGGACTAGTCAACACACTCAAATAATAAAAGAGATAAAATTAAACGCTAAGTCACTTCCATGTTTAGGCATTCCAAATCCAGATGCTTTTATGATAGTTGAAACTGATAAATCTGATTTAGGTTATGGGGGTATATTAAAACAAAAATATGAAAATAAGATAAACATAGTAAGATATTATTCAGGATTTTGGTCAGATACTCAAAAGAACTATTCTACTGTTAAAAAAGAAGTTTTATCCATAGTTTTATGCATTTCAAAATTTCAAGATGATTTATACAATAAAAGATTTTTATTAAATATTGATTGCAAATCAGCAAAAGATATTTTGCAAAAGGATGTTAAAATTTTGGTTTCTAAACAAATTTTTGCCAGATGGCAAGGAATTTTATCAGTTTTTGATTTCGATATTCAGTTTATTAAAGGAAAAGATAATTTTATTCCTGATTTCTTAACTCGTGAATTTCTTACAGGAAATCATGAGTCATTCAAGATCCAGCAAAGATTATCAAAATCCTAGACCACTTACTCCATCAATTTCCTCACCAATTCCAATAGAGGATTTTCCTCCCATTCCTTATTCCACAATAGCACAAACTCCACATTCAAGGTTGGTTACCAGTCAAATTCCACCTTTGACTTCAAATTTTGTACCATTAAGAAGAGCTCAAACTCCTATGCCTACTTCTCAGGCATCATCCAGCCATTCCACTCCTACTACAGTTTATTTTGATAAACCATTCCCAGAAAATATTGTGACTACTCATTTGTATTGTTAGTAATTAATATCAGTCAAGAAGACATTCCATTTGCAAAATATCAATGCTATTCCATTCTATCTGGCTAGGTGGATTTATAAAAGAAAATAATAATTTCTTTCCTAATATTTTTGTACTGATCCCTTGTTGGGTTTTCTTAAATGGGGTTATTTGATATAGAAATGGATTTCCTAATACTGCATCATAAGTTACATTTTCTAGTATTAAAAATGAATGTTTAATAAAATAATCATTATTATTAATAAATCCATTTGATAGTTTTTTCTTAATAGTCATTGGGGTTCCATTTGCAGCTGCTAATTTTTCATTAGTTTTTTCTAAATATTTACTTGGAATGATGCCTGACCTAATACATGATTGATCAGCACCGCTATCAATTAATGCTACAACTGTTTTACTAAAGTCTTTAACTCCAATTGTAACTAATGAATACCATTTTTCCATGTTAATCTTATTAATAGTATTAAAAAATTGCTGTTGAGTTGGAATTTCATGTGATATCATAATATCATTATCAGAAGTAGAGGGCATGTTAGGTTCTTGTAATGATAGTAATTTAACCTCTATTTCTATGTCTTTATCTTTTAAATTATTTATTTCTAACTTAATCTGTGCCATTTCACTTTTTAATTGACTAATTTCTTTTCTAATATCCAAATAATCATCTGTATGTGTTTTCCTGGACGTTGAAGCTTTTTCCTGTTCTGAATTGTAATAAATTTAATATTTGATACTCAGATAATCCATCTATATTCCATTGATATATAGATGATCCATTGTAACTACTAAATGCTGGATTTTTCTCTTCAAATTGAAGGTCAGGAGGAGTAGGTCTTGGATAATAGGCCTTAGTCCTATGTTGTTTCCAACTATTTCCATAATTATTTAATTTATTAATACTAAATGGAATGTCTCCTGGATCCTGGAATTGGTCTTCTATTAATGAAATTTGTTGTAAAAATCTTTTATTTTCTGTATTAGTTGAATAATCCTCTGAATCTTCTGATTCTTCTTCTAAACTGGAATAAGTTTCTAAAAATTTTTCTTCTTCTGAATCTCCTGGATTGACTTGGGATATAACTCCTAATTGGGTTGAACTACTTGGTTTATCTGTAATTTGGATTTTAGTTTCTTTTTTATTTAATGATAATGAATCCTCCATTTTTTTAGTAAAAGGGGAAACCTGAAAATGAGGTTTATGACCTTTAATTACTTCTTGTTTGTTATCTAACTTAGTTGAAATAAAATCTACTTGGTTTGCTATCGTATGTAATAATTGATTAGAATAATTATTTTGTTGATATATTTTTTTAATATCTGCTAAATTTATTACATCTGCATCATTTGATCTTCCTGACTTAAATGGTGATGCAACTATTGTTGTTTCCTCAGTGGTGATATGTACTGATTGTAATGGTGGATGAATAGAACTTACTACTGTATTATTTGATAACTTTCATTTTTTATATAAATTTGACTGTACATTGATGACTGGAATTTCAGTAAAATTACTCTTTCTTATTATTTTTTCTGTTTTTAAATGATGTTCTAACCATATAAAGAATTTCATTTTACTTAATTGTTTTAGCTCCAAAAATTGGTAAAATTCTTTTTTTAGTTTTTCTTTCATGTCATTATCAAATTTTTCAAACCAAATTCTATTTGTATTATTTTCTATGTCATAATAGTCTTTATTTAAATATTCTTTATCTATTTTGAAATTATTATCAATATTAGACATTACATTAATTTCTTGATGTCTCATTTGACTTAATGTAGGTGATCCTATGGATGAAGTTGTATCTGGAATTATTTCTGGCAATGGAGTGGAATACCTAACTCTGGTTTCATTAATACTAGATGGAATATCAGAAGTGGAATGCCTATGTGAATAATCTTGATGATATAAATCTTGTTGGGGAAATTGTCTTGATGAATATCTACTGGACATAGATTTATTAAATGATATTAATACTTTTCCATTTTCTTGTTCTTCCATTCTAGATGGCTCTGTAATCCTTATATTTCTTTGAATACTTAATGGTCGTTCAGCTAATATTTCTGCTGGAATAGTGATCTCAGTCCATTTTAATAACTTAGGAGTTTCTATTGCAATATTATCAGAATTAGTGGTGACAAATACTGATTCATCTTTCTCTGTTGGATTTAATCTAAGTGCAGTTGGAATCATAGACTGCATTAATTTGAAATAAACTCTATAAATTAATACAAAATGTTCTGTATTACTAACAATTTTATCTTGTTTTAATTGAATATCTAACTTTAATGATTCCATTATATTTGGATCTGACAAGCTTACTGAATAATTAGGGATACAATCAAACCTTATTGTACCATTACAGATATTAGTTTGTACCATGGCTAATATTGAATCTTGGTATTTAACTAACCTATCATCTCTTAATGCCATAAATATTGGAGTATCAATTCCTAATCTTACTAATGGATGTAATGCTATTTGGATTAGTCCAAAATGTAAAAACCTATATCCTTGTTCTCTGTATTTTGAAATAGCTTGTTTGGATAATAATCTTATAGATTGTACTTCTTGATTCATGGATAATATTTCTTCATGGATTTTAATTGAATAAGCTTTATTAAATTCTAATAACCCTTGTTGGTATATAGATTTTAATGTTTTACTTGGTAAAATCTGTTGAATTTCATGACTTTGTAAAATATTTGATGAAAATGAAGAAGATGATGAAGATGCTGTTCCTGTAACAGCAGTACTAGAACTTCCAAATAAGAATTTCTTTATCCTTTCTCCCATGTCTTTGTTATTTAAACTGATTCGTTAATTACTGTCACGACTCACGTATTGTCTTATTACTCACGATTTATACCACACGTGGACCACCTCTTACGACCACCTGCTGGGCTGACCAACCGATTTACGGGTATAGTTCAAGGCTTTAAGACTCAACAAGGTCAAGCAGTAATTAAGTTCTTCAACGAAAATAACTCTAACACTCGATAGGGATTTAAAATTCATACTCAGATGGCTCTGATACCATTGTGCTTAGGAAGCGGATCTTAAAAGGCAAAGCATATGAATAATTAAATAAAGCAAGCAGTATAAAATCAAAGCATATGAATAAACTAAATCAAAGCATATGAATAAACTTCTTGACTGATATTAATTAATTGGAGGCTTACAAAGGTTTTGAATTGTTGTTTGTACGAACAATTCTGATTGAGGAGATTGCTAGAGAATGCTTAGAAGGGGCGATAATTCAGCGTGCTTAATACATTGGAAATGAATGCTACTTATAGAAATCTGAATGCAACTAATCTATTACAATTTTGGAATCCGAGATTGGAATCCATGGATCTTGGCCTTTGAAATGGTGATCTGCAATCTTGTCCATTGATTGAATCCATAGTGGGAGCTGGGACCCACTTGGTGGCTGCTTTGTTGATTTTTGAATCCTTAGTGGGAGCTGGGACCCACTTGATGGCTGCTTTGTTGAATTTTTGAATTCGTAGTGGGAGCTGGGACCCACTCTTTTGGCTGCTTTGTTGAATTTGGAATTCTCAGTGGGAGCTGGGACCCACTATGTCGGCCTCTTTGTTGAATTTGACATGGTTAGTGGGAGCTTGGACCCACTATAAATTCTGTCATGCTGAATCTTGAAATTTGAATGGGAGCTTGGACCCATATGAATTATTGATTAAAAATCGAAGGGATCCTGGCTGTCCTGGAAATTATTATCAGTCTGGTCTTGTGGAATGGATTGTTGTTCTCTAGCATAAGCTCTGTAAAATGCTAGAGCTCTCTGCATTTCTTCATTTGTTTCTGGAAGTGGATTTGGAAATTGTGGAACAGGTCTTTGAATTGGACTGGGTCTTGATATTGGAGTAGGAGGTGGTGAAGTAATTCTTAATCGCTGTCCTGTTTGAAAATAATGAGTGATGCCTTTACTCGAACAAGCATCTGTTTGGAAATTGTTCCACCATTTAACTTTGAATTGCCGAATGAGAGATAAAGGATAAGAAGGATAGACTGGTTTTACTTGGAAACTCCAAGCAAAAATCCAAGGTATCCTGAAGAATGAATGGAATAGCATTTTTAAGTCCTGTTCTTTGGAATTTTTCAGGAATTGTTTGCTAAGGGAATTGAAAGTTTGGAATCCCTCTGAAACTGGAGTAGGGTAAATTTCCTTGGTTGGTCCAAATTTGAACCACCAATCTTGAAACCAATCTGGAAACACATTATTGAATGTGGCATGGAAATTAATGAACCAAGAGTGATCGAACGATCTAAGGAAGAAAGTTCGATACCAGGCATTCATGTAATCACCATAATTGTATCCACTAGGAAAGTAGTCTATTGAAAATGGGACTATTGAATGGATATTGGAAAATTGCTGAGGAGTCAGAATCTTTTTAATACAAACTTTGGAATAATCAACCCTATTTGGGTCTTGTTTATTTTGAATATGATTTAAATCAATAGACTGGGTGTCTACTAGAATGAGTTCATAATATTGTTGAGTTTTATGGATGTCATCAGTCATCCATAAACATGAGGGCTTGAAAATATTTGAAACAAATACTTTTAACTGGGGAACATCAGGTTCTGTAATAAAATGAGTAGTCACAATATTTTCTGGGAATGGTTTATCAAAATAAACTGTAGTAGGAGTGGAATGGCTGGATGATGCCTGAGAAGTAGGCATAGGAGTTTGAGCTCTTCTTAATGGTACAAAATTTGAAGTCAAAGGTGGAATTTGACTGGTAACCAACCTTGAATGTGGAGTTTGTGCTATTGTGGAATAAGGAATGGGAGGAAAATCCTCTATTGGAATTGGTGAGGAAATTGATGGAGTAAGTGGTCTAGGATTTTGATAATCTTTGCTGGATCTTGAATGACTCATGATTTCCTGTAAGAAATTCACGAGTTAAGAAATCAGGAATAAAATTATCTTTTCCTTTAATAAACTGAATATCGAAATCAAAAACTGATGAAATTCCTTGCCGTCTGGCAAAAATTTGTTTAGAAACCAAATTTTTAACATCCTTTTGCAAAATATCTTTTGCTGATTTGCAATCAATATTTAATAAAAATCTTTTATTGTATAAATCATCTTTAAATTTTGAAATGCATAAAACTATGGATAAAACTTCTTTTTTAACAGTAGAATAGTTCTTTTGAGTATCTGACCAAAATCCTGAATAATATCTTACTATGTTTATCTTATTTTCATATTTTTGTTTTAATATACCCCCATAACCTAAATCAGATGCATCAGTTTCAACTATCATAAAAGCATCTGGATTTGGAATGCCTAAACATGGAAGTGACTTAGCTTTTAATTTTATCTCTTTTATTATTTGAGTGTGTTGACTAGTCCATTCTGGAGGATTAGTCTTTAATCTTGCATATAATGGTTTGCATAGAATTTTAATGTTGGGGAAAAAATCAGAAATGTAATTAACACATCCTAAAAATCTCTGTAATTGTGTTTTATCTTTAATTTCATCTGGGAATTTGTTTGCAAATTCTATAGACCTTTGAATTGGTCTAATAGTTCCCAAATGAATATGAAAACCAAGAAATCTGACATTTGTTTGAAATAACTTCATTTTAGATTCTGAAATGACCAACCCATTAGTCTTTATGACTTTTAATAAAATATATAAATGTTTAATATGCTTTTCTAATGTCTGAGAATAAACAAGTATATCATCAATATAAACAATAACAAAGGTTGAATATGGATTAAAAATATCATTCATAATATTTTGAAATTCTGATGGTGCATTTTTGAGTCCAAATGGCATAACATTCCATTCGTATTGACCAAATGGTACTACAAATGCTGTTTTGTATTTATCTTTTTCATTTATTTGAATTTGCCAATAACCTGACTTTAAATCAAATTTTGAAAATATTTTGGCATTAGCTAACCTATTGATTAAATCTCTTTTGTTTGGAATAGGATATCTAATCCATTGTAAAACTTTGTTTAATGGTTTGTAATTGATAACTAATCGAGGAACTCCTCGTTCTTTTTCTGCATTTTTATTTACATAGAAAGCTGAGCAACTCCAAGGAGATTTGCTCTTTCTGATTAATTTTCGATTTAAAAGATCTTGGATTTCTTGTTTACATAATTCTAATAATTCTTTATTCATCTGAATAGGTCTGGATTTTGTTGGAATGTTTTGTTCACTGAATATTTTTTCATAAGGTAAAGAAACAATATGTTTTTTTCTATCCCAAAAAGCATTGGGATGATTTGAACATACTTGTGTCTTAAATTCTTTTTCTATAGTAGTAACTTGTTTTGTAGCTTTCTTTAATTGTTCTTCTATGTGAGCATAACTAAGTTCTTCTTTTAGAAATAAAATTTCTTTACTTTTATTGTTTAAAAGAAACAAATTTTTATAAATTGAATTAGTCTGTAATAAATGTAATTCTATCTGGCTAGGTGGATTTATAAAAGAAAATAATAATTTCTTTCCTAATATTTTTGTACTGATCCCTTGTTGGGTTTTCTTAAATAGGGTTATTTGATATAGAAATGGATTTCCTAATACTGCATCATAAGTTACATTTTCTAGTATTAAAAATGAATGTTTAATAAAATAATCATTATTATTAATAAATCCATTTGATAGTTTTTTCTTACTTGATGTTTCATTTGACTTAATGTAGGTGATCCTATGGATGAAGTTGTATCTGGAATTATTTCTGGCAATGGAGTGGAATACCTAACTCTGGTTTCATTAATACTAGATGGAATATCAGAAGTGGAATGCCTATGTGAATAATCTTGATGATATAAATCTTGTTGGGGAAATTGTCTTGATGAATATCTACTGGACATAGATTTATTAAATGATATTAATACTTTTCCATTTTCTTGTTCTTCCATTCTAGATGGCTCTGTAATCCTTATATTTCTTTGAATACTTAATGGTCGTTCAGCTAATATTTCTGCTGGAATAGTGATCTCAGTCCATTTTAATAGCTTAGGAGTTTCTATTGCAATATTATCAGAATTAGTGGTGACAAATACTGATTCATCTTTCTCTGTTGGATTTAATCTAAGTGCAGTTGGAATCATAGACTGCATTAATTTGAAATAAACTCTATAAATTAATACAAAATGTTCTGTATTACTAACAATTTTATCTTGTTTTAATTGAATATCTAACTTTAATGATTCCATTATATTTGGATCTGACAAGCTTACTGAATAATTAGGGATACAATCAAACCTTATTGTACCATTACAGATATTAGTTTGTACCATGGCTAATATTGAATCTTGGTATTTAACTAACCTATCATCTCTTAATGCCATAAATATTGGAGTATCAATTCCTAATCTTACTAATGGATGTAATGCTATTTGGATTAGTCCAAAATGTAAAAACCTATATCCTTGTTCTCTGTATTTTGAAATAGCTTGTTTGGATAATAATCTTATAGATTGTACTTCTTGATTCATGGGTGATATTTCTTCATGGATTTTAATTGAATAAGCTTTATTAAATTCTAATAACCCTTGTTGGTATATAGATTTTAATGTTTTACTTGGTAAAATCTGTTGAATTTCATGACTTTGTAAAATATTTGATGAAAATGAAGAAGATGATGAAGATGTTGTTCCTGTAACAGCAGTACTAGAACTTCCAAATAAGAATTTCTTTATCCTTTCTCCCATGTCTTTGTTATTTAAACTGATTCGTTAATTACTGTCACGACTCACGTATTGTCTTATTACTCACAATCTATACCACACGTGGACCACCTCTTACGACCACCTGCTGGGCTGACCAACCGATTTACGGGTATAGTTCAAGGCTTTAAGACTCAACAAGGTCAAGCAGTAATTAATTTCTTCAACGAAAATAACTCTGGTGACAAATACTGATTCATCTTTCTCTGTTGGATTTAATCTAAGTGCAGTTGGAATCATAGACTGCATTAATTTGAAATAAACTCTATAAATTAATACAAAATGTTCTGTATTACTAACAATTTTATCTTGTTTTAATTGAATATCTAACTTTAATGATTCCATTATATTTGGATCTGACAAGCTTACTGAATAATTCCAAAGAACAGGACTTAAAAATGCTATTCCATTTCTTTTCTTTCATTACCATATTTATGTTGAATTTTTAAATCTTGACATAAATTTAATGCTTCTTTCTTTATAAAATTACATATATGTCCAAATGTCATTAAATTATAATTTATACTTTCTGATCCTACTCTTTTCTTTAAACTGGTAAGTACCCTTTGTGAAAATAGTGTTGGTAATCCTGAAATAAATTTTTCTTTCCAAAATGGGGAATTTGAATCAGTTCTCCTATAAACCTGGGTTAAATATATATCTTTATACCATTTAAAATCACTTAACGTTGGACATCTTAAATTAGTTAAACTTATTCTTGAACTTTCTGTTGTATCCTCTCGGTCACCTAAGAAATACATTGATATAACATAAACTAAATAAGTAGATCCATCTTTAACTGTTGTTAATACTAAATTCTCTTGTTCTCCTATTATTTCTTCTGTTTCATGTTCCATAATTTGTTGTTTATCTTCTAAGGCTAAGTGGTTATCCCACCATCCTTTTAACTGACCAGTAAAGCCTGTTACCAGTAACATAACTATTTCTGGTTCAGCTAATCCTAATGAAGCTTTATAGGCCATTCTGGCCATGCCCATTTCTTGTAATAAATTTAATATTTGATACTCAGATAATCCATCTATATTCCATTGATATATAGATGATCCATTGTAACTACTAAATGCTGGATTTTTCTCTTCAAATTGAAGGTCAGGAGGAGTAGGTCTTGGATAATAGGCCTTAGTCCTATGTTGTTTCCAACTATTTCCATAATTATTTAATTTATTAATACTAAATGGAATGTCTCCTGGATCCTGGAATTGGTCTTCTATTAATGAAATTTGTTGTAAAAATCTTTTATTTTCTGTATTAGTTGAATAATCCTCTGAATCTTCTGATTCTTCTTCTAAACTGGAATAAGTTTCTAAAAATTTTTCTTCTTCTGAATCTCCTGGATTGACTTGGGATATAACTCCTAATTGGGTTGAACTACTTGGTTTATCTGTAATTTGGATTTTAGTTTCTTTTTTATTTAATGATAATGAATCCTCCATTTTTTTAGTAAAAGGGGAAACCTGAAAATGAGGTTTATGACCTTTAATTACTTCTTGTTTGTTATCTAACTTAGTTGAAATAAAATCTACTTGGTTTGCTATCGTATGTAATAATTGATTAGAATAATTATTTTGTTGATATATTTTTTTAATATCTGCTAAATTTATTACATCTGCATCATTTGATCTTCCTGACTTAAATGGTGATGCAACTATTGTTGTTTCCTCAGTGGTGATATGTACTGATTGTAATGGTGGATGAATAGAACTTACTACTGTATTATTTGATAACTTTCATTTTTTATATAAATTTGACTGTACATTGATGACTGGAATTTCAGTAAAATTACTCTTTCTTATTATTTTTTCTGTTTTTAAATGATGTTCTAACCATATAAAGAATTTCATTTTACTTAATTGTTTTAGCTCCAAAAATTGGTAAAATTCTTTTTTTAGTTTTTCTTTCATGTCATTATCAAATTTTTCAAACCAAATTCTATTTGTATTATTTTCTATGTCATAATAGTCTTTATTTAAATATTCTTTATCTATTTTGAAATTATTATCAATATTAGACATTACATTAATTTCTTGATGTCTCATTTGACTTAATGTAGGTGATCCTATGGATGAAGTTGTATCTGGAATTATTTCTGGCAATGGAGTGGAATACCTAACTCTGGTTTCATTAATACTAGATGGAATATCAGAAGTGGAATGCCTATGTGAATAATCTTGATGATATAAATCTTGTTGGGGAAATTGTCTTGATGAATATCTACTGGACATAGATTTATTAAATGATATTAATACTTTTCCATTTTCTTGTTCTTCCATTCTAGATGGCTCTGTAATCCTTATATTTCTTTGAATACTTAATGGTCGTTCAGCTAATATTTCTGCTGGAATAGTGATCTCAGTCCATTTTAATAACTTAGGAGTTTCTATTGCAATATTATCAGAATTAGTGGTGACAAATACTGATTCATCTTTCTCTGTTGGATTTAATCTAAGTGCAGTTGGAATCATAGACTGCATTAATTTGAAATAAACTCTATAAATTAATACAAAATGTTCTGTATTACTAACAATTTTATCTTGTTTTAATTGAATATCTAACTTTAATGATTCCATTATATTTGGATCTGACAAGCTTACTGAATAATTAGGGATACAATCAAACCTTATTGTACCATTACAGATATTAGTTTGTACCATGGCTAATATTGAATCTTGGTATTTAACTAACCTATCATCTCTTAATGCCATAAATATTGGAGTATCAATTCCTAATCTTACTAATGGATGTAATGCTATTTGGATTAGTCCAAAATGTAAAAACCTATATCCTTGTTCTCTGTATTTTGAAATAGCTTGTTTGGATAATAATCTTATAGATTGTACTTCTTGATTCATGGGTAATATTTCTTCATGGATTTTAATTGAATAAGCTTTATTAAATTCTAATAACCCTTGTTGGTATATAGATTTTAATGTTTTACTTGGTAAAATCTGTTGAATTTCATGACTTTGTAAAATATTTGATGAAAATGAAGAAGATGATGAAGATGTTGTTCCTGTAACAGCAGTACTAGAACTTCCAAATAAGAATTTCTTTATCCTTTCTCCCATGTCTTTGTTATTTAAACTGATTCGTTAATTACTGTCACGACTCACGTATTGTCTTATTACTCACGATCTATACCACACGTGGACCACCTCTTACGACCACCTGCTGGGCTGACCAACCGATTTACGGGTATAGTTCAAGGCTTTAAGACTCAACAAGGTCAAGCAGTAATTAATTTCTTCAACGAAAATAACTCTAACACTCGATAGGGATTTAAAATTCATACTCAGATGGCTCTGATACTATTAATAAGATTAACATGGAAAAATGGTATTCATTAGTTACAATTGGAGTTAAAGACTTTAGTACAACAGTTGTAGCATTAATTGATAGCGGTGCTGATCAATCATGTATTAGGTCAGGCATCATTCCAAGTAAATATTTAGAAAAAACTAATGAAAAATTAGCAGCTGCAAATGGAACCCCAATGACTATTAAGAAAAAACTATCAAATGGATTTATTAATAATAATGATTATTTTATTAA